>OX359270.1:22891055-23613555 GCA_947179155.2 Hedera helix
CAAACATATATTATATTTTAAATTTCAACACATTCACATAACATCCTTTAAAAATAAAATTCATATTATTAAATGAAATTTATTTTCAAACTAGCTCGTAATATTCGCGGATATTACAATATATTAGGATTGAAATCTCAGAAGAACTGCAGGATCAGATCGTAATGCACGACATGATCATATAATAGAAGTTCAAGATCGTATAGAAGCAGATGAATCGTACAAATAAAATGAAATTGTATTGAAAAGGTTAAAGATTACATTGAAAGAAGGTCAAATCAGATAGCCAAATTCAAAATCGTAATCAAGAACGTATAGCAAGGTTAGATCATACAGTAGCAGCTAAATGGTGTTAAAGGGTCAAATTATATTACAAGTTTTGACTCGTACAACTATATCAGATCGTTATAGCAAGTAACTGATCATATAGTAAGTGTCAGATCATATTGTAAAACTAATTCGTATTGCAAGTCAAAACGTATTGCAAGTTCAGTTCCTAAAGATAAGATTGTATAGAAGAATTCAGAAGACAATATCGTATCAAAAGACTCAATTCGTATTACAAGGAAAGATCATATTGCAACAACAGAATCGTACAACAAGATCAGTAAAATCTCAAATTAGTGAATCCTCATGAGAAGTGCAAAAGAAGGATCAACAGGTACAGAAGAATAAGCTGAGGAATACAGAACAAGGAAGATTTGTCAAGACCATTAAGGATAAAACTGAACAAATCAAAGAAAGAGGATCTTGAGCCAAGTAGGAGAAAAATATTGAGCACAAGAATACATTAAGGAGAAAAAGAAGCAAAAGTCATCCCACAAAATCAACACAAACAAAGAGTTCATAGAATTCTGTCAAGTAGACTCATTACAGCACAGCACAGCAAAGACAAAAGGCTCTAGCCAAAGAAGTAAAGGAGGAAGCTCACAGATGTTGAAAAGAGTAATATAATCATGATCAAAGATTAAAGCTGAATTGAATATTTTCATATCGTTGAGTTACAGATTTCATTGAACCACTTTAGGATACAGAGCTACAAAAATGATGAAACACCTCATTGCCTTACTTGTCAGAGTTCACAAAGCAAATATCATTGAGAGATAAAATCACTATGACATCTGATTGGGATGGTCCTACAAAAGAATTCTCCAGCTAGAAGCAGCCCATGATAACTTAGCCAAAGAGGACGAGGAGTGAGTGTTAAGCAGCTCATCAGAATAAGACAAATAAAATTGAGAAGACATATAGTATCCACTATCACTAAAATGCATTAAACTAAGAAGAAGTGGATAACATAATCTTACAAAAGATGAAATTGTGCAAGTGAGGGAGAGTTAATCATAAGAAGAAAAGTCTTAGTTCTCAAAATATGAACTAAGCTCATCTAATAGATAGTAAAGTCGAAACCCTGATCGAAGAACAGCTGCAGATATAAAGATTGTATAACAGGAGGTTCGTATAGTCCACAAAATTAAAGATATTAGAGTTCAAAAGAAAAGGAGAATGCAGATCATAGAATAGAAGGAAGATAAAATACGATCATAAAGCCTACAGATCGTAGAGCATATCGTAAGACAAAACAGAAGAAGATCGTATAGTTGCCCTGAAATCGTAATACAAGTCAGTTAATCATAGATCAGAAAAATCATAAGGCTGAAAGGGATAAGGGATTTCATAATCAATAAAATGGCAAAGTGTGAAAGATTCTACAATGGACTAATTAAGGAGTATGATTTAAGAACTGATCATAATGATGAAAATAACAAGACAATCACTGGTCAAGCTCAGAAAATGAATTAGATAAAGTTATGACTAACTGCTACAAAGTCCAAATTTCATCTGACACGAGATTTCCATTTATGATAAACTGATAAAAAGACAGAGCCGAAAGTGGACTAACACATTCTACAATTTATAAGAAGAAATATCTTTCAAAAAGAAGGTTGAGCTTTATCCAACGGATCAATAACATTGTGTACTAGTTGATGTGATAACTCAAAAGAAGAAATCAAGCTGAACACCACAACAAAATGTCTACATCAAAGATATTCGATATCCGTGATATTAAAAGCAACGGCCATCTCTTAAACAGACAAGATTATCAACAAGCAAAATTCTCAACGGAAAAAATGACAAAAGATCTCCCTGAGTATAAAATGGCCATCATTCACAAATGAAAAGTGTGTGGGTGTGGAAAAATATGTGTAGAATTGAGTAAAGAAATACTAAGGGAGAATAGAAGAAATGGAATATAGCATTGGTGAGGAATATTAAAAATATACATTCAGAAAAGTCACCAAAAAAAGATAATAGTGGAGAAGTAATGGTCAAAGATCATAAAATAGAATGGCCCATACATTAAAGGAGAACAAGGATGAAAAGGTCATTCAACCTTAGACCATAAAGGGAATCGATCAATTACAGAGACATATCTTCAACCCAAAGTCACTCTACGCTTTGGCGGATCGATTACAACACATTTGTTAAGTTCATTTGATATAAGTTTAACGTCAACTTGGCAGAACCCCTCAACAAACAACAACCAATAACAAAGTCGGGACTTAGTGACCCGTCAGATTCAGAGGAATCTGCCCCAATAAGGGAAAAGGATTTAGTGTCCTGAGGAGGAAATAGGGTGATGCTCATCTGATTCTTAGTGAATCAGCCCCTGTTAAAGGAAGAGAGCTTAGTGTCCTAAAGATTGAAAGGACTAAGTGTCCTGGACTTAGTGTCCGAATTTTAAGAACTTAGTGTCCATTTATCTTTAGTGAAATATCTCTGCTCAGCGGAGCGGAAAAGAGGAGAATGAGTAGTTCAGGCTCTGAACCTCTTAAAAATCTTTGTGTACTTAATGTCCCTTTACCACGTTCTTTATATTTCATAAATAATCTTTGTATAATATGAATATTGTATTTATTTGCAATGTCTTTCAGTAGCAACTCAGAACTATGAATACCTTCTTAATGATCAAAAAGGGACTTTACCAAATAATCTAATTCCGCTGCGTATACAACTGTTTATCTATTTGGTAAAGATAGTTAAAAATGTGAAAGTTATACAAAAATTGTATAATGATCTATTCAACTCCCCCCCCCCCCCTTTAGATCATCTTAATGTACCTCTAGGAACCAACAAAACTTAATGACAAATCTACTCCTTGTGTGTTTGTTGGCTATATAAATGCAACGTTTAGGTACAGGTTATGGGATCCAGTTTAGAAAAAATTATTTAGAAATAAGGACTGATTTAATTTCGGTAGAAAAAACTATTCAACAGTGGGTGGTTTCGGCTAAAGAAATTTCACGAGATTTTATTATAGAACATAACGAAATAAAATTGAGAGCATTTCGTGAAGGTTTATTCATAGATGTTGCCATCTATTCGAATCAATTAATTGCTTGAAGATTTTAGTTAATTCAAATGATTTTGGGTGGTAAGGTAATTTGAAATTTTCACTCAAATTAAGATATTCTTGTACTCTCTCAATTTGATAATATTTTAAGTTTTGGGGTATTAAAACTTGGAATGACTATTTGTACTCACAGTTGATTATAGTGAAATTTTGGAGCTCAACCCGTGATTTTTATCTCTTAGTTTTAGAGAATTTTTCACATAAAATTTGGTGTCTTGTTTTGACTTATTTTTGTACTATTATTATTTTTTGCAGGTGTTATTTATTGGATAGAATTGCATTATTTATTTAGCGTGATTTGTTATTTAATTTATCAAAAACGATTCTAGTTGGAGGAATTTTCCTAACAAAGTGGTATTGTACAATCCATCTGACATCAATTCATCTTCAATGCAGTGCACGCCTATATAAATTGGCCCAATAAGCATGTTGGATGGTACCTCCTTACCTAAAATGTTAACCTATTAGGTTGAAACTCCACTATACTTATTAACTTATATATACTCTTGGATTTACCCAATATGGAATTCATGTGAAATATCCCAATAATTTTCACCTTTCAGTTGAATACCCATCACAAATATCATATTAGAGTAGTCGTCATTGAGCACACTTTCATTTTTGAGTTCCTTCACAGCCCTACACGACTCTAATACTACTCCACCACGCCAAAGACAAACATGGGAGTACAATATTCCTCCTTATGAACCCTTCACCCTGAGTAGCTTCTCAGAACCATCTTGGACCCGCTCTATTTAACTCAAATCATACTTCACCGCGTAGTGGCAAATGCATGAGTGATCTCCTTGTGCTGCATCCGACTCAACTCTATTTGCTCTATTGCATGAAAAGAGTAACACGCAGCCTGTCAACTAATACTTAGGTCTGTCAAATCATGAGCTCTGATGCCATTTGTAAAGGAATTGTACAATTTATCCCACATAATTCATTACTAATACATTGCACACATTTATAAACTGGCCTAATAGCTATACCTTTTAGGTAAGGAAGTGATCCAACATGCTTATTAGGTCAGCCTACACAGGTGTGCGCTGTATTGATAATGAATTGATGTGGGGATGAATTATACAATTCCGCTACATGTTTAGTCCCCTAGCCAATACCTCCACCATTTAAAAAAATGAAAAAATGAAAAGAAAAAAAAATGATTGCGGATTTTGCTAAGGGAATTGTTATTTATTAAAGGAATTATTATTTCCACAAGATAAATTTGAGATTTTTACAAGAATTTAATCATATAAATGTGAGTCTCACTTACTTTTAACGTGAATAGAAATTTATAAAACTACCAAAAAAAAAAATTAAATATCAGATGTCATTATTAAAGCTCCGCGTCCATAATAATTAGGTGGAATAACGGGTCACTCGCCATTTTGAGATTTAATATAGTTTTAGATTAAAGATCATTTTACATTTCAAAAATAATTTTAATGTATTGATGCATTTTATCTTTGATGATTGTAATTAGACTAACCTTCTTCTTCTTCTTTGTTGCAAGAACGTAATTAGATTTACTTAATTGTAAGGCTCCAAATTTACTAAAGCAATCTTTTGCAAGATTGAAAAATTTATCCACATAGTGGAACAACCCGATACAACATAGTCATCACTCATCAGAAGAATGGATTTACTCAACAAAATAATTTACCGCAGTCAAAGGAATATCTGGCAAAACAACCCTTTTAAGTTCTCGTAATGAAGGTGATAAGTTCTGATTTAAACAATCAGCTGGCACGAGATTTTACTAAGTGGGAAGTTAAGAAAGCAATTAAAGAAATAGCACCTCTCAAAGCTCCAGGACCGGATGGAATGCCCCCTTTGTTTTATCAACATTATTGGGGTATAGTTGGTAATGATGTTACGCAATTTGTATTACATTTTCTTAATTCTGCATGTCTTCCTGATAATCTTAATCATACTTTTATTACCCTCATCCCAAAGAAAAACTTTCCTGAATATGCTTCAGATTTTAGACCCATCAGCCTTTGTAATGTATTATACAAAATCTTTTCAAAGGTCTTGGCAAATAGAATCAAGAAAATTCTCCCAAAGATCATCTCTGAACATCAAAGTGCTTTTACAAAAAGTAGATTGATTTCTGACAATATTTTAGTTTCTTTTGAATCTTTCCATAATATGCAGAAACATGTCGGTAAGGAAGACTATATGGCTATCAAATTAGACATGAGCAAAGCATATGACAAGGTGGAGTGGGGGTATTTAGAATCAGTCATGAGACGTGTGGGTTTTACTGAAAGATGGATAAAATTATTGATGCTTTGTGTCAGGTCGGTTTCTTATTCCAGTTTGGTGAATGGTGAACCAAAAGGGATGATCAAACCTACTCGAGGTATCCATCAAGGAGATCCATTGTCACCATTCCTTTTTCTGCTTTGTACGGAAGGTTTAAATGGTCTTATCACCAAGGCGGGGGGAAAAGGTGATATTAAAGGCTATGCCATTTGTAGAAATAGCCCAAGACTAACCTATGTTTTATTTGCAAATGATAGTCTACTATTTGGTAGGGCAACAATATGGGAATGCAAACAAATTTTGGATATACTTGAAAGTTATGAAAGGTGCTCGGGTCAACAAATCAATAAGGCTAAAACTACAATCTTTTTCAGCAAATCCACCTCTGAGGAAGTCAAAAACCAGATTAAATCTGTTTTGGAAGTACCAGAAATCTTACAATATGAGATGTATTTGGGTTTACCATCTTTGGTGGGAAAAAATAAAAAGACTAGTTTCAACTACATTAAGAAGAGAGTTTGGAAAAAATTGCAAGGGTGAAAGAAAAGCTTTTGTCTCAGGCGGGTAGAGAGATCCTTATCAAGGCAGTGATCCAAGCAATACCAACCTACATAATGAGCTGCTTTAAGCTTCTTTTGGGACTGTGTGGTGATATTGAGAGTCTTATAAGAATGTTTTAGTGGGGTCAAAATGGTGTTAGAAGGAAGGTACATTGGGTTAAGTGGAACATCCTTTGTAAGCCAAAATCAGAAGTGGGCTTGGGGTTTAAAGACTTGGCAAATTTCAATGATGCCCTTTTAGCAAAACAAGCATGGTGATTACTTCATCAAAAAAAACTCCCTATTTTATAGAGTTTTTAAGGCACAATTTTTTCCAAATTGCTCTATCTTAGAAGCTTCTCATTCTAGTTCGGGGTCTTATGCATGGCATAGCATCTTAAAAGGAAGGGACTTATTGTTGAAGGGGGCACGATGGAGAGTGGGTTGTGGTAATGCTATTAGTGTGTGGAACGACGCTTGGTTGCCTTCTAGAGCTCATCCAAGAATTGACTCTCAAGTGGTAACTGGTTTTGAGGAGATGAAAGTTTCCGCACTCATTGACCCACTCACAAAGAAGTGGGATTCAAATCTATTAAATGGACTTTTCATCCCATAGGAAGCAGATTTGATTTCAAGCATTCCATTATGTCCAAATGCAATGGAGGATATCATAATATGGCCTTTCACCCCATCTGGAATTTACACAGTTAGATCACATACAAGATTTCTCACAGCAGACCAAGAAACAAATTCACTGGATGTGCAAGCCCAGCCAGGTAATGAAGTGTGGAAGTTAATTTGGAGTCTCAATGTGCAAAGTAAAGTTCGAAACTTCTTATGGAGGACCTGTCACAATGCTTTGCCGGTGAAACAAAATCTGAGTCGAAGGCATATTATAAATGATGACGTTTGTGAACTATGTAATTGCGAGACCGAATCGATTTTCAATGCTCTGTGGGGTTGCACACAGTTGACTCAGGTATGGGGATCTTTGTCTATCTTCTCATTCAGGAAAACGAGGGTGTTTTCAACAATTCAGGAAGTGCTCACCTACACGGCCAAAAAGCAGTAAAATCCAGAACTATTGGCCTTAGTGATGTGGACACTTTGGCATCGCCGAAATCAAGTTCGCACTTCTACTAAGGATTTCCCACTAACACAGGTTGTACACATAGCGACTCAAGTTTTGGCATTCTTTCAACACACAAATTCTACTACTGATGCACACTTCATTGATCCTCCTCAATCCCACCATGTTCAATGGTCACCACCGGCGGAGGGGGAAATTAAAGTTAATTTCGATGGAGCTCAGTTTCAAGATATGGGTAAAGCAGGCTTGGGAGTTGTTATACGCAATAGTAGAGGACAAGCTATGGCTTCCTTATCCGAGCAAGTAAGTCCCCCGTTTTCTCCAGACATCACTGAAGCTTTGGCTGCTGCTAGAGCTATTTCTTTTGCCCAGGGGTTTGGTTTCACTTCTTTCATTTTGGAGGGGGACTCTGCAAATATTATTAAAACTTTGAAATCCGACGAGGTGTCTCTATCCTTTTTTGGTTATATTCTCAGCTCAGCGAAATCTACGATGATTGATGATGACATTTGTTTTTCTCATGTTGGTCGAATGGGTAATAAGGTAGCATATAACCTAACTAAATATGCTAGACATGTTAGGGGGTTTTCAGTATGGATGGAGAATGTTCCTCCACACCTTTCTCATGTACTTTGTGCCGAATACGGTTGAGTTCTTTTATAATATTCAAGTTTCTTGTTTCTCAAAAAAAAAAGTTCTCGTACTCTTCCTTTACTTTTAATCAAGTCTTTATGCATTTTTTATTTTATAATTATTTTTTTATAATTTTTTATGTGAACAATATCCTCCTTTTGTAGGTGTGAGAGGTAATGACTTGACATTAAAAAGAAAAATTAGATGCCAACATAAAATTTTGAGTTATTTTTAATTTTTTTTTTCTTTTATTACTTATTAACAATAGCATAATTTAAAATAAAACTTTCATAATTAATTTCATCAAATACAATCTCTATGTACAAAATTTTAGCAATTAATTTCAAAATTAAAAAATGAATAAAATTAACACATTAAAAACCGTAGTTCAAAAATATCAAAAGTTTATAATTAATTTCTACATAAACTAAATTCAAACAAAACTAACAATTTAGTAAAAACGAGTCAGAAGGTTGAACTATCGAACGACTTTAATTAGTAGTTGAATAAAAGGTGAACAACTAAAAGGAAATATTGCTAGAAGGAAAATGATATATATTGCGAATGTTTGTATCAGACATTTTTGTTACCAAATACGTGAATAAATATTAATGATAATTCTTTTAAAGAAATACGTAATAGGTAAGCCTCTTATATAATTTTATCGAATTTTATGTATTGTCATAATTTATAATTATAATTCGACACAAAAAATTTAATACATAATAGAACTCTTCTTCAATGTATCGCTTGTCACGCCGGCTTGAAATGGATACTCACAAGCTGCTTATGCAAGGAATTGCCCAAGACTCTCTTCTTCAACCCCGATTTCAAGGAATTGGGATCGACTGAAAAATTAAAGTAATCAGCAAAAAAGTATAACTAAACAGAAGAATGAACCAAACTAAATAAATAAGCAAAATAATTAAGAAGACTACAGGTAAGAACGAAGATTCAGCATAACAAGAAGAATGAGCCAAACTAAATAGAAGAATTAATGAAAAAATATTTTGTTAACAGAAGAGAATAGACTAAAGTAGAAAAAAGTAAAGCTAAAAGTGAATTAACAAGATCAGAGGTGAACAATAAAGAACATAAGAGTAGATCAATATTTAATTTATTCATATAGTATAGTCATTGTTTCAAACTCATCTTTTCCAACACGAAAAGCCAAAGAAAAAATAGAAAGAAAAAAAAGATGATTTCTAAGGATTTGTTTGCTTATTAGCCTTTACAGCGGGATAGCGTTTAGATTTCCAAATACACCGCATTATTTCAAAAGGAAAAATTGGACACAATCTCAAATTTAAAAATCCATTTAAAAAAAAAAACTATTACTCCTTCCACTTCATAAAAAGGGTCTAAGAGTTTAATTGCTTATTTTTAATTTTATTGTTTAATTAAAAGAGTTCTCCTTTTATTGATAATAAAATAAAATGGCATAATATTTTTAAGTTTGTCAATATAATTTTATTATTAAATTAAAATTTATTATTTTTATAAATAAAAAAATGAAAATATATCTTTATAATATTACTAATTTCTAAATACGACTCTTTTGATAGTATAGAGAGTAATATTTATTTGTTTAAGGGAGTAATGCGGTCAAATGAAACACATCGACTAATAAGTTTTCATACAATCGATCTCAATAAATTTTTAAATTGAATTTACCTTTTTTTAAATCTACAAGACTAAAACAATTCAACACCTCAGTAGGAGGAGGTGATTTGTCCCTTCCCATGGTGATTCTCACACTCCATCTCGGGGCAATGATTTTAATTCTAATTAAAGATAAAATTAAAGATAAAAAAAATCACTGAATTTTATTTAGGAGAATGAAGAGGGGATAATAATTTTCTTTCTTCACCCCAATTTCCGTCCCATACACACCCCGAGTAATTTTACATTAATTAAGTTAATATTTATACTATATATATTACATAATTAATTTGTGTGTGTATATTTATTATTATTATTTGATCTTTTTTAGTTTTATCATGTATGCGCTAAAATATGATTTATTTTCATGTATGTATTATCGTAAATATAACTAAAATTGAATTTCTTTTATTTAAAAAATTCACAAAATATTAATCTCCGCAATTATATAAATTTCCCATGCAGAAATAGAGATAGTTATTAAATTTTAATCCATATAAAAAATAGGAGATAGAAAAATTTTATAGAAGCGGGAATGGAGATGGGAATGGGGTGAGACTATAATCCCGACCCCATCCGTTGCCATTCCTAGAGTTTGGCATTAACTACAATATATATAAAAACTAAAATATAATTACAATAAGTGAAGAAACATAAAAAATAAAAATAAAAACATGTCCGTTGATATACCAAGATAAGATTTTCAAGTGAAAAACAACTTAGAGAGGAGTACTCCTCTTTTATTTTATTTTATTTTTGAAAACAACCCAAGAGATGTGAAAATATCATTAAGTCTGCAAATCATACATAACAAGAGGAAAGATATACTCAGGCATTTCCTTAATTCAGTACAAAAGAAAAGAATAAGCAGAGGATTGAGTTAAAACAACTAACTCATAAGCTGCACGATTTCCATCACGACACACATGCGAAAATCAAACACTCTTAAGCATCTACTTAATACCAGTTACTACTATGTTGTTTCACAAAAAAATAAAAAAATAAATAAATAATAATATTTTTATTAATTTTTTTTTATATAAAAGAGTTTTATTTTTATTAATGATAATATTATAGGACATAATTAATATTGTCCTCAAATTTAATATCACAATTCATTAGAGCTCATTTGGGGGAGCCTTGAGTGGACTAAAAACAATTCTAAATTGGATATATGACAGTATTTTGATATTTGATAACTCTTTGAAAAAAAATTAAATAGTAGAGTTTTGGATTCAAACTCACTTTTTGTTGCAATATAAAATTTGTACTTTTGACTCCAGCATTTTTAGCAAAAGAACAAAGTACAAAATTATTCTTAAAGAAATAAAATATCAATAACACACTTACCTTAAATTTGTCATTAATATCTTCAAAAGCAGTTTTATAATTAATAGCCCCAATGACATACGCGTCGTGTGTGCAATTACCCTATGGATATAATATAAATTTTAGCAAATTTTGGTGAGAATAAAAAATTTAAAAAGATTAAATTATAATAAAATCATACATGTAGAGGTAAAACGGGACGGAGATTTAAGACACAATTTCAAAAGTATTTTTTTTCCCTTCCTTAATCTTAATATTATAGGTGCAACCAAATATCATTTTAATTTTCTTATAAAAGCGCTTTTGTCAAAACACTCTAGATATCTAAAAGTATTTTGTCCTATCGCAAAACTCTACCAAACAGACACTTATTATGTCACAATTACTTAACTAATGATCATTTTATTTAATTTTAAATATAGTGATAGAAAAAAACATTAATCTTAAAGTTTATAAATCTTGTAAATGAGATATTTTTGTGAAATTGTAAAAATAATGTTTCTTTTCGTCGTAAAGTGAAAGAATGAGAAGTTATGAACCGTTTGGCTTGAAGGAATAGAGGGCAAAATGGAATGATAATTCCGACCGAACATTCCTTTTTAATGTTTGGCATGTTAAGTTTGGTCAGATTGACCATTTGGACAAAATGGTGTTTTCTTTATACATTAAAATCGTAATTTCTTAGAGGGTAAGAAATGGAGATTTCAATGAGTAAAAGAATTGAAAAATAAATGTTAAGACAAAAATGCCCTCACCTGCACATATATATATATATATATATATATATATATATATATATATATATATATATATATATATATATAGTCAGTTAGTCAGTTAGTTAGTTAGTTAGTTGGAGATATTTTGATCATTATATTCTATTTTATTTTATTTTGATATAACTTTTAAATAACGTATCAAAAAGATAAATGAAGTATTTGATTCTGATTTTATTTTAATTTAAGTTTAATTTCAACTATTATTCAATTCGATACTAAAACGATTTTGTTTGGACCGTTATCTTAGAAAGGAAAAAAAAATTGTGGTTCTCCACTTCTTTCTCTAACATCCATAACTTACTTTCTTTAATCGTATAGGAGAATAATACCAGTTAGGTGTAACTTTATTTTAAAGTGATTCGTGGTGAGATACGAAATTTGGAACCAATTCATTTTGGTGGAAAATAAGTACCCTTATGCTTCTTTGAGGTTATAAAGGTTTAAGCTAAAAAACGAAGCATCATATGATGTGTCCTTATTCTTTTTTCAAACAACAATTTAAATATGCCACCAATTAACCTATATAGACAGTGTTCATTCCTTTAGCATACAACAATTTAAATATGCCACCTAATCAAACAACAATTTAAGTATGCCACCAATTAACCTATATAGACGGTGTTCATTCCTTTTCCATACAACAATTTAAATATGCCACCAATAATTATTACACCTGCTATTTATAATTTATAACTAAAGGGTTACCTTTATTCGCATCAAATTAATATAATAATTCTATAATATAATATAATAAATTAATATATTGATATGACAATTATTATATTTAATTTATATATTACATGTATTAGTCTATTATGAACGTAATATTATTATATTAATTTTTAAACTTTTCGTTACATTCTTCAATTGATATATTGACTCATACGTCAGTAATATAATAGGTTATAAAAGATAATATAATAATGATTACAACTGATTTGATATTTTAATTTACAATTAATTTTATTCATTACATACAATTATATAATTTAGTGAACTGAAAATAATTTTAAATATAATTTAATAACATTGCAACTACTACACAAATATCAATAACCAACCAAATAAATATGTCTTAATAACATATTGCCATTATATTACAACTCTATTGCATTACGTAGACTATTACATTATATCAAATTTCTATTCGACGAATCAAACCTTATCTAGGGTTTTATACATAATTGACATAAAATATTAGGGTTATTGAATTGTCAAAATAAAAATAATGTTGCTAAAATAAATATACATTCAGCGATATTTTTGTATTTCTTCTTGTGATACTTGACATTTTAAACGATATTTATTATTCTGATAATATTATTTTTGCTCTCACAATATAACAAATTTAATTTTCTCGTCTAAGATTATAGCTAAGTACTATCTCTTCCATACAAATGTCTCATTTTGTCTTTTTAAAATTGAATTTTAGCTAATATAATTATTATTAGTGTAAAGTATGTAAAAAGTATTATAGTTACTCAACTATTCTAAAAAATAAAAATATATTTTTAAAATGAAAATTTTAAAAAAAAAATTAGTACTTTAAAATGTACAATAATTATTAATTAAAAAATTAATAATGGTTGTGTGATTCTATAAATAATAATAATAATAAAAAAGATAATGACAAATGAAAAGATCGTGTCACTATATATATAATCCTAAAATATAAATATATCTATTTATTTATTTATTTTAACAGTTTATAGAGAAAAATATATCTCTAATTTATAATTTTAAAAAAATTTCATAAATTATATCAATTTTAAATATTAAGATATAAATTGACTTTAAAAATTAAATTAATTTTGTGTGAAACGGAGGTATTATTTTTTTAGTATAAAATTATATATATACCTTTTACATAGGAATTGAAATGTCCACTAGTTGAACTGATTGAAAATTTTCAGTTTATGTTTCTTTTGTCATTTATTTACACATATCAGTTAGTTTCGTAACATTGAAATTTTGATGTTACATAATAAAATTCACTAATAATGTTAGTTATTTGTATTTTTTTTTAGGACTGAGAGCATAAATAGCTATGCATTTTATTAGAAATAGTTTATTATTTTTTTAAGGGCTATAAAAATAACGATTAATTTTTAATATTTTTAACATTTATTTTTTATTTTTTTAATAAAAAATAATGACATCATTAAAACCAAATTAGGGTTGCCTTATAATTCGACATAGTGAGAAAAATCATCTTTACCCTATTGTATTCTACTTATTTCCACCACCTTTTGATTTGGGCCTAATGGGCCATCCTCAGGCCGCGTGTCTTTCTCAAAACCCATTTTAAGGTCTTAAATCGGGTCAAACTCGAAGTTGGGCTGCAATAATAATATAACTCAACACAGTAAACTATTGATCACCGTTTAGAAATAAATTTTAGAATAAAATGTTATCAAATCTTTTTATTTTAACCATTGTCGGAAGAGTATATAAACCTAACGCAAAATATACTATAAACTATGTTTGTTTAAAAAAATATACTTAAAATTAGAATATTTATATTAATTTAACACTATTTCAAATTATTTTATTCCATAATGGGAGGATTAATAGTCTTTTAAATAGTCATATGCACTACTTTTTATTATCCTTAAGGTTATTTATGAGAGATTTATAATCCCATAAAAAATATTAGATTAATAATCCCTCTCATTTTAAGTTATTAAATGATTTTATGGGATTAATAGTCCAATTCTAAAGGACTAATAATCTCCCGTCAAATAATTAAATAGTACAAAGTTAAATTAAAATAAATAATTCAATCTCAAGTATATTTTTTACAAACAAACATAGTCTAAGAGTTTGAATACATTTGGGCGATTGATATTGTCTGAGCAAAAATTATACTGACAAAGTTATATAAGCCGCTTAAAGTATTAAGTATCGCTAGAACAATTACAAAAATATTGTTAAATATATATATTTATTTTGACAATATAATTTGTATTATGATAATTTCAACAACCTAAATTTGAGATATAAAAAATGAAAAGGTTTAGCTTGCTAAAAGAAATTATACTATGTAACCAAACAAGAGCCCGGCCTAAAAGGAGACTTTAGGCTCATGAATTTTGAGGACTTATAGACATATGGCCGAGGAATTATATCAACCCAAGTCTTGGTCTATTTTTTTTTTCCCTAAATAAAACTCTCACTTGCTATAGGCCCGCACTACCAAGGCCCAGCTAACGTTGGACTATTACAAAGCTACTTAGTAAATTTTATTTTTATTCATATTAATTTTAGAAAGAGCACATATATAAATTCTACAATCAAAATATGTTATTATTATTGCGAGTAAATATAATGACATCATGTACAAATAAACAAAATAGAATGATGTGGTATATAAATTAAAAAGACGGATCTAAAGTATACCTCTTAAATAGCATATTTTTCTTAAATAACATATATTTATTAAAATTAGGTCGTTTTGGATATTCTTTTAAAAAATAAAATAATATTAAAAGAAAGTGGTTTCACTTGCTTTCTTTTTATTTATAAAAATGTCACCGTGACCCCATTTATTTTTTAAAAAATCTCCAAAACGACGTAATTTTAATAGTGATATACTATTTAAGAGATGCATACTATTTAAAATATATATTTTAGATCTGTCATCCATAAATTAATACTAAAACATAAATACTTGATAGTAATTAACTACTATATGTCTGCTCACAACAAAACTCAACGTATTTTTATCCCAATATAACTTCTTCTTTTTTGGTTTTAGGAGGGGAAATTATGCCTCAGTCCCAAATATACAAATAAATAAACCATACTAGTTAGTCTTTATATTCTGTTATATATCTATGTTCTATTCAGATAGGTACTAATACAAAATGGATCTTCACTAAAATCATTGTTCATAATTTGTTTGCGTATACTTTGTATACATAACATTACTCTAATTTAAATGGTGGAATTTATACATTCCCTCCGTTCAGATTATAAGAATCATTAAAGAAACAATATCGTCCAATGCGTAATAATTTTTAAGTAATTTATAATATTTATTATTATATTAATTATAATTTAAAGAATTTATATCAATTTTAAATTTAAAAATATCTTAAATTGACTTTAAAAAAGTAATAATGATCTAATATTTTAGAACATGTATTATTTTTAGTTTATATTTATACGCAATTATTTGTTCATATTTCACTCAATTTATATTATTATAAGGACAAAAATCATGCTATTATAATTGTGGAGCACAGTTACTCTTGTAAAAAATAACCTTTTTGTAATAACCAAGACATTATGTAACAATATTATTAATGAAAAAAATTAATTAAAAAAATTCCTTGTGCAATTGACTTGCACGATTGTGTGAATATATAAGAGATTAATACAGAGAATGATTAATCCATAAACTAAAAGCTTGAGTCATGAATTGGCAAAACCTGAACGACAATCTTATGAGATAATGTAAGAGGTCAAGTTGAATTATGAACTAATTAAGCCTCACGAGAAGTATAAGAAATATGCTTATATAATTAATGGACTAGCCTAAGTGTCCAATGAGAGTAATTAAAATAAGCCCAATATCATTATTAGATGCAATGTGATTAAAATGAATTAAGGCTCAATGTAATATTAAGATGCTAGCAAACTTAAGTCCAATGTAAATTAAAATGTTAGCCCAAGTTAATTAATGCTTGCAAGTATGATTATTAACCCAAGGTGAATACTTGAAAAAATAATGTGGTGTAGCCCAATAAAGCTAATGAGAGGCTCAATGATAATGAATTGTTTAGTCCAAGAGGCTTAGCCCAATGTGTAATGAAGAAAATGTTGGGGGGGGGGGGATGTTGTATGTATGTGTGTGTGTGTGTATAAGAGGAAAAGGAAGAAAAAAATCCTAGGCCATAATCGGCCACTCCCTCTCCCCATTTCCCCAAAATCATGCGCAAAATATGCATGATTAAATTAATAGTCAAAATACTCCATGTCATGCTCCTTTTTCATAAATCAAAGGGTTGGGTAATTACTTTTTGTTAGTTCCTAAAGACACGAAAGATATTTAGAAGGGGAGAGGTGGTTGAATAGATTCTTTAAAACTTTTTTCTTATTTTGGTTTTAAGAAAGAATGAATTATTAATCAAATAGTTTAGCACAGCGGAATATGATTTAGTTACCCCTTCTATAAAATGTTAATGTAATCATTCAACAAGCAGATATAGCAGTTATAACAGTTAATAAACACAAGATGAAAGACACCAGATTTTAAATAGTTCAGAGTTCACAAGACTCCTACTCCACTGTTCTGCTCCTTGAGCAGCAAATCCACTAAGGATACTATTACAATTTTTGAATCACTAAGATTCCTTCAAGACCAGCAGTCTTGGAACTCTAGTTCACTAAGAACTCTTCAAATCCAGTAGACTTGGATACTCTAGTTTACTAAAAACTCTTATCGTGAGTAGTGATGGTTTTGGTGTGCTACTAAGTTATGTTTAGCATAAGTTTCTGAAGAACTTAGTAGCGAAGCAAGATTCTTTTATTTTTGGTTTGATCTTTTTGAACTCTTGTGTATATCTTTCTTTCTTTTGTAATCCTTCCTTCTTTTTTTATAAGTATTGAATCTGGACTTTTCATATAGAAGCTTTAAAATTCTTTCCGTTTGAAATCTGCTCTTTTCTTCAATTTCTGTCCGTTACCTCACAATATAGAGCTGTTGAATATTATATTAATTTAGCTCATTAATGCTCTGACGATGTATTAATTGACCTGCAAAAACTATCCAAAAATGTGTTTACTTTTTCCTTGGGACAAGACATGACAGTCGTAGGTTTCTACCAACTTTCATAAAGTCGTTTGGTCTTCCATAGAAATATGGCTGATAGGACACCATCTTTACGAACAGACTTAGTCGTTGAGTCTTCTTTGTGCGAAGTCATAGAGTCCACTCTATGAACGGACTGAATCGTTGAGTCTTCTTTGCTTGGAGTCGTAGAGTCCATTCTACGATCAGACTGACTAAACAGATATAGCACAAGATCAACCTAACAGATTTGATCATATCTAACTAAGTCCTTGTATATCATAAACAATCAAAGGACTTTACAACTCAATACATTCATATCCAAAAAATCAACTTAACAGTTTTGATCTTATCTAACTAACTCCTTATACATCATACACAATCAAAAGACTGTACAACTCTACTATTGAATGCATTTAGCACTTTAGATCTTATCATCAAATCAAACATGCAATGTTCAACAATGTCCCCCTATTTGATGATGACAACATAAATAGCAGAACGTAATTTGAACAACTTAATTAGGCCAATGCATATGATTAAGTGAATGCCTAACAGTGAGCAGCTGTATTCTCTAATGAAAAAATATGAATTTTATTGATGTATAGTTAGTTTCACAATGAGTGTAAATAGAATACAACAAAAAACAAAACAAAAAAAATTATCTCCTCCTACTGGTAGGTCTCCTTCTTTCATCTTCGTGTTTTTGCCTAGGAGACCTTCTTCTCTTATCTTCCTACATTTTCCTGAAGAGTACTCTTTTTACCTCTTCTGCTCTTTTCAGTTCCATTTCTTCCCTTTGCATAGTTTCTTCTTCTTTCACTTGGAGTCATACTTAAGAGCAGGATGGTCCCATAGTTGAAGAAGAAGGTCTTGCTATTGAGACCTATCTGGGATGAAATGGTATTGTCTCAAATCTAGGAGGTTGATGGACTTTTGATGATTGGCTATTGCTTCCATAAACTTTTTATCCCTTTCCTCAAGAGTTTCAAAAACAGTTTTAACTACTTCAATCTTGTGGAGAATTATTTTTCCAAATTTTGAGAAAGATCGTTGGCGGCATTAACGACATTGTCTACTCTTCGTTAAATGTTGTGGGACATGGACGCTAGATCTTTTTGTATCTCTGCTTGCATATAGCTCGTAAGGTCCGTTAAGACCTCAGTAGTAGGAAACAGAGATATCTTTTGCAGAATTTCTTGGAGGAGTTGAGTTGTTTGCCCTTGGTCAGCCATAAAGCTTGGAATATGGAAGTATTCATGACCAGAGGTTGAGGGAATGTCTTTTTGTGTGAGGAGAAATCTTGGAGGTAGGAAAGGTTGAGTAGGAGATATTGTGTGTGTAGTAGGCGGGGTTTGAGGAGAGTCTTGAGGGCACTCTACATCTTGATCATTTAAGCTTCCTTGACCACTAGCCGTAGAGTGTGGGGACTCTACGACTGGAGTAGAGTTGGACATAGAACTTGTTCCAGTGCTTACGTTAGACAACTCCTCAAAATAATTGAAGGTCCAGCCAGGTGTATGATTTTGTATGAATGTGAGAGGGATGGAGTGTACTTTTTTCCCTAAAGAATGTGAGAATGAGTTGGTTGAAAGCAGCTTTTGGGCAAAGAATAGGTTCTGTGGATAGCCTTGAGCCAAAATCAACACATTGGGATAAGCTTTGAAGGTCCAGAAGAGTTGATCCCATGAATTGTGTACCAAGGCTCGGTGGAATGGCATCAGTGGCAAGAACTTCAGCAGACAGTCGTAGTTGAGGTGCCTCTATTCATTTCTTTCGACTGCCACTATTTCAATGACATCCTCTTCATCATTATTCATTGTGGCTGAAGGGATTGAAATGTCTTCTTGAATCTCCCCCTCAGCCTGAGCATCTGCTGGCTCAGGAACTACTGATGGCTCCCCCTCAGTTTGAGTACCCATTGGTTCAGTTGCTTCAAATGGTTCCCTCTCAACTAGAGCATCGACTGATTTTTCAGGTAGCTCCCCCTTAGCTACTGAGTCTTTTTCAATTATTTGATCGGCTAATTTCACTAGCCTTCTTCTTTTTGGCCTTAGCTCTGCTGAAGTGACCTCCTCAGCCTGATGTTTGCTGCGAATTTCCCTCTGATGATCTAATTCTTCATCCTCCATGTCAGCCTTCTCCTTAGGAGCAACGTCAGAGGCTTCATTTGATGATCCTTGAGGTCTTTGGATCTCAAGGGCTTTCTTTCCTTTCCTTTTCCTGATCAAACCTGGAGATAGCCTGCTGACCTCCTGAGACTCTACTTCTGCAGACATGATCTTCATGTGTGAGGACCTAGTTCCACTTCGTGTTCCTTCACTATCCCCGGATCGGGATAGTTTTCTATTCTCAACTGGGTTCCTTTTTCAGTTTTTAAACAGTCTCTAGGTCATCCTTTTATTAGCATTGAGGACTTTTCCTTCTGCGTGCTCAATCTTATCCCCTAAAACAAATTGAAGGAGAATGCTAATGAATCTCCCATAGGGCATTTTTTCTGACGCCCTTCGCCTTTACTGCATTTTGGATCCAATTTTTGATCCATTCAACTAGTAAGGAGCCAAAGTTGATATTCATCTTCTTTACTATAGCTGTCATTATCTTTAGTTGGATCTCGCTGACAGAGTCGTGAACAAAGTCCTTGCAGAGGAGGCACTTTCCAACAATGTCAGTCAGAAATTCATATTTCTGGGGAAACTCTTTCTTCTTCAATCCTCTTAGTTCAGGATTATTCTTCTGGTGCATTCTTTTTAGGCCCTCTTCTGCACTCACCAGGTTAAGAGTTGTCAGGCCCCCATATTTAAAACCTAGGGCTAGGTTTATTTCTTCAGAGGTGAAGTTGAATTGAACCCCTCTAACCGTGGTGGTTAGGGTTCCATTTGTATAGAATTCTCGAACTAACTTTGATAGGACTCTTGTGTTTATTCCCAAGGCTTCTCGAAGGCCAGCCCTTTCTAGCAAATGGATTATCCTCCGGTACTGTTTATCTGCTGTTATGAAGGCTTCAAAGTTTAGTTCGTTTCTAGAAATGACTTGAGCAGACGCCATTTGATTGTTTTTCTATAATAGTAAGAATGATTTAGTTGAGTATTGAAACTTTAGGGTTCTGGATTTTTTAGAGATAGATAGAGACGTTTAGGTTTTTGATTTTTGAAGAATAATGAACGACGCACAGTTTTCAAAATATTTAAAACTTCCCTCTATGTTTGTTGAGACGCGTGTCAAGTTTTGATAGGAGCACTTTTAGTTTGTTGACGACCATTTTGCCCCTTTGTCTCCCCCTGAGCTTTACGATCCTTCTTGACACAGCGATCCTTTGTTTTAATAGTCGTTGAGTTAGCTTTACAACAGTGATGTACTCTGCGATTCTTGGCTTGACAAACGTTGACTCTACAATTTGTAGTGTACTCTACAATCCTTGGCTTGACGATCGTTGAGTGGGCTCTATGAACTTAAGCGTACTCTACGATCCTCGGCTTGATGATCAGTGAGTGAGCTCTACGAACTTGTCCTTTACTTTATTCCTTGAACACTTTTTTCCCTCCAGAGTTAGTAGCTTCCAAAACAGGAAATATATATCAAGAGTCTAGATTTAGCATTCCTAACTCACTTATTAGTTTATTAAATCTTGATTCATCTAAAGGTTTTGTAAATACATCTACTAGTTGTTCTTCAGCTGGGATATAGTGCAGTGATATATTACCATTTTGTACATGATCCCTAATGAAATGATATCTTATATCTATGTGCTTAGTTATTGAATGCATGACAGGGTTATGAGTTATGGCAATTGCACTAGTATTATCACAGTATATAGGGATTAAATTAAGCTCAAACCCATAGTCGGTGAGTCTTCATCCACAGAATTTGTGCACAACAACTGCCTACGGCTATATATTCAGCTTCTGCAGTTAATGTAGATACTGAGTTTTACTTCTTACTAAACCAAGATATAAGTCTGTTGCCAAGCATCTGGCAAGTTCCACTTGTACTCTTTCTGTCTATTTTGCATCCTGTATAGTCAGCATCTGAATATCCTATTAGATTAAAGGAAGACTCATTGGGATACCATAATCCCAAGTTTGGAGTTCCTTTAAGATATTTGAAAATTCTTTTTACAGCTATTAGATGAGACTCTTTAAGGTTAGCCTGAAATCTAGCACATATACATATAGCAAATATTATATCTGGCCGACTAGCAGTTAAGTATAAAAGTGAGCCTATCATACCTCTGTACTGAGTGATATCAGTGTTTTTACTATTCTTATCCTTGTCAAGCTTAGTGGCAGGTGGCATAGGAGTTTTCATGACAGTTGCAAACTCCATGTCATACTTCTTTAATAAGTCTTTGATGTATTTGGCTTAGTTTATGAAGATGTCTTCATCAGTCTGCTTTACTTGAAGTCCGAGGAAGAAGTTGAGTTCTCCCATCATGTTCATCTCAAACTTGCTCTGCATAAGCTTGGCAAACCTTTCACACAGTTTTTAATCCGAAGAACTAAAAATAATATCATCCACATAAATCAGAACTAGCAGTGTTTTATCCTTATGTTTTCTTAAAAATAGAGTAGTATCTACTCTTCCTCTAGTGAATCCCTTTTCAATAATAAAAGTTAGTTAAGGTTTCATACCATGCTCTGGGAGCTTGTTTTAGACCATATAAGGCTTTATCTAATTTATAAACATAATTTGAAAATGTTGGATTGATAGAACCTGGAGGTTGTTCCACGTAGACTTCTTCTTGAAGTTCTCCATTAAGAAATGCACTTTTGACATCCATTTGGAAGACTTTGACCTTCATGTGTGCAACATGGGCAAGGAAAATCCTTATGGCTTCCAATATGGCTACTGGAGCATAGGTTTCATCGTAGTCAATTCCTTCCTCTTGAGAATAGCCTTTGCCCACCAGTCTTACTTTGTTCCTTATAATCACACCATTTTCATCCATCTTGTTCCTGAAGACTTTGGTGCCAATGACTGGTTTATGCTGAAGTCTGGCAACTAATCTCCAAACTTTGCTTCTTTCAAATTGATTTAGTTCATCTTGCATGGCCTCTATCCAACTTGAGTCTCCTAAGGATTCTTCGATCTTCTTAGGTTCCACTTGAAAGAGAAAGCTTAGGTAGAAGCATTCATTTAAAGTTGCAGGTCTTGTCTTGATTCCGGCATTTGGATTTCCAATAATTAGATCTTGAGTGTGATCATTGGTCCACTTTATTCTGCTA
Source organism: Hedera helix (assembly GCA_947179155.2). Taxonomy (NCBI): domain Eukaryota; kingdom Viridiplantae; phylum Streptophyta; class Magnoliopsida; order Apiales; family Araliaceae; genus Hedera; species Hedera helix. The sequence continues at coordinate 22,913,796 of OX359270.1, forward strand.
GGAACATCTGTTCTGATGCCTTCTTGCCTGAGTTCTTCCAAATCAACTTCTTATCCTAGTCGTAAAGTTTCAATGTCTTTCGGGGTGAACTCTACGATTTCCTCTTCTGGCTCAACGATTTTTGTTATTGGTTCCATGATCATAGAGTCTGACTCTACGATTTTGAGTTCTCCGATCGTTAAGTTAATTTTTGATGAACTGTTGAGTGTTGAGCTTTTCTTTTTTGGATCTGATTCATCGAATGTGACATGGATGGAGACTTCGACAGTTAAAGATTCCTTGTTGAACACTCTGTATGCTCTGCTATCCGTAGCATATCCAAGAAAGATTCCTTCATCTAACATTGGCTGGAATTTGGTTAGATGCTTCTTGTCATTGTTGAGTACGTAACATAGACAGCCAAACGCATGAAAGTAGCTTATGTTTGGCTTTCTTTCTTTCCATAATTCGTATGGAGTTTTCTTTAATGGTGAGTGTATGAGTGACCTGTTCTGGGTGTAGCATGTCGTGCTGATGGCTTCAGCCCAGAAATATTCAGGAAGATAGGCTGTTGCAAGAAGAGTTCTTCCAGCTTTAATCAGAGTCCTATTCTTTCTTTCTGCTACTCCATTCTGTTAAGGTGTCCTTGGGGTTGAGAAGTTGTGAATGATTCCATTTTCTTCACAGAACTAGTCCATATTTAAAAAGTCAAACTCTCTTCCATGATCACTTCTGATGGCCTTAATCTTCTCACCCTTTTCATTCATGATCAGTTTGAAGAGCTTGATAAGATGTGAAATAGTTTCATCTTTAGATGTTAGAAAGGATACCCATGTGTATCAAGTGTAGTCATCTACTACAACTAAAGAATATCTCTTTCCTCCAAGGCTTGCTATTGGGATAGGCCCGAATAAATCCATGTGTAGTAATTGAAGGGCTCTATCATTTGAGTTGATTGTCTTACTCTGAAAAGAGATCTTTGTTTGCTTTCCAAGCTGACATGCTTTGTAGGGTTTTTCTATGATGAAGTTAAGCTTTGGCAATCCTCTTACTAGGTCTTTGGAGGCAAGCTTTGACATGCTCTTGAAGTTAAGATGAGATAATCTCATGTGCCAGAGCCAGCACATATCTTCAGAGGCTTTAGCAAGGAAACAGACTACCTCATCTGTACTTAATTTGGCAAGATTGACCACGTAGACATTTTCATCTCGAACTCCTACTAGCTTTAGAGAGTTAGCTTTCAAATCTCTGACTTGGCATTGGTTGTTGAGAAAAGTAACTTGATGCCCTTTGTCACATAGTTGACTGATGCTTAACAGGTTATGCTTTAGTCCTTCAACATAAACAACTTTGCTGAAAGATATTGCACCATTTCCAGTTGAGCCATAACCTCTGATTTTCTCCGAATTGTTGTCCCCAAATATGACTGCAGAACCATCCTTTTCCTTGTAATCTATCAGAAAAGCCTTATAACCTATCATGTGTCTCGAGCATCCACTGTCAAGATACCAGATGGATCTCCTTACCTGCATAACAAATCAATCTTCATTTTGGTACCCACAATTTCTTGGGTCCTGTTTTGTTAGAACTTTTTGGGACCCATATTTGTTTGATTTTAGGTATTTGCAGTTTATGATAATGATGATCTGATAAATATTTATCATTTTTATGATGGTAACTATGATTGATATGACGATGATGTATGTATATATGTGAATTTCTATTTGTCCAGGACTTGTGAGAATTATAATTGCTCAAAGTCCTTCAGTTGGGCTGATCTACATTCTGTTTCCATGCTACTTTACGATTCTCATGTTTCGTAGAATAATAATAGACTCTACGATTTCTGTATGGATGGTTCGTAGAGTAAGTTTTGCTCGACTTTATGATCTTTTGAGGTTCAGTTCAGATGTTGACTTATTTTTCAATTTTCTGAACCCCAGACCAGTGCGAGTTTTATTGTCTAATATGATTACAGGATTAGCATAGTGTAGACAGTTATGAGAGATTGATTCAGAGGATTTGATGAACATAATTCCTTTATCAAGATTAAAGGATTTGCCTTAATTTATTTTCATTGATTTCTCCATAATAGGTCCTGAGAAGGAATTCTCATAACCTAATCCTGATCTATCAGCCACATCTCTTTGACTAGAGATCAGAGTGTCCATAGACAAACTAGATTTGTTCCACATGAAAATTGTCTTTTCTAGTTCCTGAATCTTGGAGACTAGTGAAGACTCTTTATGAATGCTCAATTCAGTTATCTTTTTCAATCTTTCATTCTCAGTCTCAAGACTAGAATAAAGTTTAGCAGTTTGAAGTGTAGCTTCTAATTTTATGCTTATTTTCTCTTTATCCTCTTTTAGATGAGAGTAATCTTTAGATGGCCTTCTAAACATTTTCATGTATTTGTGTAGCTCTACCATTAAGTCATGCATGCCTTCTCTAAGATCATCAATGTTTAATTCAGGAGAGTAAAAGTCAAATACCTCATCTATGTTGAATTCCTCTTTGCTGCTTCCTTCCTCATTTGCCATTAAGCACAGGTTGGCCTTCTGTGGCTCTTTATCATCACTTGACTCAGAGTTTAGTTCTTCTTCTGAGTCACTCTAGGAGCCTTCAGCTATGAAGCTTTTGTCTTTCTTCTTTTGCTTGTGGAAGCTCTTGAATTCTCTTTTTGCATTTGTTTTTGTTCTATCCCTCCTCAGCTCTTCTCTTAAGGGTTTAGGGCACTTAGCAATGAAATGACCTGGCTTTTTGCAATTGTAGCAAAGGTCATTTATTAGTTCTTTACTACTATTGCTTCTGAACTTCTGAGGCCTGTTCCTGTTGATGAATCTTTTGAATTGTCTGACTAGCATGGCAGCACCTTCATCATCATTTGATTTATCTTTATCAGAGTCAGAATTATCCTTGAGATTGCTTCTGTGAGCTGAAGTTGAGGCTTTAAGAGCAATGTTTTCTCCTTCTTTCTTCCCTCAGATAAGGTTTCCGCTCTTTGATTTAGCTCCAGCTCGTAGTTAATAAGATTTCCATAAAGCTATTATACAGTCATCTCGTGCAAGTTCTTTGACTCCCTAATGACTGTGATTTTGGCATCCCATTTGCTCGGCAAAGATTTGATGAATTTGATGATGAGATCTCTATTCAGATAGACTTTTCCAAATGATCTGAGAGAGTTTAGCAGCAAGTTGAATCTCTCAAAGGTATTTATAATGTTCTCCCCTGAAATGTGGGTGAACATTTCATACTGCTGAATAAACAGTGATTGTTTATTTTCTCTGACTTCTACTGTTCCTTCATGCATGATCAACAGAGTTTGCCAGACTTCTTGAGCTGTTTTGTAGTTGACGACGTTTTCAAATAGCTCATCATCTAGAGATTGAAAAATGTTGTTTTTGGCCTTTTTGTCTCTTTGAACACCCTTCTTTTCGTTGTCGGTCCATTCTTCTCTTTTCTTTGCTACTAGCTTGTTTGGATCTTCATTTGTTAACACAAGCTTCATTGGTATGACTGGCCCATTAAGTACTGTCTCAAATAGCTCATCGTTTATTGCATCCATGTAAGCTTGCATACAAACTTTCCAATTAGGAAATTTTTCTTTATTGCACATTGGTGGTCTGTTACCTCCACCGAGTTCTGATCCGTTCTTGTTGTGTGCCATTAGATTTACTCAAACTTGTAAGCCTTCAAATGTGAGAACCTGCTCTGATACCAATTGTTAGTTCTCAATGACACGAAAGATATCTAGAAGGGGGGGTTGAATAGATTCTTTAAATTTTTTTCCTTATTTTGGTTTTAAGAAAGAATGAATTATTAATCAAATAGTTTAGCATAGGGGAATATGATTTAGTTACCCCTTCTTTAAAATGTTACTGTAATAATTCAACAAGCAGATATAGCAGTTATAACAATTAATAAACACAAGATGAAAGACATCAGATTTTAAGTGGTTTAGAGTTCACAAGACTCCTACTCCACTGTTCTGCCCCTTGAGCAACAAATCCACTAAGGATACTATTATAATTTTCGAATCACTAAGATTCCTTCAAGACCAGGAATCTTGAAACTCTAGTTCACTAAGAACTCTACAAGACCAGCAGTCTTGGAACTCTAGTTCACTAAGAACTCTTCAAGTCCAGTAGACTTGGATACTCTAGTTCACTAAGAACTCTTATCGTGAGTAGTGATGGTTTTGGTGTGCTACTAAGTTACGTTTAGCATAAGTTTCTGAAGAACTTAGTAGCGAGGCAAGATTCTTTTTTTTTTGTTTGATCTTTTTGAACTCTTACGTATATCTTTCTTTCTTGTGTAATCCTTCCTTCCTTTTTTTATAAGTATTGAATCTGGGCTTCTCATATAGAAGCTTTAGATTTCTTCCCGTTTGAAATCTGCTCTTTTCTTCAATTTCTGTCTGTTACCTCACAATGTAGAACTGTTGAATATTATATTCATTTAGCTCATTAATACTCTGACGAGGTATTAATTGACCTGCAAATACTGTCCAAAAAGGTGCTTATTTTTTCCTTGGGACAAGACATGACAGTCGTAGGTTTCTACCAATTTTCATAGAGTCGTTTGGTCTTCCATAGAAATATGGCTGATAGGACACCATCTTCCGAATTTACTACCTTGAAAGTCTTCTCTCTGTTGCATAGCACGCTTTGGTCAGTCCTCTGATATTTCTAACTTTAGGCTCTTGACAGAGGTTTGTCTGACACATTGATGCAAATTGTTCTTCTTGACGAAGTTGCTTTTGTCTTAGAGGACAAGAGAAGAGTCATCAAAACTTTTAGGTTTTTGATCGTAGTGTTGCTTACATGTCTCTTGTTTGCTTAATTCTACCATAGAGTTTTACTCTACGACTACTCTGTTGGTCGTAGAGTCCGTTCTACGCTTGGGCTTCTTCCTTGATCGTAGTGTTTTCCTGGCATGAAATTGTAGAGTCCACTTTACGAACAGACTTAGTCGTTGAGTCTTCTTTGTGCGAAGTCATAGAGTCCACTCTATGAACGGACTGAATCGTTGAGTCTTCTTTGCTTTGAGTCGTAGAGTCCATTCTACGATCAAACTGACTAAACAGATATAGCACAAGATCAACCTAACAGATTTGATCATATCTAACTAAGTCCTTATACATCATAAACAATCAAAGGACTTTACAACTCAATACATTCATATCCAAAAGATCAACCTAACAGTTTTGATCTTATCTAACTAAGTCCTTGTACATCATACACAATCAAAGGACTGTATAACTCTATTATTGAATGCATTTAGCACTTTAGATCTTATCATCAAATCAAACATGCAATGTTCAACACTTTTTACTTAACCTTGTAAGCTAATGATGATAACCTAGCAAAGATGGGGAGTATACTATACATGTATACATGTATATGTAGATGTGTTAGAGTATGAGAAGACTCCTATAAATAAGACACCTTAAGTGAAGCAACAGAGTTTACTTCATTTTACAATTCACCAAGTGGGAGCTGGAGAGTGTAGAGAAAAAGAGAGCTTGAAAGAAATTTCTAAGTGTGAGAGTAATTGGTGGAGTAAGGAAGATAAGGAGTCTAGCAAACCCCAACAACCATCAAGAAGGAAGAATCAACCATTAAGGTTTAAAAATCTTCTTAAACTCTAGTTTAATAATTTTATGTTGTAGTATAGTTTTATCCATGTTTGGTTGTGCGAGGTTTATATGTTATGGAATAATGAAGGATCCGAAGGTATAAGGAAGAATTTACGAAGGTGTTTATGTTTTATGTTGTGTAAAAGTGTAAGAAGTATGTATATAAACATGTAACTTATCTAAATCAAATGGTAACATGATTTTCAGAACAATGTAAATAAAGATGTTTATGATATTTGTAAGAACTATAAAACATATGATGTAGATCTAAAAGATAAGAAAATAATCCAAAAGGAACGAAAGAAAAATGAGTTAAAACGAATTTATAGTGATTTTTCTAGTAAATGATACTTTAATGTAAACCTTAGAAGTTTTGATCCATGTTTTTTACTAATAAATGTTTTTGATTGGGTGTGAAACCCTTGGAATATGGTAAAACATGTAACCAACAAGTTTTAAACCAAATTTGAACTCATTTGAATGAAAGAAAATCAAGTTATATGCCTTTAAAACAAAAAGGATCATAACCGACAAAATTAAAAAATGCTAAAAAATTAAGGCAAGCATTCTGCTGGTTTTCACCGAGGCGCAAGGCCCAGGCCATTTTTCTGCGGTGGGGGTCTGGGTTTGTAGTTGACAAGATCCAGGTCAAACCAGGTTGGACCGGGTTAAACCAGGTTAAGTTGGACTTTTGTAGATAATAATAATAATAATAATAATAATAATAATAATAATAATAATAATAGAGAATGTAATGAATAAACAATAAATAATATTATTTTATTTGTGAAGATAAATTAAAATGGATGAATAAACAAAACATAAATAAATAAAATAATAATAAAGATTATTCTATATGTGAATTTAGATTTTGAAAGTAAATGTAAATAGATGAAGCATAAACAAATAAAATAATAAAGATTATTCTATTTGAAGATTTCGATTGTGAAGATGAATTGAAAAAATTAGAATAAATAAATAATAATGAAATAAAATAAAGAATGTGATGAATAAATAAAATATGAACAAATAAAATATTAATAAAGAATATTTTATTTGTGAAGGTAAAATGAAATAAATAATATAATGAATGAGTAAAGAGTAAAGAGTAAAAAAAATAAAATAAAATAATAAGAAAAATTATTTTATTTGCAGAATTCGAATGTAACGATGATATAGATTAACGTGTGAGTCAAATTAAGGTGGTACGTGGAGTTCGATAGTAACTTATCGATAGATCAATTTTTAGGTTATCCGAAGGTCAAGGATTTCGAAATAATTATAAACGACAACTTAAGCAATTATAATATTGTGCAAGTTTTTACTAGAAATGATTCTTGAAAATTATTCCATGTTGATCGCAGTTATGTGCATTCAAAAGACTATTCTATAATGAATTATTAAAGCATAATTGTTATATTTTTCATGAACTATTTGAGAAGATGGTCTATGCCACTTATTTCGACTAGAAAGATGATAAATGATTTATTGAATCGATGTAATTCTTTGAAAACTAATCCAAACCAATTACATTAGTGCAGAATCTTATGTTGAAAGTGAGAAGAACAACCCTTATAAAAGGGTATTATTGTCAAGAGAACGACTTTGTGCACGATATTTAAATGTTATGCATAACATAGGGTACGATAGGCTGATCACCTTAAATACTTGAAGAGAATAGAAATTAGTCTTTATGACTAACGTACACTCTGGAGGTAATTCAATGAAATACTGATGATTCCTCGAGAAGTCTATGGTCCATAGTGACCTCTCAGTATGAAAGCTAGAACTCTTCATTTATTGGAATTGTTGCATTATCCCTATTGTTTCCTCATTAATGAGTATTGTTGAAGTTTAAAAATGTTGAAAAACTCCTTATCCATTACATGTTATATACTTGCTGAGCAATTAGTTGCTCATTCTTGCGCTTATCAAAATTTTACAGTTGAGCCCGAGAAGTACAGTAAATCCGGCAAAGATAAAGGAAAAGGAAAGATTGAAGAATAATCAAAGATTAAGATATTTGTGTAATGAATGTTAAATGTTAAGACTTATGTTAGTTTTTGAACTAAGTGATGCATTTATGTTAGTAAAGGTTGTACGGACCTAGAAAGATATTTGAATATGTAATTATTAATTAGCATGATTATTTGTATTTATTTTCGCATTAGAGATTAGATAGATGTGATGGATGTTTGTATCATGAGCACTACATCTGGTGGTGGAGGACCTGGATGTGGGTGTCACATGTTGGTATCAGAGCTGTAGGTTATAAGCCTTATGAAAGAGAATTATTAGGATATAATGCTAGAAAATATAGTGAGAATAGAAGGAGATAACACTCATGTAGAGTTTTATGAGATGAATTTAGGAGATGTGTCATAGAGAGTTAATGATGTCATAAAATATATTTTCATTCTATACAATGAATAAATTTCATAATTGATATTGATTAAGTTTATTTTCATATTTGGGGTTATAGGATGCCAAAGGTGGGTGAGCCTAGCCATGTCATGGAGGAGAAGCCACGAGATATTCATGTCTTGTGTGAGGGGCTGCTAGTAGTGGAGTCTCTTTCAGCCATAGCCCTAGTAATAGAGGAGTCTGACCCGGAGATGGATCCAGAGAAAGATGGGCTCGTGGAGGACTCAGAAGGAGCACCCCAGGATGATACCTTATTTGAGGATGATTTGTTAGGCGAGCTGATGGACCATAAAATAAAGTTGGAGGATAAATTCCAGGAGTTGGAGGGGCAGGGCCAGGAGTGGAAAGAGGTTATGACCTAGTTAGAAGCCTTGGTACATCACTTTTTGGCCAGGAATGTGGAACTGGTAGGCAAGTTGGAGGAAGCAGACCATCCGAACCCAGTTGGAGGAGTAGGTTGCTGACAGAGTACTGATAGAGGAGCAATGGGATGATGCAGTAGAGAGGATCGACGACTTGACAGATGAGGTGAGATGTAAGAAGATAAGGATGAATAGAATGAGCTATGCTTTCAGGACCGTCTTTGGTAGGTGGCAAGATCGGGTGTATTATCACCCCACAGAGGAGGGGAAGACCCAATATAATATGAGTAGGGAGTTAATGATCCACTTTAGGAATCAGGAGTATAAGGATGCCATTCGGAGAGGGATACGATGTTAGTATGTCGATTATTTGTAGCTAGTATTGAATATGTTTACATGTATGTATGTATATCCCAAACTCTTTTGTGTACAAAAAATAAAAATAAAAAAATTGGGATAGGTAGCGTTAGTCCTAACTTTTGTTATATTAGGGGGTATAATGTTAGTAAATCCCGAACTTTTGATGTATTAAGTGATAGATGATGATATTTATAGCAGTATGTTGCTAGATGTTAATGTACTATGTATAAGAAGGTGGCATATGAATATAAACTTGATTATGTGTTCTATGATGACTAAGTGTTTAAATCAATTTTAAATACTTTAAGATGAATGATGAGATAATAATGAAAATGTTATTAAACAAAAAATGTCGCCACGTAGACGCCAGCAACCAGTACAAAAAAACCCAAAAGCATCCGTTAATGAACCGAGGGATTAGGTAAAATCATATGCAATGGTTTGTAGATTTTTTAGTGAATGCTTTACAAGGAGGAAATCAACGTGTTGAGAACTCAATTCCCCCGATAGCTCAAGTAACCAACTTTAAAGATTTCAAGAATGTGGGACCACCCGAATTTAGGGGAAATCGGGACCCGATAGAAGCCCAAACGTGGGTGAAAGAAATAGAAAAGGAATTTGTCATTACACGAGTGAGAGAAGACTAGAAAACTGCGAATTACGGAAAGAATCACCAGGGAGTTTATGAAAGGCAAAAGTGTGTGTTATAATTGTGGACAGGAGAGACACATCTCTCGCAATTGCTCGAACCTAAAGAAGATAAAAGGATGCTTTATATGCAGATCACCGGATCATCTAGCCCAAAACTGCCCAAAGAAGGGATCAGAAAGAGGAAATATTAATAGGGGAAACCAAAGCAAACTGACTATCACCGGACATGCCCAGCCCAGTCGCCCAACTGCAAGAACTTTTAATATAACTGTATAGGATGTTTTCACCTCAAAGGATGTGGTATCAGGTATTCTCCTAATCAATAGTATGAATACTTATGTATTGTTTGATTCAGGTGCTACCTGTTTTTTTATATCTAATGAATTTGCTCAGTGCTTAAATTTACCTCTAGAGAATTTAGCGTGTCCTTTGAATATAGAAGTTCCAAATAAAGAGGTGATTCCTATTAGACATGTACATAGGAATTGTTGCGTTGAGATAAGAGGGCATAAATTGCCAGTAGATTTAATCCCGATTAAACTATGAGAGTTTGATATGATTTTAGGTTATACAACCATGGGACAATGATTGATTGTCAGAGAAAATGTGTAAACATTCATACTCCGAAGAAGTCTAAGGTAGTATTTTATGGTAGCACATCGCCTAGACAATCCTACTATCTGACGATGATGCAGGCCAAGAAGTTATTGAGGAAATGGTGTGTAGGTTATCTAGTTCACATAGTTGATACGCAGAAAGCCGAAGTAGAGATGAGTCAGATACATGTAGTGAAAGAGTTTGTAGATATATTCCTAGAAGAGTTATCCGGTCTACCACCAAATAGGGAGATCGAGTTTGTGATAGACATAGTGCTAGGAGAAACACCAATTTTAAAGGCTCCATACAAGATGACACTAGTTGAGATGAAAGAGTTGATGGTCCAATTACAAGAGTTGCTGGATAAGAGTTGTTAGATAAGGGTTATATACAACCGAGCGTATCTCCATGGGGAGCACATGTGCTATTTATTAAGAGGAATGATGGATCGTTACGGCTTTGTATCGACCATCGAGAGTTGAACAAAGTGACGATTAAGAACAAGTATCAACTGTCGAGGATTAACAACCTATTCGATCAACTAAAAAGAACGAAGTACTTTTCTAAAATATATTTGAGGATGGGATACCATCAGTGGAACGTGAGGAATGAGGATGTCCCAAAAATGGCATTCAAGACTCGCTATAGGTATTACGAGTTTCAGGTAATATCGTTTGGGTTAACGAATGCGCCAGCTGCATTCATGGACTTGATGAATAGAGTATTCAAGCTATATTTGGATAAGTTTGTGGTGGTATTCATTGATGATATCTTAATTTACTCTAAAACACAGGATGAGCATGCTGATCATATATGGGTAGTATTGGAAACGTTAAGAAAAGAAAAGTTATACCCAAAAATTTTAAAGTGTGAATTCTGGTTAGAGAATGTGCAATTTTTGGGGTACGTGATGAATAAAGATGGGATATCAGTAGATCATGCAAAGGTGGAAGCAGTGATCAACTGGAAGCAGCCAAAGACGCCAACGAAAGTACGAAGTTTCTTAGGGTTGGTAGATTACTATCGAGAATTTATCAAAGATTTTTCCAAGATAGCGACCTCGTTAACCAACTTAACAAGGAAAACAGTGAAATTTATCTGGACGAAGAAGTTTGAGGAAAGCATCAAAGAGCTAAAGAAGAGATTAAGTGAGGCACCTATGTTATCCTTACCGGATAACACAGGGGATTTTGTGGTGTACAATGACGCGTCACATAAAGGACTGGGTGTGTGTTGATGCAAAATGGAAATGTCATAGCGTATGAGTCACGACAGTTGAAATAGTTTGAGAAGGGATATCCAACGCATGATCTCGACTTAGCGGCAGTAGTTTTTTCCCTAAAAATCTAAAGGCATTATTTGTACGAGGAGAAGTGTGAAATATACACAAACCATAACAGTCTGAAGTATATTTTCACGCATAAATAGTTGAATATGAGGCAGCAGAGATGGTTGGAGTTAATAAAAGATTATGATTGCGAGATTCTCTATCATCCATGAAAAGCAATTATGGTGGCAGACGCCTTAAGCATAAAAGGAAGGGAGAAGTTATCAATATTGACAGCTCAGGATAAGCTAATAAAAGAAATGGCGAGGATGGAAATCTAAGTAAGGTGTACGATAAAATTGGAAGAGAAATTGTTCATGATATAGGCGCATCCAAGTTTATTGGACAAAATAAAGGAAGCACAAAATGTGGATGAAAAATGTAGAAGAATAAAGGAGAGAATAACATAAAGTAAAGAGGTTAAATTTAAGGTGGATAAGGAAGGAATCTAAAGATTTGAAGAACGAGTGTGGGTGCTGGTAGTGTCAAAATTATAAATAAATAAAAAATTACAAGAGGCACATAATTCGACATATTCAATTCATCCGAGCAGTACGAAAATATATCAAGAACTTCATCAATATTTTTGGTGGCCCAATATGAAAAAAAAAGTTGTCGGATGCATGAGCAAATGCCTAATATGTCAAATAGTTAAAGCAAAATATCATAGACCAAGTAGTCAACTACAACCCTTAGAAATATCGAAATGAAAATGGGAGCATATTACAATGGGCTTCGTGGTAGGACTTTCAGCTACTTAGAAGTGCTTTGATGCTATATAGGTTATAGTAGACCGACTAACAAAATCAACGCACTTTCTGTCGATCAAAGTCAGATTAAATTTGGATCAATTGGCTAAGTTATATATTAAAGAAATTATTTCGAGACATGGAGTGTCGGTATCTATAGTGTCAGGTTGAGATCCGCGCTTCATGTTAAATTTTTGGAGAAGTTTGCAAAAGAGAATAAGAACCCAGTTGAGGTTGTGTACTGCACCATCCTCAAACTGACGGGCAAAGTAAGCGGACAATTCAAACATTGAAAGACATGTTGAGAGCTTGTATAATGGACTTCAAAGGAAATTGGGATGACCACCTACCTCTAGTGGAGTTTGCATATAATAACAGTTACCACGCAAGTATAGGCATGTCGCCTTACGAAGCTTTGTAAGGAAGAAAGTGCAGAACGTTGATGAGTGGATTTTATACCTATGAATAAGTACTTCTGGCTTAATGATTTGCGAGTTTTTGGGAGTTATTTATGTTTCTATAAGTGATTTTTATGGTTCATAATTTTTTATTCTGGATGTGCAGGTTTTTGGACTAAAAGGGCAAAATGGTCATTTTTAGTCAAGACCACCACTGTCGCAGTGGTCAAGTATGCTAGTCTCAGGCGAGATTTTTTTATAAAACCAAATTTGTTAAATGACCTAAAATTGAACATATATTATTCTACATAGCAGCTATTGATCAATTTTTTAGAGCAAAAGAACACTTGTGCTTCATGGATTGGAAAACAACAAAGTGAATGGAGCTTTGTAAAGATTGGAACTTGTTGTCATTAGGAATTTCATTCTTTGATCCTTTCTTTTCTTATTGTAATCCATTGATGATAAATATTGTGTTAATGATGTTTATTTTAAAAGCTATGAACTAAACTTCCATTCTAAGATTTCAATGGATCCCAATGCTTAGTTTTGATTAACTTTCTTTCCTTTTAATTATTTTGGATCATTTATGGGTGGATTGTCATGTTTTCTGCTTCATGTATTGATTGCTTAACTTTTTATTAATGTAGTGCTCTTTATGAAACTGGAAGGTGGAGTATAGAGTGTAGACCTAAAACTTGATAACGCGTGTTATGTATTTTCATCTTAGGATTGGAAGCATAAATTATATATAGGATAGAAATATACATACATGTCATGTGAAGCCTTTGTGAGACCCTAATCTTAATTACTCTTTGTCTAATCAATTTCACATAGACATATAGTGATTTGCTTAGTATGGGGATATTCATTAGACTATCGGAAGAGGTCTATGAGTGTATTAATGTCTCTTTTGACCATTCGTGTGATTCAATAATTAAAGGAAGGGTTAGGAGGTTTTAAAAAGACATTGGGGGAAATTGTGATCTTAGATTGTCTCATATTGATATTAGTTGCTACTCGCTACTTACAGTGTCAATCTGTTTTTTACATATTCACCATCTTTGATCATTATTTAAATAAGGTTAATTTGATATAAGTTTAATATTCCGAAAGTGTTAGTGTTAGTTCCTCGTGGGATCAACATTTTACTAAATATTATATTACTTATGGGTCGCGTATACTTGCGCGAGTTATTAATTGATAAATCGAACCAACAAACACCCTTGTGTTGGGATGCGGTAGGGGAACGTCAGCTTTTGGGGCCAAAATTGGTGCAACAGACTGCAGAGATAGTCAGGGTAATAAGAGCTAGATTAGTAACAGCTCAAGAAAGGCAGAAAAAGTACACAGATTTGTATCGACAAAACTAAGATTTTGAAGGAGGATGCTTCGTATTTTTGAAAGTATCTCACTGAAAAGGAAAAATAAGATTCGAGAAGAAAGGAAAACTAGGCCCTAGGTTTATAGGACCTTTTGAGGTATTGAAAAGAATAGAGGAAGTGGCGTACGAGGTAGTCTTACCTCCTGAACTGAAACATATCCATAATATGTTTTATGTTTTAGTGCTACGACTATACAAGCCGGACTACAAGCACATGATAACCTATGAGCCTATACAAATCGAGAAGAATTTAACTTATGAAGAAGTTCCCTTCCAAATAATTGACAGAAAAAAGAAAAAAATTTACGAAATAAGGTAATATATTTGGTGAAGGTAGTGTGGAGGAACCACAATACCGAGGAGGTAACGTGAAAACTCAAGGATAAGATGAGAGAGAATTACCCCCATCTTTTTGTAGTAATTCTGAGGACGGAATCTTTATAAGAGGGGAAAATGTAATAACCAAGATATTATGTAACACTATTATTAATGAAATAAAAACTAATTAAAAAAATTCTTTGTGCAATTGATTTGCACAATTGTGTGAATATATATATATATATATATATATATATATATATATATATATATATACAGAAGAGGAAAAAAACAAGAAAATCAGAGTGAACCAAAAGTACGGGCTTTCAAGAGGGCGGAAGAGGAAAATAAAACAAGGAAATCAGAGTGAACCAAAAGTACGGGCTTTCACCACTCACCATGCTAATGGGTTTTGCAGATAGTGACCTTGGCCTTGTAGAATAGGGGGTTAACTACTCACAGATCATATTCATAAGTAAAGTATGCATGATGCAGGGGAAGTAAGAAAGGGACCGCACAGTTGAATACTTATAAACTGAAATAACTGAAATATATTTATTGAATCAGAAAATATTTACATACATGAAGCAAAGTACATAATCAGAAAGTAAAACAATTAACTTGATTACTAAACAGAAGGACTCAGGAAACAGAGAAGAAACTTAAGATTAGTCAGAGAATGAGCTCTGAGTCTTACAAAGTTTCTTGAATGTTTCTTCCTAGTTATTGTATGTGCTATTAGCGTTTTGATTTGACTATTCATATGTTATCATCTAGGCTTTTACTGTCTATGTTTGCTTATCGTATCCTTGGATCACCTTCCTTACAGTAGACCACCTTGATTTGTTCCGAAGCAGTCGTAAGTCTCTTGGTTTGAGCAGTGATTCTGCAATTACAGGAATAATAACTACGGTATGAGTCTGCATATGTAAGTAGGTCTGTATCTAAGACATACTGATAGCAGCAGATATGTAAAGTCATGGATATAATAATATGATTGACATTTCACTTCACTAGTTAGTTCATATTTGAACTTGTGCTCTATTCCTCTTGTTTTATGCAGTGGCTTCTTTTGAAGTATCACATGCAACGAGAATCCACTCTTTGTGGCTCCTAAATCCCTCAACTAAGGATTTAGTATCTCAGTTTTTCCTTTCAATCTTCTCTTTCTTTGCAGATAGAAGACCAGCCTTGTGGAAAAAGGTTTTTCAAAATTTCTATGAATCGTTTATTTAGATCTACTTCTTCAGTCAGTTCTAGATCATCTTTATCTTCTATTCCTGACATAGTGAACCAAGAAGATCATAGTTATGAAAATCTTAGTCAAGATTTGGGAAACTGGAATATCCCTAGTATTTCTCCCAAAGAGATTTACCAGTCAACTTTCTTAGATAATTTTAAGTTTGATTATAGTGTTAAAACTGTTGAGAAAATTTATGCTATTAATAAAGATCATGAAACTTGTAGTTTGCTCACTACTGAAGTCATCAACAAACAGAGAAAAAAGGGATACAAATTTATCCACATCGGATTAATTCAAGTTACTGTTAACTCTTTAAGTATTAAAGGAATTAATTCAAGTATTTTGTTGTGTCTTAGAGATGCCAGATATTTGAATTACCACCCTAGTATCTTAGGAATAATGGAATCTAGCTTGCATAATGGACCTGTCCATTTTAATTGCTTCCCAGATTTTACATTAAGCCTAAGTGACCCTCATTTATTAAAAGCTTTAACTTTGAATATTAAAACTGCTGGTGAGATTACTCAAATGATTGAAGGATCTCAAGCTTTAGCTTTAATATACAGAATTTATTATAAAACTATGAAAACAAATTTAAATGTAAAAGTTTTAAGTAAAAGTCCTAAAGACAAAACTGTTTTAATTCAAAGTAGTACCAGTGATGTTAATATTCAAGTTCCAAAGACTCTTCTTTGGAAAGATGTGACTCTTCCGAGTCAATGGATATTAGATAATGAAGGTCCCCAACGACCTGTCATTCATGAAGTTATTAACTTTGATAATGTTAAACAATATTTAGATGGTACTGTTAGAATAAGTTTTGATGATTCAAGACTTAGGCGCCCTCTGATTATTGAAGACGTTATCAGTCAATCTTCTTCCCAGACCAGAAAAGATTCTGACCTCTTAGGAAAAACTAATTTACCTGATGTAAAATTAAAAGGAATTTTTACTGAAGGACAAACAAGTCATCCCTGTTATGACAAGTTTGAACCAGTCAATCAACCTGAGGATGATGAATCTCAAAATTTATCTCCTACCCAGTCTGACTTTGGACCTAAGGCAGTTCATCATCAACTCCGTGTTATTCAAAAAGAATTTAAAATCAATGATCAATATTTGATTAATGATTTTAACTCTAAAGAAAATAAACCTAGAAGACACCTTTTTCGTGCCCAACATAGCAAGGAAGAGCGTGAGAAAATAATTAAAAAATGGAGAAGATTTGTAACTAAAGAAAAAATAAACATTACCTTCTATTCATGGTATGATACATATTATGGAAAATGTAATGTTATAACTAAGCATAAATGGACTAAAATTCATAAATGGCTTACCTAGTTTATTTGCTCATAAAATTTGTGAAGAATTATCTAAAGCTTTAGGTTTTATTGATTATAACAATTTAACCTATGGTGATATTATTAGCCAAATTCAAAAAACTAGTTTAAAAATGTGTATTAATTTCAAAATTAGTAAACAAGCTAATAAAGATAAAAATAGAGCCAAATATGAATTGGGAACATTCTGTGAACAGTATGGTTTGCCGCATATTGCCCCTTCAAGAAGAAAACATATTAAACACCATAAAAAAGATAATTACAAGTCCAGAAGAAAAAGTTATAATAAAAAATATGACTATTATAAACAATCTTCTTATAAGAAAAAACCTTACAAAAAGCCTTCTTTTAACTCTAAGAAGAAGAATTATAAGAAATTTGATAAAAGTAAAGTTATTTGTCACAACTGTGACAAGCCAGGCCATTACAAAAATGAATGTAAAGTAAAAGAAAAACTTAAACAATTAAAAATCACTGATGAAGATACTGAACAAATTCTAGATTTAATGAGAATAGAAAATTACTCTACTAATGATAACTATGATGATACATTTTCTGATTCGTCTAATAATTCTAGTAGCAGTAATAATCCAGATGTCACCCTCGGATGTGTGGATAGTTGCTGCAATAAAAAACTTAATGTTATTAACAAAGTTAATGTTCTTATTGCTAACGATGAAGAACAAAATTTACTTATTGATTTGATAAGTAAAATTACTGATCCAAAATTAAAGAAAAGATACACTAAGCAGTTAAAAGATTTATTAACAAAAGATAATCCTATTGATAAGATAAATATGGTTAAAGAAAAACCTGTTTTTAGCCTTAATAAAACTCTTGAAAGGTTTAAAAATCCAGTCAAAGAAATTACTTTACCAGAACTACATTCTAAAGTAAAAAACTTAAAGAAAAAATTTCTAAGTTAAAGCAAGATATTGAAGAGATTAAAACTAAGAATGTTATTGCTATTGATAATTCTGCTGATAGCAGTAGTGAAGGAGAAGAGTCTGAAACCTCTGTGAATGAGGCCTCCGATTCTCCTGAAATAGATGAGGCTAAGGCTTCAACTAGTCAATTTAACCTTGCTGAACAAGGTAATTCTTTAAAAAGATTGAAAGATATTACTATTCAAAAATGGTATATTAATGTAACACTAGTTATTAACAAAACCTTTATTTTGGAATTTCCTGCTCTTGTTGATACAGGTGCTGACCTCAATTGTATCCAAGAAGGATTGATTCCTACTAGGTATTATGAAAAAACTAGTGAAAGACTTAGTTCTGCTAATGGTAGTCAAATGGAAATAAAATATAAATTACCTAAAGTTCATATTTGTCAAGATAATGTTTGTTTTAAAACATCCTTTGTTTTAATCAGAAACATGACTGGCAAAATAATTTTAGGATTACCATTTATATATTTATTATACCCATTTACTACTACTACTACCAAGGGATTGTCTAGTAATCACCTTGGGCAGAAGGTCACCTTTAGATTCATAACTGAACCTAAAGAGAGAGACCTACAGTGTATTCAAGATCAGTCAATTACCAAATATCTAAATATTTTAAATAATAAAACCCAACACTTGAGTTATTTAAAAAATGAAATTAATTACAAAAGAGTTGAGGAACAATTAAAAAATCCTAAACTCCAAGAAAAAATAAAAAAATTTCAAAATCTTTTAAGTCAGAATATTTGTTCTTACTTACCTCATGCTTTTTGGCACAGAAAAAAGCATATTATTAGGCTTCCTTATGCTAAGGAATTTAAAGAACATTTAATTCCTACTAAGACTAGACCTATACAAATGAGTCACGAATTAATGGAATTTTGTAAAAAGGAAATTGATGATTTTCTTACTAAGGATTTAATTCGAAAGAGTAAATCCCCTTGGTCTTGTCCTGCTTTCTATGTCAATAAGAATTCTGAAATAGAAAGAGGAGTGCCTAGATTAGTTATTAATTATAAACCTTTAAATAAGGTTCTGGAATGGATTAGGTATCCATTACCAAATAAAAAGGATTTAATTAGTAGATTAAGTCAAGCTGTTGTCTTTAGTAAATTCGACCTTAAGAGTGGATTTCCAAATTCATGTGGAAGATAGGTATAAAACAACCTTTACTACACATTTTGGTCACTATGAATGGAATGTCATGTCATTTGGCCTTAAGAATGCTCCTAGTGAATTTCAGAATATTATGAATGATATTTTGAATCCTTTCAGTCATTTTGCCATTGTTTATATTGATGATGTTCTAATTTTCTTAAATTCTATTGAAGAACATTGGAAACATCTAAATTCATTCTTTAGAACTGTTCAATCTAATGGATTAGTTCTATCTCAGTCAAAATGTAGTTTATTCCAAACTCAAGTTAAATTTCTTGGCCATAATATTCTGTATGGTCAAATTCACCCTATTGCCAGAGCTATTCAATTTGCTAGTAAATTCCCAGATGTTATTACTGATAAAAATCAGCTTCAAAGATTTTTAGGTTCTCTAAATTACATCAGTGAATTCTATAAAAATCTGCGAATTATTTGCAAACCTCTGTTCGATCGATTAAAAACTAATCCTCCTCATTGGACAAATATCCATACTTCTGTAGTCAAAAATCTAAAAAAGGATGTTAGGACTCTTCCTTGTCTTGGAATAGCTAATCCTACCGCTTTTAAAATAGTTGAAACTGATGCCTCTGATATTGGTTTTGGAGGTATTCTTAAGCAAAAGTTAACTCCTACTTCTTCTGAGCAAATTGTCTGTTTTTACTCACATGCTTGGAATCCAACCCAAATCAATTATTCAACTATTAAAAAAGAGATCTTATCTCTAGTTTTGTGCATTAACATATTTCAAAGTGATTTATTAAATCAAAAGTTTTTGGTTAGAATTGATTGCAAGTCTTCAAAATATGTTTTAGAAAAGGATGTTGAAAATATCGCCTCTAAACAAAATTTTGCTAGATGGCAAGCTATTTTATCTATTTTTGATTTTGATATTTAATATATTAAAGGAAGTCAAAACTCTATTCCAGATTTTCTGATCAGAGAATTTATCCAATCAGGTACCAAATATGAGTGAAAGAGAGAAAGAGAAACGTGATCGTGGTAAAGCTCTTGTCTCCGGACAGCCTGGTAAAAGTAAAGGAACTATGGTTCCTATTTCTCATCGCAGTTATCTAGTTAAACCTCCTTCTACTCAATTTCAGGTTTTAGGCCAAATCCCTAAACCCTATAGTTCAGCCCTTGCTAGTCAACCCAAACCCTATGATCCTTTTGAATCTCAGGCTTTGGCCCAGAAACCCAGTCAATTTAAACCTAATTCCCTGTATATTCCTAACTATGAAGTTAATTTATTTTACATTGAGCCCTATATGGACGCAAAAGATGACCCAGTTAAGCTTGCTGCCCAGTTTTACCCTTCTGGCTGGCATTTCACTCCTTCAGCACCCTACAAATCCCTTTCTTATTATAAAAATATTCTTCTCAATACTGAATCTATAAATATTAAACCTATATTTGATAAGAATGATAATTCAAAAATTGTTTTTCATTCTTTATATATTAAGAAAATCATTTCTGAGGAAGAATGGGAAAACCATCATCTTTCCCATCATCTTTCCGATCTTAGGATTCTTGATAAAAGTCTTGATCCTTCTTTCAGTAATTATTTATGTTATTTTGATTATTTGGATGCTTGGCATAAAATCTTTTTGTACCAAAGCTCCTCTTTCAGTCACTCTTGGTTTATCCAATTTGATCACAAGTTTAAAAGTCAGATCCCGATCTGGTTCACCCTTTGGTGGTCTAGATATGACCCTACTTCTGATCTCATTCTTGAGTGTCTCCTAGCTCAAGTAAACCATTTTAGTAATAAATCCCCATTTAATCCTAAAATGGAAGGTATCCCAGTACTGCTCCGTTTTGTTAGTAAATACAAAATTCGTTGGATTTTGAAATGGCAGTATAATCTTCCTCCTTCTATGCAGCCTCCTGCAGTTACAAGAATCTTCTTTATTAAATGGTGGGACAAATTCGACGTTGATAGAATTGTCCAACAAGTTCATAAAGAATTCCCTGTGACTCCGGTTACTCCAGTAAAATTAGAGAATGTTGGTTCCTACAGCAAATCCAAAGTTAAAGGTTCCAGCTCCGGCTCTTCTGTTCCTGCTACCTTAGCATGAGTTAAAGAATATAGTACTGCTGAGCTAAATATGTTAGCAAAGGCAATTCAAGAAAGAGTTAAATCCATCAAGGAAGAAGATACTTCGTCTTCTTCAAAGTCTTCCCAAGCTTCAGTCAACCAGGACCCTTATGGCATAGTTGATCTCCAAGATGCCCAGGATCCATTTGCCTAGTTTCCATGGCTCCTATTCTGCTCCCGTGAGCACCAGTCACTTCCGGCCCCTGCCAACAGTCAGATTCTCGGTCACATGTTGTGGCCCCTAGTCATCATCAGTGCGCGCGCACTCCCTTTAAGCATCCTATGCTTTCAGGTCCCTCCATTTTGCACGCCAAGTCAAAAGAAGGCCACCAGATGCTGCTTTTCCACCGAAAGCAAAAGCAAACAGTAAAAATTGTCTGCATTTAGTCAAAAGTGTCTACTATTCATCAACAGTAATGTGTCTGTAATCATTTTACTTTTCTTAAAGTAATTTGCCAGTCTGTAATAGTAAGATTCCCATTTAATTGTATACAACTCACTCCTTACTCTATAAAAGGAAGGCTTGCTCATAGAGTGAGGGGACTTCACCTTACCCTAGGAAGAAACCTTCAAGAAACTTTGTAAGACTCAGAGCTCCTTCTCTGACTAATCTTAAGTTTTTTCTCTGTTTCCTGAGTCCTTCTGTTTAGTAATCAAGTTAATTGTTTTACTTTCTGATTATGTACTTTGCTTCCTGTATGTAAATATTTTCTGATTCAATAAATATATTTCAGTTATTTCAGTTTATAAATATTCAACTGTGCGGTCTCTTTCCTACTTCCCCTGCATCATGCATAATGTACTTATGAATATGATCTGTAAGGCCAAATGGCATGACATTCCATTCATAGTGACCAAAAGGTGTAGTAAAGGCTGTCTTATACCTATCTTCCACATGAATTTGAATTTGCCAAAATCCACTCTTAAGGTCGAATTTACTAAAGACAACAACTTAACTTAATCTACTAATTAAATCCTTTTTATTTGGTAATGGATACCTAATCCATTCCAGAACCTTATTTAAAGGTTTATAATTAATAACTAATCTAGGCACTCCTCTTTCTATTTCAGAATTCTTATTGACATAGAAAGCAGGGCAAGACCAAGGGGATTTACTCTTTCGAATTAAATCCTTAGTAAGTAAATCATCAATTTCTTTTTTACAAAATTCCATTAATTCGTGACTCATTTGTATAAGTCTAGCCTTAGTAGGAATTAAATGTTCTTTAAATTCCTTAGCATAAGGAAGCCTAACAATATGCTTTTTTCTGTGCCAAAAAGCATGAGGTAAGTAAGAACAAACATTCTGACTTAAAAGATTTTGAATTTTTTTTATTTTTTCTTGGAGTTTAGGATTTTTTAATTGTTCCTCAACTCTTTTGTAATTAATTTCATTTTTTAAATAACTCAAGTGTTGGGTTTTATTATTTAAAATATTTAGATATTTGGTAATTGACTGATCTTGAATACACCGTAGGTCTCTCTCTTTAGGTTCAGTTATGAATCTAAAGGTGACCTTCTGCCCAAGGTGATTACTAGACAATCCCTTGGTAGTAGTAGTAAATGGGTATAATAAATATATAAATGGTAATCCTAAAATTATTTTGCCAGTCATGTTTCTGATTAAAACAAAGGATGTTTTAAAACAAACATTATCTTGACAAATATGAACTTTAGGTAATTTATATTTTATTTCCATTTGACTACCATTAGCAGAACTAAGTCTTTCACTAGTTTTTTCATAATACCTAGTAGGAATCAATCCTTCTTGGATACAATTGAGGTCAGCACCTGTATCAACAAGAGCAGGAAATTCCAAAATAAAGGTTTTGTTAATAACTAGTGTTACATTAATATACCATTTTTGAATAGTAATATCTTTCAATCTTTTTAAAGAATTACCTTGTTCAGCAAGGTTAAATTGACTAGTTGAAGCCTTAGCCTCATCTATTTCAGGAGAATCGGAGGCCTCATTCACAGAGGTTTCAGACTCTTCTCCTTCACTACTGCTATCAGCAGAATTATCAATAGCAATAACATTCTTAGTTTTAATCTCTTCAATATCTTGCTTTAACTTAGAAATTTTTTCTTTAAGTTTTTTACTTTAGAATGTAGTTCTGGTAAAGTAATTTCTTTGACTGGATTTTTAAACCTTTCAAGAGTTTTATTAAGGCTAAAAACAGGTTTTTCTTTAACCATATTTATCTTATCAATAGGATTATCTTTTGTTAATAAATCTTTTAACTGCTTAGTGTATCTTTTCTTTAATTTTGGATCAGTAATTTTACTTATCAAATCAATAAGTAAATTTTGTTCTTCATCGTTAGCAATAAGAACATTAACTTTGTTAATAACATTAAGTTTTTTATTGCAGCAACTATCCACACATCCGAGGGTGACATCTGGATTATTACTGCTACTAGAATTATTAGACGAATCAGAAAATGTATCATCATAGTTATCATTAGTAGAGTAATTTTCTATTCTCATTAAATCTAGAATTTGTTCAGTATCTTCATCAGTGATTTTTAATTGTTTAAGTTTTTCTTTTACTTTACATTCATTTTTGTAATGGCCTGGCTTGTCACAGTTGTGACAAATAACTTTACTTTTATCAAATTTCTTATAACTCTTCTTCTTAGAGTTAAAAGAAGGCTTTTTGTAAGGTTTTTTCTTATAAGAAGATTGTTTATAATAGTCATATTTTTTATTATAACTTTTTCTTCTGGATTTGTAATTATCTTTTTTATGGTGTTTAATATGTTTTCTTCTTGAAGGGGCAACAGGCGACAAACCATACTGTTCACAGAATGTTCCCAATTCATATTTGGCTCTATTTTTATCTTTATTAGCTTGTTTACTAATTTTGAAATCAATACACATTTTTAAACCAGTTTTTTGAATTTGGCTAATAATATCACCATAGGTTAAATTGTCATAATCAATAAAACCTAAAGCTTTAGATAATTCTTCACGAATTTTATGAGCAAATAAACTAGGTAAACCATTTATGAATTTTTCTTTCCAGAAAGATTTGTTACTATCTTCACGTATCATAACTCTATTAATAAACATGTCTTTATACCAGGGAAAGTCACTTAAGGTCGGACAAGTAAGGTTACTAAGTTGGTCATGGATCCTATCAGTAATATTGCTAGGAGTACCAATAAAATGTTTCACTATAGTATAAATAAGAGTATTGACACCATCAGGGGGGCCAATTCCTATGACTTCATTAACTATTGGGTTACCATCATGATCAACTTGGATAGCATGAATTATAGAATGCCTAGAAGTTTCGGTAAGATGATTTTCCCACCAGCTTCTAAGTGTTCTAGTAAATCTAGTAGCTAGTAACTCAACTATACCAGCTTGACTTATTTCAGGAAAATTAGTCAAATAACTATTTGCTACCATAGACATATGATTTAACTTGTTCAAAATTTGTTGCTCACTAAAACCATCAATATTCCATTCATAAATCTTATTAACAGAAAATTGATTATCTAGATTCCTTTCTTCAAACTGTAAGTCTGGAGGGGTTGGTCTAATATACCAATTTTTTGTAGTACTAGTAGGATTCGGAGTTTTAAAGGTTAATTTACTAAATTGGTTGATTGTTTCATCAAGTTCAGAATCATGAGACGAAGTATCTGATTGACTTTGCTCTTGAGTTTGGTCAATGACAGCTAACAATTTTGGTTCACTAGATTCTGGCTTATCAAGCTTTTTGATAAGTTTATCAATAGTTTTAGCAAGTTCTTTATCTGAGGCAGGTAAACTCAATCCCATTCTTTTTTCAGGGAGACTGAGTAAAGGTTTCTCAGGTTTACTTAGTTGGGTATTTAATTTATCATCAAACTTTTCTTCAATTTTATCTAACTGTTTACCTATAGAAGCAAGGTACTGGTTAGTAAAATTGTTTTGTTCAATGATTCTTTTATTATTTCCTTCAGGTTCTTTAAAAGGACTAGCAGTAACCTGAACATCTTTTACAGTAATGACTATTGATTCAAGAGGGGGGTGACTGGAAGACACAGTGGATTTATCTTCTTTAGTCCATTTATGCTTAGTTATAACATTACATTTTCCATAATATGTATCATACCATGAATAGAAGGTAATGTTTATTTTTTCTTTAGTTACAAATCTTCTCCATTTTTTAATTATTTTCTCACGCTCTTCCTTGCTATGTTGGGCACGAAAAAGGTGTCTTCTAGGTTTATTTTCTTTAGAGTTAAAATCATTAATCAAATATTGATCATTGATTTTAAATTCTTTTTTAATAACACAGAGTTGATGATGAACTGGCTTAGGTCCAAAGTCAGACTGGGTAGGAGATAAATTTTGAGATTCATCATCCTCAGGTTGATTGACTGGTTCAAACTTGTCATAACAGGGATGACTTGTTTGTCCTTCCGTAAAAATTCCTTTTAATTTTACATCAGGTAAATTAGTTTTTCCTAAGAGGTCAGAATCTTTTCTGGTCTGGGAAGAAGATTGATTGGTAACGTCTTCAATAATCAGAGGGCGTCTAAGTCTTGAATCATCAAAACTTATTCTAACAGTACCATCTAAATATTGTTTAACATTATCAAAGTTAATAACTTCATGAATGACAGGTCATTGGGGAACTTCATTATCTAATATCCATTGACTCGGAAGAGTCACATCTTTCCAAAGAAGAGTCTTTGGAACTTGAATATTAGCATCACTGGTACTACTTTGAATTAAAACAGTTTTGTCTTTAGGACTTTTACTTAAAACTTTTACATTTAAATTTGTTTTCATAGTTTTATAATAAATTCTGTATATTAAAGCTAAAGCTTGAGATCCTTCAATCATTTGAGTAATCTCACCAGCAGTTTTAATATTCAAAGTTAAAGCTTTTAATAAATGAGGGTCACTTAGGCTTAATGTAAAATCTGGGAAGCAATTAAAATGGATAGGTCCATTATGCAAGCTAGATTCCATTATTCCTAAGATACTAGGGTGGTAATTCAAATATCTGGCATCTCTAAGACACAACAAAATACTTGAATTAATTCCTTTAATACTTAAAGGGTTAATAGCAATTTGAATTAATCCGATTTGGATAAAGTTGTATCCCTTTTTTCTCTGTTTGTTGATGACTTCAGTAGTGAGCAAACTACGAGTTTCATGATCTTTATTAATAGCATAAATTTTCTCAACAGTTTTAAGACTATAATCAAACTTAAAATTATCTAAGAAAGTTGACTGGTAAATCACTTTGGGAGAAATACTAGGGATATTCCAGTTTCCCAAATCTTGACTAAGATTTTCATAACTATGATCTTCTTGGTTCATTATGTCAGGAATAGAAGATAAAGATGATCTAGAACTGACTGAAGAAGTAGATCTAAATAAACGATTCATAGAAATTTTGAAAAACCCTTTTCCACAAGGCTGGTCTTCTATCTGCAAAGAAAGAGAAGATTGAAAGGGAAAATCGAGATACTAAATCCTTAGTTGAGGGATTTAGGAGCCACGAAGGGTGGATTCTCGTTGCATGTGATACTTCAAAAGAAGCCACTGCATAAAACAAGAGGAATAGAGCACAAGTTCAAATATGAACTAACTAGTGAAGTGAAATGTCAATCATATTATTATATCCATGACTTTACATATCTGCTGCTATCAGTATGTCTCAGATACAGACCTACTTACATATGCAGACTCATACCGTAGTTATTATTCCTGTAATTGCAGAATCACTGCTCAAACCAAGAGACTTACGACTGCTTCGGAACAAATCAAGGTGGTCTACTGTAAGGAAGGTGATCCAAGGATACGGTAAGCAAACATAGACAGTAAAGGCCTAGATGATAACATATGAATAGTCAAATCAAAACGCTAATAGCGCATACAATAACTTGGCTCTGATATATATATATATATATATATATATAAGATGAATGAAAAGAATGATTAATCAAGAAATTAAAAGTTTGAGCCATGAATTGGCAAAGCTTGAAAGATGATCTTATGAGATAATGTAACATACCAAGTTGAATTATGAGCTAAGCCTCATGAGAAATATAAGAAATGTGCTTATGTAATTAATGGACTAGCCTAAATGTAGATCCAAGAATTAGTCCAACTAGAGCAATTAAAATAAACGTAGTGTGATTATTAGATGTAATGTGATTAAAATGAATTAAGGCCCAATGTAATATTAAGGTGCTAGCAAACTTAAGTCCAAGATAAATTAAAATGGGAGACAAAGTTAGTTAATGCTTGCAAGTATGATTATTAGCCCAAGGTGAATGCTTAAAAATAATGTGGTGCAACGCAATAGAGTTAATGAGAGGCCCAATGATAATGAATTGTTTAGCCTAAGAGGTTTATTCCAATGTGTAATGAAGAAAACGTTAGAGGATATGTGTGTTTGTGTGTAATTAAATTAATAGCCAAAATCCTCCATGTCATGCTCCTTTTTCATAAATCAATGGGATAGGTAATTCCTTTTTACTTAACCTTGTAAACTAATGGTGATAACCTAGCAAAGATGGGAGTGTGTGTGTGTGTGTGTATATATATATATATATATATATATATATATGTATATATATATATATGTATGTATAAGAGTATGAGGAAGACTCCTATAAATAGGATACATTAAGTGACGTAACAAAGTTTACTTCATTTTACAATTCACCAAGTAGGAGCTAGAGAGTGTAGAGAAAAGGAGAGTTTAAGAGAAATTCTAAGTGTGAGAGTCCTTGGTGGAGCAAGGAAGATAAGGAATCTAGTAAGGAGGTGTCTAACAAGCCCTAACATCCATCAAGAAGGAAGAATCAACCATTAAGGTTTAAAAGTCTTCTAAAACCCTAGCTTAATAATTTTATGTTGTAGTATAATTTTATGCATGTTTGGTTGTGGGAGGTTTATATGTTATGGGATCATGAAAGATCCAACGGTATAAGGAAGGATTTATGAATGAGTTTATGTGCTTGATATGTGTTATGTTGTGTAAAAGTGTAAGAAGTGTGTCTATGAACATGTAACAACTTGGCTAAATCAAGTGGTAACATGATTTTCGAAACAATGTAAACCAAGATGTTTATGTTATTTATAAGATATATGAAACATATATTGTAGATCTAAAAGATACAAAGATAATCCAAGTAGAACGGGAAAAAAAATAAGTTAAAACGAATTTATAATGATTTTTCTAGTAAATGATACTTTAATGTAAACCCTAGAAGTTTTGATCCTTCTTTTTGACTAATAAATGTTTTTTGATTGGGTATGAAACCCTTGGATTATGGTATAAACATGTAATCAACAAGTTGTAAACCAAATTTGAACTCGTTTAGAAGTAAGAAAATGAAGTTATAAGCCTTTAAAATAAAGAGGATCAAAACTGAAAAAATTGAAAAATGCTGAAAAATTAAGGCAAGCATTCTGCTGGTTTTTTGCCCGGGGCATAGGTCTAGTTTTCCAGTTAACCAAATCTAGGTCGGATCTAGGTAAAACCAGGTCGGGTCATAATAATAATAATAATAATAATAATAATAATAATAATAATAAATAAATAAAATATAGAATGTAATGAATAAACAATAAACAAGATTATTTTATTTGTGAAGATAAATTAAAATGGATGAAAAAATAAAACATAAACAAATAAAATAATAATAATAATAATAATAATAATTATTATTATTATTATTATTATTATTATTATTATTATTATTATTATTATTATTATTATTATTATTTTATTCACATTTTATTTGTGAATTTAGATTGTGAAAGTAAATAGAAATAGATAAAGCATAAACAAATAAAATAATAAAAATTATTTTATTCGTACATTCTGATTGTAAAGATGAATTATAATAAATAGAATAAATAAATTATTGTGAAATAAAATAGAGAATGTGATGAATAAATAAAGCATGAATAAATAAAATAATAATAAATATTATTTTATTTGTGAAGGTAAAATAAAATAAATAATATAATGAATGAGTAAAGAGTAAACAAATAAAATAATAAGAAAAATTATTTTATTTGTAAAATTCGAATGTAACAATGATATACACTAGGGTGTGAGTCGATTTAAGTTGGTATGTGGAGTCCGATAGTGACTAATTAGTAGATCAATTTATAGGTTATTTGAAGTTTGAGGATGGCGAAATAATTATAAACGATAACTCGGGCAAGTATCCTGAACCTACTCGATTATAATATTGTGCAAGTTTTTACTCAAAATGATTATTGAAAATTATTCTATTTTGATCGCAATTATGTGCATTCGAAAGATTTTTCTATATTAAATTATTAAAGCATAATTGTTCTATTTTTCTTGAACTATTTAAGAAGATAGTCTATGTCACTTGTTTCAGTTAGACAGATTATAAATTATTTATTGAATGGATGTAATTTCTTAAAAGTCAATCCAAATCAATTGTCTTGGTATGGACTCTTATGTTGAGACTGAGATAACAACCCTTATAAAGGGGTATTATTGTCGAGAGAACGACTTTGCACACGATATTTAAATGTTATGCATAACATAGGGTACGATAAACTAATCACCTTAAGTACTTGAAGAGAGTGAAAATTAGTTTTGTGACTAACGTACACTTTGGAGGTAATTCAATGAAATACTGATGATTTCTCGAGAAGTTCATGGTCCATAGTGACCTCTCAATATGAAAGCTAGAATTCTTCATTTATTGGAATTGTTGCATTATCCTTATTGTTTCCTCATTAATGAGTACTATTGAAGTTCAAAAAAGTTGAATAACCCCTTATTCGAATTCGTATTCATTGCATGTTATATACTTACTGATCAATTAGTTGTTCATTCTTGCTTATCAAAATTTTACAGTTAAGCTCGAGAAGTCCAGTAGATCCGGCAAAGACAAAGGAAAGGAAAAGATTAAAGAATAATCAAAGATTAAGATATTTGTGTAATGAATGTTAAATGTTAAGACTTATGTTAGTTTTTGAACTAAGTGATGTATTTATGTTAGTAAAAATTGTCCGGACCTAAAAAGGTATTTGGCTATGTAGTTATTAATTAGCATGATTATTTGTATTTATTTCTGCATTAGAATATAGATATATGTGATGAATATTTGTATCGTGAGCACCATATCTGGTGGTAAAGGACCCGGATGTGAGAGCGTCACACTTGTTGTAAACAATTGCAAGATAACCTTGCTATAATTAGTTTTTGAATAAATGTGTCATTCTCTTAAAATCTAGGGGCAAAACTTAGTAATTGTAACAAAAGTGACTTGATTGTAATGATTTAACAATAGTTGTGAAAGTTGGCTTTCTCCATATATAAATGGAAGAAAGTTTTTGACTAATGAAAGTATATACATATTTAATAGTGAAAAAGGATATAACATAGAGTATATTACATACGGTTAATACATTTATTTTTAGGATTTATTAAATAAATTTAATCATACATATTTATAGAGGGTATCTCCCACAAGTCCAAGTTAATAACTAATAATTTTGTACCTTAAGTGGAAAAAAATGTTCGGAAAAGGAATGTGCATCTATCAGTTGTCCATCCATTACCCTCTCTGTTCCATTAAATAATGACTCATTTATAACATTTACAAATATTAAGAATATATTTTTATTTTGGGTATACCCCTAAAAATAATAAGATATTAATTTAGTTATGCAATATATAATATTGAAACTATGTTGCCAAATTTGATGCTATTGTGTCAAACTATTATTAGTAAAAAATTGACTCATTTTGTGAAACAACAGCTAGAAAATAAGACCAAGTAAAAAATTAAGTAAAACCAAATTATTGAATCGAACAAAAAAAATTTAACTGAATTATTTCGATTATTTGATTATTTTACACAATTCAATTATAACCATTTAACTATTCGGATTCGGTTATGGTTTTTAAAATTATGCTATTCAAATACCCGAATAACCAAATTAGATATTTAAAAAAAAAAACTTTATCCTATGATTATATACTTATGTATAGTTAATTTAAAATTATTAAATTAATTTATAAAATATTATGGTTTTGAATTGTGATTAAATATTGTTTAAAAACTCTAATGTGAAATTTAAAATAAATTTTTTTGTTTGATAAAAATAAGTTCATATTTCGTTTATATACCGAATAACTTAATAATATAATTCTGTTATTCGGTTAGCACTAATTTCGAATACTTGTTCGGATAATAAAATTGTATTAAATTTGGTGTTCAGTTATAACCGAATAGACAATTTGATTTAGTTAATAACCGAGTGCTCACACCCCTGTTAGTAAATGAGACTCTTTTTGCGAGACAGATGAGAAATAGCAATGAGTTTTCAAGTATTAATCTAAGTTTTAAGTACTTGCAGAATCCTAAACTGAAGAAGCTCGGCCAAGGAAAATGCATTTAACATACAAAAGTTTCTTTTACTAAAATACCAAGAGACCGGTATATCCTCGAGAAGTCTCAAAATATTGGTCTAGTTTACATGAAAAACATATTGCCACACGTTCGTTTGCAACAGCTAGAGAAATAACCTTATCCAATATCTCACCTTTCTAACTCCCTAATTCTCGTAGGAAAATTCTTGCGGCATGTTGCAGAGTGCTCGCATTGTATTGCTGGCCACATCTAACAGCAGCAAATACTCGTCTGCCCCATCAATGAGACGCTGTAGATACCACAAAAGAGAAGGTAAGAAATTTGTGTTGCTGGATAATTTGTTTCGTTTATATAGGGTTACAGAATGAGCACAGTTGCAGCATTCAGTCTAAAGCGAGTAGTAATAGGAGAACTCAAGTTTCATGCAGAATTAAGGCATGAAAAAATGTGGAGTGACGAAAATTTTCATGAACTAGTATAAAACCAGGACAAAATAATCTTAGTAAACCATAAAACATTACACGATCAAAAGAAAATTCAAAAGATTAGTAAAAAAATATGTTCATCATTTAAAAGTAAACAAGTTGGGAATGGGGACCCTGTGAATCACAATAAAATAACAAATTTGGCGATAGAAAAACTATCGGAAAAAAACTAAAAACTAAAAACAATAACTTCAACAACAAAATGCAGCTTTGCAACATTTCATATAACAAGTTTTATGTTTCAAACCGGCATAGACTTCCTCTATTTTAAAATATAAGATCAATATGAAATTTTTAAAGTCAATTTAAGATATTTAAAATTCAAAAATGGTGTTCATTGTAATTAGAACTTTTTGATAGTTTGTCATTTTCATAGTTGTATAGTCTAAAACTAAATGAGCTCTTATCAATTTTGAATTTAAAAATATTTCAAATTAATTCAATAAAGTCAAAACTTCATCCTATAATTTGAAATGGAGCGACTATAATATATCAAATATTACCTACTGCCCAAAGATTTACAGGATGTTTGGTTGGACGGAATCATTTTAGGACGGAATAAAATGATAGTCGGAATCAGAAACGGATCATAATAAAATCAAAATCGTACATTTCATTCATGCGTTTGGTACATTACTTCAAAATTATATCAGATTGGAATTATATATAACTAACATATATATATATATATATATATATATATATATATATATATATATATATATTAATATTTTATTAAAAAATTATATTATATAGGGTAAAATCACTATACTGAACACCGATTTACATATTTATCATTGAACTGTACTAGAAATTTTTTACAAAAAAATAAATTTTCCGTCCAAGTCTGTTAAAAGTTAACGGACTGCTGACGTAGCACGCCAACAATTCGTTAACTTTTAACAGACTTTGACAAAAATTTTAATTTTTGTAAAAAAATTCCAATACAGTGATGTGACAGTAAAAAAAAATCAGTTCAGTAATACATATATAAATTAGTGTTCAATATAGTGATGAAAAAATGATTTAACCCTATTATATATTATAATATTATAATAAAACATAATATAATACATACTAATAAAAATATTATATATGTATAGAATATATAATATAATATATAATTTTTATTAATATAATATATATTTTTATTAATATAATAAAATACAAAATAATATAACACTTATTATATTATATTATATTATATTATATTATGTTATGTATATTTAATTACTTATATGGGTGAGAACATTTTTGTCTTTTAACATTTTTTTCACATTCTTTTATCCATCCATTAGAATCCCCATTACTTACCCCATAAGGAATGCCTATTCAAGTGTATTAAGGAATGGGCATTCCATCGGAATGGTCATTCAAACCGAAATTAAGGAATGGGCATTCTACAGTAAATGGAATGGTTGGGGCATTCTTTTCCGCCCTTCATTCCTTCCAACCAACTGCATTAGAGGAGATTATGAAAGCTCTCACTTTGATAATGAACAAAGCTATTGCAGAGTGCAGATATTGAAGTAATTTTTTTAGCTTGAACAAGAGAGTAACCTTGTCTGCTTCACCCAATTTCTTAAATATTCTCGCTTTATGTTCATCTGACACATCCTCTGCATCAACAACTAGGTCGAACATCTGGTAGATAGATCATATTAGTCGTTAAGACTTGCGATTTGGAACTTGACATGATAAGGTGACACTGATTAAACTAGCAAGGAAGATACCTGAGAAATCATCTGAGAAACTGGATAGCCCTCTGCAATTACATTATTAACTTCCTTATCGGCTAATTCAAAATTACCACTTTTGCAAGCTGAATAAAGAGATTGGACAACTTCCTGTGGGATGACCTGATAAGTTGTAAATCTAAGGAGTTAGCACAGGAGAAAATGAATGGGAAAATAGTGTAATCAGAACAAAAGCTGCCCAAATTGAGAAAAGGGATATGCCGTATTGTGTTGGTTTTCAACATAAAAATTATCAAAAAACATCAGAGAAGTGACCAAGTATACTCATTTCTAAAAAAGAAATCACGAAGGCTTAGATATATCCAAAGAAGGAGACCATATTTATTACCGCTGAAAGATGATACTAGATTTTTAAAGCATCCTTAGCATGCAACTTTGAGGCATACAATATGAGTCCCAAACAAATGGCAAAATGACCAGGGCCCAGGGGGAGAACAATCCACAATATATCACAAACACAAGCACTGTTAAGTACACTATATCTGCAGGCCTGCAGTTAGCAAGTCCAGCTAAATGCAAGTATACTACATGGATTCAGGTGCAGTGAGGGTGTCTGGAGAGGGTATGTGCCCAAGTATCATGCCTCTCTGACCCCAAGCTTAGGATACAACGACTCAGCTTCAAAAATGTCCAAATACTAGAGCAGAAACATGAGCACGCCTTGCGTAATCTTATTACACGAGACGAGTAAGCTTTATTTTTTTGGTTTTTCTATTTTTTATTTTGGACAAGGTAACAAGAGTAAGATGCCTTTCTATGAACATGAATATAGACATCTAGGTTATGTTTGTTAGTAAAAAACATACTTTGATTGGACTATTTATATTAATTTAACACTACTTTGGACTATTTTATCCCATGATGGGGAATTAATAGTCCTTTAAATAGTCATAAGGACTATTTTTTTATTATTCCTAAAGCTATTTATGTGAGATTATATAATCTCATAAAAAATTTGAGATTAATAGTCCTCCTCATTTTAAGCTATTAAATGACTTTATAGAACTAATAGTCCAACATTAAAGGATTAGTAATCCTTCATCAAATGATTAAATAGTGCAAAGTAGTATTAAACTAAGATAAATAGTCCAATCCCAAATATATTTTTTACAAACAAACATAACCCTAGTGCGAAAGAGGGAAAACTAGTTCTTTCTTCAGCCAAAGAAGCAACAATATTTCTTCATTATTAATACAAGCTTCTACTTTCTTCCAATTCCACCTAAAGGATTCGAGCTTCCAATTTCAGAATTCAGACATTTCAGAATTCAGAAGAGACAAATACCCATACCCTTACCAGAGTATAAATGTCAGACACGTATACTTGTACCTATCTAGAAGAGTCCATGTAACATAGTGGCATGCCGTCTCCTTCACATCTAGGTATTTGTAGAAGCTATGCATGAATCTGTAGCTAGGTCTACTAAACAGATTATTGGTGTCAAGCAGTGCAAAAAATACTATGAATTGATTCCAGACTCTAAACCAAATGCACAAGGACTTCACTGTCAAGGAAAAATAAAATATTCGATGAGTTTTTGGACCTGTGATTGACAATATCTAGAAACAAGTAGTTGTGAAAGGTAAGAAATTGCTACCAGGTCTATCACAAGCCAGTTGTACTGGATTCAATACGCAAAATTACATGTAATGGATAACATTTCCACTTTTAGATCAATATGCTTAATTATAACATGCAGAACAAGATCAGTACCAGCCTACCAGGTATTAAATTTTAATTTTTTTACTGATATATCTACTAAACATGTTTAGACCTCCATCAATTCAGCCTCAGAAGCTATGTTTCAATTACAGATCAATCCTACTCCACTGGTACCAATAGGGCACATTGGGGAAGATGCACTACACCAAGGAGTCAACAAACAAAAAAAATATTTGTTATAAATTTTCCCTTTTCTTAACAGGCTCAGGACTAGACTAGCTGGGATAACAAAAATCTATCCATTTATTTTGAATAGTACAGGAGAAACATGGTTAAATATGCTCTATTCCCCACATAATAGATGATACGAAATCTAAAACATGTGAACTGATACTTTGTGTGGACAACAGTTAGTTTCATCACTAAATATTTCTATTTTATCAAATCAAACCAGATTGATAACTTCTGAATCCACTCTGTGACCATACCAACAGACTCAACCTTTTTTTTAACTATCTAGATTCTAGACTAAACTTTGATAAGTTGGATATAAGGATTTGGCTGTCAATATATCAAGCCAAATTACGCTAAATACTTGGACCACATATGGAACGAGAAAGATATATGTACATCTGCATGCATATATCAAAGAGAAGACAGCAGTAATATGCACACAGCAGCCAAGCCAAAAGAATGAAAGCACAATTCAGTAGAAAATGGCAGACAGTTGCATCTGCATTCATATAGCTAAAAGAAAACATTGCTAATATGTACACATGAAGCAGAATCTGGTTGACAATGATTTTTATTAAAGTTTTTCAATAGTTTAAGCCCACAATTTGATTCCCATAAGCCTGTAAAGAGTATTGCCTTTTCCTAACAGGGAACAAGTTCCAAATAAGAACTGGAAATGGATAGAAGTTTTGGATGCAAGTATTTGATACTCACCCCAGACACACTAATCAAGTCCTTGGATGATATTGAAGATCCAAATAAGCGAGCAGCTCCCTGTAAAATTTGATAATATCCAATTTACGCATATGAAAAGGTTTTACCAATTACACCTAATATTAAGCTCCATTGTTAGAGGCTGACATTTATTGAAGAAGAAAATGCATACATGTGTAATTAGGTGTATGTATACTAGGAATGAACTCTATCTTCAAGAAAGGAAAAAAAACAGCTATAAATGGCCAAACATCTGCTGTGTAAGGAGTACTGATGTAACCATGTGGTAACCATATAAAACAGATATGTAATAATCTTCAAATGTATACATAAGTTTCGTTACATCCCCAAAATTCTAAGCAATTTTTATATACAAGTCATGAATTTTATTACATGAGAATGTAAAATCTTCAAGAAAACTAAAGTTTAATACATAATTAGAATATTAAATAAAAATTTAAAATTTAAGGGGTCCACAAACATTTTCCAACATCCCATCCATTCAATCATTTTATGATCAGCTCAAATGATGAGGACCGCAATAAGCTTTTATTTAATTATTTATAATTTATGATTTTTTAACATGGTAGCAATTAATGTAATTAGGATTTCTATCTAATATTTGGGGATTATGGTAGCCTACATATTTCACCTGAGAAATTTGTTATTTTAAAGTCATTAGGGTAGTTAAGTCTTTTAAGTCAAGATTAGGGTTTATCTTTTCCCTTTAAATATGTTTTATAATCCCCACAAGTTGAACAAATTATTAATTATTGAAATTTGAGTGAGTTATATTATCAATCTTTTGTCTGTCATCACGAGTAATCTTTTTGAATTAACCACAAGATATCCTATGGGGAGGAGGGGGGGCAGATTCTCTACGGGCATGTGAAAAAATCAATCTTTTGTATTATTTTTACATCTTGAAATTTGTTGTTAGCATCATCAAATACCAACTAAGAATAAAATCAATAAATTAAATCAACTAAGAATAAATAATAGAAATTTAATAGAAATTAAAATTGAAACCTCCTCTAACCTGTAAGTATGTTATTGCACGACGAAGATCCCCTTGAGAGATAGAACTTAAGGTTGAAAGAGCCTACAACAAGTTGTGCAGATATCATCAATATGTGAAATCAGAACTGAATACCAGAAACCACTTCACAAAAGCAAAAGGGTTTGATACA
Source organism: Hedera helix (assembly GCA_947179155.2). Lineage (NCBI taxonomy): Eukaryota > Viridiplantae > Streptophyta > Magnoliopsida > Apiales > Araliaceae > Hedera > Hedera helix. The sequence goes on from OX359270.1 coordinate 22,951,202, forward strand.
AGCATCAAGGTTTGGATCCACACCTCTGAATCCAAATTAAGGTCTTCCTCTTTGCAAATGTGTACAATACGACTGTTCATTATTTCATCAGTAAGTGGCTTGAACCTGAACTTTGCACATCTCGAAGCAAGCGGCTCTATGATCCTATATAGAACACAGTACATGTGAATTATAAATCCATGAAGATTAACAATCAAATCATCTAGTAATTCCTGTGACAAAGGAAAACACTTCTATGGAGTGTCTGATATGATATTTCATTTAAATTTATCATAGGGCTTATACTTCTTCCATATCAAATTATGCTGTCAAATGGAAAAAATTATAAATGAAAGAGAGAAAAGAAAGCAATGAGATTCAAATGGCTTTCACACACGTATATGACAGCTATAAGAAGAAATTACATCTCAGAAGAAAAGGAGTAAAAGTAGAAGAAGAGAGAGAGGTAAATAATAGAATGATCTATATATTCATTCACAATTCAACTATTGGGTATTTCTTGATCTTTCATTCTTTTCTTATCAGAAACAAAAGATATTCTTTCAAACAATATAATGGAATTGATCTTATCCGCACTTCCGATTCAAGTCCAAAACCTAGTCCAGGTTTTTTTAAAGACATATTCCAGGTTTACAGGTCCATGAAATCAAGTCCATGATCTAAGTAAAATTGGCAACCACAACAACAAAGAGTAAATACCATCTTATAAATAAATACTTTTATTTTTGCTCATCAATTTTCCCTTCCACAGGACAGATCAATCTCAAAGTTGCACTATACAAAGTTACAAACATATACATAGATCTGAAAGCCTATAGATTTTCAAAGTAATTTACTTTTCAAAATCAAAATTTTCAACTAGGCTAATTTTCATAATAAACCTAATTAATAGCAAATCAACTACTTGAATTAAAGATAAAAGCACAAGTGAAGATAAATATGCATATGGTAGGTCATGCATGCCATATGTATTTGAAGAGATGCATTACTACCCAATATGAAGCTTGAAAATTTCTGTTCAAAGTTCAAACAAAAATTAAGAACATGCTTACCACAATTACATCTAAAGTTTATGAGGTTGATGCTTTAAGGAGAAGTCAGTGTCTAACAGTAGATGCTCAATCAATGAAGCACCAACTCAAACACAGTATAGGAACATGACACGATACGCGACATGGGATACGGCATTTTCAAAAAAACAGGATACGATACGTCGGGGACACATTCAATTATATATATTTTTAATAATATAAATATATTTTTTACAATAAATTAATTTAATATTAATAGAGTACGATAAAAACTTGAACAAAATAATAAAAAACACAAACGCATTCCATAATAAATATCTTAAAGTTACATAATAATGTACATTCTTAAAAGACATAAAATAACCCATAACTTTTATATTGTAATTTAAGCACTGCAATTTTTTTTTTTTATTTTTTACCCCAGACGTGTCCTCTAGCGTGTTTCAACGTGTCCATGGCGAGGTCTGACATGTCTGAGGCATGTCTAAGCTTTTAAAAAAAGTTGAGCTCTCAAACACGTGTCGAGTGTGTGTCGGAGTCCGACACAAATTCGTGGCCCTCCAAGAAGTGTCCGTGCTTCCTAGTGCTAAATTGTCATCAAATTTCCAGTAAAATGATCACGAGTGATCATTGCATAATGTAGTTCTTTTTTAATGATGTATATAATAAGGTTCCAGAGAAACCAACATACACTTAGGTTTTAAACTGTACTCGTCATGCCAACCCCCACCCCAAAAAGAAAAGCAAAACTTATGAAATAAAGAATTACATAATTTTCGTTGTCTTGATAAATAAACAGAATTATTTAAGAACCTTGGAAATTAAGAAAGGTATAAATAAAGAACCTGCTGATGTAATTGCAAATGAAAAAGAATCTTGTAACTTTGGAGTAAGTTTCCATTGTACGTCGCAAGGCATTCTGAAAGTAAGAAGTGATACTCAATTTATTATTACAGGAATCATAATTAATGAGCAGAAATAAATAATTCACTTGCCTGGGCATCTTCTGTCATTGAATCTGCCTCATCAAGGATGATGATCTTGTAAGGTGGGCAAGGATAACCCCTGAATTACGGAAGAAAAGGCATTAAAATAACCAGGGAAAGGTTTATCAATTGAAATGAGGCCACTAGCTAAATAATGTGATGTCTAAGATAGACATACCCTTGACGACCAGAACCTACAGCAACAGCAGCGAAATTTTTAATTTTTGTGCGAACTACATTGATCCCACGGTCATCACTGGCATTGAGCTCCAGCACCCTCGACTTGTAGAGTTCAGGTCTGAAAAAGAAATCAGTTCCTTCAGACAAAGCAAGGCCTCAATTCATGCCTAACATCTCTCAAAGGAAATGAAAATATCTATTATACTGGGAAAGTCAACAAATTCAAGGTGAGCAAGCCACCATAAGTTTGACAATATCCTTGAGTGCCAAAAGAAATTAAATGCCTTACTCCAAACTAAGTAAGATCCATACAGGAACACCACTAAGGCGTACCCCAGTCAAGTAACCAAAAAACAGCTAAGACTTGATTGTCTCAATTGGTTACAAGACACGTTACTAGATATGAGTTAAAAGAGGGGAAACATAAGCCCCCAAGAAAAAACAAGTAAAATCACCAAAACATGTAAATTGTAGAGTAGCATTAAAGTCGGAGTAACAAAGTTGTAAGAGAGATTTCTAGATGCAAAGTTATCAATTTACCAAACAAAACTAGAGTAGATAAAGAGTTCTAGCCACCTCAATGCTAAAATATGGAAGGTTCTCCTTGATGACTAGTCCATTGTTTTGAATCAAACGTCATCAAAGTTCTAGGATCTTATTTTTCTTTTGCATATAAACTGTCAAACGATTAATGATGCTTTGCCTATTAGGGGCAGAAAAAAGAAATTGAAAATTTTCAGTAATTATGGTTAAATGTTTTCTTCATTAATTTTTTCGAAAGTAGGTTTAAAAAGGATTCAAATGGGAGCAACTATTTAATTATTGTGTTTAATTGTGACGCTCATCATGGAATTGCAGATGCTTATGACCCCAACTAAAATGTATATGAAAAATACTTATTTACTCGACTTCAAGCCAGCATAATCTCCAATTGAGTGGCACAATTTATCGTCAACTTGATGTTTGTGCTATTGGAGCTATATTTAGATGACACAAACATTTTACGTCTTTCCTTCAAGAATATACTTGATCCAAAAGATGGCTACAGAATAGAACAATCTTTCAGCCTTCACTGTCTCTTAATTGGAAAGAATGTAACTCGCGAATAATTTGTCCACAATTGCAACTGAAACATACTTACGTATATCTCCAGACTCAATATAGCAAGACCAGGTTATTACTCTGGTCCACCCGATATAATTCCCCATATGACACTTCCATCAAGCCTTCTACAACCAAAAATAAAAAACTGAATTTTGATACATAATCTGTTTCTAATAGAAAGTGGAGAGTGCATATCATCTGAAAGATGCATATGATAATCAGCAAAAACTAAAATATTGCTGACAAGTAAGACACAACATTAAATCAACCTAAGAATTTATACACATCCATACTAGCACATAAATATAAAAGCCAGAGTACCCATAAAGCTGATGTGCAATCGCAAGAGCAGTGGTGGTTTTCCCTGTGCCAGGTGGGCCATAAAATAGCATGTGTGGACACTACATAAGACATCAAAACCCAGAATCAGAACAATCCCAAATAAGACTACATACAGGTGTGCCTATTGCCAGAGCTGATTTACTGCTTACACTACCAAAAAAAAGAATCAAATTTTCACATTAATCCCAATCATAAGTACAAGAACAATTGAAGCATAAAAAACAGCACTTACAAGAGCCATATAATAAACCCTAAAAATAATAATCTGCTAATAATCAGAAGTAAAATAATTACATTAGTGGTCTCAAGCGTGTTTGTAAGGACTCGAACGACCTCGTCTTGGTGAGCTACGTCCTTCACTTGCTTTGGTCGACTGATAATCAATCAATTAATTACACAAATTACATTAATTTACATAAATAAACTGATACATAATGCATATATAGCATATATATACACACATGTATAGAGATCAAGAATGAAATAGTATGAGTAAAGAAATTACTATTTTTCGACCCATGGCTGAGAGCTCTGTAACAATGGCGCCATCTCTTTCTCTCCTCTCTCCGCTCTCCGCTCTCCCGCTTTAATTGATAGAAAAGGGGAACGACAATACTAAGAGTATGTTTGATACGCTTTCCAAAAACATGCTCAATTTACAATCTCACCGCTCTAATTCCCGGGCAAAAACACGGGTTATTTTAATATATATATTTTTTTTAAAAAAATAATTATTACGCTCTTTATTTTATAATAAAAAATTTAATTGACTTTTTATACATATTAAAAAAATAATAAAATTATTCATATTTAAAACTAAAGTTTTTAAAAAAAACTAACACAGCTTATTTTAATATATATATTTTTAAAATAATTATTACTCTCCTTATTTTATGATAAAAAAATTAGTTAACTTTGTACGAAAATTAAAAAAAAATTGATGAAATTATTCATATTTAAAACAAAAGTTTTTATAAAAACTTTTCATTGAAATTAATTTCAGTAATACATTTAATACTGCTTTCAACTCTAAGTATGTGCATACCTTTAAAAAGTTATTAGACCTTCTCACCAACTTTTACAATTATAATTTCTTACCTAGTTGTATTGTTCTTTGTACATAATAAATAATACTTCATAATTATGCATAGATAATAAAAAATATACAATAATTAACACTAAAAGTATTATAGAAAAAAATTGTAATAAATAAATTAATCAAATTAAGTGGACATTTAATTTGGGATAACCCACAATAGTAACAAAAAAAATTATACTAGGAATGAGGAAATAATAAATAATGAGCAACATTAATATCTTATAATAAAATAATTTTTTATTAATCAATTTTTAAACAGTTCCTTTGTGACACCTCCAAATCCGGGCACACACAATTTAAACTTGAGTTGTCAAAAGACTACAACAAAATTATTACAACGTTTAACAATACAGTGTATAATAATACACAATTAAGTCTTCATTATTATTGTCACACTATTTTACAACACGTAAAGACTACGATGGATATCCCTTGGACTCTCACTCTATCCTCCGGCTAGACCCAGCTACGTTCTCATCTCCTGTTGAAAAACAATTGAACAAAAAGAAAGGGTGAGCTCAAATAGCCCAGTAAGAAATATTATGACTTAGATAATGACGAATAAATTATCGTTAGCCTTCAACAGTTGAGTTCTTGATAGAATACAATAGACTACAAGGTTTATATCAAAAACTGCAGTTAAATTCTTGAACAATGTTCAGATCAATAATAGCAGCGGAATGAGCAATCTATTAGAAGAATAATCCAGACTATAGTGTCCACTCGCTTCTCTATTTAGGAAAACATCATCAACTTTTATCATCTAAAATACCATTAGTCATGATAATATAAATCACAGTTCCTGGTCATAATCATGCAAATCAACATTTCATCTTTGCACTACAGGTCAAAGATATTCAATATAACACAAACGGTCATTATTATACCAGATTCAGCCTTTGGTCATAATCATACAAAACAACAGCTCATATTTGCACTACGGGCCAAAGAGAACATTCACCACGTGTTATAAAAGACACCGAACAGATGTATTGCATTTAACCTATTATATCGCCTTTAACCTATCATCTGTTCAACAATTATATCGCATCTGTACCCCCGGCCACAGATATTCACAACAGCTTGATTCTTGATGATTAGTACAAATAACAGTGATACAAATGATGAACAGAAGACACAGGATAAACAATAAGTATCGAAAGTTTACTTTGTGCAGATTCAAATAATGTCCAAATTGTCAACATGATGTGGAGTGAAATTAAAAAATGATATTCAAGATACACAGTTCAGAATAACGGTTACAGTTTAATAGAAAGGTTCAGAAAATAGGAAGGTTCAGTTGAAATGATGAAGTGCAACTATTATGGAACATATAATATCTTCAGGAATTATAGAAGCAATAATTCCATAATAAGTTTCGATTTAGGAGTATGAAAGAAAATAATATCTCTTACCGTATCAGGTTTGATTAACAAAAGGTGAAGGAAATTAATATCCCTTACCATAGTAAGTTTTAATAATGAAAGATGAAAAAGATGGTATCCCTTATGAGTATAAAGGAAAATAATATCACTTACGAATATGAAAGAAAATGATATTACAAACGAATATGGAATAAAAGTGTCATATGATAATTCGTGTAGACAAATTATTTTCACACGAGACAAATAAAAATGGTTATTCACCAACAGACGGTAGTCCGCGCAGTAAGGTTATTCCCACAATTTAATAAAATTTAAATATGAAGAATTATTCACCAAACATGCAGTAATCCGCGCCGAAAAGTTATTCTCAGAGATTAATAAGAAATGAATACGATAGGTTATTCACCAACATACGGTAATCCGCGCCGTAAGGTTATTTCCACAATTTAATACATGAAAATAAATGACACATCATATGAGTAAGAAAGAAACGATATTATTTTCGAGAATTAAATAATGATAATCCCTTACCGTAGTAAGTTTAAGAGTATGAAAGAAAATGACATCCCTTACCGTGGTAAGTTTAAATAATAGAATATAAAAAAAGATGATATTCCTTACCTTATCACGTGACTGGATATTGATAAAAATGAGGTTGATCAACCTATATATTTATAATAAAATTAGTAGTTACCACATATAAATTTCAAGGTGTATGATAATTCATATATTATGAACTATCAAAATTATATATATTTAACATAATTTTTATAGTATTATAATAACTTTAAAATAGTTTTTAAAATAATATTCTAAAATAAGTCTTCTAAAGAAAGCTTTTAAAAATGAATATTCTTAAAAAATAGTCTTCTAAAGGAAATTTTGTGAATACCGTGAAAAATAGAAATTTATGAAATTACTACTCTTTAATAAAAGACTTACTTGAAAAATTCTTGCACTCCTTTCGGCTTTCAAATACTCAAGATAACCTTACTATTCTCAGAGAAAATTCATAAAATTCTTATAGAAAAATTTTATATTTTAGGTGTGATTTTTCTATTTAGCTGAGCAAGCTATTTATAGGAGAAAAGAGGCTACTATGCACGGTAGGTGAACTGAAAAAAAATTCAGCAGAGGCTGCTGCGCAGCCTCCACCAACCATCCAGCCAAATACTCATTTTTTACATTTCATGTGGGCTCCACAGTGGGTCCACGTACTATTCACGTTACTATTTACATAAAATAATAATTAATTTTTTTTTTATATGTGTGTGTGTATGTGTGTGTGTGTGTGTATATATATATATATATATATATATATATATATATATATATATATATATATATATTATTTATTTATTTTCTTCCTTTGGGTCCTACATATATAATAAAATAATGTTACAACAATAATGTAAGAAACACGTTACAGATCATTATTAATTTAATAAAATAAATTACAATGTATTTGCTACTATGATAATTATTAGGTTCAATAATTTTAAACTATAGTGCACCAACAATTATTGACTAAATGATATGAAATACAATGTAATGACAATTATTGAATCAATAATCCAAAATACTGTGTAACAACAATTATTGAATTGATAACATAAAATATTATGCAGTGACAATTATTGATGAAATGATATGCAACAGTTACGGTGTCAATTATCAGATCAATAGTGCAAATACTGTGTAATAACCAATTTATCAGTTCAATAGTATAAACGCCGCACAATACCGCGTGCTACAGTAAAATACCATAAATTACTGTAAGCTACTATTCTTTTATCACCAATATTTTAACAGTTAACACCGTTGACTATTTTTATTTAAAAAGGTTACTTCTGTCGTTTTCTATATCCGACAAATATTCCGTTGTGGGGGCCACCATTAATTAGTTATTTCGGAGCCGTCGTACGACCCGAATATTCCCCGACAAAACGAATATTCCCCGACAAAACGAATATTCCCCGACTAAACGAATATTGTCCGACAAAATAAAATTTGCACATAACATCATTAACTTTCAATTTTGTCAATTTAACCACTTACTGTTTCATGAAAAAATATATATGAAGAAAAATTAAATTTTATATTTCATAAAATTCGGGGTCTTACAACCTCCCCTCCTTATGAAATTTCGTCCCCGAAATTGGCGTACCTGACATTTCGAAGAGGTAAGGATACTTAGATTTCATCTCAGATTCTAGCTCCCAGGTCATTTCCTCAGTATCTTGGTTCCTCTATAAAACCTTAACTTGAAGTATAACCTTTGAGCGTAGGATCTGATCATTCTTATCTAGGATCTTAACAGGTACTTCCTCGTACGTTAAATCCTCTGCTATAACGTCTGGTTCTAACTCAATGACGTGGTCCTTCACATATTTACGTAACATAGATATGTGAAAAACGTTATGAATGCGAGACATACTTGGTGGTAGGGCTAGTCTGTAGGCTACGGTTCCTACTCGATCGAGGATTTCAAATGGGCCAATAAATCGAGGGTTAAGCTTTCCTTTCTTTTCGAATCTCGTAACTCCTTTCCATGGAGAAACACGTAAGAATATATGATCTCCGACGTTGAATCTCGCATCTCTCCGATGAAGATCAGCATAACTCTTTTGTCGTTCTTGTGCGGTCTGTATTCGTTGTTGAATCATTTGAATCTTTTCTGTTGTTAAGCGTACCAACTCGAGTCCCAACAGTTTTACTTCTCATACCTCATTCCAACATATTGGAGAGCGACACTTGCGTCCATATAAAGCCTCGAATGGAGTCATGTCTATACTTGCTTGGTAACTGTTGTTGTAGGAAAATTCAACCAATGACAAGTACTTATCCTAACTTCCTTTGAAGTCTAGTACGCAATGCCTCAAAAGATTTTCGAGGGTTTGGATCGTCCTTTCCGATTGTCCGTCCGTTTTGAGGATGGTATGCAGAACTGAATCGTAGCTCAGTGCCCATAGCTTTTTGTAGACTGATCCAAAAGCTTGAAGTGAATCTAGGATCTCGATCAGAAACTATGGAAACTGGTATACCATATAATCTCACAATCTCATTTATGTACATACCGACAAGACGTTCAAGTAGAAAGTTTTCTCGTATAGGCAAGAAATGAGCGGATTTAGTCAATCTATCTACGATCACCCAAATTACATCTAAGCCTTGAGAAACCTTGGGAAGACCCGTCACGAAATCCATATTGATGTGTTCCCACTTCTATTCAGGAACCTCAAGTGATTGCAATGGACCTTTAGGTACTTGATGCTCTGCCTTGACACGTTGACAAGTTAGGCACCTTGATATAAACTCTGCAATCTCCCTTTTCATATTGTTCCACCAAAATGTATGTCGAAGATCTCGATACATCTTGGTACCTCCTGGGTGGATTGTAAACGGCGTGTTGTGTGCCTCCATCATGATTTTATGCTTCAATTCAGGATCGTTAGGAACACAGAGTCGAGAGTTGACTCGAAATATTCATTTCTCGTTGATTCTTGCTTCGGGAATGACACCTTCTTGTACTTTCTTCTTCATGTTCATCAGTTCTAGATCAGTAGCTTGAGCGGCTTTAATTTTATCGATTAAAACCGGTTCTACTCGCACGTGCGCAATCTTTAAGTGGGTTATTGGTGTTTTCAGCTCTATCTCCATCTTTTGCAAGTCGTACAAAATATGTTTTTGTGTTGTCAGCAGTGCACTTGTACTCGCATAAGATCTTCTGCTCAAAGCATCAGCTACAACGTTCACCTTTCCCGGGTGATACTGGATTGTGTGGTCGTAATCCTTCAACAGCTCAAGCCAACGTCGTTGTCGCATGTTGAGTTCCTTCTGGGTGAAGAAATACTTGAGACTTTTATGATCCGTATAGATATCCACTTTCTCTCCGTACAAGTAGTGTCTCCAGATTTTCAACGCGAAAACGACTGCTGCCAACTCTAGATCATGAGTAGGATAATTTTTCTCATAATATTTGAGTTGTCGAAAGACATATGCTATAACCTTTCTATGTTGCATAAGGACACAACCTAGACCTTTGCCTGAAGTATCGCTATATATAACGAATTCTCCTGATCCTGATGGAATGGTCAGAACATGAGCTGAAACAAGTCTCCTCTTGAGTTCTTGAAAACTTTTCTCGCATTCCTCGCTCCATACGAATTTTGTACTTTTCCGAGTAAGCTGAGTTAATGGAGTGGCAATTCGAGAAAATCTTTCTACGAATCTCCGATAATAACCAACTAGGCCCAGAAAACTTCGGACTTCAGTTACTGTCTTGGGTTGTTCCCAATTTAGTATCGTTTCAATCTTCGTAGGATCGACTGATATTCCCTGACTAGAAATTACATGCCCAAGAAACGTGACTTCCTCAAGCCAGAACTCACATTTCTTCAACTTAGCATATAATTTGTTCTCACGGAGCTTTTGGAGTATCAATCTCAGGTGTTGTTCATGATCCTCACGACTCTTGGAGTATATGAGGATGACATCAATAAACACAACCACAAAATGATCCAAATATTCTTTGAATATTCGGTTCATCATGTCCATGAAAGCTACAGGAGCATTGGTTAGTCCAAAAGGCATGACTAAGAACTCATAATGCCCATAACGAGTTCTGAAAGCAGTCTTTGGAATGTCCTTAGCTTTAACCTTTAACTGATGATATACAGAACATAGATCAATCTTTCAGAAATGTTGAGCACCTTGTAATTGATCAAACATGTCATCGATCCGAGATAACGGGTACCTGTTTTTTATGGTGACATGGTTCAATTCTCGGTAGTCAATACACAATCTCATACTCCCGTCTTTCTTCTTCACAAATAGAACAGGAGCATCCCAAGGCGATGCACTCGGACGAATGAAACCGGTATCCAACAATTCCTGTGGTTGAACTTTTAACTCTTGAAGTTCAATGGGAGCCATTCGGTATGGTGCTTTGGAAATGATGAAGTGCAATTATTATGGAACATATAATATCTTCAGGAATTATAGAAGCAATAATTCCATAATAGGTTTCGATTTAGGAGTATGAAAGAAAATAATATCCCTTACCGTATTAGGTTTGATTAACAAAAGGTGAAGGAAATTAATATCCCTTACCATAGTAAGTTTTAATAATGGAAGATGAAAAAGCTGGTATCCCTTATGAGTATAAAGGAAAATAATATCACTTACGAATATGAAAGAAAATGATATTACAAACGAATATGGAATAAAAGTGTCATGTGATAATTCGTGTAGACAAATTATTTCCACACGAGACAAATAAAAAGGGTTATTCACCAACAGGAGGTAGTCCGCGCAGTAAGGTTATTCCCACAATTTAATAAAATTTAAATATGAAGAGTTATTCACCAAGCGCCGTAAGGTTATTCTCAGAGATTAATAAGGAATGAATACGATAGGTTATTCACCAACAGGCGGTAATCCGTGCCGTAATGTTATTCCCACAATTTAATACATGGAAATAAATGACACATCTTATGAGTAAGAAAGAAACGATATTATTTTCGAGAATCAAATAATGATAACCCCTTACCGTAGTAAGTTTAAGAGTATAAAAGAAAATGACATCCCTTACCGTGGTAAGTTTAAATAATAGAATATGAAAGAAGATGATATTCCTTACCTTATCACGTGACTGGATATTGATAAAAATGAGGTTGATCAACCTATATATTTATAATAAAATTAGTAATTACCACATATAAATTTCAAGGTGTATGTTAATTCATATATTATGAACTATCAAAATTATGTATATTTAACATAATTTTTATAGTATAATATAATAACTTTAAAATAGTTTTTAAAATAATATTCTAAAATAAATCTTCTAAAGAAAGCTTTTAAAAATGAATCTTCTTAAAAAAAAGTCTTCTAAAGGAAATTTTGTGAATACCGTGAAAAATAGAAATTTATGAAATTACTACTCTTTAATAAAAGACTTACTTGAAAAATTCCTGCACTCCTTTCGGCTTTCAAATACTCAAGATAACCTTACTATTCTCAGAGAAAATTCATAAAATTCTTATAGAAAATTTTTATGTTTTAGGTGTGATTTTTCAATTTAGCTGAGCAAGCTATTTATAGGAGAAAAGATGCTACTATGCGCGGTAGGTGAGCTGAAAAAATTTTCAGCAAAGGCTGCTGCGCAGCCTCCACCAACCATCCAGCCAAATACTCATTTTTCATGTTACTATTCACGTTACTATTTACATAAAATAATAATTAATTATTTATTTTTATATATGTATATATATATATATATATTTATTTTTTCTTCCTTTGGGTCCTATATATATAGTAAAATAATGTTATAACAATAATATAAAAAACACGTTACAGATCATTATTAATTTAATAAAATAAATTACAGTGTATTTGCTACTATGACAATTATTAGGTTCAACAATTTTAAACTATAGTGCACCAACAATTATTAACTCAATGATATGAAATACAGTGCAATGACAATTATTGAGTCAATAATCCAAAATAGTGTGTAACAATAATTATTAAATTGATAACATAAAATATTATGCAGTGACAATTATTGATGAAATGATGTGCAACAGTTATGGTGTCAATTATCAGATCAATAATGCAAATACTGTGTAATAACCAATTTATCAGTTCTATAGTATAAACGCCGCAGAATACCTTGTGCTACTGTAGAATACCGCGTGCTACAGTAAAATACCATAAATTACCGTAGGCTACTATTATTTTATCACCGGTATTTTAACAGTTAACATCGTTGACTATTTTAATTTAAAAAGGTTACTTCTGTCGTTTTCTATATCCGACAAATATTCCGTTGCGGGGTCCACCAATAATTAGTTATTTCGGCGCCGTCGTATGACCCGAATATTCTCCGACAAAACGAATATTCCCCGACCAAACGAATATTGTCCGACAAAATAAAATTTGCACATAACATCCTTAACTTTCAATTTTGTCAAGTTAACCACTTACTATTTCATGAAAAAATATATATGAAGAAAAATTAAATTTTATATTTCATAAAATTTGGGGTTTTACATCCGTTACTTCAAATTGATTTGAAATACAAGATATTTATATAAGAATATAAATAAATTAACTTGTAAATTACATAAAAAAATGTTTGATTTGACTTTTTAATCTATTTTAAATAAATTATTTCATTGATGTGCCCAGTTATTACTACAAATCTTTATTTGAAATTTTGTGAAATTTATGAAAGTTTTTAAAAAATAAATTTATTAAAGTACTTGTTTACGGTTTAAGCATAACATTAAAAAAATATTAAAATATATTATAACTATCAATGTATAGTAATTTATTTTTACTGCAGAATATCATAGGTGTCTGCAGAGTTATATATCAATAAATACTTATTACGACTTGCTCTAATATGCGTATATAGATATTAATTTTTGGGATTACAAGACTTTGCTTTATGCAGGACCGAAAAATGTAAAGCGCAATTAAACAACAAATTGAATAAGATTAATTTACAAATGATGTTTCCATTAATTATTGATCTTTTGATAACCTTATAAATAGTGAGTACAATACAACAATATCCTACATTATTACACTTTCTTTTGTTGCTGGGTTCGTTGATTGAATGGGGTTGAGGCGAGAATTCCACCAAGGTTACGAGATTGATGAAGACTTGGATAAGGGCAGAGATTGTAGGGAAACTCTTCAAGGCAATATAAGCAGAACCCTTTTGTTTGGGTCGTGGTGTATGTATTTATGGATTTGGGAGTGACTAGGGACTTAGCTCCACGCGGGCTAAGTCCTTAGAGAGATCCTTAGGCTTGTGGAAACTAAAAATGAAACTTAGTCAATCAAGCCAACAAGGTATGTCTCTTAGTACAAGAAGCTCCAGCCTATAATTGTAGAGAGAAAAAGTGAGTTATCAAGAGATAAGCTTTAAAGTTCTCCAATTTTCTCAAATGTTTAACCCCTTTTAAATGAGAAGGATGGGGTATTTATAGGATCCATGGGAGGCGCCCACATGTGTCATGCATATGACGTATATCACTTATAAAATGTGACTAAAATATCAGTTCAATGTGTAAATATTGTCTTGTCGATATCTGTTTCGCCCTACATCTTCATACGCTAGTTCAAAACCCTCACCGAATCTCATTTTTAGATGACCTCTCTAACCCTCTGCCAAAGGCTAGAAAGATGACCTGTCTATCCGAATTAGCTATCTCTAACAGTATTTCTTCATATGACTTGGTTGAGAATAGTTGGAAAGGACCAATCTTCTAGGTATGACTTCATCGGTTTGGGTCCAATCGAGTGACATCATCTATGACATCATCATTTTACTTCAAAGGGTTAAACCTTACAAGGAACATCACTCTTGAAGTTTTGACATTCACCTTTTACTCATGTTACCAATCAGTTATTTGAGAGTTTGAGTTTGTTGCCCAACTTGCTTAGAATTTGGCTAAGTCTGAAAGAAGACGACCTTCGCAGTGGAGTGCCCTCAGGGACCAAACTAAGGAGGCCAACCTTAGGAGAGTTGCATTTCCCTTATATCTTTTTCAAACTTGTTATTTACCTTATTGAATACTTCGTAAGTTTCGGTACCAAAATACCTTTGAAATGTCTAAGTGTTAAATAAGGGCCATGGGAAGATGCCCCCCAGTGGGTGTGACGCCCCCAAATTTGGGTTCAAAATACCCGGATTCGGTCATCACGATCCAATACAAACATTCACCTCTAAACAACATACAATAACTAAATGCGGAATAATAAACATATGTTGTTTATTCAAAAGGTGTTACTAGTCCCAAGATACGATAACCTTACACAAAAGTACACAAACACTCTTAATAAAGTACTTAGGGTTTATATTACATAACAGTTAATTTAATTAACTACAGGGCTGCATCTCGAAGTCTATCACTTCATCTTTCCTTTACCCTTGTTCTTTCCCGAAGTCTCGGGTTGCACTGTAATAAGGTTTCATGATATAGCAAGAGTGAGCAACTAGTTTGTTCAACAAGTTTAAATAACAACAAGGAACAATATATCATGAATGAAAGGGAATGGCTGAACAATTCAATAATGTGAATAAAATAAGCAGGAATAATAATTTGCTTTTAAAATTAGGATAGTCAAATAGACTATGAACTATAAATATCCACTGGAGTCAATAGCAGGTTGACCCAATGGTTACTACCAGAAATATGTACCCGAGGGGATCAGCCTCAGTACAATATGTGTATGCATAACATTTAATTTTCGTATTTTTGTACCTGATATTAGATACAGGGTACTCCCCTATAATAAATGAGTGTTCATAATAGTCTAAGAATCCGCATCTTCAATGATTTGGATAGCTTTTAAAATCTTTAACATAAATGTCTAGCCGAACAATGACTTAGACCTACTTTGAACAGTTCTTTAAACAGTAGAACAGTAATTAAGTACAAGTCAATGACTGTACAATCTCAAGTGCAACAAGTGCGAATAACAATAATATCGATGTGGAATAATTGTAAAGTAATTAAACCACTCAAAACATGCTTGAAAATAACAGTTCAAGCTTAAATAAATAATTTGCTCAGTGAAATGAGTTTAGAGATAAGGAACTTGTCTGTCTGCTCAGCTACAATAAATGTCTAGCTTTAACTAACTGGCTTTGAAAGACCTAACATTAATAAAGTTGGTCTAATAATTAGTACGGCGTATTTGCACAACTATACGCTTATTAAGGTACTTATTTATCATATAAGTACTAACACATAATTTACATTAGTCGAAATAATATTATTAACCTTATAGACCCTCAATCAAATTAGGTTAATAATTTAAAAAGTTAGAAAATATTTTTCTTAAGCGTTGGACACTTATTAAACCCTTAAACAACTTATTACAATTGTTTAATTAAATCATAATTAATTTTAATTTATTTTATTAACTCGATCTCTATTTAATTACAATTTAATCATGGTTAAATAGAAATTAATTAATTAACTCTAGTTATTATTTAAAATAAATAATAACTAATTGTACTTACTTATTATTTAATAATAATTAAATAATAAATAATTATTGATTTAATTTTAACCTTCTTTAATTTAATATTAATCAACTAATAGTTAACTAAGTAATTAACCTTACTTATTATTTAATTTAAGGAAATTAAATAATAGTTTACTCATTTTAATCCTCTTTAATTATTATTTAATACCAATTAAATAATAATTAATTATTTAATTATTTTTAATTATTATTTAAGGTTAAATAAAATTTAATTTATTTATCCTTATTTATTATTTAAACTAAATAACTTAATTTCCTTTAATCATTATTTAATGCTAATTAAATAATAATTAATTACTTAATTATCCTTATTTATTATTTAATAATATTTAAATAATAAATAGTTAATTTATAAATTTTTATCTCTCTTTAATTATTATTTAATAGGAATTAAATAATAATTGCTAATTTATCCCCTTTATTTATTATTAACATTTTAAATAATAAATAAATAATAAATTTATTTAACTTAACCATGATTTAGCTAACTAGATTAATATTTAAAATATTTAAATATTAAACTTAATGAAAAATATTCTCCCCAATATCATTTTTGTATTATTATTATTTTTGTTATAATTTTAAATTAGTTTTTAAATATTTAAATTAATTAAATTTAACCCGGAAGGCATTTCTGTAAATAAGTTGAAAAATCCGCCAAAAAAAAACACGGAGGGGCAGAATTGTAATTTCCGCCAAAATCCTTTGCCGCGCATTGCGCGTGCATCACTGATACGGCTCAAAACGGTGCCGTTTTTAGAAGCCGAAATTACAATTCCTGATAAGTTGTACTGTGTCTGTAGTCTGCTGTACCATTTCAGGTCCAAGCAGTCTTCGTTCACCGACCTCGTCCCAACACAACGGTGTTCGACATTTTCTTCCATAAAGCGCTTCGTATGGTGGCATACCAATACTAGCGTGGTAGCTGTTGTTGTAAGCGAACTCCACCAGTGGCAAATGGTCATCCCAACTGCCCTTTAGGTCCATCACGACCGCTCGGAGCATATCCTTCAAGGTTTTGAATCGTTCGCTCGCTCTGGCCGTCAGTTTGAGGATGGTACGTTGTGCTTAACCTCAACTATGTACCCATCCTTGCTTGCAGACTTTTCCAAAAATTTGACGTGAAGCGCGGATCTCTGTCGGACACAATCGATACCGGCACTCCATGTCGTGACACTATCTCCTTCACATAGAGCTTCGCTAACTGCTCCAGATTGTACCGTATTCTGATAGGTAGAAAATAAGCTGACTTGGTCAGACGATCCACTATTACCCAGATGACGTCCAAACCTTTATGTGTCGGTGGCAAACCCACCACAAAATCCATTGTGATGTGCTCCCACTTCCACTCCGGAATCTCTAGTGGTTGAAGCAGTCCGCTCGGCCGTTGATGCTCTGCTTTAACCCCCTGGCATGACAGACATCGGCTGACACATTTTGCCACTTCCCTCTTCATATTCAGCCACCAAAAGTATTGCCTTAAATCCTGATACATCTTCGTACTTCCGGGATGTACTGAGTACCTCGTACTGTGAGCTTCCTGAAGAATCTCTTCCCGAAGCTCCGGATCTAACGGTACCCAGACTCTCCCTTCGAACCTTAGCAACCCTGTGCTATCAATCTTGTACTTAAGCTCTTCGCCTTCAGCAAGTCGCTTCTTAATACTATCACAATCTTCATCCTTTTCCTGAGCCTCTTTGATCTTGTCTAATAAGGTCGGGCTTGCTGTTACTGTAAATAACTTATCGTCTGCCTCCATCGGATATTTGATCTCCAACTCCAAACGTTCGAAATCTCTCACCAACTTTTTCTTATTTGTTAGCATCAGCAACTTCTCCCTGCCTTTTCTGCTCAAGGCATCTGCTACTACATTGGCCTTGCCCGGATGGTACAGAATCTCACAGTCGTAATCTTTGATCAATTCTAACCATCGGTGCTGCCTCATATTCAACTCCTTCTGAGTGAAGATATATTTCAGACTTTTGTGGTCTGTATATATCTCACACTTCTCGCTATACAGGTAGTGCCTCCAAATCTTTAAGGCGAAAACTACCGCTGCTAACTCCAGGTCATGAGTTGGGTAACCCTTTTCATAATCCTTTAACTGCCGTGACGCATACGCAATGACCTTGCCGTGTTGCATTAGCACACAACCAAGGCCCTTGTGTGACGCATCACTGTACATTACGAACCCTCCCGTGTCATCCGGTAAAGCCAACACTGGTGCTTGACTCAACCTCTTCTTCAGTTCCATAAAACTTTCCTCGCACTTTTCCGACCAAACAAACTTCACAGTCTTTCGGGTAAGATTGGTCAATGGTGATGCTATCTTTGAAAAATCCTGAATGAATCTCCGATAATACCCCGCTAACCCTAAGAAACTCCTGATCTCAGTCGGCGTCTTCGGCTGTTCCCAATTGATAACTGCCTCCACCTTCGTTGGATCCACCAAAACACCATCTTTGTCGATAACATGACCTAGAAACTGCACCCTCTGCAACCAAAATTCACACTTCGAAAACTTGGCGTACAACTTCTCCCTTCTCAAAGCCTCCAATGCGATACGTAAGTGTTCTGCATGTTCTTCCTCCATCTTCGAATACACCAATATGTCATCAATGAATACGACCACGAACTTGTCCAAGTACTGCTTGAACACTCTGTTCATCATATCCATAAATGCCGCTGGTGCATTCGTCAGTCCAAATGACATCACTAGAAACTCGAAATGACCATAACGAGTTCTGAATGCCGTTTTCGGGATATCCTCCTCCCTCACCTTCAGTTGATGATAACCCGTCCTCAAATCTATCTTCGAAAAGTATTTTGCTCCCTTAAGTTGATCAAACAGATCATCAATTATGGGCAGCGGATATCTGTTCTTAATGGTGACCTTATTCAACTCCCGATAATCAATACAAAGCCTCATCGAACCATCCTTCTTCTTTACAAACAGAACCGGTGCTCCCCATGGTGACACGCTTGGTCTGATGTAACCTTTATCTAACAGTTCCTGCAACAGAACCATCAATTCTTTCATTTCTACTGGTGCCATACGATACAGCGCCTTCGATATCGATGCGGTCCCCGGTACCAAATCAATAACAAACTCCACTTCTCTGTCCGGCGGTAACCCTAGAATCTCATCTGGAAAAACATCAGCGAATTCCCGTACAACCGGTATCTGACTCAGTTCGCCCTCGACACGTCGAGTATCGACTACATGAGCGAAATAACCTATGCAACCTTTCCTGAGCAACTTTCGTGCTTGCATCATCGTCAGACAACTTGATTGTCTCGGCGATTTACTACCGTAAAATATAACTTTGGACTTATTCGGAGTCTTTAAGTGCACACACTTCTTCTTACAGTCAATAACCGCCCCGTGACTCGATAACCAATCCATCCCTAGGATTATATCAAACTCCCCCAGATGAATCGGTATCAAATCTACGTTAAGTCTAAACCCTTGTAATTCAGCACAACAGTTCCTATGAAGGTAGTCTACAAGAATGATTTCTTTGTTTGCTACTTCTACGTTCATAGGGTGTTCTAGCTTTTCTTGAGGTAAATCTAATCTCTTAGCAAAATCTTCAGAAACAAATGAGCAGGTAGCACCCGAATCAAACAATACATATGCATTAATATCATTGATTGGGATGATACCTGACACCACGTCCTTGGAGTCAACTGCATCCTGCACAGTCATGTTGAAGGTGCGCGCTGTGGGACGGTTGGCCTGGCTGGCTGGCCCTCCAATGCTCAGCCTGTTGTTGTTGTTGTTGTTGTTGTTATTGTTGCCTCTGTTGCCACTCCCAGCATCTCCCTTCCTCTTTGGGCAGTCCTTGGCATGATGATCGGTTGCTCCACAGGAAAAACATACTCCCTTCATCTTTTTCGGGCATTGTGGAGCCATGTGCCGGCTGTCCGCAGCTATAGCAAACACTCTTCCCTTTCAAGCATTCGCCCGTGTGGTTCTTACCACAATTGTTGCATTTGCCCACTTTCTTAGCCTCTCCTCCGGATTTGTTACCTTCGGACGATTGGCTCTCATTTCACTTTCGTTTATTGGGGTTGCTGCCTCCATTGCTCCCCGTCTTCTGCCCGTCATGACCCTTCTTTCTCTCCTGGTTGAATTTAGTCAGGGCCTTACTGCCACCCTCTGCAATGATTGCCCTTTCCAATAGCTCTGCAAAGCTTTTGATTTTTAATACCGCTACAGAACGGTACACCCACGGCTTCAGTCCCAGCTCAAACCTCCGAGCCTTCCTAGCCTCCGTATCCACTTGATGAGTTGCAAACCTTGCCAACTCATTAAACTTGGCCGCATACTCGGCCACAGACATACTCCCCTGTTTTAGCTCGAGGAATTTCACCTCCATTTCTTGCTGCATGTTTTCTGAAAAGTAGTTTTCCAGAAACATTTCCTTAAAGCATTCCCAGGTGATGACGCTTTCTCCCGCACGACCCTTGTTGGCCTTCCACCAGTAGTTCGCCTCCCCCTTCATCATGAAGGTAGCGAAACTAGTCTTCTGTGCTTCGGCCACCCTAGCGACCTCGAACACCTTCTCCATTTCCTCGATCCAAGTCTGTGCTTCAATCGGGTTTAGAGTTCCCTGAAACTCCGGTGGTCCAACCAGTTTGAAGTCCTTAAAGTTTGCCAAGTGCGGCGTTGGCTGCGGTGCTGGTTGTACTACCACTGGTGGGGGTCTAGTTTGCATGGCTTCCGCCAGCATTTCTGCAAACATCCTCATAGGATTGGGTTGATCCCCAACCTCACTCTCTGACTCTGGGATACGTTGATTGCGTGGTCTACCTCTCGGCATGATCTGCTAAAGAGCAAATCTTAGACTTATGCTTATAGTACTACATATTATGTTAGCCAAATTAACATTTAAATTTAAAACTATATATCAAACATATTTGATTTAAACAAGAAAATAACTGCATTTATATTCATATACCAATGTTTTAGTACAGACTCAACAAGTGGCATACTTCTATAAAACCTCAAGGCACAAGTTGCCTAATAACGACTATCCTCTGACGAACAAAAGTGAGGATTCACTACCATCAACCCCTCTAACAGAATAAAAGTTGGGGTCTAACTGACATACTATGCCTACATCAAAACATAAAGACTTACAACAGCTGAAACGTCCCTAATAGAAACAAAAGGTGGGACTCACTACTACCTATCAATACAACTAAAGATATTAACTGACAACGATCAACGCCTGCTGCGACGAACTGCCCGACTGTAAGCCTGTCGAACCAACTCATCAACTACACGACGTCTGATCACGCGACGACTACTGCCCGTCTCCCGAGGATACCTCATAACCCGGTCCCTCAAACGATCAAAGGAAACATCCAAAGCATACTCCAGAGTGTCAATCCTGGTGGATCTAACTCGAGTCTCTCTCTCCAAGTTGCCTACCCTCATGGTAGCCCTGCGCCAAGCCTCATGAATCTGAATCCGATCTATTCGCTCCCGGTCGAGCTCAGCTCTGGTGGCATAAAGAACTGTCTGACTATGCATTTCTCTGGCGTTTAGCTGATCTACAGTCTGCCTAAGTTGCTGGTTTTGCAATGCTAGCTGTTGTACCGTTGGACTCGGCTGAGATGCAGCCTGCTCCAACTGCTGTATTTTGGCCTGCAATTCAGTCATCTTCTCCTTTAGCTCCACATTCTCACCAGAGAACATGTAAGCTGCGTCCCTATACTGCTCCTCAGTCTGCTGGTGTATCTGGTTCTGCGCCTCTAGGTGTTGAACCCTCTCCTCTAGCTCATCATTAGCCGTAGTCAGAGTATCAATGATGTCACTGGCGGTAGTGCCCATACCATCAACATACTCAGCTGGTTCTTTATCCTCCTCATCCTCAGTATCGGCCTCCTCCTCGCTGTACGGTCGCATTACTCCGCCCCAGACAGCGTCCTCTCGATCTCCCTCCTCGGGATCTGACTTTGGCTCCTCAGCCGGGGATACAGGTGCAACGGGTGCATAGCCTACATCCTGCTGCGTATCCATATGGATATCAGTATAAATCACCTCATTCACTGCAGTACTCGACTGTCCTATCTCTGCCATCCTACAATCACACAAATAACACATGTTAGTACCGCAATAAAATATATTCATTGATGAAATGAAATGATATTTTATCATGTACATCTCGGCTCGATGGATTTTCTCAATCCATCTCCAAAAATACATAACATGATGAATCTCCCCGATTCATCTCCTAACGCACTCGATAAGAGTTTAGTACTAAGGTTATAACCTAGGTTTCGCAATCCTAACGTTTCTAACCTACAGCTCTGATACCAACCTGTGACGCCCCCAAATTCGGGTTCCAAATATCCGGATCCGGTCATCACGATCCAATACAAATATTCACCTCTAAACATCATACAATAACTAAATGCGGAATAATAAACATATGTTGTTCATTCAAAAGGTGTTACTAGTCCCAAGATACGATAACCTTACACAAAAGTACACAAACACCCTTAATAAAGTACTTAGGGTTTATATTACATAACAGTTAATTTAATTAACTACAAGGCTGCATCTCGAAGTCTATCACTTCATCTTTCCTTTACCCTTGTTCTTTCCCGAAGTCTCGGGTTGCACTGCAATAAGGTTTCATGATATAGCAAGAGTGAGCAACTAGTTTGTTCAACAAGTTTAAATAACAACAAGGAACAATATATCATGAATGAAAGGGAATGGCTGAACAATTCAATAATGTGAATAACATAAGCAGGAATAATAATTTGCTTTTAAAATTAGGATAGTCAAATAGACTATGAACTATAAATATCCACTGGAGTCAATAGCAGGTTGACCCAATGGTTACTACCAGAAATATGTACCCGAGGGGATCAGCCTCAGTACAATATGTGTATGCATAACATTTAATTTCCGTATTTTTGTACCTGATATTAGATACAGGGTACTCCCCTATAATAAATGAGTGTTCATAATAGTCTAAGAATCCGCATCTTCAATGATTTGGATAGCTTTTAAAATCTTTAACATAAATGTCTAGCCGAACAATGACTTAGACCTACTTTGAACAGTTCTTTAAACAGTAGAACAGTAATTAAGTACAAGTCAATGACTGTACAATCTCAAGTGCAACAAGTGCGAATAACAATAATATCGATGTGGAATAATTGTAAAGTAATTAAACCACTCAAAGCATGCTTGAAAATAACAGTTCAAGCTTAAATAAATAATTTGCTCAGTGAAATGAGTTTAGAGATAAGGAACTTGTCTGTCTGCTCAGCTACAATAAATGTCTAGCTTTAACTAACTGGCTTTGAAAGACCTAACATTAATAAAGTTGGTCTAATAATTAGTACGGCGTATTTGCACAACTATACGCTTATTAAGGTACTTATTTATCATATAAGTACTAACACATAATTTACATTAGTCGAAATAATATTATTAACCTTATAGACCCTCAATCAAATTAGGTTAATAATTTAAAAAGTTAGAAAATATTTTTCTTAAGCGTTGGACACTTATTAAACCCTTAAACAACTTATTACAATTGTTTAATTAAATCATAATTAATTTTAATTTATTTTATTAACTCGATCTCTATTTAATTACAATTTAATCATGGTTAAATAGAAATTAATTAATTAACTCTAGTTATTATTTAAAATAAATAATAACTAATTGTACTTACTTATTATTTAATAATAATTAAATAATAAATAATTATTGATTTAATTTTAACCTTCTTTAATTTAATATTAATCAACTAATAGTTAACTAAGTAATTAACCTTACTTATTATTTAATTTAAGGAAATTAAATAATAGTTTACTCATTTTAATCCTCTTTAATTATTATTTAATGCCAATTAAATAATAATTAATTATTTAATTATTTTTAATTATTATTTAAGGTTAAATAAAATTTAATTTATTTATCCTTATTTATTATTTAAACTAAATAACTTAATTTCCTTTAATCATTATTTAATGCTAATTAAATAATAATTAATTACTTAATTATCCTTATTTATTATTTAATAATATTTAAATAATAAATAGTTAATTTATAAATTTTTATCTCTCTTTAATTATTATTTAATAGGAATTAAATAATAATTGCTAATTTATCCCCTTTATTTATTATTAACATTTTAAATAATAAATAAATAATAAATTTATTTAACTTAACCATGATTTAGCTAACTAGATTAATATTTAAAATATTTAAATATTAAACTTAATGAAAAATATTCTCCCCAATATCATTTTTGTATTATTATTATTTTTGTTATAATTTTAAATTAGTTTTTAAATATTTAAATTAATTAAATTTAACCCGGAAGGCATTTCTGTAAATAAGTTGAAAAATCCGCCAAAAAAAAATACGGAGGGGCAGAATTGTAATTTCCGCCAAAATCCTTTGCCGCGCATTGCGCGTGCATCACTGATACAGCTCAAAACGGTGCCGTTTTTAGAAGCCGAAAACGGCTTCCGCGCGTACGCGCGGAGTAACTTTTTACAGACGCCAAACGACGTCGTTTGGCTCCGCGTTTTATCTGCCAAAAGCCTTGCGCGCATTGCGCAGACTTTTCCCTTTTTTTTTCTTCCGGCAGAATGTGAACAGTACCCATTTTAATTAAAATTATACCTTCAAGAAATATTTAACTCCTCAATAAAAATCCAAAAAAATTACCAAACACCTAATATCAATTTATAACATGAAAATTAAATTTTTCATGATTTAATATCATTCTTTTTTTATAAAAAATTTTACATCACATAAACTACCACAAATCATAACTTTTTGTATATAACTCCATTTTGAGTGATTCAAACTTTGTTTTTCTCATGATTTAATGTTCTATAATACTAGAACATCAAACCTAAGTTTTATAAAAATATTTTTGGTCATAAATTTCAAGACTTGATTATACACTACTAAACACATATTTTAGCATACAAAATATACCAAAATACAAATCAAGCATATTAAACTCAAGCATGACATAAATATTACCACTACACATTATTAACTATATTAACATATTTGTACTAACATGATAATTTATTTAATTTAAAAACAAAGATTAGATTTAGAATAACTATTACCTTGATTTAATGGTTATTCTCCTTTTTCTTCCAAAATAGGTGGTGAATCTTGAAGACATAAACCAAGAACTCATTCTCCTCTCTTAGTATTTTTGTAAGACCCCGAATTTTATGAAATACAAAATTTAATTTTTCTTCATATATGTATTTTTTGAAACAGTAAGTGGTTAAATCGATAAAGTTAAAAGTTAAGGATGTTATGTGCAAATTTTATTTTGTCGGACAATATTCGCTTTGTCGGGGAATATTCGTTTGGTCGGGGAATATTCGTTTGGTCCGACGGCGCCGAAATAACAAATTATTGGTGGACCCCACAACGGAATATTTGTCGGATATAGAAAACGACAGAAATAACCTTTTTAAATAAAAATAGTCAACGGAACTGTTAAAATACCGGTGATAAAAGAATAGTAGCATACGGTAGTTTTTGGTATTTTCTATAGCACACGGTACTCTACAGTAACACACGGTATTGCATAATGTCTCATATTATTGGTCTGATAATTGACACCGTAACTGTTACGCATCATTTCATCGATAATTGTCACTGCATAATATTTTATATTATCAATTCAATAATTGTTGTTACACAGTATTTTGCATTATTGATTTAATAATTGTCATTACACTGTATTTTATATCATTGAGTCAATAATTGTTGCTGCACTGTTTTTAAAATTATTGAACCTAATAATTGTCACAGTAAAATATGCACAGTAATTCACATTATTGAATCAATAATTGTCATTACACAGTAACGTATGCTTTATTTTACATTATTGTTATCTCTATTATGATGTTATTTAAACAGTTGTATTTCATTAATTTATTGACTTGATATCTAAGAGCTAACTATACTGTATTTATAACAATTAGTCATAATAATTGAATTGATAAAGTTATTTGTTTATAATATAAAGTTAGGTGATTATTAGGTGATATGAAATGAATGGTGTAGATTAAAGTGTGAATTATTGTTGAATAATTGAATTGATTTGTTTATAATATAAAGTTAGGTGATTATTAGGTGATATGAAATGAATGGTGTAGATTAAAGTGTGAATTATTGCTGAATAATTAAATTGATTTGTTTATAATATAAAGTTAGGTGATTATTAGGTGATATGAAATGAATGGTGTAGATTAAAGATAATATAATATTTGAAATGGATGGTGTAGATTAAAAGATGATTTTTTTAAATGAATGGTTTAGATTAAAGGAATGATAAGATTTTTTGGCTATAAATAGAAGCCTTAACTTAAGGATTTTTCATAAACTTCCTTACTTGTTCTTTCTTTCTCTCTCTAAATACTTCTTGTGAAAGTTCTCTCTAAGTGTGCTTAAGTCATCTTGAGTATTTGTGAAGATCTATAAGTATACGTGTACTGTTCAAGTTAATCAACCTCATTTAAATCAATATCCAGTCACGTGTTGAGGTAAGGGATACCATCTTTTTCATCTTCCATTATTCAAACGTACTATGGTAAGGGATTATCATTATTTGATTCTCGATAATAATATTGTTTCTTCCTTACTCATAAGACGTGCCTTTTATTTCCATGTATTAAATTGTGGGAATAACCTTACGGAGCGGATTGCCGCCTGTTGGTGAATAACCTTTCGTATTCATTCATTATTAATCTCTGAGAATAACCTTACGGAGCGGATTGCCGCCTGTTTGGTGAATAACTCTTTGTACTCAAATTCTATTAAATTGTGGGAATAACCTTACGGAGCGGATTGCCGCCTGTTGGTGAATAACCCTTTGTATTAATTTCCTTCACCTTTTGTTAATCAAACCTGCTACGGTAAGGGATATTATTTTCTTTCATACTCCTAAATCGAAATTTATTATGGAACTATTGCTTCTATAATTCCTGAAAATATTATATGTTCCATAATAGTTGAACTTCATTATTTCAACGGAACCTTCCTATTTACGTGAACCTTTCTATTGAATTGTAACCGTTATTCTGAACTGTGGATCTTGAATATCATTTTTAAATTTCACTCCACATCATGTTGACAATTTGGACATTATTTGAATCTGTACAAAGTAAACTTCCGATACTTATTGTTATCCTATTTCTTCTGTTCATCATTTATATCATTCTAATCATCCAAAAATCAAGCTGTTGTGAATATCTGTGGCCGGGGGCACATATGTGATATATTTGTTGAACAGATGATAGGTTAAAGGCGATATAATAGGTTAAAGGCGATACATCTGTTCGGTGTTTTTTATGGCACGTGGTGAATGTTCTCTTTGGCCCGTAGTGCAAAGATGAACTGTTGTTTGGTATGATTATGACCAAAGGCTGAATCTGGTATAATCATGACCGTTGGTGCTATATTGAATATCTTTGGCCCGTAGTACAAAGATGAACTGTTGATGTGCATGATTATGATCAGGAACTGTGAATTTGTATTATCTTGACTAATGATATTTCAGATGATAAAAGTTGATGATGTTTTTCCTAAAAAGAGAACCGAGTGGACATTATAGTCTGCATTATTCTTCTAATAGATTACTCATTCCGCTGCTATTATTGAT
Organism: Hedera helix; assembly: GCA_947179155.2. Lineage (NCBI taxonomy): Eukaryota > Viridiplantae > Streptophyta > Magnoliopsida > Apiales > Araliaceae > Hedera > Hedera helix. The sequence goes on from OX359270.1 coordinate 22,979,081, forward strand.
CTGAACGTTGTTTAAGAATTTAACTGCAGTTTTTGATATAAACCTTGTAGTCTATTGTATTCTATCAAGAACTCAACTGTTGAAGACTAATGATAATTTATTCGTCATTATCTTAGTCATGATATTTTTTACTGGGCTATTTGAGCTCACCCTTTCTTTTGTTCCATTGTTTTTCAACAGGAGATGAAAACATAACAGGGTCTAGCCGGGGAATGGAGTGAGGGTCCGAGGAATAGTTATCATAGTCTTCACGTTTTGTAAAATAGTGTGGCAATAATAGTGAAGACTTAGTTGTGTATTATTATACACTGTATTGTTGTACGTTGTGCTTTGTTGTAATAATTTTGTTGTAGTATTTTGACGACTCAAGTTTGGGCTGTGTGGGCCCAGATTTGGGGGCGTCACAGTTGGCATCAGAGCTTAGGGATATGGTCTTTAATGGAGATCTGGGGTAGAACTAGGAGGGGAGAGACGAATAGAATCAGTCACTAGTGTGTCCTACCTAAAATAGATTTTATTATCTAATGAGTCGATTTGAATGTAGGAACATGAAGTGATGAGTCAGTTTATTTGAACTAACATTTATTTTGTGACCACAGTTAAGTATGGCATCTGAAAATCAAGAGGTTAACTATGGAATACCCGAAGCAAATGTAGCCGAGAATCAAGAGGCCCCAAACAATCCTCCTGCCAACTCAGGAAATAATGTTCCTGATAACTTGATGAACGATGGATTCTTTAGGAATTTCATGCAGTTCATACAGAATCAAGGAAGAGGAAATCCAGTCAATAATAACGGTAGAAACGCTGGCAATTTGAGGATGGTCACTGTTAAGCAATTTAAAGAATTAGGACCACCTGAATTCCACGGGAAGCCTGACCCACTCAAAGCGGAGGCATGGCTAAAGCAGACGACAAAAATACTTGATGTCTTACAATGCGCTGATGATCAGAAGGTGCCATTTGCCACTTTTATGTTACGAGGTGAGGCGGACCATTGGTGGGAAGCGGTAAAACGTATCCAACCTTCAGAACTCGAAATGTCTTGGACAGAATTCGAAGAACTGTTTAACGAGAAGTATTTTCCAGAAAGCATCCGCCATATGAAGGAAGTGGAATTCATTAAGCTGGAGCAGGGAAACATGACAGTTTCTCAATATGAAGCTAAGTTTGCTGAACTGTCTCGTTTTGCGACTCATCTAGTAGATGACGAAGCACGAATGAGTCGAATGTTCCTGAGAGGTTTGAGACTCAAAATTCGTCAACAACTTAGTTCTCATAAATTCAGTTTGTATTCAGATGTTGTAGATAGGGCTCAAAGGGTGGAGCAAACAGATGAAACATTGCAGCCAAGAGTTAATGATCAGCATAGAGAAAGGAGTGACAACAACCACAGGAACGAGAACCATCTAGGAGGTAACCAACACTTCGGTGGTAATTCCATACCAAATAACAGAAGAGGAGAATCTAGTGGGAACAATTTCAAAAGAAAGAGATTCCATAATAATTATGGAAGGGCACCAGCACCAGTACCAACACCAGCACCGACCCCAGTTTCAAGGGGAGAAGATCGACCACCAGTGAGATGCTATAGGTGTGGTCAGGAAGGTCACATCAGCCCAAACTGTACACTGCAGTCCAAAAAGTGCTACAGTTGTGGGAAAGAGGGTCATCTTGCGCGGTTTTGTCCTGCCACAAAATCAAGTCCAGCTGCAATGATGATACCAAAAGCTAGCGCGGATAAGGGAAAATCTGTAGTTCAAGGGAGAGCTTTTGTTGTGACATCCCAAATGGCACGAAACTCGAACGAGGTGATAACCGGTAAGCTATTCATAAATTCTCGTGAAGTCTACGCTTTGTTAGATACTGGCTCTACCCATTCTTTTATCTCACCTACATATGCTCAGCGTTTAAACTTAACTCCTGAAAATTTGGACTTTGACTTATCAGTTGAAACCCCATTAGGAGAAATGACCATTACATCTACTGTCTATAAATCTTGCCTAGTTCAAATCAACAACCTCACATTACCTGTTGACCTTATTTCTTTGGAGATGCATGAATTTGATGTGATTTTAGGAATTGATTGGTTGACTACCCATCATGCTAAAATTGATTGTTTTCATAAGATTATTAGTTTTCATATTCCTAATCAACCTGTCATGCAAATTCAAGCAACTAAACCATTGAAATCTATAACTGTTATTTCTAGCCATAAAGCCATTCGTTTATTGAAAAACAGATGTCAAGCCTTTTTAGCTCATGTCACTGATTTGAACAAAAATACGTCAAACTTGAATGATATTCCCATTGTTAATGAGTTTCCTGACGTTTTTCCTGAAGAACTTCCTGGCTTACCCCCAAACCGTGAAATTGATTTTTATATTGATCTTGAACCCGGTACCAAGCCCATTTCCAAAGCTCCCTACCGAATGGCTCCCATTGAACTTCAAGAGTTAAAAGTCCAACTACAGGAATTGTTGGATACCGGTTTCATTCGTCCGAGTGCATCACCTTGGGGTGCTCCTATTCTATTTGTGAAGAAGAAAGACGGGAGTATGAGATTGTGCATTGACTACCGAGAATTGAACCATGTCACCATCAAGAACAGGTACCCGTTACCTCGGATTGATGACATGTTTGATCAATTGCAAGGCGCTCAACATTTCTCAAAGATTGATCTCCGTTCTGGATATCATCAGTTAAAGGTTAAAGCTGAGGACATTCCAAAGACTGCTTTCAGAACTCGTTATGGGCATTATGAGTTCTTAGTCATGCCTTTTGGACTAACTAATGCTCCTGCAGCTTTCATGGACATGATGAACCGGATATTCAAGGAACATTTGGATCATTTTGTGGTTGTCTTTATTGATGACATCCTCATATACTCCAAGAGTCGCGAGGATCATGAACAACACCTGAGATTGATACTACAAAAGCTTCGTGAAAACAAATTATATGCCAAGTTGAAGAAATGTGAGTTCTGGCTTGAGGAGGTCGCGTTTCTTGGGCATGTGATTTCTAGTCAAGGAATATCAGTCGATCCTGCGAAGATTGAAACGGTACTAAATTGGGAACAACCCAAAACAGTAATCGAAGTCCGAAGTTTTCTGGGTCTAGCTGGTTATTATCGGAGATTCGTAGAAGGATTTTCTCGAATCGCCACTCCATTAACGCAGCTTACTCGGAAAAGCACAAAATTCATATGGAGCGAGGAATGCGAGAAAAGTTTCCAAGAACTCAAGAGGAGACTGGTTTCAGCTCCTGTTCTGACCATACCATCAGGATCAGGAGAATTTGTTATCTACAGCGATGCTTCTGGCAAAGGTCTAGGCTGTGTCCTTATGCAACATGGAAAGGTTATAGCCTACGCCTCTCGACAACTCAAAGATTATGAGAAAAATTATCCTACTCATGATCTAGAGTTGGCAGCAGTCGTTTTCGCGTTGAAGATCTGGAGACACTACTTGTACAGAGAAAAAGTGGATATCTATACGGATCATAAAAGTCTCAAGTATTTCTTCACCCAGAAGGAACTCAACATGCGACAACGACGTTGGCTTGAGCTGTTAAAGGATTATGACCACACAATCCAGTATCACCCGGGAAAGGCGAACGTTGTAGCTGACGCTTTGAGCAGAAAATCTTATGCAAGTACAAGTGCACTGCTGACAACACAAAAGTGTATTTTGTACGACTTGCAAAAGATGGAGATAGAGCTAAAGACACCAGGGACCCACTCGAAGATTGCTCACGTGCGAGTAGAACCAACTTTAATCGATAAAATTAAAGCTGCTCAAGCTACCGATCCGGAACTGATAAACATGATAAAGAAAGTACAAGAAGGTGCCATTCCCGAAGCAAGAATCGACGAGAAAGGAATACTTCGAGTCAACTCTCGACTCTGTGTTCCTAAGGATCCTGAATTAAAGCATAAAATCATGATGGAGGCACACAACACGCCGTTTGCAATCCACCCAGGAGGTACCAAGATGTATCGAGATCTTCGACATACATTTTGGTGGAACAATATGAAAAGAGAGATTGCAGAGTTTATCTCAAGGTGCCTAACTTGTCAACGTGTCAAGGCAGAGCATCAAGTTCCTAAAGGTCCATTACAATCACTTGAAGTTCCCGAATGGAAGTGGGAACACATCAATCTGGACTTCGTGACGGGTCTTCCAAAAGTTTCTCAAGGCTTAGATGCAATTTGGGTGATCGTAGATAGATTGACCAAATCTGCTCATTTCTTGCCTATACGAGAAAACTTTTCACTTGAACGTCTTGCCGGTATGTACATAAATGAGATCGTGAGATTGCATGGCATGCCAGTTTCCATAGTTTCTGATCGAGATCCTAGATTCACTTCACGCTTTTGGATCAGTCTACAAAAAGCTATGGGCACTGAACTACGTTTTAGTTCTGCATACCATCCTCAAACGGACGGACAATCGGAAAGGACGATCCAGACCCTCGAAGATCTTTTGAGACTTTGTGTATTAGACTTCAAAGGAAGTTGGGATAAGTACTTGTCGTTGGTGGAATTTTCTTACAACAACAGTTACCAAGCAAGCATAGGCATGGCTCCATTCGAGGCATTGTATGGAAGGAAGTGTCGCTCTCCAATATGTTGGAATGAGGTAGGAGAAGCAAAATTGTTGGGACCCGAGTTGGTACGCTTGACGACTGAAAAGATCCAAATGATCCGACAACGAATACAGACCGCACAAGAACGACAAAAGAGTTATGCTGATCTTCATCGGAGAGACGAAAGTTTCAACGTCGGAGATCATGTATTCTTACGTGTTTCTCCATGGAAAGGGGTTACGAGATTCGGAAAGAGAGGAAAGCTCAACCCTCGATTTATTGGCCCATTTGAAATCCTCGATCGAATAGGAACCGTAGCCTACAGACTAGCCCTACCACCAAGTATGTCTCGCATCCATAACGTTTTTCACATATCTATGTTACGTAAATATGTGAAGGACCCAAACCACGTCATTGAGTTAGAACCAGACGTTATAGCAGAGGATTTAACATACGAGGAAGTACCTGTTAAGATCCTGGATAAGAAGGAGCAGATCCTACGCTCAAAGGTTATACCTCAAGTTAAGGTTTTATGGAGGAACCAAGATACTGAGGAAATGACCTGGGAGCTAGAATCTGAGATGAAATCTAAGTATCCTTACCTCTTCGATATGTCAGGTACGTCAATTTCGGGGACGAAATTTCATAAGGAGGGGAGGTTGTAAGACCCCGAATTTTATGAAATACAAAATTTAATTTTTCTTCATATATATATTTTTTGAAACAGTAAGTGGTTAAATCGATAAAGTTAAAAGTTAAGGATGTTATATGCAAATTTTATTTTGTCGGACAATATTCGCTTTGTCGGGGAATATTCGTTTGGTCGGGGAATATTCGTTTGGTCCGACGGCGCCGAAATAACAAATTATTGGTGGACCCCACAACGGAATATTTGTCGGATATAGAAAACGACAGAAATAACCTTTTTAAATAAAAATAGTCAACGGAACTGTTAAAATACCGGTGATAAAAGAATTGTAGCATACGGTAGTTTTTGGTATTTTCTATAGCACACGTTACTCTACAGTAACACACGGTATTGCATAGTGTCTCATATTATTGGTCTGATAATTGACACCGTAACTGTTACGCATCATTTCATCGATAATTGTCACTGCATAATATTTTATATTATCAATTCAATAATTGTTGTTACACAGTATTTTGCATTATTGATTTAATAATTGTCATTACACTGTATTTTATATCATTGAGTCAATAATTGTTGCTGCACTGTTTTTAAAATTATTGAACCTAATAATTGTCACAGTAAAATATGCACAGTAATTCACATTATTGAATCAATAATTGTCATTACACAGTAACGTATGCTTTATTTTACATTATTGTTATCTCTATTATGATGTTATTTAAACAGTTGTATTTCATTAATTTATTGACTTGATATCTAAGAGCTAACTATACTGTATTTATAACAATTAGTCATAATAATTGAATTGATAAAGTTATTTGTTTATAATATAAAGTTAGGTGATTATTAGGTGATATGAAATGAATGGTGTAGATTAAAGTGTGAATTATTGTTGAATAATTGAATTGATTTGTTTATAATATAAAGTTAGGTGATTATTAGGTGATATGAAATGAATGGTGTAGATTAAAGTGTGAATTATTGCTGAATAATTAAATTGATTTGTTTATAATATAAAGTTAGGTGATTATTAGGTGATATGAAATGAATGGTGTAGATTAAAGATAATATAATATTTGAAATGGATGGTGTAGATTAAAAGATGATTTTTTTAAATGAATGGTTTAGATTAAAGGAATGATAAGATTTTTTGGCTATAAATAGAAGCCTTAACTTAAGGATTTTTCATAAACTTCCTTACTTGTTCTTTCTTTCTCTCTCTAAATACTTCTTGTGAAAGTTCTCTCTAAGTGTGCTTAAGTCATCTTGAGTATTTGTGAAGATCTATAAGTATACGTGTACTGTTCAAGTTAATCAACCTCATTTAAATCAATATCCAGTCACGTGTTGAGGTAAGAGATACCATCTTTTTCATCTTCCATTATTCAAACGTACTATGGTAAGGGATTATCATTATTTGATTCTCGATAATAATATTGTTTCTTCCTTACTCATAAGACGTGCCTTTTATTTCCATGTATTAAATTGTGGGAATAACCTTACGGAGCGGATTGCCGCCTGTTGGTGAATAACCTTTCGTATTCATTCATTATTAATCTCTGAGAATAACCTTACGGAGCGGATTGCCGCCTGTTTGGTGAATAACTCTTTGTACTCAAATTCTATTAAATTGTGGGAATAACCTTACGGAGCGGATTGCCGCCTGTTGGTGAATAACCCTTTGTATTAATTTCCTTCACCTTTTGTTAATCAAACCTGCTACGGTAAGGGATATTATTTTCTTTCATACTCCTAAATCGAAATTTATTATAGAACTATTGCTTCTATAATTCCTGAAAATATTATATGTTCCATAATAGTTGAACTTCATTATTTCAACTGAACCTTCCTATTTACGTGAACCTTTCTATTGAATTGTAACCGTTATTCTGAACTGTGGATCTTGAATATCATTTTTAAATTTCACTCCACATCATGTTGACAATTTGGACATTATTTGAATCTGTACAAAGTAAACTTCCGATACTTATTGTTATCCTATTTCTTCTGTTCATCATTTATATCATTCTAATCATCCAAAAATCAAGCTGTTGTGAATATCTGTGGCCGGGGGCACATATGTGATATATTTGTTGAACAGATGATAGGTTAAAGGCGATATAATAGGTTAAAGGCGATACATCTGTTCGGTGTTTTTTATGGCACGTGGTGAATGTTCTCTTTGGCCCGTAGTGCAAAGATGAACTGTTGTTTGGTATGATTATGACCAAAGGCTGAATCTGGTATAATCATGACCGTTGGTGCTATATTGAATATCTTTGGCCCGTAGTACAAAGATGAACTGTTGATGTGCATGATTATGATCAGGAACTGTGAATTTGTATTATCTTGACTAATGATATTTCAGATGATAAAAGTTGATGATGTTTTTCCTAAAAAGAGAACCGAGTGGACATTATAGTCTGCATTATTCTTCTAATAGATTACTCATTCCGCTGCTATTATTGATCTGAACGTTGTTTAAGAATTTAACTGCAGTTTTTGATATAAACCTTGTAGTCTATTGTATTCTATCAAGAACTCAACTGTTGAAGACTAATGATAATTTATTCGTCATTATCTTAGTCATGATATTCTTTACTGGGCTATTTGAGCTCACCCTTTCTTTTGTTCCATTGTTTTTCAACAGGAGATGAAAACATAACAGGGTCTAGCCGGGGAATGGAGTGAGGGTCCGAGGAATAGTTATCATAGTCTTCACGTTTTGTAAAATAGTGTGGCAATAATAGTGAAGACTTAGTTGTGTATTATTATACACTGTATTGTTGTACGTTGTGCTTTGTTGTAATAATTTTGTTGTAGTATTTTGACGACTCAAGTTTGGGCTGTGTGGGCCCAGATTTGGGGGCGTCACAATTTTGCTCTCAATATTTTCTCACACTCTCAAATGCTCTCTAGCTCTCTCTTTTGGACTTGGAGAAAATAATGAAATAAAATCTACTAATTTCAAGTATACTTGCAAAATTATTAGATACACATAATATATCTAATAATTTAGACCATGCCCCTAGATGACAACTTACACAAGGAATGGGTTAAATGACACATTAGGTGAAAAGAGGAATGGTCAATGTACTTGAAAAATCAAACAAGCAATCCATTAATTAAATAAATGAAAAATAAACTAAAATAAAAATAAAACATTAATTTTCTCTCTCCTCCACCCACATGGTCGGCTGATAGCCTTTTTCTTGTCCCAAAATTATTGTCATATTCATTTTACTTTAATAATTATTAGTTAATTTAAGTATTTTCCAAGTGGGCCAATTATTGGGCTTTATTTAAAATACTAATTGGGCTTCTATTAAATTATTTGGGCTACTAATTTGTCAAATTTTATTATTCTCCACTTGGGCTACTAATTGACCCATGTTGGACTAATTTAATAATTTACACATTAATTATTCAATCCATGATTAAATAAATAATTAGATTGAATAAATAATTAAATATTCTAACTCATAAGTATTAAATTACTAAATGGACTAATAAATATTATTATTAATATTTCACATTATTTACATTAATTAATAATCATATTAATTAATTTATTATATTTAATTCACTCATTATATTCAATTTAATTGAATATTTAATTAATAGGAAACTTATTAATTATTTTGATATTAAAACTTTAGGGTTTGTTTACTAATTTAATAACATATTAGTAATCCCCTTTAATTAATTCTAGTAATTAATTACATAATCATTTAATTACGTAATTAATTAATCACATAAAAAGATTTAAATAATCTCGTAAAACTAACTCGTTATAAATTAAATTAATAATTTAATTAATAATGACGTGGAAATTCTAGGACATTACATTCTTCCCCCCTTATAAAAATTTCGTCCTCGGAATTGTAAAATAAGGTTACTCAAATAAAAACGGGTAATTCGTTCTCATTTCTTCCTCTAGTTCCCACGTAACTTCTTCAACTGCATGATTTCTCCAAAGTACTTTGACAGAATGAATTATCTTATTCCTCAGTTTCTGTTCCTTCCTATCGAATATCTGAACAGGAACTTCTTCATATGATAAGTCATTCTCGACTTGAATTGGTTCATAGGAGATAACGTGCTTGTAGTCCGGTTTATACGGCTGTAACACTGACACATGAAACACGTTGTGAATGTGCTCCAGTTTAGGAGGTAATGCTATCTCGTACGCCACTTCACCGACTCGCCTCAAGATTTTAAACGGTCCTATAAACCTAGGGCTCAGCTTGCCCTTCTTACCGAAACGGATCTTCCCCTTCCAGGGAGATACCTTCAGAAATACGAAACTGCCCACGTCGAAGTCCCGCTTTTTGCGTTGCAAATCCGCGTACTTCTTTTGACGATCTTGAGCTGCTATCAGTCGATTCCTGATAAGTTGTACTGTGTCTGTAGTCTGCTGTACCATTTCAGGTCCAAGCAGTCTTCGTTCACCGACCTCGTCCCAACACAACGGTGTTCGACATTTTCTTCCATAAAGCGCTTCGTATGGTGGCATACCAATACTAGCGTGGTAGCTGTTGTTGTAAGCGAACTCCACCAGTGGCAAATGGTCATCCCAACTGCCCTTTAGGTCCATCACGACCGCTCGGAGAATATCCTTCAAGGTTTTGAATCGTTCGCTCGCTCTGGCCGTCAGTTTGAGGATGGTACGTTGTGCTTAACCTCAACTATGTACCCATCCTTGCTTGCAGACTTTTCCAAAAATTTGACGTGAAGCGCGGATCTCTGTCGGACACAATCGATACCGGCACTCCATGTCGTGACACTATCTCCTTCACATAGAGCTTCGCTAACTGCTCCAGATTGTACCGTATTCTGATAGGTAGAAAATAAGCTGACTTGGTCAGACGATCCACTATTACCCAGATGACGTCCAAACCTTTATGTGTCGGTGGCAAACCCACCACAAAATCCATTGTGATGTGCTCCCACTTCCACTCCGGAATCTCTAGTGGTTGAAGCAGTCCACTCGGCCGTTGATGCTCTGCTTTAACCCCCTGGCATGTCAGACATCGGCTGACACATTTTGCCACTTCCCTCTTCATATTCAGCCACCAAAAGTATTGCCTTAAATCCTGATACATCTTCGTACTTCCGGGATGTACTGAGTACCTCGTACTGTGAGCTTCCTGAAGAATCTCTTCCCGAAGCTCCGGATCTAACGGTACCCAGACTCTCCCTTCGAACCTTAGCAACCCTGTGCTATCAATCTTGTACTTAAGCTCTTCGCCTTCAGCAAGTCGCTTCTTAATACTATCACAATCTTCATCCTTTTCCTGAGCCTCTTTGATCTTGTCTAATAAGGTCGGGCTTGCTGTTACTGTAAATAACTTATCGTCTGCCTCCATCGGATATTTGATCTCCAACTCCAAACGTTCGAAATCTCTCACCAACTTTTTCTTATTTGTTAGCATCAGCAACTTCTCCCTGCCTTTTCTGCTCAAGGCATCTGCTACTACATTGGCCTTGCCCGGATGGTACAGAATCTCACAGTCGTAATCTTTGATCAATTCTAACCATCGGTGCTGCCTCATATTCAACTCCTTCTGAGTGAAGATATATTTCAGACTTTTGTGGTCTGTATATATCTCACACTTCTCGCTATACAGGTAGTGCCTCCAAATCTTTAAGGCGAAAACTACCGCTGCTAATTCCAGGTCATGAGTTGGGTAACCCTTTTCATAATCCTTTAACTGCCGTGACGCATACGCAATGACCTTGCCGTGTTGCATTAGCACACAACCAAGGCCCTTGTGTGACGCATCACTGTACATTACGAACCCTCCCGTGTCATCCGGTAAAGCCAACACTGGTGCCTGACTCAACCTCTTCTTCAGTTCCATAAAACTTTCCTCGCACTTTTCCGACCAAACAAACTTCAGTCTTTCGGGTAAGATTGGTCAATGGTGATGCTATCTTTGAAAAATCCTGAATGAATCTCCGATAATACCCCGCTAACCCTAAGAAACTCCTGATCTCAGTCGGCGTCTTCGGCTGTTCCCAATTGATAACTGCCTCCACCTTCGTTGGATCCACCAAAACACCATCTTTGTCGATAACATGACCTAGAAACTGCACCCTCTGCAACCAAAATTCACACTTCGAAAACTTGGCGTACAACTTCTCCCTTCTCAAAGCCTCCAATGCGATACGTAAGTGTTCTGCATGTTCTTCCTCCATCTTCGAATACACCAATATGTCATCAATGAATACGACCACGAACTTGTCCAAGTACTGCTTGAACACTCTGTTCATCATATCCATAAATGCCGCTGGTGCATTCGTCAGTCCAAATGACATCACTAGAAACTCGAAATGACCATAACGAGTTCTGAATGCCGTTTTCGGGATATCCTCCTCCCTCACCTTCAGTTGATGATAACCCGTCCTCAAATCTATCTTCGAAAAGTATTTTGCTCCCTTAAGTTGATCAAACAGATCATCAATTATGGGCAGCGGATATCTGTTCTTAATGGTGACCTTATTCAACTCCCGATAATCAATACAAAGCCTCATCGAACCATCCTTCTTCTTTACAAACAGAACCGGTGCTCCCCATGGTGACACGCTTGGTCTGATGTAACCTTTATCTAACAGTTCCTGCAACAGAACCATCAATTCTTTCATTTCTACTGGTGCCATACGATACAGCGCCTTCGATATCGATGCGGTCCCCGGTACCAAATCAATAACAAACTCCACTTCTCTGTCCGGCGGTAACCCTGGAATCTCATCTGGAAAAACATCAGCGAATTCCCGTACAACCGGTATCTGACTCAGTTCGCCCTCGACACGTCGAGTATCGACTACATGAGCGAAATAACCTATGCACCCTTTCCTGAGCAACTTTCGTGCTTGCATCATCGTCAGACAACTTGATTGTCTCGGCGATTTACTACCGTAAAATATAACTTTGGACTTATTCGGAGTCTTTAAGTGCACACACTTCTTCTTACAGTCAATAACCGCCCCGTGACTCGATAACCAATCCATCCCTAGGATTATATCAAACTCCCCAGATGAATCGGTATCAAATCTACGTTAAGTCTAAACCCTTGTAATTCAGCACAACAGTTCCTATGAAGGTAGTCTACAAGAATGATTTCTTTGTTTGCTACTTCTACGTTCATAGGGTGTTCTAGCTTTTCTTGAGGTAAATCTAATCTCTTAGCAAAATCTTCAGAAACAAATGAGCAGGTAGCACCCGAATCAAACAATACATATGCATTAATATCATTGATTGGGATGATACCTGACACCACGTCCTTGGAGTCAACTGCATCCTGCATAGTCATGTTGAAGGTGCGCGCTGTGGGACGGTTGGCCTGGCTGGCTGGCCCTCCAATGCTCAGCCTGTTGTTGTTGTTGTTGTTGTTGTTGTTGTTATTGTTGCCTCTGTTGCCACTCCCAGCATCTCCCTTCCTCTTTGGGCAGTCCTTGGCATGATGATCGGTTGCTCCACAGGAAAAACATACTCCCTTCATCTTTTTCGGGCATTGTGGAGCCATGTGCCGGCTGTCCGCAGCTATAGCAAACACTCTTCCCTTTCAAGAATTCGCCCGTGTGGTTCTTACCACAATTGTTGCATTTGCCCACTTTCTTAGCCTCTCCTCCGGATTTGTTACCTTCGGACGATTGACTCTCATTCCACTTTCGTTTATTGGGGTTGCTGCCTCCATTGCTCCCCGTCTTCTGCCCGTCATGACCCTTCTTTCTCTCCTGGTTGAATTTAGTCAGGGCCTTACTGCCACCCTCTGCAATGATTGCCCTTTCCAATAGCTCTGCAAAGCTTTTGATTTTTAATACCGCTACAGAACGGTACACCCACGGCTTCAGTCCCAGCTCAAACCTCCGAGCCTTCCTAGCCTCCGTATCCACTTGATGAGTTGCAAACCTTGCCAACTCATTAAACTTGGCCGCATACTCGGCCACAGACATACTCCCCTGTTTTAGCTCGAGGAATTTCACCTCCATTTCTTGCTGCATGTTTTCTGAAAAGTAGTTTTCCAGAAACATTTCCTTAAAGCATTCCCAGGTGATGACGCCTTCTCCCGCACGACCCTTGTTGGCCTTCCACCAGTAGTTCGCCTCCCCTTTCATCATGAAGGTAGTGAAACTAGTCTTCTGTGCTTCGGCCACCCTAGCGACCTCGAACACCTTCTCCATTTCCTCAATCCAAGTCTGTGCTTCAATCGAGTTTAGAGTTCCCTGAAACTCCGGTGGTCCAACCAGTTTGAAGTCCTTAAAGTTTGCCAAGTGCGGCGTTGGCTGCGGTGCTGGTTGTACTACCACTGGTGGGGGTCTAGTTTGCATGGCTTCCGCCAGCATTTCTGCAAACATCCTCATAGGATTGGGTTGATCCCCAACCTCACTCTCTGACTCTGGGATACGTTGATTGCGTGGTCTACCTCTCGGCATGATCTGCTAAAGAGCAAATCTTAGACTTATGCTTATAGTACTACATATTATGTTAGCCAAATTAACATTTAAATTTAAAACTATATATCAAACATATTTGATTTAAACAAGAAAATAACTGCATTTATATTCATATACCAATGTTTTAGTACAGACTCAACAAGTGGCATACTTCTATAAAACCTCAAGGCACAAGTTGCCTAATAACGACTATCCTCTGACGAACAAAAGTGAGGATTCACTACCATCAACCCCTCTAACAGAATAAAAGTTGGGGTCTAACTGACATACTATGCCTACATCAAAACATAAAGACTTACAACAGCTGAAACGTCCCTAATAGAAACAAAAGGTGGGACTCACTACTACCTATCAATACAACTAAAGATACTAACTGACAACGATCAACGCCTGCTGCGACGAACTGCCCGACGGTAAGCCTGTCGAACCAACTCATCAACTACACGACGTCTGATCACGCGACGACTACTGCCCGTCTCCCGAGGATACCTCATAACCCGGTCCCTCAAACGATCAAAGGAAACGTCCAAAGCATACTCCAGAGTGTCAATCCTGGTGGATCTAACTCGAGTCTCTCTCTCCAAGTTGCCTACCCTCATGGTAGCCCTGCGCCAAGCCTCATGAATCTGAATCCGATCTATTCGCTCCCGGTCGAGCTCAGCTCTGGTGGCATAAAGAACTGTCTGACTATGCATTTCTCTGGCGTTTAGCTGATCTACAGTCTGCCTAAGTTGCTGGTTTTGCAATGCTAGCTGTTGTACCGTTGGACTCGGCTGAGATGCAGCCTGCTCCAACTGCTGTATTTTGGCCTGCAATTCAGTCATCTTCTCCTTTAGCTCCACATTCTCACCAGAGAACATGTAAGCTGCGTCCCTATACTGCTCCTCAGTCTGCTGGTGTATCTGGTTCTGCGCCTCTAGGTGTTGAACCCTCTCCTCTAGCTCATCATTAGCCGTAGTCAGAGTATCAATGATGTCACTGGCGGTAGTGCCCATACCATCAACATACTCAGCTGGTTCTTTATCCTCCTCATCCTCAGTATCGGCCTCCTCCTCGCTGTACGGTCGCATTACTCCGCCCCAGACAGCGTCCTCTCGATCTCCCTCCTCGGGATCTGACTTTGGCTCCTCAGCCGGGGATACAGGTGCAACGGGTGCATAGCCTACATCCTGCTGCGTATCCATATGGATATCAGTATAAATCACCTCATCCACTGCAGTACTCGACTGTCCTATCTCTGCCATCCTACAATCACACAAATAACACATGTTAGTACCGCAATAAAATATATTCATTGATGAAATGAAATGATATTTTATCATGTACATCTCGGCTCGATGGATTTTCTCAATCCATCTCCAAAAATACATAACATGATGAATCTCCCCGATTCATCTCCTAACGCACTCGATAAGAGTTTAGTACTAAGGTTATAACCTAGGTTTCGCAATCCTAACGTTTCTAACCTACAGCTCTGATACCAACCTGTGACGCCCCCAAATTCGGGTTCCAAATATCCGGATCCGGTCATCACGATCCAATACAAATATTCACCTCTAAACATCATACAATAACTAAATGCGGAATAATAAACATATGTTGTTCATTCAAAAGGTGTTACTAGTCCCAAGATACGATAACCTTACACAAAAGTACACAAACACCCTTAATAAAGTACTTAGGGTTTATATTACATAACAGTTAATTTAATTAACTACAGGGCTGCATCTCGAAGTCTATCACTTCATCTTTCCTTTACCCTTGTTCTTTCCCGAAGTCTCGGGTTGCACTGCACTAAGGTTTCATGATATAGCAAGAGTGAGCAACTAGTTTGTTCAACAAGTTTAAATAACAACAAGGAACAATATATCATGAATGAAAGGGAATGGCTGAACAATTCAATAATGTGAATAACATAAGCAGGAATAATAATTTGCTTTTAAAATTAGGATAGTCAAATAGACTATGAACTATAAATATCCACTGGAGTCAATAGCAGGTTGACCCAATGGTTACTACCAGAAATATGTACCCGAGGGGATCAGCCTCAGTACAATATGTGTATGCATAACATTTAATTTCCGTATTTTTGTACCTGATATTAGATACAGGGTACTCCCCTATAATAAATGAGTGTTCATAATAGTCTAAGAATCCGCATCTTCAATGATTTGGATAGCTTTTAAAATCTTTAACATAAATGTCTAGCCGAACAATGACTTAGACCTACTTTGAACAGTTCTTTAAACAGTAGAACAGTAATTAAGTACAAGTCAATGACTGTACAATCTCAAGTGCAACAAGTGCGAATAACAATAATATCGATGTGGAATAATTGTAAAGTAATTAAACCACTCAAAGCATGCTTGAAAATAACAGTTCAAGCTTAAATAAATAATTTGCTCAGTGAAATGAGTTTAGAGATAAGGAACTTGTCTGTCTGCTCAGCTACAATAAATGTCTAGCTTTAACTAACTGGCTTTGAAAGACCTAACATTAATAAAGTTGGTCTAATAATTAGTACGGCGTATTTGCACAACTATACGCTTATTAAGGTACTTATTTATCATATAAGTACTAACACATAATTTACATTAGTCGAAATAATATTATTAACCTTATAGACCCTCAATCAAATTAGGTTAATAATTTAAAAAGTTAGAAAATATTTTTCTTAAGCGTTGGACACTTATTAAACCCTTAAACAACTTATTACAATTGTTTAATTAAATCATAATTAATTTTAATTTATTTTATTAACTCGATCTCTATTTAATTACAATTTAATCATGGTTAAATAGAAATTAATTAATTAACTCTAGTTATTATTTAAAATAAATAATAACTAATTGTACTTACTTATTATTTAATAATAATTAAATAATAAATAATTATTGATTTAATTTTAACCTTCTTTAATTTAATATTAATCAACTAATAGTTAACTAAGTAATTAACCTTACTTATTATTTAATTTAAGGAAATTAAATAATAGTTTACTCATTTTAATCCTCTTTAATTATTATTTAATGCCAATTAAATAATAATTAATTATTTAATTATTTTTAATTATTATTTAAGGTTAAATAAAATTTAATTTATTTATCCTTATTTATTATTTAAACTAAATAACTTAATTTCCTTTAATCATTATTTAATGCTAATTAAATAATAATTAATTACTTAATTATCCTTATTTATTATTTAATAATATTTAAATAATAAATAGTTAATTTATAAATTTTTATCTCTCTTTAATTATTATTTAATAGGAATTAAATAATAATTGCTAATTTATCCCCTTTATTTATTATTAACATTTTAAATAATAAATAAATAATAAATTTATTTAACTTAACCATGATTTAGCTAACTAGATTAATATTTAAAATATTTAAATATTAAACTTAATGAAAAATATTATCCCCAATATCATTTTTGTATTATTATTATTTTTGTTATAATTTTAAATTAGTTTTTAAATATTTAAATTAATTAAATTTAACCCGGAAGGCATTTCTGTAAATAAGTTGAAAAATCCGCCAAAAAAAAACACGGAGGGGCAGAATTGTAATTTCCGCCAAAATCCTTTGCCGCGCATTGCGCGTGCATCACTGATACGGCTCAAAACGGTGTCGTTTTGAGAAGTCGAAAACGGCTTCCGCGCGTACGCGCGAAGTAACTTTTTGCAGACGTCAAACGACGTCGTTTGACTCTGTGTTTTTTCTGCCAAAAGCCTTGCGCGCATTGCGCAGAATTTTCCCTTTTTTTTTCTTCCGACAGAAT
Organism: Hedera helix; assembly: GCA_947179155.2. Taxonomy (NCBI): domain Eukaryota; kingdom Viridiplantae; phylum Streptophyta; class Magnoliopsida; order Apiales; family Araliaceae; genus Hedera; species Hedera helix. The sequence goes on from OX359270.1 coordinate 22,996,566, forward strand.
GTGAACAGTACCCATTTTAATTAAAATTATACTTTCATGTAATATTTAACTCCTCAATAAAAATCCAAAAAAATTACCAAACACCTAATATCAATTTATAACATGAAAATTAAATTTTTCATGATTTAATATCATTCTTTTTTTTTAAAAAATTTTACATCACATAAACTACCACAAATCATAACTTTTTGTATATAACTCCATTTTGAGTAATTCAAACTTTGTTTTTCTCATGATTTAATGTTCTATAATATTAGAACATCAAACCTAAGTTTTATAAAAATATTTTTGGTCATAAATTTCAAGACTTGATTATACACTACTAAACACATATTTTAGCATACAAAATATACCAAAATACAAACCAAGCATATTAAACTCAAGCATGACATAAATATTACCACTACACATTATTAACTATATTAACATATTTGTACTAACATGATAATTTATTTAATTTAAAAACAAAGATTAGATTTAGAATAACCATTACCTTGATTTAATGGTTATTCTCCTTTTTCTTCCAAAATAGGTGGTGAATCTTGAAGACATAAACCAAGAACTCATTCTCCTCTCTTAGTATTTTGCTCTCAATATTTTCTCACACTCTCAAATGCTCTCTAACTCTCTCTTTTGGACTTGGAGAAAATAATGAAATAAAATCTACCAATTTCAAGAATACTTGTAAAATTATTAGATACACATAATATATCTAATAATTTAGACCATGCCCCTAGATGACAACTTACACAAGGAATGGGTTAAATGACACATTAGGTGAAAAGAGGAATGGTCCATGTACTTGAAAAATCAAACAAGCAATCCATTAATTAAATAAATGAAAAATAAACTAAAATAAAAACAAAATGTTAATTTTCTCTCTCCACCACCCACATGGTCGGCTGATAGCCTTTTTCTTGTCCCAAAATTATTGTCATATTCATTTTACTTTAATAATTATTAGTTAATTTAAGTATTTTCCAAGTGGACCAATTATTGGGCTTTATTTAAAATACCAATTGGGCTTCTATTAAATTGTTTGGGCTACTAATTTGTCAAATTTTATTATTCTCCACTTGTGCTACTAATTGACTCATGTTGGGCTAATTTAATAATTTACACATTAATTATTCAATCCATGATTAAATAAATAATTAGATTGAATAAATAATTAAATATTCTAACCCATAAGTATTAAATTACTAAATGGACTAATAAATATTATTATTATTATTTCACATTAGTTACATTAATTAATAATCATATTAATTAATTTATTATATTTAATTCACTCATTATATTCAATTTAATTGAATATTTAATTAATAGGAAACTTATCAATTATTTTGATATTAAAACTTTAGGGTTTGTTTACTAATTTAATAACATATTAGTAACCCCCTTTAATTAATTCTAGTAATTAATTACATAATCATTTAATTACGTAATTAATTAATCACATAAAAAGATTTAAATAATCTCGTAAAACTATCTCGTTAGAAATTAAATTAATAATTTAATTAATAATGACGTGGAAATTCTAGGACATTACAGTGGGTGATCCACCCAAGATCTTGTTGAATCTAAATTACTTCTTCAATTCATATTACTATCGGTGGATCACCATTAGAGGTGTGAGGATTCGAATTTTCAGAATTTTCTTTAATAAAATTAAATGAGAATTTAATTGATAAAATTATCAAAGTTGTTTAAATTAGTTATGTTGCAGGTGATTTAAAGTGTGTGAAAGAATTTAATTTGTAAATTAAATATGTATCAAGATGGTGATGAATTGGGTTGATTTAAAATAATTAAAAAAGTAAATAAATTGTTTAAAAATAATTTATGAGGAATAAAAGAAATTCCATGTAATGGTACAATAAATTGTACAATAAAATTATTGTGAAGGTGCAGGAATTATTATTTAAATAATATTATTAGATATGAAATGAATATATATACATTTGTATATATATGTGTATGTGCATGTTTAATTGTGATAATTATAATTTTCATTAATTATGAGAATTAAGGGATTAATAATTAAATTAGTCCAAAGTTAAATAAAGGTTAATAAGAAAGTTAAGTAAAATTGAAATTATTGAATTTTGATTTAATTAGGAATTTTGGAGGAAGTTAGAAATTAATTAAGAAGAAATGTAATTATATAAATTATATAATAAGAAATTATATAATTTATATAAAGAAATTAAAGTGATGTATGAAGGAAATTATAATTATATAAGTTATAGAAGAATAATTATATAATTTATATAAGAGGATTAAATTAATAAATGTATAATAAATATTGATTAATTGATAATTATGGAGGAATTTAAGAAATTATTTAAGAAAGGAGAATGTAAATATATATATTATATAATATTAAATTATATAATTTATATATAAAGAAATTATTGTAAATATTAAAGAAATTGAATAATAAATAAGAAAAATGAATGTTTTAAATTATTAAAAATTATATTTATCTATAATGGAATTATTATGACTTTTATGAAAAATAATATTTCAGAAATGTGAACATGTTAATGTAACATGTTATCCGAGTAATGAAGTAAAAAATTATGAAAAATAATTTTTTTATGTTATATGAATTATTTTATGATTTTTGGAGGTATAAATTATCTCATATAATTACACGCATGGCGTTATGCGTGTACAAAAATTGTCAAGTAAAATATTTAAAAGATGTATTAAAATTTCTTATAAATCATGTTATGATTTTTGGTGAGTTAAAATAAATATTTTATATACATTATATAAAATATTTATTATACGAAATAATTATGTAATGTATAAAATAAAAAAATTATGTTGCACGCTACTTTTTGAAACACTCCGGAAATGAAAGGCAAGTCGGTGGAATGCAATTAAGTTTCCAAATTAGTTAAGAGTAATGTTTATAAAAAGGAAAAAGAAGCAAAGAAAAAGAAAAGAAAAAGAAAAACAAAAACAAAAACACTTCTCTCCATATTTTTTGCTCCTTTCTCTAACCGGACACCACCATGCCGCCACCAAGCTCCACCACCACCAAGAGAAGAAAAATGTTTAATGTTAACATGTATATAGCAAGCTTCAATGAAGGAAATTCAAGTTTTAAGAAGGTTGATCGAGTTAAGGTTTTGAGCTATTAATTGGACGCCAGACAAGTTCTTCAGTCCTTAAATGTTAAATGTTGACTGTTATGATATGATAATATTTATTAAATGCATATAAATTATGTGTTATGTGATCTGTGAATAATATGACGACTATGTTGGTGCAATGATATGAGATATATTGTTATAGTAGAGGCACAACACGTAATGCATGACACACACCAAGCATGATAAGGTATGTGCTACGTGAAGCATAAACTGTTGAACTTGCTGAGCCTTTGTGCTCATTACTTGCTAAATAAATATTTTTGCAGGAAAGAAATAACTTTCAAGAATATCATATACGATAGAGATGAATTACCTAGAAGGTTGGAAAACGTAATTGCTATATTTTCAACATTATGATTCAATGTGAGAAATTGTAAATTTTACTGTGATGAGCTGTATGTATATATATAAGTTAAATACAAATATGATAAAAGTTCAATTTTGAACCGTGATTGTTCAAGATATTTGTTACGATAGAAATTATTATATTTTCGATTACGAATGTTACAACAAGGAATATTTGTATGAAAATAAATAACATTAGATTTTAAATGTTAGCATTATGACGCTCGTAATAGAAAGTAAAAGTAAAGGTTGTGATCCAGGGACTAGAATCCAGATGTAAGGATTTTAAATATCCAAATATTTTAATATAATGATTTAATTGAGAAAAAAAAAATTTATACCGAAAATTTGGTAACTGATGATTTTAAAATCAAATAATGGATCAATTTAGGTAATGAAAGATTTATTAACGGACCAAAATTTGGACGTAAAGAAAATAATGTTTAATAAACACGAGAATTAAGACAGTGAAGTGGGTCAAATTTCGGGGTCGTTACAAGAGGCTACACACTTGGATAACTAACGTTGATCTAGAGATTTTAATCGGTGAAATTGAAAAGGAACGCGAAGAAATTGGAGCTGAACTCATATATGTTGAAGAATGGTATCTACAAAAGTATAACCCTTTTATCATTCCTCAATTAATAGTATCGCATAAGAAAGATCCTGATTTTGGTTTGTAAAATAAAAAATTTAAATCGTTTTCTTGCTTGTTTTCGCTACGTTGTATAATTAGATTGTATGTATGTCATATTTTTGTAAACCAACAGTGACATCAAGAGCCAAACTTATGCGAATTATTAATTTTTTTTGATTCCGTATATGTATGAGTATGTGTTTAGAACAATTTATTGAGCATAATTTGTTGTATAAAATCATGGGTTTTAAAAATAAATTGCAAAAAATTGTGTTTTTTCTTTCAAAATCACAAAATAGTAAAATTGGTAATGCGAACTAGCAATAAGGCGATGGAATTAAACTGCGTTCCAGCGCCGGGGCACTTGTCTGCAGAATCCAAATTTTTGGTCAAGCACTAGGGCGCTATGATTCTGTTGTTTTTAAGCGTCGGGGTATTTTAACAAGCTTATATTACAGCACCGAGGCGTTGGTCAACATAATCTGTTTTTGACCTTTTAATGCAGTTTTTTCAAAAATTAAAATAAAGAGTTTATTTTATACTTGAAATTAGATTTCAATCAACTGTAATTGACCATTAAATGATATTGATGCATATATATAATGGTTTTTATTTATAAGATGAATGATGCATATGATGATATGTATGATATAATTGTGTATTGGTACATATGATGATATGTATGATAATACAAAAGACTGATTATGGAATTATTGACCAATGTGATTGAATTTATTTTAGTTGCATGCATAAATAAATGTGTTTTAATACACGAGGTCTGCGTATCTCGTTTTTCTGAATTTTTCTGTTGTAAATTCATCTCCCTCCTATGTAATTCCCTTTGACTACTGATCATGTTTTATGAAAATAGTTTGTAAAGTTTGTAATAAGATTAGATATAATTATTTGAAAAATTGGAGCCGAAGACCAAAGAGCACTTGAAGACCTATTTGTATTGGAGCCCAAGTTTAAATATAATAGTTATATTTAATTTTTGTCGTTACTCCCTAGGTTTAACTTTTTATTTTACTTGGTGGCTCGAGTATCTTACTCCCTAAGTTTAACTTTTTATTTTACTTGGTGGCTCGAGTAAACCAAACTAGAATAAAGTTCATAATCAATACAAGTAGAATATAGTATTTTATATGTGCATGCTTATTATATATATTATATATTATCAAACATGATTTGCATGTTAAATAATATGACACATATTATATATATATATATATGTGTGTGTGTGTGTGTGTGTGTGTGTGTGTGTGTGTGTGTGTGTGTTATATGTGTGTGTGTGTGTGTGTGCACGCGCGCGCATACACGTTAAACAAGATGAAACAATTAATAATAAACCCCTAAAAAAAATATATTAAGTTATAACGTTCAAAGATATTTGGAATATCGAACATTGCCTTTTAGCATGATAAAGAAATAGAGTATTAAATATTTAATATAAGTTTGTTGTGCACACACAAGGCTTGTATTAAATATTTAAGATATTAATTTTATTACATTGGATGTTTATAAGGAATTGAATAATACTGTTTTGTTGTGCACACATAAGGGCGGTATTTTTCTCTTCCCTTATATGGAATTCTAGGTTGGATTTAACTTAGATAATTTTGATTCGAATGTGCACACACTTAATCATAATGATCTAAGAGGCAAAATGAAAAGAAGTTACATGTCAATGTAATTGACAAGGAGTTGTCTATCTGTTAAATAAATATAGTTTATTGTACACACACAAAAGTTTATATTTATGTTGATGGGATCCTTATATCACTAACAAATCTTTAATTAGATTTGTCAAACTATATAGCGTGGGTAATATAGTTTGATAAAAATAGTGAGAGATACTAATTTAAATAAAGACATAATTTATTTTGATAATTAATAAAATGAATGTATGCTAAAATGTTGTTATTTTACATGTAGAATTTTATAAATGTCTAATTCACTCACACTGTGGAGCATACTTGATGCTAACAAATCGATCGTACTGAATTACACGGACTGATTAAGAAATTTGAGAATCGTTCTCACTGCTGAAAAGCTATCCTATGTCTTAAATTCGTCTGTCCCTGCAAGTGTTGCAGAAGAAACCTCTAAGAAAAAGATTGTTATTTTCAAGAAGTGACAAGATGATGCATTTGTGGCTCAATACATCATGCTCGCATCTGTGTGTAACAAGCTTTAGCTCAGCATGAAAAAATAGATGCACCTACTATATTGCTGCACCTCAAAGATTTGTATGGTAAGTAAAGTATGAATGCTAGATATCAGATATCTAAAGAGTTTTTCCGATCTCGCATGGCTGAGGGTATTACTTAAAAGATACATGTTATCAAGATGATCAATTTGATTGAACAACTTGGATAATTGGGTTTGTCATGGATGGAGAGTTGAGCCAAGATTTGATCTTGCAGTCACTCCCGAACACCTTCTCATAATTTGTTGTGAACTTTCACATGAATAATTTGGACATCAGTTTACCTGAGTCACTTAACATGTTAAAAACAGCAGATGGTCACTTACCATCCAAGAAGGACCAAGTGTTGTTGTTAGATGATTCTTCCAAGAAGAGAAAGAGACCCAATGGTTCTTCTAAAAAAAAGAAGGTTAAAGGCAAGGCGAAAGCTAAGGACACCAAGAAAACTAAACCTGAAAGCAAAGGAATCTGCTTCCATTGCAACAAGCCAGGTCACTAGAAGAGAAATTGCAAAGAGTATATTGCAGTAGCTAAGGAAAAGAAGCTTGATGAAGCTTTTACTATAGATTCAGGTTTGTTCATGATTAAAATAAATCTTTTTATAAATCAAAGTTCTACTTGGGTATTAGATACCGGCTGTGGTTCTGACATATGTAATATTGTGCATGGGCTAAGCAGAAGTAGAAAGCTGAACAAAGAAAAAGTTGTCCTGCGCGTGGGGAATGGAGCAAAGGTTGCTACATTAGCCATAGAAACTTATTTTTTAGCACTGCATACGGGCAAGTCTACTAGTTTAAATAATTGTTATTATGTTTCGGTACTTATTAGAAACATTATTTCGATTCCTACATTGGACAATGATAGTTTTTGATATTATAATAAAGAATAATAGCTGGCCTATTTATAATGATAATATTTTGTATGGTGTTGGTAATTTACTAAATGGGCTTTACACACTTGACTTGCTTGAAAATATTTTACAAACTGAACAAACTAAGAAAAGAAAAAGAGATGATGTAAATCATACCTTTGTGTGACACTGTATACTCGATCATATTATTGAAATGAGATTAAACAAGTTGCATATAGATGAACTTTTAGAGCAATCTGATTATAAATTAGATTCAACTTGTAAATCTTGTCTCATGGATAGAATGACTAAATCCCCTTTTAGTGAAAAATGAGAAAAGGTTACAAGGTTGTTAGAGTTGGTACACACAGATGTATATGGACATATGACAACGCACGTTAGAGGAAGGTATTCGTATTTTATCACTTTCACTTATGATTATTCAAGATTCAGATATGTGTATTTGATAAAATACAAATCTGAATCATTTGAAAAGTTCAAAGAATTCAAAAGTGAATTAGAGAAATAAACGGAAAAAAAATATTAATGTTCTTTGATCAGATCGTGGAGAGAAATACTTGAGCAATGACTTTCTAGACCATCTCAAGGAGAATGGTATTCTCTCACAATGGACACCTCCTGGTACACCTCAATTGAATGGTGTATCTAAAAGGAGAAATCATACTTTATTGGACATTGTTCGGTCTATGATGCGTTATACCGACCTTCTGGGGTTATGACCTAGAAATGGCTGCATACTTACTTAATAAGGTACCTTCAAAATCCATTCCTAAGACTCCATATGAGTTATGGACAGGAAAAAAATCAAGTCTTCAGTATGTTAAGATTTAAGGTTGTCTAGCTTATGTCAAAAGGTTTGACAAAGGTAAGCTAGAGACAAGATCCGACAAGTACAAATTTGTGGGATATTCTAAAGAAAGTTTAGGATATTACTTCTATCATCCTACTAATCAAAAGGTGTTTATTGCGAAACATGCTACCTTCTTGGAAAATAAGTTTACCATCGAAAGGGTCAATGAGAGTAAGATAAATCTTGAAAAAGTTTAAGAACCGCAAAATACTACGGATCAAACGAAGGAACCTAACTGATGACTAGTTTATATACTTATGTATTTAATACCTTTGAACTTAATGATTTTGTGAATTCTTTAGCATTTTAGTTAGTTTTATGTGTTTTTAGGTTATTATTATAAAATATGGTGTAATATTAATTTAATGTCATTTATTTATATTTTAGGTAATTTATATTATTTATATGCATTTTCTCTATTTTTAATTTTATTTTTTGCAGGAGAAGTCTGAAGAATGGCACTAACCAAGTAAAAGAATCTATTGTACCACAACATATTCGTAAGTCTGAAAGAGTACCGAAAATACCTGAGAGGAGTGAATTCATCATAAATGATGATGATGAGATACGCATCATAGATGATGATGATCCATTGACATACGAAGAGGTTGTAAGTAATAAAGACTCAGAGAAATGGCTTACCGTCATGAAATCTGAGTTGGACTCCATGTATAAAAATCAAGTATAGACTTTGGTTACTCCATCTGAGGGCATAAAGCCTTAGGTGCAAATAAGTCTTTAAAAAAAAGACTAGAGTAGATGGCATGGTAGAGACCTATAAGGCCTGATTTATTGCAAAAGGTTTCAAATAAAGGCAAGGAGTTGACTATGATGAAACCTTTTCACTAGTAGTAATGCATAAGTCTATTCGGATTTTGCTTGCGATTGGAGCTTATTATGACTATGAGATATGGGAAATGGTCGTGAAAATAGCCTTCCTCAATGGAAAATTAGATGAGGATGTATATATGATACAACTAGATGGATTTATTTCTAGATATGGAACAAATCAAGTTTGTAAGTAGCATCGATCCATTTATAGATTAAAACAAGCTTCTTGAAGATGGAACATCCATTTTAATTAGACAATTAAAGAGTTTGATTTTATGAAAAATAAGAATGAACCATGTATGTACAAGAAGGTTAATGGGAGCAATGTTACATTCTTATTATTATATGTTGATGATAGACTACTGATAGGGAATGATGTTCCAATGCTACAGTCAGTCTAAAAATGGTTGTCTAAACACTTCACATGAAAGATTTCAGAGAAGCTCCTACATTTTGGGAATAAAGATCTTTAGAGATAGATCTAAAAGGATGCACGGCTTGACCTAAGAAAGGTACATTGATTTGATGTTAAAGAGGTTTACATGAAAAATTCTAAACCAATGAGCCATGGAATACATCTCTCCCAGAATTAGGTCCCAAAGATACTTAAAGAGAGAGACCATATGAGTAAGATACCTTATACTTAGGCAATAGGATCTTTCATGTATAATATGGTATGTACTAGACCAGATGTTGCTTATGCACTTAGCGTGATAAATAGATATTAATCGAATCCTAAAGAAGAACACTAGAAAACAGTGAAAAATATCCTAAAGTACTTAAAAAGAATTAATGATGTATTTCTTGTTTACAATGGGTAGGATTTGAAACTAGAGGGCTATACAAAGGCAGAGTACATAGTTGTTGATTCAGTGATAACAAACAGTTGTTGATTCAGTGATAGAGGCAAAGTACATAGCTGCAAGTGAAGCTACAAATGAAGTAGTTTGGATGAAGATGTTTGTAATCGAATTTGGGGTGGTTCCTAACATTCAAGGACCAGTGCCTTTATTTTGTGATAACATAGGGGTTGTTGCACAAGCCAATGAACCCAGGTCTTATCAGAAATCTAAACATGTGTTATGACGATTTTATTTGATTAGAGAAATTATTGAAAGAGGAAACGCCACCGTAGATCGAGTGGACTCTCAAAACAACATTATAAATATATTTACTAAAGCATTATCTCAGCAGCAATTCAATTATCACTTAGAGAAGATAGGTATTAGATACCATGACAATTGACTTTAGTGTAAGTAGGAGATTAAAAATAGTATACCCTCAAGTCAATCATATGTTGATATGATAAGTATATACTTTCTAATTTTATTCAATTATTAATAAAAGAATTATTTATTTAAAGACATTTCTTTATTCATGATTGATTGATTTAGTTAATTAAATGGATAAACCCGTTGTTTTGGAGCAATACTTTTAGAATCATAATGTTTATTATTCTAATGAGATCTAAATTCAAGATAGCTCAAAATTAAAATATTCCTAATCGTGGGATCACTAAAAGGGAGATTAGTAAATCCGGATAGATTAGTACATATTATGATTGCTCTTATAAAGATGATGATTGATCTTATAATCATTTGTGTAGAGACACTAAAATAAATATATAGGTGCTTATTAGAGAATAAGTTCACTGAATGTGACTCACTTAAGGAACACTTAATGGAGTTTTGTTATCTATCAATAGGAGTTTCTAATGTGATAGTAGTACAAGTGATCATTGGACTTGAGATCATCATAGTATCTTATGTATGATGAATTATACTTTGTCATACTCTTTAAGACTATATGGACATAACAAATGACATGTTCAGGTTTAATAAATTGTGCATGGAGATAGGTAAATGATCAATAAAGGATCTACCACCTCTGGTAAAGGAAGATAATGTCTTATGTGATTCGATAAATAACAACTCAGTCATTCTTGGCCAAGGTAAAATATAAATTAAAAGGAGTTTTTCTAATTTACATTATTTAGAGTTGTGTATTTTAGAATCGAAATACATATGATCAAATTAAATAAGGCTTGATAGTAATTCCATGTTTTATATTTGATTGAGACATTATGCTTAGAATGATTGAATTGTACGATAACTATTCACGGAATAAATTTATTGTGATCAAATGTTGATATTCATATTATCCGGTAAATTATGAGCTACTAAGGGATTTACCCTTATTGTGGAATAAATAAATTAAAAAAATTTAATTTATTATTATAAATAATATTAAAATGATTTTAATTTATTTACTCTACAATCGATTTAATATTGAACCTAAAGAGTCACACCACAAAAGATAAATATTTACTTTAGAAGTAATGAAATAATGATAATAATAAATTAAGTGTATTTAATTTATACTATGGTGATAAAATAAAATAAATAACTTAATATTTATAATTATGTATTTTAGAAATACTATTTTTATTTATTTATTATTATTATTATTATTATTATTATTATTATTATTATTATTATTATTATTATTATTATTATTAATTAATAAGAAGTACCCTCATTATAAATAATTAAGTTCTTTCATTATAAATAATTAAGTTCCTAAAGGGTTTAGGAATTGTAATTATAATAATAAATTAATTTAGTTCTTAATTTGATTAGGAGTTAAATTAAAACCCTATTCATAAGGCTACGCTTGTTTGCAAAAACATACGTGAGATTTGACTATTTGTATTAATTTAACACAATTTCGGACTATTTAATCCCATGATGGGAGATTAATAGTCCTTTAAATAGTTCTATGGACTATTTTTTATCATTCATAAGACTATTTATGTAGGAATTATATAATCCCATGAAAAATTTGGAATTAATAATTTCCCTCATTTTAAGCTATTAAATCGCTTTATGGAACTAATAGTCTTACATTAAGATATTACTAATCTCTCAAATAGTCCGAAGTAGTATTAAATTATGATAAATAGTCAAATCCTAACTATGTTTTTTACAAACAAATGTAGTCTAAAGAGTTTAGGAGGGTTAATCATTTAGTGGGGTTGAATAGATTAATTGATTTTTTTAAAAATCTTGCCTTTTTTAAATTTTACTATAATTTCCTAAGCTAATTTATCAAAAAATTTGTGAATATTTTTGTAAATAAAGTTAAGAGATAGGGATAAAAAAAAAACAAATAATGAACACCGCGATATATTCTGGTTCGCGATATATATCTTTAACATATATATACACATACTCTATTCCCCAAACTCCTTTCTAAGATTTATAATGTTGCCATTAGTATAAACTTAACTCCTTACATAGATGAAGAGACCTTTATACAAATTTGTCTCTGTCTTAGGACTACTTTACTCTAGTATCCTTTAAGAAAAATAGATTCCCTTTTTAGAGCACTAATATTCCTTCTTCTATTGGTCTTGAAACTTGATGTTTTTTTTTTTATCTTCATCACTAATTTAGAAACCTAAATTAATGACCTTTCTAAGGTCTTGGTCTTAGAACAAATATTAATCAAATTTCTCACATATTAGTAAAATACTTAACTTTACTCCTTAGTTAAAAAAAAAATTATTTGTTTGTCTTAATTAATACTTCTTTTATAAGCAGATTAACAAAGTTTTATCACAAAGATGTCAAGTTTATCACTTTATAAGAAATAGAATAATGACAATGAAGAGTAAATTCTTGCAAGTATGAGATATGACAATTAAACCAATAATCACAACAAAATATATAAACAATTTAATTTAGGAGTAGTTTGGTTTATATATAACACTTTTATAAAGTGAGATCAACACTTTAGTGTAAGGTTGATGTTTGACTCTTTATAAATTAAGTGTCAATATATTTATAATTTATCACTCTCAAAAAGAGGATTATATACGAACGAATGTTTTATACACGAAGAAACAATTTTCCTCGTAAAAATTATAAGGATAATGTTGGTTGCACTAAGGATAAATGGATTATCCAATCTCAAGTAATAAATTGCCTTGTATCAACTTTTCTTGAAAGGACTACAGTTCATAATAAATCAAGTTTACATAGCCGAGATTCTTAAGTATAAATGGGTACATTATCAGATGTTGAAAATTGATCACTTGTTTTTCACTTTCGGTGAAAAGACTATGTATAAAATTTTGATTAATATAGCTACATTTTAAATTAATTCAAGTTTATAAATATAGTCAATATAATGAACAACTTGAATTAGCACAATTAATAGATGAATGAAAGTGCTTTGTACTTATAGTGTTCAGTATGAATGAATATAACTATAATACTAATATTAAACACAAATAAGAAAGTAAGAAAATAATACGAATAAATATAATCAAGTATGTGCTATTTCTAGTGTATATGAGCAATATGTAAGTGTGTGTGTGTGTGTGTGTGTGTATAAATTTCCTTACTCTTTGTTCACTTACCAAGCCCACTATAATTTAATTTGAGAAAATAAAAGAGATGGAATATAGAAAGAATGAATGTATAGAAAGAATGTGGGTACTTCCTTTGTTTTGGCTAGATTGAAAAATAAAGAAAGAAATAGTTGTAGTATTTATATGCAAGACAAATTAGAATAAAAAGCTTATATTAAGTTTAAAAAAGCTTGATCCAATGGCTTAAAACCATCCTTGCAAAAATGATTTTAAATTTTGTCCCACTTTAAATCTCACTTTGCGAGATTGTAAGAGAGAGAAAAAGATATTTCTTTTTGATTTCTTTTGTACTTTCTAAAACTTATTTTCTCTTGTCAACTAAGAAGCAAAGTTGACTTAAGTGTTTATAAAGTTTGCATGACCGAATTATAGGAAGAAAAAGAAAGATTTTGATATTATCAATTGTGCTTGCATATCTTTTCTTTTTCTTTGTCAACTAAATATTTGATTTTAAGCAAATGTTTAATTTTGAGAATTGATATTTTTGCAAGTAAAACTTGATTTTTTCACAAGCTCCATCTCACATGAGTGTAGGGTCCATTTATTATTCATGTGAGAGGAATCTTGTAGAACTATCAATTTTGCTTATAGAAATATCTATTTTCTTAGTTTTTCTAAAACCTTTTGCATTGGTCGGGTAATCAAGGAAAGGTGGGGGAGTTTTTGGTTTGATTTTTCTTGTCACATTTCAACTTTTGTATTTTGTTTTGTAAGTGTACTTTACTAGCTCACTTTCCTTTTACGACATCAAATGCACAATGCTAGCAAACTTGATTTATCTTTTCTTTTCAAGCAATTGGGTAATGAGAGAGAGAGGGAGTTTTTATTTCGCCAAGTTTTTATTTTGCCATATTTTTATTTCATTAATGTACTTGTTATCGTACCTTTCCTTTTGCCACACAACATGTTGTTGTCGAGTCTAAGTAATAAATTGGTTAGATGCATGTAATTGTCTAATGTAATCAAAGAGAACCAAAGTCACTTTTTGACTTTTCAATTCAGGTGGGATATACGTGATCCAAGTTCCTTTAGCAATTCAATTTGACTAATTTGTGCGAGTAAATCAAATATGTTGCTGAGAGGGACCTTTTTGAGTCGGATCCTTTTTATATAGATAGGAGTATAAATACTTTTGGGCTAGAATTAATTTGGAACGGAATTAAAATTTGGGTCAATAAAAGGAAGTTTTAGTTTGGACCGAATGAGTTAAAAAGTCTAGAGCAAAAATGGTTTTAATTTTATTTTAGAATGAAAAAAATAAATAGATGTATTTATTTTTAAAACAAGTCATTTTTAAATTTTCTTTATCTTAAAAATAGGTGCATGATAAATTATACAAGTGCTTTTTGAGACGAAGATAAAAGTAATATACTTATAAATAGTATTTTTAAAATAAAATTAAAAACATATAAATATAATATACATATAAGCTATGAAGATGATACTACGAATTTGGGTAAAGCCTTTTACTTTAATAGAAATAAAAATATTCAAATATTGTTTGAACTAAATTGATTGAATTATTTCTTGAATGACTTATCCTTGCCTAACATTAAGATCGAGAATTATAATTATATTTGTTATCATTAAAATAAAGATTGACTTTTGGGTCACCTCAATAATCTCTCCATTTTTTATAATGACAAATTTGTTAAATAAGATAAGTCAATTATAATTATAAAAAACATTAGCATATACAATTAATTAATAATATCACGTTCTAAGAAAATTGAGAGCATATAAAATGATATATCGATCACAATCATGTTCTCTCATTCACTAAAATTCTATTTCTTTCCCCGTTTTATCATTAATAAAAATGGTTAGTCTTTTAGAGTTCCTATCTTCTTTAAATAATATAGTAATTCATGCATATAGAGATTGATTACTTAATTTAATCAGAGCAATTAATGAACCAAATTAGCAGTTTTAAAAGATTTATCATCATCGCTTAAGTCATAGACTCCCTCAGTAATAAGAATTTTGTTGTTGACTACTTGTAAACATTCTCGTTTGTAACGTCCTGGCTGTTTGGCTTTGTTGAGACTTCTACCTTGTGTTTTAGGCTTTTGAAATTATTAGCTGCAAAAGTTAATTGTTTTGAGAAAACCCCTTCTACACTTTTGAACTTTGCTTTGAATGATTCTTTTAAATTGTTGAGATAGAAAAGCGATTTCACTATCATTTAGGCTAGTCAGTTCTATTAGAGTCTGCATGAGAATTTTGATGATGACATGATATGATTAATGCTTAATGTATAATTGTAAAAATAACTTTTATAAAGTACTTATTTGATTCATATTATATAAGGACTTAGGTTAGAAACAATCAAACTTGTTAGGTTGATCTTCTGAGAAAAAAATTATTGTATAGATTATATGACTTAAGAAGATCATATTGAAATAAGGCCAAATCATGGAATCAAGATGTGAATCGTATTGCTAAATCAAGATCGCATAACAAGTTCAAGATCGTATTGCTAAATCAAGATCGCATTGCAAGTTTAAGATCGTATAGTAGAAGCTGAATCGTATTGAAGCTCTGATTATACTGCAATATCTAGACTATAGATCAGTTCATTTCGTAGAGTAAAAGCTGTCAGACTATTGACATTGGACGTACCAAAGATTGAAGTGCCCGATACAATCTTTCTAAGTCCAAGGTAAAATCTGGAGATCAGAGCTGCTTGTATCTACTGGCTAATTTGACATTGTAAAATCAGTTAAATAATTACTATATTTGGAACTCTGATAAGTTGACACTACAGAAAGCTGTTTTGCCTAACACCAAAATGTTCATAGCAAAGATCTCAAGAATTAGGGCATTTAATGAGCAACGACTATCTTGTAACGGTAAGATTTCAAGAAATATATATAAAGAGGAGCAAAATTCGAAAAATTGAGATAGATGAAAATTGATTAAAAAAGTTGAAATTCTGCAAAACAAAAAAGGCTACTCTGCGAAAAACTGAATATCTCATTCAAGCTGCTAAGTACTTGATAAGAGGATCGTATTGTCAACTTAGCAATAATTCACAACATCTAATCAACTACATCGTGTTATCTTAGTGAGATTGTTCTAAGTCTTAGTGACTTAAAGAGATCTGGACTGAGTGTCGAGACTGAGTGACTCGAAGGAACCTTAGTGGTTTAGTTATAGATGATCTAGGTGATTAATATCCTTAGTGGATTTTCTACTCGTGGAGTAAAAAAATGGAGTGTGAGTTATTACGTCTCCGAACCACTTAAAATTTATTGTCTTACTTTTATATTCTGAATTTACTTTCTGCTTTGTATTTACTTGTAGTTGTGTGTGCTTAATATTTTCAAGTTCCAAATCTCATAGTTATATTTGATAAAACCTTATATCTAAGGGGAATTTTAAAAGTATATTCCACTGTGCATAATTAATTTTGTTTTACGAATTATCAATTAATATTTAATTGAAGAAAAACCAAAAAGTTTTAAAAAGACTTATTCAACCCCCCTTTCTAGATCTTTTTTGTGCCCTTGGGATACAACTACTGGTATCAGAGTGTGGTTCTCTTGAATATATAGCTTAACCGCTTGAGTAGATCTATGACACTTAATAAAACTAGTTCTGAGCTTGGAGGTGGAAATAAGCCACAACTCCTTAATACAGAAAAGTTTGTTAATTGGAAAGTTCGTATGTAGGCCTACATGGATGCAATTGATAATGAGTTGTTCGGTATAGTTATAATGGTCCTTATGTTCTTACCAAGCTAATTCTAACACCTGATGATCCAAACAAGGTAGCAATCAAGCATAGAGCATAATGGACATAAAATGAGAAGAGGTTAGTGCAACTGGATAAAAGAGCTAAGAACATCCTGTTCATGGCTTTTGAACATGAGTTTTTTAAAAATTTAGTGAATTGCACTACAACCAAGGAAGTCTGGAAAGCTCTGTTTGTGATGCATAAAGGCACTGAGGAAGTAAGGAAAAACAAACAGTCCTTGTTGACTTAACAGTATGAGATGTTCAATCATATACTTGGAGAAAACATCACAGTAACCTATGTAATTGGGAAGTGCATTCTATGTAAGGATTCTGCACATGATTTAGTCAGTGAATGGTAACTGAAGATCATGACAGCAACAATCAACAAGACAAAAATCAATTTTTGCTCCATTATGATAAGTTGGATAGCCAAATGGCTAAAGGATGCTGCAAAAAGAAAGGCCAATAAGCTGGCCCCCAGAATATATTATGGGTGAATGCTGAGCTATGTTCTGAAAAAAAGGATGAAGAAGCTCGTCGGAGATGATGAAGGTAAGGCTTTGAATGTCAACGAGAAGGTTACTCCCAAGCTATTTGAGAATTGAAAGAAGAACCTAATTAAATTGTATCGTTCTAAGATGTCTGGAGCGAGTGAACACACAATCAGTGAAGTGCATAAACCAGTCAAAGTGCAACTAAAAAGAAAGATAACTAAGATTCAAGAAGATGAGTCTCAAGGTTCTGCTACACCTCAAAATTTGGTGTGTTGTTGCAAACACCCAAAAATAAAATCTTATTTTGGAAAAATATTAATGTAGTAGTGCAAGTAAAAGTCCATCCCACAGAGAATGATTAATTTAATTTTATGTTTTGTAAACCAAAATTGGGGGATTTTTAAAGAAATAATTTAAATTAACTAAAATCAATAAATATGCAAGTAATTTAATGAAATAAATAAAAATAAAAAGCCTTAGTTTAAGTCAACATCCACTATCAAGAATTTACAACTGATCATTGATGGCTTCAATCACTTAAACTAAGAAAAATAATTTAGCTACTAATAGTTGTAGAGAATACCAAAGAATAGAAGAGAGATTTTTTTTAATGAAAGTTGTATCTCCTATTGTATCTCAAGCCCTCTATTTATAGGCTACATAATCCTCCTAACCCTAATAGAAATTACACTTTTCAAACCCTAATAGGATTTAAAATACAAAATAATAAAATAAATATAAAATTCATATTTATTTTCCTTTTCCAAATTGCAATTAGATTCCTAAATTATCCTTTAATTTATCTGCTGATGGAACGCCATGCGGAAACAAAAGTCAAATTGCCATCAGCTCTAATTTTCCTACAAAATAAAATATAAATTAATTAAAAATAAATAAAAATACTAAAAATAATAATAATGCATTAAATTAAATAAATTACCTAAAACACTAAAAATACTTAAAAAGTCATAAATAATTAAGCATAAAATACCTAATAAATAGATATAAAAACCTACTTATCAAATACCCCCACACTTAACTCTTTGCTTGTCTTTAAGCAAACCAAGAATAAAAATTAAAAATAATAACCAAACAACTTATTCGAGCAACAAATCAATACAAATTTCAACATCAGCCTCAAAGATTTTTTTAAATGGTAACTCAAGGAAAATTTCAAAATATGCAAAGATCAAAATTTTAACATATTTATTAATCTTACTCTACTCAAGACCTTTTGTGTGTGTGTGAATTCAAATGTACCAAACTAATCAAAACTTAGATAAGTCTAGGTCATTAATTACCTTATAAAAGATATACAACAAAATTCAATATACTTATTTTTCACATTACTCTTTGCTAATTAAGACAAATATAAATCAGAAGATTAAAAGGTTTCAAACAATTATATACACTAGGATTATTAATATACATTTTTCAAATATTTTCTCTATTTTTCTTTCTTTTTAATGGGTGCATTTTATGCTTCATCCCATTTTATTTTTTTCTTTCTCTTTTTTTCTTCTTCAGTGAGTGCATTTTATACTTCATCTCACTTTTTCATGTATTTATAAGTGAGTGCATTTTACGCTCCATCTCAACCCACCACAAGAATATTTTTTTAACAATCCTAGAAAAAGTACCTAAATCATCTCCTCCAAATTATATTTTATCTTATATTTCACTTCAACTAATGATTATATAAGATATAGAGCTCAAAAATATCTTTTATAAGTATTTAACCATTTAAACTTCCCTTAATTTAAAACTAGCTCAAACAAATGGATATAAGTGCATAAAAATTTAAAAGGTCTCAAATATAGTAAATACTAATAATAGGTCAAAAATTCAGTCTAAGCAAAAATTTATCCATTTTCCAAAAGTTGTTAAATAAAATTAAATTTTTTTATCATTGGCTAATAATTTAAAATTCAATTAATTTATTGCTCAAGTAACACATCCTAAAAATAAAAAATACCACATTGTCGTAGAAAACACGGTTACGCTTAGCATGTGCAACAAGCCTTTAAACACCAATGTTATCCCAAGTGGACGAGTTTTGTCTCGTGAGGGTTTGTGGTGAATATACCCACAAAATTTAAAATTTCAAAATTGTTAAAATTCCTTTAAAAAAATTCAAAATATGACCTAAAAATAACCAAAATTCTAAATCTCTTCCCACACACTTAAAATTTACATTGTCCCAAATGTAAAGTAAGATGCAAAGAAAAAATAAAAATAACTAAACTATAAATGCAAAAAGAAAAAGAAAATTATGCTCCCCTTGGGTTGCCTCCCAAGCAACGCCTTTGTTTATCATCATTGGCTTGACAGCATGCCAAATTACTACGTCACTCCTATTTCATGAATTTTGAGTACCCCATCCATCACATTATTCTTCATCGATAGATTCAATCTCATTTTCATTCGACATGAATGTTTAACTTCCTTTTCAAGTAATAAATATTGGAGATGACTATAAAGATTCTTTAAATTTAAAATGAAATCCTGCAAAACAAAAGATAAAAATTTATTATGAGTAACAAACAATGGAATGAAAATAATTGCATTATTATCAAAAATCATTGGCAAAGAATTTAATGGAGTTTCATCCTCCTTCATATCTTGTTTAAGCTCAATTGCTTCTTCTTCCTCTAACTCCAACTTGTTGATAATTGCAGTCTCTAATTTTTTCTTGTTTATTTTCTCAACAATTTCCGCCACCTTAGGCATGTCATTATCAAAAATAACATCATCGTCTATATTAACATTATCCGCTTCATTGATATTCTTTGCTTTCTCTTTCTTCGGTGATGGAGGGACTGTCTTTTCTGGATCTTCTACATCGTTACCACTTTTTAACACTTGTGCACTTGTATTCTCCGTTGGATTATCCACCGTTTGAGAATGTACTTGCACAGAACTTTGCTCCTCCAATTGATCGATTGCGATTGTCATTTGTCCTATTTGAGTACCCAAACGCTGAATAATTGCATTAGTATCCTGTTGAAATTAAAAATTATTAATTTTAATTAATTTAATCATATCCTCTAAAGACATATCAGAATTAAATGATTGACCCTATTGTTGTTGGGGATATGGTTGAATGTATTGTTGACAACTTGAAAAGTTCTGATGTGCGGGCGGATTCATTTGTGGATTCTTATAGCGAAAATTAGGATAATCCCTCCATCCAGAATTATTCACTTTTGAATAGGGATCATATTTCCATTGGGGTTGATCAGGGAAACCACTTACTATATTGACTTGTTCATAGGATTCCTCTCGAAGAATGGAGTACATATTAGTTGAATGTCCTACCACCGCACAAATCCTACAAGCTTTCATTGGTTATGCATTGCCTGCAGCCAATTGATAAACAAGAGAAGTTAGATAATTAATTTGTTGCTCATGAGAAGAAATAGTTACCTTATTAACATAATCATGCATGACTTGCATCCTGAACCTGCACAACTAAATTAAACTATGAAATACTAGAAGAATAAAATCTATGAAAAATTAATAAATTAAATAAATATTTATAAAAGCATAAAATTAAATTAAAATCATTCCCCGGTAATGGTGCCAAAATTTGGTGTGTTGTTGCAAGCACCCAAAAATAAAATCTTACTTTAGAAAAATATTAATGTAGTAGTGCAAGTAATAATCGATCCCGCAGAGAATGATTAATTTAATTTTATGTTTTGTAAACCAAAATTGGAGGGTTTTTAAAGAAATAATTTAAATTAACTAAAATCAATAAATATGCTAGTAATTTAATGAAATAAATAAAAAGAAAAAGTCTTGGTTTAAGTCAACATCCACCATCATGAATTTACAACTGATCATTGATGGCTTTAATCACTTAAACCAAGAAAAATAATTTAGTTACTCATAGTTGTAGAGAACACTAAAGAATAAAAGAGAGAATTTTTCTAATGAAAGTTGTATCTCCCATTGTATCTCAAGTCCTCTATTTATAGGCTACATAATCCTCCTAACCCTAATAGAAATTACACTTTTCAAACCCTAATAGGATTTAAAATATAAAATAATAAAATAAATATAAAATTCTTATTTATTTTTCTTTTCAAAATTGCAATTGGATTCCTAAATTATCCTTTAATTTATCTGCTGATGTAACGCCACGCGGAAACAAAAGTCAAATTGCCATCAGCTCTAATTTTCCTACAAAATAAAATATAAATTAATTAAAAATAAATAAAAATAATATGAAAATACTAAAAATAATAATAATGCATTAAATTAAATAAATTACTTAGAACACTAAAAATACTTAAAAAACCACAAATAATTAAGCATAAAATACCTAATAAATAGATATAAAAACCTACTTATCAAACCTCTGAACAAGAACCTTTGAAAATGAAGAAGAAGATAGAAGAAGAGAAAGAAGAATAACTACCAAAGAATGTTCCAACAAATTCTAAAGAAACTCAAGAAGACACTGCACTAATCTCTCAATTTTTAAAGAAAAAGAAAGGATGGGGAAGCAAGAAACAGAGAAAAACCTCTACAAAATCAGTTGATCTTATAGAACAACGTGGAAAGTCAATTATAGAGAAGACTCTGATTGTAGAGAAAATCGTAGAATAAACATCGATCGAAGAAGAAACTCCGATTATAAAGGTGCATAAAACAATTGATAAAGTGCTAGCTGAGAAGGCTTTTGAGCTTGAGCCTCGAGATGTTGAAGAGATAGCTAAGAGGGCACCTAAGCTTGACCTCTAGCTGATGAAGAAATGGTTGTGACGGATAAAAATACTAAGCCAATGAAATTAAAAAGAAAATTAAGGAAAATGGTGGAGAAAAAGAAGAAAAAGACTGAAACAAAGAGCAAGATAAGAGAAGATCTTGCCCTTATATCAGATGACTCCTTGAAG
This sequence comes from Hedera helix, assembly GCA_947179155.2. Classification (NCBI taxonomy): domain Eukaryota; kingdom Viridiplantae; phylum Streptophyta; class Magnoliopsida; order Apiales; family Araliaceae; genus Hedera; species Hedera helix. Next base: position 23,019,046 of record OX359270.1, read on the forward strand.
ATCACAAAGATTATCACCAACATCACTGAAGAGATTAGCAGAAGTCCTGAGCCAGTAGCGATGAAACTAGAGGATCCAAACACTGAGAGGGAGCCTATGCCTACTCATCAACGACCTCACTAAGCTACATCAGTACCATTCGGACTAATAACTCAAATTGTGCTTGAAGGAGTAGAGGATCCAAATGCCTAATTGCCTGAAAAGTTCATTGGATCAGGAGTTGGGCAGATGTGTGTTGTGGGAATAAGTGCAAATGAGCTATTTGAAGGCTTCATTAATTTGGATTTGGACAGAAAGACCACTCTATATGATCCAGAAAGTGAGCAATTACTGTACTTTTTGCCTTTGATCCCAATGTTGAAAGCCTTAACCTTGGGAGATCACAGTTTTGTTAGATGGAGTTACTTAACTTTTCCAAATCTAAAGTTGATTTCACAAAACTTTCCAAGGGTAATCTCTTATGTTACACAGTTATTGTGTAATGAACCTTTTGAATTTTTCAGCCAGTTCTATGATAAGGTAACTCTTATCCCAAATTCATTCTTTTGTACTGAGTTTTCGTACTTGTCCTGTTATGACGAGATTGTAGAATTATCCTTTACGACCTCAGAGCAATCTTTAAATATTTCATGTTTCTCGGTTGACTGCCCCGATCGTATTAACTCAAGACCATATGATCGATATCCACCTCACTTCTCCCATAGACACAATCTCGATTGTATTAACTTAACTCCTTTTAATCGATGACCAATTTTCACCCTCTCCAATTAAAGAGTCCTTATACCACTCGATTGTTGAAGATACATCCCCAACTTTTCCTGTTCACAAAATTTAAAATTCTCCTTCTCCTGTAAATGTTTCATCATTAATCACAAGCCCAGTAAATTCTCCTATCTCTTCCCAAGATAATGAAAAGTCAGCTGCCTCATCAGCCCCTCTTTCAGATATACCATCTTCATCCAATAATGAGTATTTTGACTTAACATTTGCTTTGGTCAATGCCCATCAATCTGACACTTCTAGATAAGAAAAGATCCCCAAATAAATTCTTGACGAGTCTTTGTGATACCATCTACAGATTAAATTGCTGGCCTGATGGCTCTTCTGTCTGTTACCCTCAATGAGGATCTTGAAGATAACTCCAATGAGTTAAAGGATAACCTGAAAGACATAGCCAAAGCTGCGGCTAATGTTCTAGGTGAAATAGGAAAGGAGTTCACCAAATTAATACGTAAGATGTTCACTGACATGGTGAATAGTATTCATGAAAGAGATCAACTATTATTTAAGTAGATCAAGGAATAGAAGTAGGCAGTTTTGGAGATTTAGAAGACACACGACAAAGTTATAAAAATTATTGATGATATTGTTAACCTCTGCTCCTCTGTCAGTGAATTTAAAATGGAAGTTTCAAAATAAATGGAACAAACTTAAAAAAGTTCTTAAAAGCACCAATAATGCAATGGCTATGGTGCATCAGTAGGAAGAAGAAGTCGATAAGAGGTGGTAGGAGAACATAATTGATATTGACACATTTCACCATCAATTGGAAGAACTTGTTCTTGGAGTACAACAGTTGTTAAAGGATGTCTCTCTCTTGACTAATGACAAAAAGGGGAGAAAAAAGGTACTCAAGGGTAGAGAAGAAAATCATCAATTCAATGGGAGTAGAGAAGTCGAGATGAAAGAAGAGAATAAGGCATTCATCTCTTCTAATTGCTCTAGCTTTATCACTAGAAGGTCAATCTTCAAGAGGGCAATTAGCTTCTCAAAGAGAATCATGGCAAATTGTGACAAACTCTGGTGTGAGACTACCGAATAATGATCATATGTTTACTAAGAGGATGTCTTAAGGTGTTTACATCCCAGGAGAACAACAATTCAATATGTTTGATCTTGGTCCAAGGGATACAATTGAAGAAATTATTGAATTAAGAAGAAGAGAAGCAAAAGAAAGAGAGATCTACAATCACAGAGTGGAAGTTGAAAGAAGAACCATCCCAGCAGAAAGAGAGGAAGAAGATAAGTGAAAGTGTAAACTTTAAGATTTTAAGAATGTGCTGAATTTGAATATTAATAAATTCATGCTTTTGGTCAACCAATACAGTTTCTCACTATATTCTAAGTCATTTTTAATTTTGTATAACACTGCATTAGCAAATTGATGATTTGATTTGAAACTATTGGTTTTGTCATCACCAAATAGGGGGAGATTATTAGAGTCTGCATGATAAATTTGATGATGACATGATATGATTAATGCTTAATGTATATTTGTAAAAACAGCTTTAGTAAAGTCTTTATTTGATTCATTTTGTACAAGGACTTAGGTTAGAAAAGATCAAACTTATTAGGTTGATCTTCTGAGAAAAATTGTTATATAAAGTATAGGACTTAAGAAGATCGTATTGAAAGAAGGCCAAATCATGGAATCAAGAGGTGAATCATGTTGTTAAATTAACATCAGATAGCAAGTTCAAGATTTTATTACTAAATCAAGATCGCATTACAAGTTTAAAATCGTATAGTAGAAGCTATATTGTATTGAAGCTCTGATAGTACTGTAATATCTAGACTATACGATCAATTCATTTTGTATAGTAAAAGCTGTCAGACTACTGACATTGGATGTACCATAGATTAATAAGAGTTAAACATCTCATTTAAGCTACTAAGTACTTGATAAGAGGATCGTACTTGCTATGTTATGTTATTCTATTCTACTATATGATTAAGAGATCAGAGCTACTTGCGTCTACTGGCTAATTTGCCATTGTAAAGGCAATCAAATAATTACTATATTTGGAACTTTGATAAGCTGACACAGCATAAAGCTGTTTTACCTAACTCCAAAATGTCTATAGCAAAGATCTCAAAAATCAGGGCATTTAATGAGCAACAGTTATCTTGCAACAGAAAAATTTCAAGAAATATATATATGAAGATGAGCAGAATTCAAAAATTGGAGACAGATGAAAATTAATTAAAAAAGTTAAATGAGCAAGTGACATCAGCCTCGTGGTTACCTTTCAACACATTGTTGTGACATCTTGACTGAAAGCAAGCTGAAACACTCCCTATATGTCAACATCAGAGATGGTCTAGGACCAAAGCATTAAATGAGAAAACGGTAACTTCTTAACAGGCATATTTTTAAAAGGAAATCTAAAAATAGATTTCAAATTTAAATGAAAAAAGAAGTTGACAAACAGAGAGAGAAAAGGTCAAAAGCGATCGGTTAAATAAGAAAATACCGAAGAGAGAGAGAGAGAGAAACGGTTAAAAATAAGAGATGATATCAGTCTATACATTGAAGGAGTATAAGAAGATAAAGGCCGATCTGCATAAGACCGAAGAGGGGATCAATCTGCTAAACAAATATATTATCAACCCAAAATCACACTACACTTTGGAGGATCAATCAAGGAATGATTCTAGTTGTGTAAGAGCCAAAGCAGAATAGAAAGATATGTAGAGAGCTCATGAAGAAAAAAAAACAAAATTATTTAGCTGCTAAGTTCTTTAAAAGAGAGCTTAACGCCAATTTAGTAACACCTCAAACATCAACTTCAACAACAGGCGCAAAGACGAGTCTGGGTGGCTCGCTTGATTCTTAGTGAATCAAACCTTGAGTGGGAAGGACTTAGTGTCCTATAGAGAAAGACGAGTCTGGGTGACTCACCTGATTCTTAGTTAATCAGACCTTAAGTGGGAATGACTTAGTGTCCTGTGGTAAAAGATGAGTTTGGGTGGCTCGCATGATTCTTAGTGAATTAGACCCTTAGTGGGAGGACTCGATGTCCAATGGGGAGGACTTAGTGTCCAATAGAGATGACTTAATGTCTAGTTATAAGGTTTAGATGAACAGTAACACCCAGTCCCACATCAATTAATATAAGATATTTATGTGTGCATATAAAAACTCAAGCTGCTATCATTCATACATTCAGTTTTGACCTTTTAGGTGAGTCTATGGTAGACGTGCACAATAGGCTAGCCTGGCCTGGTCCGGCCTGAGCCTAGCAGGCTTTTGTCAGTGACCAGGTCGGGCCAGGCCTTGACTTTCAACCCTCCAGACCAGGCTAGGCCAAATTTATCTTATAAATTCATGGCCTGCCAAAGCCTACAGTCCAGGCCGAGCCAAGCCCTACACCTTGTATAAGCATTAGGCCAAAACACAACCAAAATGCATTGCAACAATGGCAGACTAAATATTTGTTAGCTTTTACTTCAACCCAATCCAAAGGGGATTTAAAGCCCAAGCGCTTGTAAGCTTTAGTTAAGGAAAGGCTTTATTGCCTTATTTATAGGCTAAGGGACTCTGAAGTTAATTTTGAACAACTGATGTGCGACAAAAGAGCTTCAGACCTTCAGTACTGTAATAGTAGTGAAAGTTCAATATTGGAAGGAAAGACATGCACCCAGAAACTTATCATCAATACTTCAGAGATTGAGAAAACAACAAAATTAGGAAATCCATGCCTACAGTAATATGAAGTTGAAGTATATAGCCAATTTGTTCAACATGATAAACAACATGATGTTCCAAAAAAAAAAAATAGTTTTCACAGATCCAACAGATTGCAAGAAAAGAATGGAATTTTGTCCCACATCGAAAACTTAAGAAAGTGAAACTAAGTATATAATAAAGATAAAGAGAAAGGTTATTGCATTAACAATCATGAACATGTTTGTTGTGTGACTATTTCGGGCTTGAACTAGTGGTCTGGACTGTCCATTGCTCGTGTTTTTGGCGCACTAGTGATGCAAGGCCGGGCCTGACCAGGCCAAGGTCAGGCCAAGGTCAGGCCAGATATTTACGCAGGCCGGGCCTGGCCAGATCGAAGGATGAAAAACATGGTCTGTTTGTAGCCTACAGGCCGAGCCTGGCCTGGTCCAGGCCTTGACCAGGCCGGACTTTGACAGGGCCAGGTCTAGGCCGGATCAAGCTGGGCTGCAGGCCACGGGCCGAATGTGCATCACTAGCCTATGGTGGACTAAGATGACCCAAGAAGATATTATTGAGATAGTTTACTGGACCTTATTCTGCTATGATTTAATTCGGACTCGAAATTTAACCCGGGTCGTTACATATGGTATCAAAGCCGACTCTTGAAAGCCCAGGTCGGGTCATTCGATCGGGTTGTCGGAGGTGGGGACACGAAGGCCGGCCTAGTAGGTCACTGATATTATCCCATAATGGTTAAAGAAGTAAATTTTTTGGGCCTTTTTGTGGCTATGTGTTCGGCCTGACGGGAACGTTATGTAAGACCTCGACTTTTATTAAATAAAATTTAATTTTCTTCGTATATTATTCTGAAACAGTAAGGTGTTATATTGGTAAAAGTTAAAAGTTATGGATGTTATGCACAAATTATATTATGTAGGGGAATATTCAATTTGTCGAGAAATATTCGTTCTGTCGAGAAATATTCAATCCGTACAACGGCGCCAAAATAACCAATCTTTAGTAGACCCCACAACAAATATTGTCTGATATATAAAATGACAACATTAACCTTTTTAAATAAAAATGGTCAACGGTACGGTACTATCACTTTTAACTGTTAAAATACCCGGTGATAAAAGAGTAATAGTATATGGTATTTTATGATATTTTACTGTAGCACATGGTACTACACAGTAGTACACGGTGTTGTACAATGTCTCATATTATTGATCTGATAAAGTGGCTATTGCACAATATTCTTCAATAATTGTTATTACGCAATAGTTTACATTATTGGATCAATAATTTTTATTATATTGTATTTTAAATTATTGAACTAATAATTGTTATAGTTGCTCATGCACTGTATTAAATTAATAATTATCACAGTAACATGTTCTTATATTATTTCTGAATTATTGTTATCACTGTTGTAACATTATTTTAATTATTCCATTTAATTGTTAGTTGATATTTTGGATATAATATAATATGAAATGAATTAATATTTTCAATAGAAGAAGAAAAATAAATCACGTAAGAAGTTAAAGAAAGAAAGGGAACATGTGTGGGAGGTGGAGGAAAAGTGGGATAGTGGTGGAAAGAAATAAAGACGACGAACTTTTATTTATAATATATTATTATATAATTTTTTTAATATATTATAATATACATAAATTTATTTGTTTTATTATAATATAATATATAAAGTTATTTATTTTATTATGAAATATTATAATGTAAGTTTTGTTTTTTTGTGAAAAAAATTTCAAAAAAGTTACGTGAACGATTTATGGTGTGCTGAATCATGCTCTCCAAATTTCAAATTCGGTGTGCAACCCATTGTATACCATTTTTTTCTTCTTCTTTTTTTTCAAACTTTGTTGCTTCTCCAGCACACTTTGTCAAATTCGTATACTATCTTTTACCCTATAAATAGGTTGCTCAATTGAGCAACTAAACATACACCATTCTTTCTCCTACTGATATATGGTAAGTATACTTTGAGTGTTGTAATGTTACTTTGAAGTTTTGGTAAAACCAAAAGGAATGCAAGAAATTCTCAAGTGAGTTTTTATTTATTTAAAGAGTAATAATTACACAAATACCTACTTTATACGGTATTCACAAATATTCTTTTGTAAGACTATTCCTTTAGAAGATTTATTTTGAAAAACTTCATTTGGAAGATTTATTTTGGAAGATTATTTCAAAAAATTATTTTAAAGTTATTATAATTTGTTTTGTACACTACACAAAATTATATTATATAAACACTTTTGATAGTTCATAATATACGGGTTGTTGTACACCATAAAATTTATATGTGGTAGTTACTAATTAAATTATATATATATATATATATATATATATATATAGGTTGATCCATAGTAAATATTGTTTGATAAAATTGTTGAAATGATTAATTGTTTGCGCTTCATTTAATATCATTTTATGTGAACCTTCCTATTTACCGGAGCCTTTTTATTTAATTTTAACCGTTATTCTGAAACTATGAAATCTTGAATATCATTCTCGAATTTGACTCAATATTCTAAATATCATGTTGACAATTTGGACATTATTTGAATCTGCATAAAGTAACTTTGTAAACCTTTAATGTATATTGTTTATCCTATATTTCTCTTCTTTTTGTTCAACATTTATATCACTATTATTTGTACTAATTATCAAGAATCAGGTTGTTATATCTGTGGCCTAGGGCATAGATAATAGGATAAAGGCGATATAATGGTGATGTATCTTTTAGGGCACGTGATGAATATTCTCTTTGGCCTGAGGCAAAGAAAAACTGTTGTTTGGCATGATCATGACCAGTGGTGTTTCGGATGATAAAGATTGATGATGATTTTTTTAAAAAAAGAAGCTAGTAAACATTATGATTTACATAATTTTCCTAACGGCTGTTATTCTACTGCAGTTGTTGATCTGAACTTTGTTTAAGAACTTAACTACATTTGTTGAATTAAAATTTGATGTTTATATTATTCTATCAAGAACTCAACTGTTGAAGGCTAATGATAATTTATTCATCATTATCTTTGTCATGATATTCTTTACTGAGCGATTTGAGCTCACCCTTTCCTTTTTGTTCAATTGCTCAGGAAATGAGAATGTAGCCGAGACTAGCAGAGAAAATAGGGGAATGGAGTGATGGTCTAAGATAGTTGTTATAGTAGTTTTCACCATATTGTAAAATAGTGTGGCACTAATAGTGAACTTCGTTGTGTATTATTGCGCACTATATTATTGTACGTTGTATTATATTGTAATATTTGTTATGTATTTTGACAACTCAAGTTTAGGCTGTGTGGGCCCAGATTTGGAATTGCCACAACGTAGATTGCTCTGTGGGTGATGAAGGAAGTTTTTGGAATATCCTCTTTTGCCATTCAGATCTTATTGTTGTTACTAGAGAATGAATTCATAAAACTCAAGAGTACGTGTCTGGATGTGGCATCGATTAACTAGTAAATGTTTGGTAATGGATAATAGTCTTTTCGATAAACTTTATCTAACTCAGTATAATCAATGCAAATGCACCATTTCTCATTTGGTTTCTTCAAAAATTACCACATTTGTTAGCCACTCTGGATAATGAATTTCAAAACTGAAGTATGCTTTTAGTAATTTGTCTATTTCTTCATCAATCAAAGCTTGGCATTCGAGGTCAAACGATCTCTTATTCTGTAGAACCGGCTTGTGTGTCGGGTCTACATTTAACTCGTGCATTGCAAGGGACTCATCATTGCTAAATGTATCCTTAGGTGACCAGGCGAACACATTGGCATACTCCCTTAGCAGGGAGATTAATCGGGTCTGAAGGATACTTTTTAGGCTCGATCCAATTCGGAATTTCATTTCTTTTTGGCGTACCACCAACTCATTTTCTTTAGTAGTTTCTACTGGTTCTAAAACCGTTTCAGTTAGGCCTCCTTTAAATGACTCAATTTCAATTCTCATCGATTCCTTTCCTTGAGAGGTTTTGGGTTCTTTCGCTTTGATTTTTTCTTCACCCGAGGAAAGTAGAGTGGATATAGCATTGCTTGTATATCTTTTGATCTCCACATACTTCCCCGACCCCAAATTTATTGGGAACTTAATTTTTAAATAGGGAATGGAAGTGACAATTTTTAAGGCTGTAACTATTGGTCTTCCTAGAATTGCATTGTAAAAGGAATGGACATTTACAACATAGAACTTGAGTTGCAAACTACTTTGCTAAGGTGTTGTTTTAAAGACTACATGGAGTTTAATTGTTCCTGTTATGGGGATCATTGAGTTAACGAAGCTGACTAGTGCAAGTTCTTTGTAGAGATCCATTTTACACCTTTGGAAATTCATCTTTTTATAAGTGCGGCTATATAAGATGCTAACCGAACTACCATTGTCGATTAACCCCTTTTTTCACCATCTTTACTCCAATATCTTTTATAATGACCAAGGGATCATCATGGGAGTACAAAATACCATGGCAATCTTCGTCAGTGAATGTTATCAGTGGGTATGAATTTGGTTTTTACCTTTTGGTTGCTTCATTGGATATGCTGAAGACTATTCTAACGTATTGATTCCCCCCCCCCCCCCCTATTAGAGGTGCTTCCCACTGTCGCTATTGTGTTTATTATTCACCAAACATGGATTATGGGGATTCCTAGTACATCGCTAGTTGAAACTATTTTTACTTTAGTAATATACTTTTGGAGATCGTCGGTCTTTAATTCGATGAAATCACGGAGTCAGTAGTAAGAGTCCATATCATGACCTTTATCTTCATTGAACTGGCAAAATTTACTCTTGTCCTTCTTATGGTTTGGGATCCTCATTTGAGGTGGTTTCTAGAAGAAAGGTAAGGCTCGAATTTCTTTACGGATTTTACAGTAGTCTGTGTTGAGTGGGGTAAGGGACATTTCTTGTTTGCTTTGGTTCCTATCAGATCGATCTCCTTATGAAAAATTGCTTTTATCATTTTAATGGTAACTTCTGTCCTTTTCTCTAGGTCGGATGGTCGGTGATCTCATCTCTTCGGTCATCTCAGTGATCGCCATGTCTGCTGGACTCATAGGCTTTGTGAGTCTGTTTAAGTTCTTCTAGGGTATCTGCAAGATTAATGTACCACTCTGTTAATACAAATGTTTGGTTGATTTGATGATGACTATATAGATCTGCTTGATTGATTTAATTATGTTAGTATAAATAATTAATATAATGATATATTTGACAATGCTCTGTTAGTTTATATGAAAGCATATTTGTAATCAGTTGCTTTTGTACAGTCCTTAAATAACACTGATGTATAAGGACTTATATTAGAAGATCAAATCTGTTGGGTTGATCTAAAGATAAATAAAAAATAGTCCTTATGAGAAAATCATATGTAATATAATGTAAAAGGACTGAGGGATCAAATTTGTTAGGTTGACCTATTTTTAAGACTTGTAATAGAATAAGAAGCAAAAGGAAGAGATCGTTGAGCAAAACAAAGATTGCCAAGAAGATTGTCAAGCAAAACAAAGATATCGTAGAGTAGAACAGAGCTCGTCAGAAAGATCGCCAAGCAAAAAAAAATAAAAAAAATCGTTAAGCAGAACTAAGAGTTTGCATAACATAATAGTCAAAATTGTTGAGTAAGATATCTTAAGATTAACTCAACTATATATAACTCACAAATTGTAGCATAAAGATTCAAAATCGATGATCATTGAGTAAGGTAGAGACAGTATAGTACAAAACAAAGAAAAATCGCTGATTCCACTAAGGACAAAAGTTGAACAACTAGTTGAAGATTTTAAGAGAACACTGGGCCTAGTGAGAAGAATGTGACGCCCCTAAATCCAGGTTCCTAGAACCTCGGGTTTAGTGCTCACGATATTATTCTACCCTTCATTCACATCGATTCATTATCGAATACAATAACTTAATTTATAATATTACATAACTATCCCGAGTTTGCAGACCTTTAAACATTACAAAATATTAACAACATGACATATTACAAAATTAGTATATCTTTAAAAGTCTAATATCTAGACCACTACTGCTTGCTCGCTTTTCATTTTTCCTTATCCGTTCCTGAACCTTCTACATGCTCGGGTTTAGTTGAAATATTATTTTTAAGTAAGAATGAGCATTAACTAGCTCAGTAAGTATATAAACAAGTAACGACATAATATCTCATATATAATCAAATAAACTTTTTCCATTAGCTTTAACAATTCAACATTACTGTGAAGAAACTTGAAATCATAACATAAAACTCTGTCAGAAATGATTTAGATTATTATCATTACGCAACCATATCATAGTATTTATATCCCTCTTTATTTTTATCCCCTTTTTATAAGGGTTGTTTTGTTACAGCATTTTCATAGATTTCACACCATAACAATATGGATTAGAGAACAAACAATAAATATCTGAAGTCAACACGAATGACAACATATGTCTAGCTGGATAGAAATGGCATTGACCTTTCCTAAACTAGTTCAATAATGAATGAACTTCAAAAATGACTTACAAAAATACATAACATACATAACTGTTAAATGAACTACAAAAGAGAGTTCGGAAAGAATACTTGCCTCCATCCTCACTTACTTTTACTATTACTACATTACCATGTTTATAACCTACATAACCATGATGTTGGTCAACACATTAGTTACATACATTTTATATGCTCTACTTTAACCTATATGTCACCATTTACCTTTACATTAAACTTAACACATAACACATAACACGTTGCTCATTCATACCTTAATACTTATCACATTAATCATTTTTATCAATTTAAGGTTTACCATACATGATTCTATCATAAAAGATCAAAACACTTCACTTTGTATCAAAATAAATTTTTTTCAAAAATCAGGACAATACAACCCGGCGCAGAACATCTCACCGCTAGCGAGATCTTCTCAGTTGATTGTGCCCGGGCGCAGTATTCAGTTAAAAACATCTCATTCCCAGCGAGATTGTCTCAGCCACACTGTGATCCAGCGCAATGTTTAGTACAAAAAATCTCGCCCTAGCGCAGTGTTTAGAAACAAGTTTTTCATAAATTTTTCCCAAATAATTCTCATGCTATTTTTGGCCATACATTGCAAGACTTTATTCTAACACTTGATTTAGCATACCTAACACATATATGACTTGTCTTGGCCTTCAAAAATATTATTAGTTTTTAAAAAACCTTATTTTTCTGAAATTCACTTTTTAGGTTCCGATGAATGTTTTTGAACGCCTAAAATACACTTTTATCACCATGTGCACTAAATGACAACCAAATCAATGCGGACACGTGTATTTACATAAAACTTAGTTATTCAACTTTATTTCACCATTAATTACTTAAAATGGCCAAAAATACTCCTTAATAGAATTTACAAACCTAACCTAAAATTTTCATAAAAACCAACTTTGGGTTTATAACTTCCACTTCCGATATACTACATAAAAAGTCCATTTACTAACATTATAGCCTCATGTTACACATATAAGACTCTAATACCACATGCTACTATTTATATTTGATTTTCATGCACATAAGGTTTTTAACCATACAGAACCATGTTTTTCATATTTATATGTATCTAGCATGCAAATACATATGCCACCTTTATAATACTACCTTATCACTTAGGGTTTCATCATGAACCTAATCATATAACACATAAACTCACATAACCAATAGTTTTAACCATTAAAACACTTATATACACATATATACACACATAACTCAAAAGTTTAAGCCAAGAAAACTTTTAAACCTTCTTTGAGCTCTTCTCATCTTTGCTAGAAAGCCTCTTAAGGTTGGATGATCCACAATGGTTGCCAGCTCTTACTCTCTAGAACACTTCTCTATCATTTTCTCCAAGCTCTCTTAAGACTCTTGCTATCTTTCTCTCTAGGAAAGCATTCAAGCACTTAGTCAACTTATGAAATGAAGAAGAAGGGAGTAACCTAGTTAATATTTTACAAATCTACACATACATAGATTGTATCTATGTTTCCCACAATTAACTACCATTATTTAGTTTAATCAAGCATAGCTAAGGGCATGCAAGGCATTTCCCAACTTCATTTAAGGATTAAATGGTCAATACACACATTTAGGACACCAATATCATAATTTAGCTAGTTGAGGGTACTATGGACACTTCCACATTACAATTAAAATGCTTAATTACAATTAAAATGCTTAATTACAATTGTGCTACTTTAACTTAATTAGAATTAAAATGCTTAATTAGTTAATTAGTTATAATCTAATTAACTCATCATTTTCAACTAGAAAACCATCATAGCAACATACAAATCAATCCAACTACATAATTAACCAATTCAAATTTTCGTCATTTCAAAAATAAAAACGCTCACATTTTCCATAAAAAACTTTCTCAGGAAATGAACCCTTAAAAAAATAAAAAAAACGCTCAAATCATAGATATTGAGTCCGCGTCCATTTTTTCACAAAAATAATTTTATTCTAAAGTCAAATAATTCATAACTTGCTTGTCCCAAAACATCTGTCACATTTTAAAAATCCAACTTCATTATTTATTTATAATTTTTACAAGATTTATCAAAACTACGGATCATTACGAATAATACTTAAGCCCAAGTTTTGGACATAGCAGAATTACTTTAAGGTTGGAGAAAGAGTTAGATAGAGCAAATCATCCCACAAGATCAATACAGACGAAAGAGTCGTAGAGTTATGTCAAGCAAACTTATCACTACACAACAAAGAAAATAAACTTTAGCTAAAGAGGTGATTATGAAAGCTCACAAATGGTGAACAAGTCAAAGTGCTCAACATCGAAGAATGAAGTTGAACGAAATATTCTCAGGTCATTGCGTTACAAATATCGTAGAGCTACTTCAGAAAGTACAGTCACAACATTGATAAGATGTCTCAGTGCTATAATATATTAGAGAACTTAATGCCAATAACACTGGATAACAGAATCACAGAACGACTCTCATTATGGAAAGATGAAGTAAGGGAGGTGGATTCACTGTACCAGATGATTGGGATGGAATTACAAATGAACTCTCCAGAAAAGAAGTAATCTGAAGTAAACTAGTTGAAGAAAATAAGGAACGTCTAAGAACTTAGTAACAACTAGATTATTAGGACAAAAGAAAACATACTGCTAAACAAAAGGAGCACAAAGCTTAGTTATAGTACGAACTGGTAGAAGTACACTCGTCAGACGAAAAATCAAGTGAAGTTAAGCAAAGATCGAATAAAATTACATCAATTGACATAAGTTTGGACATCAAGATTCAATTAAAGGGGAGCTAGTCAAGTTGATAAAGAGAGTAAACTTGAGAAAGACAGAAGATCAAGTTTTAAGGAGAAGAAGTCTTAGTTCTCAGGAAGTGAACTAAGCATGACAAAAAGATAATCAAATGACTCCAAACAAAGAAATTAAGAATGGAATATTACAGAGCTCACAGTTTGTAAAGTCAACTTAAAATTTGTAGAGCAAAGAAGGCTTCTAAATGATAGCTCTAAGTTTATAAAGAAGAATGAAGAATTGTATAGCTGAAGGACTGTGAGATAAATCAAAGTGTCTAGAAGATTGAAGAGCATAATACAAGATCATTGAACAACAACAAACATAAAAAGTTATTGAACAAGGCTATTATGAAATGTTGATCATAGAATACTTTCATAATTTGTAAGGCAAGCCACATAAGTTAATCCCATATCATAAGATGAAATGCAGACCATAGAACTGTCCAATGAAAGAAGCAAATCTCAGAGTTTATAAATCGTAAAGCAGTTAATAGAGTTATCAAAATGTAAAGCTAATCGTAGAACTGCAAAATCGTAAAGTCATTAAAGACAAATTCTATAATGTTCAGAGAACTATACAACTTGGAAATTCGTAAAGTTGATCAAATCAAAAATAAGACTGACAAGGAGAAGTCTTGAAAAGTGAGGATCTCAAGACATCAGCTGACCGTTAGATACTTCAAATAAAAGGCAGAAAGGGATGTGTTTATCAAAACTATTTTGATAGTATTACGTCAGTCATGTGGTTTCTATTTTCAGCATACTGAAAAAGAAAACAAAGTCGAAAGCAAGCTGATGTTCATCTTTAAATGTTAGTATCAAAGATTGTCCAAGATTAAAACATTAATTGAAGCAACGGCTACTCTTCAATGAACTAATTGTCAGACATCTCTCTATAAATAGAAACTCTCATTTGAAATTAAAATGAGAAAGGGACGGTGCAAAAATGAAGATATGAAAACAAAAATAAGAGAAGAAAATGAAAAGAGGACCGATCTAAAAATGATTATAACTAAACCCAAAAATAGGTTATGATTTTCGAGGATCGATCATAAAGTGATTTTCGACCAAATAGAGCAGAAGAAAAATATATATATTCAATTGGCTCCAGAAATCAATGTTAAAGCGAAATCGTTCATTTGCTAAGTTCCATTAGAGAAAGAGGGCTTAAAGCAAACTTAACAGCATCACAAATACCTTCACCAACAATAGCAAAAGACAAGACTAAGTGGCTCGCCTGATTCTGAGTGAATCAAACCCTATGGGATGGACTGAGTGTCTAGTTGGAGTGGTTCTTAGTGAGCCCAGGTCTTAGTGAACCTTACCGAGACTTAGTGACTCGAAGGAATCTTTGTGATTTTGTGTTGTAACAGATCTTAGTGATCTGATTATAGTGATTGAGAATATCCTTAGTGAATTTCTTGTCATAAGTGTAAAAGAGTGGACTTAGGAGATTTTTGTGCTCCAAACCACTTAAAAATCCTTTTGTCTTATCTTATCTCTTTACTTTTTATGTTATAACTATTTTAATTGTTTTACATCTTGCAATAACATCTCAGTAGCATAACTTAACAAATAAAACTATAAATTTATAATCTCAGATCAGAAAGGGGTTTTTACCAAATTAACATTTCCGCTACAATAACACAGAGTAAATTATTTGGTAACAATGCTCTAAAGAAGTAAATACCCTTGGAACAAAAATGATCTATTCAACCCCCATTATAGATCACTTTTGTGCCCTCTGGGAATAACACACTCGACTCGACCATAAATATCATTTAGATCGAGTGGAGGATAGTTGATGATCCTATTGACTAGATCGTTGCATTGGTCCATGTCCAATCCTGTTATAAGGAAACCGAAAGCTTGAGAAGCGTCTAGATCTATTACTTCAAATACTGCCTATTTGAATCGAGAAATATAGCTTTATAAGGATTCATTTGAGCGTTGCCAAATTTGAATGAGGGAGGCGGTAATACGACATTTGCATGCGTTATTGTGAAAGCAGGACTCGAATTGCCATTTTAGGTCATCCCATGACTTTAAAAATCTAGGTTGTAAGACTCCGAATTTTATAAAATACAAATTTAATTTTTCTTCATATATATTTTTTCTGAAACAGTAAGTGGTTAAATTGATAAAGTTAAAAGTTAAGGATGTTATGTGCAAATTTTATTTTGTTGGACAATATTCGTTTTGTCGAGGAATATTCATTTGGTCGGAAAATATTTGGGTTGTACGACAATGCTGAAATAACTAATTATTGGTGGACCCCACAACGGAATATTTGTCGGATATAGAAAATGACAGAAGTAATCTTTTTAAATAAAAATAGTCAACGGCGTTATCACTTTTAACTATTAAAATACCGGTGATAAAAGAATAGTAGCATACGGTAATTTATGGTATTTTACTGTAGCACGCGGTATTCTACAGTAGCACAAGGTATTGTGCGGCGTTTATATTATTGAACTGGTTATTACACAGTATTTGCATCTGATAATTGACACCTTAACTGTTGCACACAATTTCATCAATAATTGTCACTGCATAATATTTTATGTTATCAATTCAATAATTGTTGTTACACAGTATTTTACATTATTGATTTAATAATTGTCATTACACTATATTTCATATCACTGACTCAATAATTGTTGGTGCACTGTAGTTTAAAATTATTGAACTTAATAATTGTCACAGTAGCAAATACACTGTAATTTATATTATTAAATTAATAATGATCTGTAATGTGTTTCTTACATTATTGTTGAATTATTGTTGTAGCATTATTTTATTTTATATGCAGGACCCGCTGGAAAAAAAATTAATTAATTATTATTTTATGTGAATTGTAACGTGAATAGTAACATGAATAGTACGTGGACCCACTATGGGGCCTACATGAAATGTGAAAAATGAGTATTTGGTTGGATGGTTGGTGGAGGCTGCGCAGCAGCCTTTGCTGAATTTTTTTTCAGTTCACCTACCGCGCATAATAGCCTATTTTCTCCTGTAAATAGCTTGGTCAGCTGAATAGAAAAATCACACCTAAAACATAAAAAATTTCTATAAGAATTTTATGAGTTTTCTCTAAGAATAGTAAGGTTATCTTGAGTGTTTGAAAGTCAAAAGGAGTGTATGAATTTTTCAAGTAAGTGTTTTATTAAAGAGTAGTAATTTTATAAATTTTTATTTTTCATGGTATTCACAAATCTTCCTTTAGAAGACTCTTCTTTAAGAAGATTCATTTTTAAAAGCTTTGTTTGGAAGATTTATTTTGAAATTTTATTTTAAAAACTATTTTAAAGTTGTTATATTATATTACAAAAATTATGTTAAATATATATAATTTTGATAGTTCATATTATACGAGTTATCATACACTTTGAAATTTATATGTGGTAATTACTAATTATATTATAAATATATAGGTTGATCAACCTCATTTTTATCAATATCCAGTCACGTGTTAAGGTAAGGAATATCATCTTCTTTCGTATTCTATTATTTAAACTTACTACAGTAAGGGGTATCATTCTTTTCATCATCATAAATGAATATTATTTTCTTTCTTTCTGTAAGGGATTATCATTCTTTGATTCTCGAAAATAATATCGTTTCTTTCTTACTCATAAGATGTGTCATTTATTTCAATGTATTAAATTGTGGGAATAACCTTACGACGCGGACTACCGCATGTTGGTGAATAACCTTTCGTATTCATTCTTTATTAATCTCTGAGAATAACCTTACGGCGCGGATTACCGTCTGTTTGGTGAATAACTCTTCGTATTCAAATGTTATTAAATTGTGGGAATAACCTTACTGCGCGGACTACCGCCTGTTGGTGAATAACCCTTTGTAAATTTTTTATTTGTCTCTTGTGGAAATAATTTGTCTACACGAATTATTGCATGACACTTTTATTCCATATTCGTTTGTAATATCATTTTCTTTCACATTCGTAAGTGATATTATTTTCCTTTATACTCATAAGGGATACCATCTTTTTCATCTTCCATTATTCAAACTTACTATAGTAAGGGATATTATTTCTTTCATACCCTTAACTTACTATGGTAAGTACTATTTGGTAAAGTTTCCTGAAATGATTATATATTACTTAATAGTTTGTGCTTCATCTAATATCATTTCAATTGAACCTTCCTATTTACATGAACCTTTCTATTTAACTGTAACCGTTATTCTGAACTGTGGATCTTGAATATCATCTTTGAATTTCACTCCACATCATGTTGACAATTTGGACATTATTTGAATCTGCACAAAGTAAACTTCTGATACTTATTGTTTATCCTGTTTCTTCTGTTCATCATTTGTATCACTATTATTTATACTAATCATCAATAATCAAGCTGTTGTTAATATCTGTGGTCGGGGGCACAGATGCGATATAATTGTTGAACAGATGATAGGTTAAAGGCGATTTAATAGGTTAAAGGCGATACATCTGTTCGGTGTCTTTTATGGCACGTGGTGAATGTTCTCTTTGGCCCGTAGTGCAAAGATGAACTGTTATTTGGTATGATTATGACCAAAGGCTAAATCTGGTATAATCATGACCGTTGGTGTTATATTGAATATCTTTGGCCCGTAGTGCAAAGATAAACTGTTGATTTGCATGATTATGACCAGGAACTGTGATTTGTATTATCATGACTAATGGTATTTCAGATGATAAAAGTTGATGATGTTTTTCCTAAATAGAGAAGCGAGTGGACATTATAGTCTGCATTATTCTTCTAATAGATTGCTCATTCCGCTGCTATTATTGATCTGAACATTGTTTAAGAATTTAACTGCAGTTTTTGATATAAACCTTGTAGTCTATTGTATTCTATCAGGAACTCAACTATTGAAGGTTAATGATAATTTATTCGTCATTATCTTAGTTATGATATTTCTTACTAGGCTATTTGAGCTCACCCTTTCTTTTTGTTCCATTGTTTTTCAACAGGAGATGAGAACGTAGGTGGGTCTAGCCGGAAAATGGAGTGAGAGTCCAAAGGATAGCTATCGTAGTCTTCACGTGTTGTAAAATAGTGTGGCAATAATAATGAAGACTTAGTTGTGTATTATTATACACTGTATTGTTAAACGTTGTAATAATTTTGTTGTAGTTTTTTGACAACTCAAGTTTGGGTTGTGTGGGCCCAGATTTGGCGGTGTCACATAGGTAACAAAGAGTAAAACCAAGTCCAAGCCAATTTTGATAGAGTAATGAGGAATAACTTTCATAGGGCAACATTAATGTGTCCCAAGAAATCTATTTTGCTAGAATAATTATTGGTATGATTATATGGATCTGTGGATCTATCGTAAAAATTAATATGTGGTACCTTTAGATTGGTATCGACCCATTTGTACTGGATTTCGTTGATAAAGGGTGATTATGTGTTGCTTCCAGCAGTGTGGAATGGGGGATTTCCTTAGAAACACTATTCTACTTCCATAAATTTCTTTTGGACAATTGTTGGGATATGGTCTGGGGATTTGCGTGAGGAATGGCTATCATGAAATATGCGTGATCATCGTTTCGCCACTAAGGATGTGGATGTCTCTCCTGATCATCCCCCATTCGCAGACGAGCGAGTTCCTAAAGAGAAGATCGTATCTGCCTCGATGTGATAGTTGAGGAGGGGAGTCGCCTTATGGTCTTGGGCGTTTGTTCGGAATATCAATTTCACTATTGTTATGTATGGATCAGACTTGTAAAGGCTCAGCTCGCTGCTTGGCTAATTTCTTTTACTATCTAGATCTGTTAGGCCATGAGAGCATTTAAGTGGTCAGCCTGATTTTGCTCGATCTTCTGCCAGCCATCATCTCTTTATATATAAGATTGAGTTTTACTTCGAATGACCCTTTGGCATTTAGCTGGGCACCGACGTTGGTTGGAGGCTATCCAAACTTGCTAAAAACCTCGTGCCAATTGGCCAGGTGGGAATGATGTGCTAGAGGAGCTAGGGTTCCATCATTATTTGGGCACCAAAATTGATTATCAGTTGTCGAAGTGACTGGGGTTAGTGATTCGACGTGCTCTAAGTGAGCTGCCTGTGTTGTTGGGATTAAGATGGGTTTTACTAACCTTGTTGAATGTTCAGTTCAGTTCAGATTATTTGGTGAAATTTTTGGGTTGTATCGGCATGAGTTATAGCATGTGATCAAAATGATGGACTGAAACTTGTTTAGGCCGCCCTCCTTTTAACGCTAATGTTAATGGTGGATATTCTCAAATCCTGATCATGAGTTGATTGGGTTGATTCGGCCTGTAAGAGAAGAAAACCAAAAATATCCTTGATGCCCGAATTCACTTGGGGATACATCTGGTATGAGAGTAAGTATCAAAATGTGGGGGAAGATAACCGAAAATATACAATAGAGGGTTAAAGAGGTTTTAGAGAGAGGGAAATTAAGGAATTAAACCTTACCTTTTACTTGAAGATGAAGATGGGTATTTATAAGAGTATAGTCGGTAAATCTCACGTGATTGGGGGCATGCCCCCCCCCCCCCCCCCCCCCCCAGTGATGTCGTGTAAGCTATTTAAGAGTCTGGACTACTAACTCACATGGAGAGTACATCCATGACTTGCGGCTAAGTCATTAACTTTTCCAATCACTTTCTGGTAGTCAAATATAGGCGTGGCATACTTATCGTATTATCCTCTAGGGACCTTTGACAGGTGTCAGATCGTTAGGGTTCTACCTTAGTTGTGCTCATCGTTTACCATGTTCAGGATAATTTGTTAATCATCATCTTCAGAACTTTTCGAGAAATGATCAACCCGTAGAATGCTTTTCTTTTGGTCGATCGACGATGGGTTTGACCTAAAGAGGCAATTAATTTGTCCCTTCAGAAGCGTATGTCATAACAATGGGCAGCATAGATAAATAATACACATGTAAATTGAAAATTTATTTATCAAGAATAAATTAGCTACTCCTTCCATCCTTAAAAGTAACACTTACATAATTTTTCGCCCACAAAATAATGTCTAAAAATATATAAATCAAATATAACATATGTATAAAGATTAATTTACTCTTAAAAATACACTTAAGTGCATTTACTAAATTTAAAAAAAAATAATAAGAATTTATTAATATAGTTATATGGGGTGTGCTATGGATAAAAATAGTACTTATTTTATTATATTTTCTCTATTATAGTTTTTTTTTTTTAAATTTGTGTGAAATATGTATTTTGAACATTATTTTGAGGATGGATGGAGTATTTTCTTATATTTAGGTGTGCAATTATTGTAATTTCTAATATTAAAAGATATCATCTACCATATGAGACTCTAAAAATACAAATGCAAAATAAATGGAAACAGAAGTGCTAAGGTGTCAAAATCACGATCTATGGCATCTACAAACTCAAAAACTTGGTTTTGATTAGATGAAAGGTGAACTCATTGCAAAAATTTCAAACTCAGCAGCTCTTACTCGGTACTGTCGTTTAGAAGCACATATAAATAAAATTCTACAGATGAGTGAATTTGATAAAAGAGGAACATACAGTTGGATTTGTTGAGTATGTTGGTTGTTCTTTTATGAAATCTTCTTTCTTAGCAACCCCATTTATATATAGCTGCCCATCATGAACCTGCAATTAATTAAAGCAAAGCAAATTTTCAGAGGATCTAACATTACTCCAACTTCAACTATATATATGTATGTATGTATGTATGTATCTTAGAAACAAATCAATCAATCAATCTACAAATCTATACATACATACATACATACATACATACATATATATATATATATATATATACACACACACTTGAATATGAAGATTCGTATGGCATATATATATATATATACACTTGAATATGAAGATTCGTATGGCATATAGTTACCATCATCTCCATTAATTTAATTTGAAAAGTAGACGACTAAGAATAGTGAAACACTCACTAGAGGTTTGGTGTTTGTGTTTATTTTTGTTGTGTATATACATGGCAGTTGATTTAGGTTTGGTATTTGCGATTAATTTTTTTGGCCTCTGTTTGCTCAAGATGAAAAACATGGGAGTATGGATATGTATGTAATTTGAAAATTTATGGCAACGTGGATCGGAGGATGGGTATGATTTCCTTTTTTCATAGCAATTAAATTGTTCAGAAATTTTGTTGCTTTGAATCTGCATATGGATCTAACGCAAAACGGAAGAAAAAGAACAATAGTACTAGATATCGTTCTACTAGATGAACCTAGAATTCACTAGGTGAAATAACCCTAAAATCTACTAGGAGCCCTTTAATCCACAAGGAAATTAGTTTTCTAGAATCCACCAGAGAGAGAAACAACCCAAATGATAATTTGTATTTTTATTATTAATCAAAAACTTCCTTACAATGTAATAGCATTGGCCCTTTTATAAGGGTTGATAACAACTTAAAAGGAAAGTCAAATGAAAATTAAATACATAATTTAAATCTCTAAAATTATGCGAAAGATCTTCTTAATTGAGACTAATTTAACATCTTTAATATAAAGCGTAATCTTCTTAATTGTTAAGCTAATTCCTAAAATCATTCATAAAATATTTCTAACTACTAAAAATTTGAAAATTATAAATTACATTAATTAAATTCAAAAATAAACACAATATCTTCTTCCATCATTCTCTCCCGCTTGAAAAAAACTCAACTCTAAGTTTATATATCGAACCCAATGCTAGATAAAGTATTCAAAGTCCCAATATCTTCTATCTCCAATAAACAGCTCAATGTCTTCATAATCGATTTTCAAAGGCGAAAAGTTCTCAAAATCCCAATATAGTCTTTCCTCTTGAGCATGAAATGCATCCAAAATGGTATGCACCCCATGACTGCCTTCACTGGATGGCCATCTCCGCTTCTACTGTCTTCCATATTAGGATGCTAAAGAGCTCTAATACCAAATAATGCAGAACGAAAAAAATAATATTACATATCGTTCCAGTAAACAAATTTATAATCCACTAGACAAACAACCATATAATCCACTAGGGGCCCTTGAATCCACAAGGAAAAAAAAAAGAATTCTAAAATCCTCCAGAGAGAGGGAAACAACCCAAATGATAATTTATGTATTTTTATTATTATTAATCAAAAGCCTCCTTACAATGTAATGGTGGCAACCCTTTTATAAGGGTTGATTATAACTATAAAGGAAAGTTAAATGAAAATGAAATACATAATTTAAATCCCTAATATTATGCCAAAGATCTTCTTAATTGATACTAATTTAAAATCCCTAATATAAAGCCTAATCTTCTTAATTGATAAACTAGTTCCTAGAATCATGCATAAAATATTTCTAACTACTAAAAATCTGAAAATTATAAATAACATTAATTAAATTCAAATAAACACAATATCTTCCTCCATCATGCTCTAAGTGTTGTGGGTAGATGTATGGTGATGACAATTGGAGGATGTTGGTAATGTATTTCACAGTGAATCATGAATAATTTCAGTGGGTGAAAGGTCAGGGATATATTCATGAATAAGGGGCATGATTTGTTAAATTAGAAGGATACAAGAGGGTATTCATGTCTTTTGAGCAATCATTTTCATTGTTAGACAGTTATTCACTTGCGTTTCAGAACTTCCAAAGGTGTTTTTTTTCCTTTAATTTAACTCAATACTTTTTCCAAAGATTTTTTTAAAGTTAACTCTTAATATTTAATAATAATGAAATATATTGATGTTTGTGCTAGATAATATTCATAAGACAAATTGTTATCTTTAAAAAAACGTACTATATTATTTAACTAATATTATAATTTTAATTCTAATTATGTGTTTCTTTAATTATAATTTTAATTATTTGTTTCTAAAAAAGTAAAATATATTTATAAATTCTAAAATAATAGTTCAAACATTCATATGATGATAGAAAATTCATATATTAAATTAGTAATAAACCTATTATATAATGCATATATGTAATAATTAAATCTTACTTAATTTAACTCGAATAGTTATACTTACATATTAGAATAAAAAATAAAAATAATTAAATATTATATATTACTAGAAGTTTCAAAATATTCTAATTATTTCAATGAATAAAATTATGAATTTCTACATATAATTATAATTAAAATTAAATTAAAAATAATTATAATATTACCTAATAGTTTTTTGGAGTGAAAAAGAGGAAAGGGTGATGTACAAAAACTTAAGTGGTTGGATATTATATGTAATGATTCAAGGCCATTTTGGACATTTCGCACGTGAATATGATCGTTGGAAGTCATTTCACTTGCTTTTAAGCGAGTAGTGTCCACTTGCTGTCAAATTGGATGGAAATAAGGTAACTTGATGCTTGAGGCCAAACCACCACATGTGGTGATTCAATAGTTTACGAACCACAGGGGTTGACTCAAGAATTTTTGAACTTTACTTTTTAAAAGGTAAATTTTTCCCCCAACTATTGAGGATTTGAACTTGTGACCTTGAGGTTATTCCTCAAGGCCTCTGCCATTTCTTCAACTCCATTTTTATATACCAAAATGAGCACTTTTCATTACCAGCCTTAACATGGACATTTCAGCTATTAACTGAAACAGAGGACTTTCAGAATCATACTGTTCACATAATGAGGAAAACCCCAGAAAGGTATAGTGAAACATTTGTTGCTTTCTTTAATCAACTTCTCTGGCAGACACCAAGTTAGAGAATTGTGTATACCTCAACTAAATCTCCTGCTCTTGCCACGATTCTCTTAATTAGAATTTCTCCATCCTTGAAACCAGGTTGCTGTAGGCAAGCCAGAATGGTAGTTAAAATAGAAGACACCAAGCTAGGAAATTATAGTAAAGACCAAAAAAATAACAATAATGTTTGGGTGACTAAATATTAGTTACTAAAGATGGATACAAAATGATATGGTGGTTGTAATTGGTTACAATCACTAGACCCACCCATGTGTGGTAGTCTTGGTAGATCATCAACTAATTACACCTTGCCATATCATTTTGTAAGTAATTGTCTGTGAGATTTTTTTTGTCACCATAGCAATACTCAAAAAATAAATGCAAGAAGTCAGGTTTCATACTGAATCAACTAACCTTTGAAGGAGCTCGGAATGTAACAATATCATGTAAAGCAGGACGTCTGATGAAATAAGAGGCCTGGAGAAATTAAGAAGGAACTACAGCATTAGCACAGATATAAATGGAGTGATGTACAGGATAATGAAGATGATGCATATAATGAATTTAGTACAAACTAATATCGTTCTCCTTATAAAAAGAATTTTTCAGCTCCATTATCTCTGTGGCCTCCATCACGGAGAAGAAAAACATGAAATAATAACACACTAATCATGAATAAAATAGTCCGAAGCTACCCCACACATCATTTTTGCAAATGTAGCCTTGGTGTGAAAGTGCATATAATTTGGATAGTGAGGAAGTGCTGAACAAATTAAGAAAATCTTAAATAACAACTTGTAATTGCAGCACAAAAAGACACTATAACCAATGCACAACTATACTATTTGATAACTCAGCAATAAATCAATCAAAAATCAGTGTAGAAACTCTTTAACAAAATTATTAAACATGACCGTGATACTAAATAAGTTGGCAATATTCTTTTGTCGAACAATATTATCTCAACCTGCACCTTTATAACTTTTTGTGCAATTTGTGCGCAACAGGCTCTTAGTTTTTGTCATAATGAAAGACTAGCACTTTCTACATGATAAAATTATTTTAATCCTTTTCATTATGCAACGCCATTAGTCACAGATCAAGCAAAATTTTTGAAGCACATTTGGTACATCAAAATGCAGATAAACCCATTACAATTTGGCCATTATCAGACAAACTAAATGAAAATCCTGCACAACAATATGTAACTGCAACACCTGAGGACTGTAAACCAAATTCCGATTTGCCAATTCTATTTGTGCCAAAAGCCGAGTCCCATTTCTTCTTATGGTAGTATATAATGACACAACGTAAATTTTGCACTATATATGGAAATTAAGCAATATGGTGGTCTAACTAAAATTAATCCAACAATTTATCCACCGTCAAAATTAGTTAAAAAGAAACCATTGCAATATATAATGAGTGGTAAAAGATAAAGAATTGACATACCTTTTCGACGAGAATTCGATCCCCAACCCGAAGGGTAGGGTACATAGATGACGATGGAATGTGACAAACTTCAACAAACATTGACCATAAAAGAAACATGATTATAAGGCGAAAAATCCCTTGCAAATTGGGGTATCCAAATACCCAACTTTGACAAGGCATCCACCTTAATGAATTGCAAGTAAAGAAAAACTGGTACAATGCTGAAGGTCTCAAGAAGCTCATTCTGGCAAAATTGGGTAATTGATTGTATATGTTTTTTGGGAAAGGGAGGTTTTGAGGTTTGGAGAAGGGTTAAGGTTAGGGTTTTGGTGAATGAATTTGGGGATTTGGAAAGGGTTTACGCCATGCGGGAACTTTCCAATGAAGTGTAGTCCGCCGCCAACATTGGAAAATAAAAGTAGACTTTTAATGAGTTGTATTGGGGTGTTATCGATCAAATAATGTCATGATTTTATAATATAATATTATCCTTAAAAAAATTATTTTATTTCTTTGAATTTAATTGAAAGCATTTTAATTTTAAAAATTGATGCATTTCATTGAAACTTAAAAATAATAAATTTTGTAGATTGTAATATATCTTATTAAAATATCCGCTCAAAAAATAAATTACGATAATTTTAAATTTACTTGTTCATATAATTTGCTTAAATAATTTGTAGTAATGTCGTTAAAATTCAAATATTGGTGAAAATATATATTTTACTCTTGTCAATATATATTTTCTCTAATTTTATTTAATACAATAAAATTTATTTTTTAATAAGTAGAATAAAAATCAACACTTATTATTTAATTTTATATATTGAGTTGTATCATTGCTTATACATCATTTTTATTACTATTTTAACAATTAAAAGTTCCTATTAACAATTAACGGTATAAACGCATTCAATAACTTTAACTTTATATGGAAAAATTGGGGTTTCCTAATGTTTGGATTGAAAAAGTAATGACTTGTGTGACAACCCCATCTTTCTCTATCCTGATTAATGGGAGATCCTATGGCATGATTTCTCCACACAGAGGAATTCGACAGGGCGATCCTTTATCTCCTTACCTATTTTTATTGTGTGCAGAAGGTTTCACTGCTTTATTAAATAAAGCAACATTAGAAGGTCGAATTAAGGGGGTTTCTATTTGTAGAGGGGCACCAAAGGTCACAAATCTTATGTTTGCAGATGATTCACTACTGTTCTGTCGAGCAAAGAGGACTGAATGGGAAACTGTAGTAAAGATACTCCAAACTTATGAAAAAGCCTCGGGACAAAGTATTAATTTCGATAAGTCTTCCGTTTATTTTAGTAGAAATACACCAGAAAATGAGAGAAGTCAGTTTTTGGAGGTGTTGGGAGTAAAGGAGGTTAATCGGTTTGAAACTTATCTTGGTCTACCAACTTTGATAGGGAAGGCCAAGTATCACACTTTCTCATTTCTGAAAGACAAAATCTGGATGAAGCTTCAAGGATGGAAGGGCATGATGCTGTCTCAACCTGGTAAAGAAACTCTTATTAAAGTTGTTGCTTAATCTATACCTACTTATACTATGAGTGTGTTCCAACTCCCTTTCAAATTATGTGATGAACTAGATTCATTATGTGCTAAATTCTGGTGGGGGCAAGTGGGGAATGAAAGGAGAATTCATTGGAAGAGTTGGGTAAATCTGACAGATTCAAAGAAAATAGGTGGAATGGGCTTTCGGAACTTGAGAGCCTTTAATCTAGCTATGTTAGCCAAGCAAGGATGGAGGATGGTGCAAGAAAATGATTCGTTGCTTTATAAATGTTTTAAAGCACGATACTTTCCGAGATCAAATTTTTTAGAGGCTAAAGTTTCGCCTAATTGCTCATACGTGTGGAGGAGTTTGATGGCTGCGCATCCTATCCTTCACTCTGGGCACTGTTGGAGGGTTGGGAATGGGAATTCCATCAATGCTTTGACGGATCGGTGGTTACCTAATTTTCCTAATAATAAAGTGCTACATCCAGTTCAACATAATTGGGATGAATTGATGGTGTGTGAGTTGATTAATCCTGAATTGCATATATGGCGGTATGAAGATATTCGAAATATTTTTCACAAAGATGAAGCTGATGCAATTTGCCAGATGCCCTTGAGTAGACGAGATGTACCAGATCGAATTATATGGCTACATAATTCAAGGGGTACATTTACTGTCAAGTCAGCTTATCAGGTGGCAAAGAGACTAATAATTGATGTAGATCGAGCAGAAACATCTACGGGGAGTGTTGTCAAAAATGTTTGGGCTGCAGTATGGAAGCTTCGGATCCCTAATAAAATTAAAGTTTTTGCATGGCGAGCTTGTCATGACATTTTACCAACAGCAAAGAACCTATATAGAAGAAAGATTATCAGTGAGGATAAATGTTTAATTTGTAAAAGTGAAACGGAATCCACCATTCATGCTCTATGGGATTGTGTGGCGGCTCAAGACATTTGGGCTGGTAGTGTTCGTAAATTGCAGAAAGGTAACCATGGACAACTCGATATTCTGGAATTGATGGAAGGCTTTATGGAACGATTGACTGGAGAAGAAATGGAGTTGTTTTGGATCCAAGCGTGGTTTATTTGGAATCAGCGAAACATCTTATTACATGGAGGAAAAATGAAGCATCCGAATATTTTAAACACCAGAGTTGAGGAGTTTATTGCAAGTTACAAATGTGCCCAAAATCAGTTGAATGTTCCGTTGAGGCAGCAACCATGTGGAGAGGTATGGCGACCACCAACTTCTGCGGAGTACAAACTTAACTTTGATGCTGCAATTTTTTCGGATTTAGAAAAAACTGGATATGGTGCCATTATTCGCAATGATAAAGGGGAAGTTATGGCTGCAATGACTGCTAGTGGACCGATGGTGTTTAACAGTGAGGAAGCTGAGTTACTTGCATGCCGTTGAGCTATAGAATTTGCTGTTGATACTGGTTTTTCAAGGTTGATTATTGAGGGGGATAATAGCGGGATTATGCAAGCCATTTCTTCATCTGTCAAAAATTCTTCCTACTTTGGTAATGTGGTTGATGATATTCGTCATGTGATAAGGGGTCTGCAATAGTCTTTTATTTGCTGTATTAAAAGGGGTGGGAATAGAGTAGCTCATGTGTTGGCTCAATTTGCTAGACGCAATTTAGGTGACGATTTGTACTGGATTGAGGAATCTCCTCCACCAGCCTTGGATGCTTTGTCTTTTGATTTGTTATCTCTTTAATTGAATGATAAATTCTTGGTTTTTCAAAAAAAAAAAAAAAAAAAACAAAATCCGTAACATCATGTTTGTAAATATTTTTTAAGGGGAAAATAGTTAAAATTCCTCCAAAAAAACCAGAGTCATATACGTAAAAATATGTGTGCGATTAAGAAAAAAAAAATTAAGTAAAATAAATTCAATAGATAAACATTCTTAAATCATATCATTTATTACATTTATATGTGAAAATAATATATTAATAGTATAGTTTAAAAATAAAAATATTTTTCCTTCTCTAAACTCACAAATAAAAAAAATATAATTAAAATTCTATCCTCTTTTTTTCTAATCTAAAACTCACAAATATAACAAAAAAAAAATTATAATTGAATAAGTATAAACACATTATAATTAAATAATATATTCATTTACACTATTAAAAAATGAGATACGATATAAATTTTAATATTATATTTTATTTTTTAATAATATAAATAAATATAATATTTAATTATAATATATAGATTTGTTCGTTATAATCTTTTTTCATTGCTTCTCTCATCGCATCCTTCAAACTCACAAAGGCAGCATCCTTCAAACTCACAAAGGCAG
The DNA here is from genome assembly GCA_947179155.2 of Hedera helix. Classification (NCBI taxonomy): domain Eukaryota; kingdom Viridiplantae; phylum Streptophyta; class Magnoliopsida; order Apiales; family Araliaceae; genus Hedera; species Hedera helix. Next base: position 23,048,783 of record OX359270.1, read on the forward strand.
CATAAAGGCCCACACGCACATCACCTAATACTCTCCACTCCCCGAGCATTGGCCACCAAGAAAAAATACAAGAATAAGTACAAGTGCTCTCTGTTTCCTGATATCATCATTTCCTTGTTTCTCTTACCTTAATCTAAGAATATGGCGATAAAATCGATTGACAAAAGCTCCTCACAAAACAAAAAATAACATACAAAAAACTACATCCATCAATTTGTTATATATATTATTCAATTAGGTATATCAAAAAAACTTAATATCGAGAGATTTTATCTAAAATTAATTTTTATTAATTGATTAATTATATGAGTAATTTGGGTTAATTATATCTCACTATTTTTGTGTCTTACATCACTCAATTAATTAACTAATTAAGTTAGTAATTTATGTTAATTACATCACACCATTTATTGTGCTTTACATATGTGACATCCCGGATTTTTTACAGTATTTTCAATTGAGAATTTTGATTAATTTAAGTAAAGGTTAACAGCAAAAACCTAGTTTAGATGCATATGAGGTATTATTATGTGATTAAATTGAATTATTATGTGATTAATGTGTTAGAAAGGACTAGTGTGATTGAAATAGTAAAGAGGGACTAATGTGGTCGAATATAGAAAGATGAGTTAAGTTAGAGAATTATAGAAAGGAGAAAAGTATAATAAAAATGAGTTTAAGTTATGAGAATTAAGAACGAGCTTAATGAATGGGCCTGGAGAGGCGAGGGTATGAGAATGACAAGAAAAAGTATAGCAGCGTATACGGAAAGGAAGGAACCGTATGATCTAATCGATTTATTAAGAATTTATGGAATCATAAGTTAATGATTGTGAATATTTATAGTTATTAACAAATTGATATTATTGATTGAAATAAGATAAGCAATTATACGATGTGTAAAGACAAAAAGGTAATACGCGCAAAAGTGAGTAGAAAGAATGTGGGTTGCTTGTATATTGAGAATTGGGTTATGTGTGTGAAATGAATAAGTGAATGGACGTTAAAGTAGTAATTATGATATTATGAGTTTAAAAGGATAAAGGACAATGAAATTTGATAATTCGGTTGAGATTCGCTTCCCGATGAAGCGGTTTATGGAAAAAGTGAGTATGACGACTAGTTGAGATGTTAGAAAGTAAAGTTTATGGAATATAGAATCAAGACGGTTCGTAGGGAAATTATGAAGTTAATAACATGCAAATTGATAATTATTATGGATAATGATTATTATGTAATGAAATTCAATTTTCAACGTGTGACAAGTGTTATGGGATGAGCCAATTGTGAAGAATTTGATGGTGGAATAAAGTTCAAGCATCTCAAAATGGATTTGAATTGGATTAAAAATGATTAAGTTAGAATTTATTAGAGATTAAATTCTCTAGATTTTTGGTAACAATGACCATGTTGCCCTTGAAAAGTGATGAAATGACTATGGTATCCTAGAATGGACTAATGACCATTATGTCTTTAATTAGCCATAGGAATTGACATGTATAACCTTGACCATGCATGGTTAGCTAACTAGTGTTGAGTTTATTGTTGGAGATATACATACAACATGTGTATGTATATCATTTGTAAGTAATAAGTTGGTTTACTTAGCTTCATTTTCGTGTACACCATCCAAGTTGCTAAGCAAGAGAGAAAAGAGAGAAAAGAAGCTAGGGTTTGCACAAAAGCCATGAAAGATTTATGAAAAAGTGAGCAAGAGAAGGAGCACAAGTCATCAAAATGGATCATCAAGCTCTTAGAAGGTTTTATTAAGAAGAAAGAGAGCAACATGAAGGTATAATGATGTTTAATGCCTTAATACTTTATATTTATGTGTTCTAAGTGCTTAAAGTTGGGATTTATGTGAAGTCATGCAAGTATTCATGGTTAAATATGTAAGTTATATGAGATTATGTGTTAAGAGAGTGATTTATGTGAAAACCTTAAAGGTTGAAGTTGAGGGTATATATTTTTTGTGTAAGCATGCTTATGCTCATGTATAGAAATCATGATTTATAGATGATCATATGTTAATTATTGAGAGTTTTGATGAAAACCTAGTTAAAGATGTTGAGCATGATTGATACATGAAAAATCTCATGCTAGATAACATACAAGATGCTTTAAAGATTAAGAAGCATGTTTTGTTCAAGGAAATTCAATATTAGGCTATGAATTGCATGTAGCCCGAATCGTAATCTGTAAAGTGCATTAAAATGTGCATATAAAAGTTACATGAATACACAAAGTGGTTAAATGTGTATGTGGTAGCCTATGTGGTGTATTGAGTCTAAGAATTAAAGTTGAGTTTAACGTTAGAATTTGTAAAGTTGATGAAATGCAATAAATATGTGAATTTTGGCTATTTTGTGAAATTGAAGGCCAAATGAGTCCAAACAACTAAGTTTGATGTTAATATATGTGTTAAAATCATTTTGAAAGTTATTTGGCATCTATGGCGATAATTGAGAGTTTTAAATGTTTTAAAACGTTCGTCGACGCCTAAATCGAATCATTTTGAAAAATGAAATCATTTGAAATGTTTTGAAGGCCCGTACAAGTTAAATATGTGTTATATGTGGTAAATTGTGTGTTGGTAGTAAGTTTTTCAAAAATGGGCCATGAATAGCATAAGTGTTGAAAAATGGAAAGTTCGAAAATTTTAATGAAAATTCAACCTTAAGGGTGATTTTTGGCAATTTTGAAGAATTAAAGGTGAAATAAAGTCATATGAGTTAGTTTTATGTTATTACATATATTTAGGTTGATTTGGAAATCAACGAATAGAAATTTGAGCAAAAAGGCGATTCGACCGATCGAAATCAATCGTTTCGACTCGAAATGAATTTTTACGGACAATTCTCGCCTCGTGCGAAGTTTTATGATTTTAAAAGTTTGGACATGTCATATATGACATAAGTGAACTATGTTAAGTGTTATAATGGAGTTTTAAAGCATATGACCAAAAATCACAAAGTTGAAAAAATTGAGTTCGAAAGTTAAATTTTTTCTAAGTGTTAGAAATGTTTTGAATAGCCCTTCTATGGGCTAATGTATCAATGATTTTAAAGCGTCAAATGTGGCAACTAAAATTTTTATAAAATACTAGGTGGTGAGGTATAGATGTGGTCCAAATTTAGGCTCATTTGGATGTAAGATGAAGGAGTTAAAAATCAGCAAATGTTAGGCAAAAATCAGAAATTGCTGTTTCTAAACACTTGGTCGGGGCTAGATGTTTTGTACTAAGCATCTAGCCGGGGCGCAATGTTACTGTTCATGGCTGAGGAGATTTCGCAGCCAACGAAGTCTGACGGCGCCGGGGTGAAGTTTCTATGCATTTGAAATTTTTTTGAGCTTCCAAAAAGCTATATTTTGATATGGAATGATAGAAATGAGTTATATAAACCTTATAATTGATAATAATGGTCAAATTAAAGGGTGTTAAGGTATAATGATATGATGATTGACATAATATAGCATGCCTAAAGCTAAGCCAAAATGTGTTTTAGGTTATGAAAAACGTCGAAAGCAAGCTAGGATGTATTATTAACCTACATAAGGTATAATACATCATATGTGAAATGATTAGAGACGAATGATTGTGTAATTATGAGATAAGTTTGATGAGTTATATTAAGTTTTATGATCCTATATTGATGTATAGGTTATGTATTGACAGATGGCGCTCAATGTACCAAATCGATGCGAGGAAAGATAGAAAGGCCAAGCGAGACAGTACATGTTAAGTTAAATAAAAGCGTACAGGCAAGTTTTTCAGACTTAAGTGTACTAAATGTTCTACATGAACTATGTGATAGTTTAAATGTGCACTCTGTGCAATTATATGTGTAACTGTTAAGTGGAATATGTGGCATTAAGTACAGCATGGTAAAGTATAGGATGTATGACGCATATTATGAACTGTGAGCATGTAAAGTGTTATCTGATTGACTTGCTGAGCTTTATGTTCACTCTTGCTATAAACTAACATTTTAGGTAAAGTATGAGAAGGCCGGAGGTTCCGGTATAGCTAAGGTAAAGAATGTAAATAAACGGATCAGCATGAGAAAATTTGTGATATGTATATGTGTAATGTGCAAATAAGTCAAATAAATATAAACCTACAATGGTAATAAGGGTTGATGATTCATAAATCCATAGAGATAAATGTGTATGTATGTATGTATTATCCAATTAGAAGATGTAAATGATATAGTTTGATGTATTATGGTTAGTCGAGTCTGATATATACTAGAACTCGCATGTATGGTACCGAGGTATGAAACTGGCACAAGTAAACAGGATCATGTATGGAACAGATATGAGTATACAGGGCCATATATGGATAGACTAATGACAAAATTTATTTGCAGATTATGTTATTAAATCATAATATATTATATAATTGTGAATGGTAATATACTAGATCACAAATAATAAATGTTTAACCCAAGTGCTAATGAATGTTAAGTAAGCGTTGCGATCTTGAGACAGGTAAGGAATATATGATAATAAAAAAAAATATGGACCGCATTATGGTTTCAAAGATTAAAGGTTAAGTTTTAATGCACGAGATTCTAATTAATGTGGTTTAAAGTTAATAATTATCTTATTCAGACATAATTGGACTTAATTAAGGGAAGGTGGGATCATGGGGCGTTACAACATCACTCAATTAATCAATCAATTAACTTTTTTATTTAACCTTAGTTCACTCCTTAATTTGTAACACGTGTTAGAAGTATTCGCCAATAAATAGAGACCAAAACTCTCGCTCTATAACATACCTCAAACATTTTTTTATTTTATTTTTTTGTTGCTAAAATACCTCAAGTATTCTATCTTCTCTTTATACACCTAATTTTTCTACACATTGGTTTTCTCTCTTTTTGTGGTCACGAGAGTATAAGGTTGAATCATATATTCTATTACAGTTCAAATACTCCCGTTGTTGTAAGATAAGATCGTTGAATCCTGGAAGGTGCTTTGGCCAAGACTTTTGAGCACTTATAGTTTTACTCAAAGAGAGTCAAAGTATCTAAAGAAAATGTCTACACACCTCAATCTACTAGTTATATCTTAATTTTTTTCTTGTTTTCAGATTATAGTTGTTCTGTTCTATTTTATTATTACTAGGGATAACTCATACCTGAAGGCACGGTACAACTAATATAATAGTTAAATACTGTATCCAATATTTCTAGATTGAAAAATCTAAAACTGTTGTGGATTCTCAGTTCCATAATAGAACCGAAAGTCTAACCATTAATACAAAAAGATTGATACTCAATCCAGTTATAGTTTCTTTTTGAGGCAAACATTAGTGTGCTACTCATTCCCAACTTAAAATTAGTTTTTGGCAGGTTTGAACAATTAATTGATTGACGATAGCGGACTCAAATTTGTGTAATACAGTGTTTTCGAGTATCTCACACACCTTTTTTTTATTGACAAAACAGAATGAGAAGTTTGGCAACATTTATTTGCCTCCAATATCTCTAACTATGGATCAATATAATCCATGAATAGTATTTTCAGTGAAAAAATAGTAGTACTGCAAGCCATTTGGTGAGATTCAATTAGGAAAAAAAAAGATGTAAAAATATAAAAGAAAGGCTTTTGCATATATGCCCAAAAGTATAAAATGAGCTCTCTAAGTCCAAACAAAAAAGTATTGTCATGACACCAATTAAATCGCATCACCATAAAATTTCTTCCTCTATATATATTTTTTGAAATTGGACAAAAGATTCGCATACCATAAGTCAGAGCCTACTACAATAGTTGCTTTCGATATAGTCCGCAAAAATACCAAAGAGATGACACGTAATTATCTGTGCCTGAAGGTATGATGTAAATTAAAATTCCAAAAAATACTCTATTACCTAAAAACTCTTTGCAACCTAAAATAACTTACAAATCAATTATAATGAATATGAACCGTCCATATGATTTCTCGCCCAAATCAGTTTGCATGTGGAAACATAACGACCGCAATACTCGAAAAACAGGAAAAAAACGTCAATGCTAAAATGGTGACTCATGTTGTTTACGTGCAAATTTTTTATTTTTTATTTTTTTATTATATTTATAATAATAATAATAATAATTATTATTATTATTACTATTATTATTATTGTTATTATTATTATTATTATTATTATTATTATTATTATTATTATTATTATTATTATTATTATTATTATAGTGTAGTGGTGAATTTGATTTGGACGAAAAATGTGAGTGGATAGATTTTTGAAAAAAAAATGTTGAATTAGGGGAAAAATGAGAGATAGATTAGTAACCGTTGGATATTGAAACCCCAAATGATGTTAGACTGTTATATGTTGAAGCCTAAATTAATTTGAGGCCATTGGATGTTGAAATCTTGAAATTTGAGCCGCTTTATTTTATATTATAAATTGCTACCGTAAGTGAATTAAATTTTACAACACAATTAAAAAATATGGTGGTCAGTATCAATCTTGTTGCACAATATTATTATTTTTGCTCTAGAAGAATATCTAAAATCTCCGAACTTAAAGTGCTACTTCAAAATGAGACCCAGTTGATGATCTATAAAGCTATCTTCCTCAAGTAGATCCATTTGTGTTGTATATGTAGTTTAATTTTGCTACAGAAGTTAAAGTTAGAATGTGATACGATCCAAATATCAGCTTAAAGGGCCGAATAAAACTTCAATCAAAAGGCCCAAAACAATCAGCACACAAGTCCATTCTCGGCTATGAATTTCAATCAGCCTACAATAGCTTAATTCCTTTGATTTTAAAAGCTTTACAATTACGGCAACTCAATTTGAATCCAAACTAATTGCGGCAGAATTGAGGGTCCTAGAACTTCTAATTTGAAACAAAGAGGACAAAACAATTCAGTTCCAATTCTCCTTTTGATTGCGGCAAGCTTTCAGTCCATAAATAGATTCCAATTCTGATCCAACTTGCGGCAAGGAGAGAAAGGAAAACAGCTGCAATTAAATAAAAAGGCAGCAAGGAAAGTTTCAATGTAATTAGGATTTTTTTTTATTTATGTATTTATTTTTCTTGTAATTCTAAAGTATTCTATTAGGGTTTAACTAGGGTTACAATATTAGAGTTTCTAGAATTTTCTTTTGTGTACTATAAATAGGGTAGATTGTAAAAAAAGTTTTTGTAGTTATAAAATTATTGAGAGGTTTTTCTCTTTTGATTCTTTAAGAACTAACAAATTTATCAGAGTAAATTTGTGACGTTCAACACGACTTATCAATCAATAACTCATAATTGATTGTGGCATCATTCTACCATACATCAACCGTTGATTATACCAAGGTTACCATTTCAATATAAGCGAGGGGTCGACGTGTTATTGATGTTCCACCCATACCCATTGCTAGAACGATCCGAGAGACAATTACCCCACGCAAGCGTGCCGTGGAATTTATCATTTGGTATCATAGATAGGCTATCAATTTTATTAATTGGTATCAAGAGCTAAGTTTCGAGCGGGTTACTTATCATTTACTTTTCTTGTTTGATTATTAAAAAATACTCAAATTCAAACCTACAACCATCAAAGTCATCCAAAGTCAAGATTTCATCCTACTCGAAGCCATACATCATTAAAACCATCAAGTCAGAACCCATCAAGGCCATAAAATTTTTGCAAGCCTAACAAGCTTTCCCAAAAATTTAAAGGCATACAAGACGCAAGCCAATCCAAAATCAACGTAGATCAAGCCCAACGAAATCAACAATTGTATGCGTTGCAGTTTGCTTCCCACATACAATTACGATTTTCGCAGCTACAACCACAAATTTTCATAACCTCTACAAAGCTATACTTCCGCAGAAAATCACATAGCTAACTGTTTAAAATTGAAGCCAATTCAGTTGTCCTAACCCGACAATCCTGAATTCAAATCTGATTCAAAACAGCAGAACATCAATTTCGTAGTCATCAAGCATTGAATTCGCAGCCTGTTCAATCACGTGAGCTCCAAGTAATTTCAATCTGTGAAGCATCAAGGGTTACGAATTCTATAGCACCAAAAATCCAATCTCGCGATATAAAAACTGTCTACTCCGTGACATCTTTAAGCTGTAATCTGAGGCCCAAGTTGTCACGTCCCTAAATCCGTGCGCTTTCCACGCGGACTTGTTGCTGACTTTTCACAACTTCTAAAACCTCCTACTAATAATTTATATCGATTTAACTAGTCTAATATAGACAAATTCTCTACTACATCCCTGGATCACAACTGATACCAACGGGATACTCACATCTGTTACTACAACTTCCAAAACTAAGTCTTTTTAAGTATTTCTAAAATTTTTAATCCAACACTAAATCCTTCTGAGTATAGATATTATAGACTTATATTACTGACAACCAGGTCGTTCCCAAAAAAGAGGGGGTCTTTCGTTAAAAAAGACACTTTAATATCGCGCAATTGAATAACCCTTTTTCTTGACAGAACTTTCTAGATACTACCAATAATATGACTCATTACTATTTCTCATATTAAACATCTTTTTTCATACTTCTAACTCCAATTTGTTAGGTTTTGCACTACTCGGACTAGCCTTGACTAAACAAAAAACCTTAGCTGGCCAATCCCTAACCTTGGCGCGCTTGGGTGCTGCAGCGCTCCAATGCATCCCCAAACCCTAACTCCCTTTCTAGGTTACATGTTTTGATCTTTCAAACCTACTTGCTTTAAACTTATTTTTCCATTAATCTACAAAACATTTTTGTGTGATTCTCGATCCTACGCATTTGTAACTTCCCTCAATACAACATTACTTTAGGTTTAGAAACCTAAATTCATCTATACATGGCTGCACATCACTTATAAACCTTAATGAAAACTAGGCTGCATTGGGTTTCATAAGTTCATGCTTCTATCATTCTAATTTGACGTACATCTTTTGCATTATTTAGCTATTCTATCATTTTATAAGACTCTATAATACTAAATTATAAAATCATAAACCTACTCATGCATCATTTTATGAATTCTACTCAAGAAGACATGAACAAAACTAAAACAAGAATTTTTTACCTCTTGAAGTGCTTGCTCTACCACTTTGATTCTTCAAGCCTCAATCTTTCTTCCTCTCAACGATTACTCTCTTATGATTATACTAGTTTCTTAAGCTCTATAATACTTGTGAATTAGTGAAAATGAATGAAATGAAAGGCTCCAATTTATAGGCTTTCAAACTTAGGGCATAATGGACTTAAAGCTACAAATATCAACCAATTTCATCATCATTTGGGTGAGTCAAAAGGGCAATTCACCATATGAGTCACCAAGCTCCTTAACTCCTTCAATGAGTCACCAAGCTTAATCATCAATTACCACAACATACCATACAAACAATGCCACCACACCAAAGAAAGCAAAGTTCCATTTGCCAACTTCATGTGCTAGCTTGCAAGCATGCTTACACATATTGTAAGTATACTAGCTTTCCTAAATGGCCAAAATGGCCTTCCTATTCCACCAAATCCAACCCCCACGTTTTAGCTGCTTTAGTTTGGTTTCTCCAATTGAATGCTAAGTAGCTTAGTTAGTTACCAACTTAGCTACTCGAACTTAGTTTGCTTTCTAGTTCATTTTTAACTAACTTAGTTAGCCATCTTGTTCGATCCCAACTAATTCAGTTAATCACCAAAGTTGATTTTATTTTTATACTTTGACTTTTTCATATTTATATTATATAATTCTCGTATTATTCTCCATATTATACTCGTATAATAATTTGTATTAAACTCTTATTATTCTTCGTATTATACTCGTATAATAATTCATATTATACTTGTATTCTACTCTGTATTTATGAATAGTATTTTTGTATTTATACGTCATATAAATACTTAACTCATAATATACTCCAAAGTATAACCTATAAATCATTCTTAATTTTTTAAACAGGTATAAAAACTTCTTTCTAATTTTCATTCCACGTTGGCCAAGGATTTCTGAGTTGCTATTTATCGAATTACATAGGACATACTCTTCCTTTACTAGAAGTAGTAGATCTTTTGTTGACCATTCACCTACCTGTACATCTTATTATATCCGATCATACCCTTTGATATACCCTAAAGGTCATAAGAAAAATGCCAAAAATATAACTCATCATACACAAGATACTATAATGATCTCAAGTCCAAGGATCACTTGTACTACTATCACAAAAGGAACTTCAATTGACATGCAAGTAAAACTCCATTAGGCGTTCCTTGAACGAGTCACGTTCAGTGAGCTTATTCTCTAATAAACACCTACATACTTACTTTAGTGTCTCCACACAAATGATTATGAGATCAATCATCCTTTTTATAAGAGCAAACACAGTATGTACTAATCTATTCGGATTCACTAATCCCCTTTTTAGTGATCTCATGATTAGGAATATTTTAGTTTTTGAGCTATCAAGAATTTAGATCTCATTAGCATAAACCTCATCATGATTCTAAAATTATTACTCAAAACTATAGGTTTATTCATATAATTAATTTCACTAATTAATCATTAATAAAAAAATATTTTGATACTTTTTTTAATAAGCGAATAAGATTACAAAGTATATACTTATCATATCAAATGTGATTGACTTGAGGACATACTACTATCAATATTTCACTTGCAATAAAGTTAATCGCCCTTTGGTATCCCCATACAATTCTTCTCTAAGTGGTGTACGAATTACTTAGTAAATATTTTAGTTAATGGATCTATAATGCTGTATTGAGAGTTTACCACATCTATGGTGTCATCTCCTTTTTAATAATTCCTTTAATAAAACGAAAGTACTGCAACACATGTTTGAATTTCAGATGAGACCTAGGATCTTTGACGAATTAAACTCCTTTAATGCTAAGAATCATTTTAAGTTCTGTAATGAACTTGTTGAACCAAACAATCTCTTTGTAGCTTCACTTATAGTTATTTACTATGTCTTTGTCACTAAATCTGTAACTCTTTGCTGTTTGGAACCTTTCCAACTCACTGCACTACTATTCAAGGTAATCATATAACCTAAAACGAATTTGTTGTTGTTATAGTTAGTTTGAAAAACAGAGTCTATTAAGCCCTCTTAGTTTTAATTAGACCAACTGTTTGCCTAATTTTAAAAAGAAATTTATACGCAAGTATACGCGGCCCACAAGTAATAAAGTGATTAAGTCGAGTGTTAAACCCACAAGAAATTAAAAATAATTATTACTAAATACTAATTTAATATCAAATTAATTCTATTTAAACAATCGCAATTTAATTATAAAATAAACTAATTAAAATTAGTAACTAGATTAAAATAATGAAAATGATTAAATCAGATTAAAAATATTTAATATTATAATTTTTCTCAATGCTTCATTTAAATCTCTTTACTCTCTTTCTAATTAATTAATTATATTGAATTGTTAAGTGAGAATGTCTAACTATTTATTAACATTTATCAAAAATTAATAAAAAATACATATTTCAGTTAGTTATTTTATATTCATGCAAACCACTTAAAATAGACTCATTAAGAACAAACTCTCAATATGTTGCATGTGACATATAGATATATTCATCATATACACTATCATGTTACTCTTTCTAAAAAGAATAAACAAATTCACATGTTATCATATTCAGATCGAAACCTATAATCCACTTTTGATTTCATATATATTATCTCATTAATTATGGTGCAAATAATTATACATGAACGCACAAAATATGATTAACAACTCATATATAATCATTAATAATTAAAAAAAGAACAAATTAATTTAAACTACACATAGGGTTTAATTGCAATCTCAATAATAAATTATCTCATAACTAAATAATTAAATAACCACAAATAATTTAACATCTTAAAATTAAAAAAATAAAAGTAAAAATAAATAACTCAAATCTGTATTGATATCCGTTTGTCACTTGGATCACAATCTTCAATGGACAAGCACCACCTTCAATTATTGAATCATTCGCGCTAAATATTTGCTTTTAATTCTGCTCCTAAACTACTCTAATATAATATTCTACTTTAAAACTATGTTAATAATATAAAAATAAGAACTACATAGTATATTTATAGGAGTACAATAATAATCCTAATCAAAATTGGAATTAAAAACACAGTTGAAATAAAAAAAATAATGAATAACCCCGAATAAGTAAATTGAGTCCAACCAAATTAAATGAATGAACCCAACATATTTAATTCTTAAGTCCAAAGTGGAGCCCAATAGAAAGTTAAAATTGTAGATCAACATTTATACATATATGTGTGTGTGTGTGTGTGTGTGTGTGTGTGTGTGTGTGTGTGTGTGTGTGTGTGTGTGTGTGTGTGTGTGTGTGTGTGTGTGTGTGTGTGTATGTGTGTGTGTGTGTGTGTATAGGTGTATATATGTATAATTAAACTATAAAAATAAAGCAAAATTTGGCCCTTAAATGGCCAAATGGCCGGGTACGATGGGGCCCACTTAGGGTGGATTGATTTGCTTCATGTTGCTTCTTCCACACATTTGGTTTTGGTGGTTCAATCACCCTAGTCATTCACCATGTCAATCAACCAATCAATCCATCAAATAGTAATCCCAATTAGACTCTAATTTGACTATGTTAGTTGATTAAGGAAAGTTGATGGTGATTAAGGAGGCTCTATATATAAAGTGCTTTACTCATAGGTTATGTTTGCTTGACAATTGCTAGAACACGAGAAAAAAGAGAGAGACTTGTTGAGAGAGAAAAGAGAGATCACTTGTGTGTTGAGAGTTCACTAAAGAAATTGCCAGAGGAGAAGCTTGGTGGATGTTAGGATGCTGTCGCATGCACCCAAAAATAAAACCTTACTTTTTAAAAATATTAATGTAGTTGTGCAAGTAAGAGTCGAACCCACAGAGAGTGAATTGTTTTAATAAATCTAATGTTTTCAAAAATATCTAATTAAATGGGGGATTTGGAATTATTAATTAACTAATTAAAATTCAAACAAACAAATAAAACTAAATAATAAATAATAAATATGAGAAAAATAAATTAAAACAAACTTCAGTTCCTTAGTTCAATATCCCCTTCTTTTAATTAACAAATTAATCAAGTTATTATTACCTTTTCCTTCAATTGAAATTAATAATCCTAGATAACCGACAATCGCCAAGCTACCCGAAATCCTCCTTAAATTATAAATCTAATGCAGCAATCGCTCACAAAAGACCCTAACTATCATACAACCTAGAACTATCAGTCTAGATTTAATATAACAGTTGCATTAAAAATTAGAGAATTAGATTATTCCAAGCAACAATCTCAACATCGCGGACCATTTAACTTGCCATCTTGATAACCATAATAATATTCAAAAGTTTGTCCACAATCAAATATTATTAACTGCTACTTATGATCAGATAAAATATCGTTTGTTTAATATCAAATCTTAATCTAGCATATGACAAAAACTTAATTAATTCAACGGGCCAAATCAAATTAATCAAATAAATATCATAAAACAATTAAAACAGATCATCAAGAATAAATCTCATGCATGAAGGAATAAATAATAAAACTCAATTAAAATATTAATTAAAAATAAGGTTCAACATCCCTTTGGAACTGAAAAAATAAAATTAGCCAAACATAATAAAAATAATACCTACTAGTTGAAAAGCTCTCTCCAAGAAATTAGGAGAAAGATCTCCCAAAAACTTTCTATCAATAATGAGAGATTGACCCTCTATTTATAGGCCTCTAACTTGTCCAAACCCTAATAGGATTTACAATTAAAAATAAAAGAAAAAGAAAAATAATCATTATCCTAACCCTAGTTGGAATTAAAATTCAATTTGGAATCAAAAAGTAGCAAAAATCTAAAATAATTCCGTTTTCCCAGCAATTCCGTGCAACCAAACGCCCCTTACACGCGTCGTTGACCAGTCAACGCGGTGACAGCTGCCTCTTTCTTTTCCCGCTGGCGCGTGTAAGTCACGCGCTTGTAACAAAAATTACATGTCCGCGCATTGCGCGGCGTCCGTTTCCTTCAAATCGCCAAAACGACGTCGTTTCAATTCCTCGCTGATTCTATCTCCAATGCGCGCATTGCGCGGAAAGCCGGAGGATTTATTTACAAAAATGCCACTGGTGCTGGTTAATTACAAAATTGCCATTTAGCTTTTGCGGAATTTACAGTTTTGTCCCTCAGCTTTATTTTTTCCTACAAAATAAAATATAAAATAATTAAAAATAATATAAAAATACTAAAAATTCCTAAAAACACATAATAATAAATAAAACACCTAAAATAAATAAAAACACATAAATAAAAAGAAATATAAAAATACTATAAAATTACCTAAATTAACATAAATTAACTAAAATCCTATAAAACCTATTAAAATCAAAATAAGCTAAATAATTAAACATTTAAGCACACAATAAATATAAAAACTAAATATTATGGCATAAAAATATCGTATAATTTAGTCCTATAAGATGTCATATATTCTCATATCTTACTTTGGCAGGAAAAGAGCACACAAGTCTATAAGGTTCAAAAGTGCTCCAACCCTTCTTTAGTTCATATTTGTAGTGTATATATGTTTTATATGGTTAAAAAGTATTTTTAACAAATCAAAGTTATTTTTATGGTCTAGAAGTCTTAAGCTATGTTATATTGGTAGATTCATGGGTTAATATGTTTAAATCATGTTTTGGTATGTGTTGTATGCATATAAACAGAAGAAAAGTCTATATTGAACTTTACCGGTAAAACTCTAGTTGAGCATGTGCTATTTAATGTTGTAGTTTAAAATGTACAAGTTAGATATGTGATTTCTATGGATAGAAAGTTATATGTATGAGTTATGAAGATAACACAACTTGAATCTCTAAAAAATATAGAAAAACAAAGAAGTTATGACTCTTACCTCAAAACATGTCGATTTTGAAATCCAAGGTGGTTCGATCTTAAATTTTATGTCAAATCGTTTTCAAAAATGTGATCGAACTATGAAATATTGTAAAGAAAGAAGTTAGGAAAATAACAACACTGATTTGGTGTCATTTGGATGTGTATATTTCATTTTATATAAGTTTGAACCAAAGAAATTAAAGTTGAAAAATTAGGGTTTTGAAAAATAGAGCTACCGCCGTAGCGGTAAAACACCATGTGATTAAAAATTAAGCCACCACAACAACGGTAAATCCCACCACCGCAGCGGTGAAACTTTTTGAAGGTCACCACCATAGCGGTGAACTAGACAGTTTGAAAAATTAATTTCGGACTGAGTCAGGTCGGGTCGGGTCGATTTTGGCCGGGTCGACTCGAGTTAAAAAATAAAAAATATTTTATAAATTATTTTATTATTTTTGGATCTAATAAAAGTAATTTAAACATTATGAAAGTTAAATTAATAGGTAAAAGAGGATAAAATATTATTAAAGAATTAATAATATAAATAAATTAATAAAATATTATAAAATAAATAAAATATTATTAAAGAATTAATAATATTATAAAGTCATTAAAATATTATTAAATAATTAATAATATTAGATAATAAACAAAATATTAATAAATGATTAATAATATTAGATAATGATTAATATATTATTAAATGATTAATAATATTAGAATATGAATAAAATATTATTAAATGACCAATAATATTACATAATGAATAAAATATTATTAAATAATTAATAATATTAATAATGTAATAAAATATTATTAAATGAATAATAATATTAGAATATGAATAAAATATTATTAAATGATTAATAATATTATAAATTTAATAAAATATTATTATATAGTAAATAAAATATTATTAAATAATTAATAATATTAGAAGGTTAATAAAATATTATTAAATGATTAATAATATTATAAGACTAATTAAATATTATTAGATTATTAATAATATTATATAAGAGTTTGAACTATATTAAACAATTAATATAGGTTTTATGTGATTAAAATATTATCAAGTGATGATAATATTTTCTAAGTGTTAATATACCCTTAACTATATAATTATTTGGTTAAG
Source organism: Hedera helix (assembly GCA_947179155.2). Lineage (NCBI taxonomy): Eukaryota > Viridiplantae > Streptophyta > Magnoliopsida > Apiales > Araliaceae > Hedera > Hedera helix. The sequence goes on from OX359270.1 coordinate 23,064,830, forward strand.
TGTTAGAGGTGTAAGATGTATAGAGGTTATCATATGAATGTATATATGATACTAATTGAAAGATCAACTTGATAAATTGTTAAGTCTATTCAAAGATTGTAAATTGAATTGGTTAGCAGTAAACAACAAACGAGGCAAGTTCTATGACCCTTAACTTGTATTTATTTTTGCAAGTTCCTTAACCTCACTCAAATTTTATATTGAGTAAGTTCTCTAATTTTATTCAATTATTGTTGAGCAAGTGTCTACACTTGTATTTATTTGTCAGAACTTTAAGTGGTTTAATTATTTAAAGTTATTCCACATCGATATTATTATTGTATTCGCACTTGGTGCATTTGCAAGCTTTATAGTTCATTAATTCAAGAACTGTTTAAGAGTATCTAAGCTAATTATTTTGGCTAGACAATGCATGTTTAAATTCATCAAATTGAATATTTTAAAAGCTTATCCAAACTATTGGTTGGTGCGGATTCTTATTGTAAGACTGAGAACGAACAACCCTATATAAGGGGATTATTTTTATCGGGAAACCGACCTTTGCATTAGATGTCTGAATGTTATGCATATACATAGGGTACAAGAGGCTGATCCCCTCGCGTACCAAACTATCAAGGTGTCAGATATATATGTCTATTTTACCTTTAACAACAATTCATGGTCCTTAGATGCCACTCAGCAATAAAGAGTAAATCTATTCTTTTATTGAAAATTAATTCTCATTCTTTCACAAATTGTTATCTATTGTTGAAACACTTGATGTTAATTCTCCTTCAAGCATGACATATCTTCTATTATCTGTTTTTAAACTTGCTGAGCAAGCTAGTTGCTCATTCTTACTATATCGTGACTTATTTTTTAGCTAAGCCAGAATGCTCCAAAACAGATAAAGGCAAGGCAAAAACCAAAGCATAGAATAACTTAATACATATAAAATTATTTGGTTTCATGTAATTTCTTGTGTAAATCTTAGGTAATCCCGTAAGATATGTACTGTTATGTTAGGTTAGTCGACCTTGGGATTGTAGTATTTTTATAAGGAACTTTATATATTATTCCGCGATGTTTAATTAAAGATTATAGTTTTGATGTTATTTAGTATTGTACAGTGAGGAACCAAACCCGAGATTATGGAACTCGAATTTAGGGTCGTCATAGGTTGGTATCAGAGCTGTAGGTTAGAAACGTTAGGAATTGCGAAACCTAGGTTATAACCTTAGAACAAAACTCATATCGAGTGCGTTAGGAGATGAATCAGGGAGATTCATCATATTTTATATTTTTGGAGGTGGATTGAGAAAATCCATTGAGTCGAGATGTACATGATAAAATATCATTTTATTTCATCAATGAATATATTTTATTGTTGTACTGACATGTGTTATTTTTATGATATAGGATGCCTGAGATTGGACAGTCTAGTCATGTTGCGGATGATGTGTTCATTGATATCCATATGGATACTGCACAGCCACTGGTGATTGCACCGATAGAGGATCCGGAGTCTGATCCTGAGGAGGGTGATCGTGAAGAGCTTGTTAGGGGTGGAGTGATGAGGTTATACAGTGAGGATGAGGTCGAGTCTGAGGAATCTGAGGAGGAGCCAGCTGAGTACATTGATGGCATGGGCACCACTACTAATGAAATCATTGAGGAGATGACTACGAGGAATAAGGAGTTGAAGGATAGGGTTCAACATTTAGAGGAGGAGAACCAAACTCACCTGCATATGGAGGATCAATATAAGGATGCAGCTTATCAGTTTTTTGGCGAGAACATAGATCTGAAGGAGAAGATGGCAGAGATGGAGGCTAGATTGGCAGAGGCTGAGCTGAAGAGTCAGCAAACACAGGCAGAGAAGGAGGTTATTAGAGGCCAGTGGCAGCAGACAGTAGATGCTAGGATAGATATGGAGATCCAGCTAGATGCGGTACATGGGCAGATGCTGGAGTTAGAGGACGAGGTTCGAGAGAAGATGGTGAGGATCGATAGACTTAGTTATGTTTATCGTTCTTCTTTTTGGTAGATTTTAGAGTAGGGTACATTACTACCTAGCTGAGGAGGGCCAGTCCATGCACACTATCAGCAGGAACATGGTGATGGCTATAGGGAATGAGGAGTACGACGATGCGGTTCATCGAGGGATGCACAGTTAGTAGTATTAGTTTCTTTTTTTATGTTATATGTACATAGATGCGATAGAAACCCAATTTTTGTTTTGATGGAGGGTTAGTATGTTTGTAAATCCTAACTCTAGGAAGTTGTAGGATATGTTTAGTAGAGATTCCATCTTTTGTAGCCTTTAAGGGATAGAGACATTTATAGCAGTATGCTGGTGATGTAAAGTGTTATGCACTATTGTTTTAGCATATGAATATAAATGCAGTCAGGTTTATGTTTATATGTGTGATATGGTTACTTGTATTTTAGCTAAAATTGCTTAAGATGCAAGACAAAAGTGAAAAGAGGAAACAAGTATAATAACTTAAATTTTTGTTTATAACAGAAAATGCCACCACGTAGACAATCACTGAGAAACCAAGGGGTAGAAGAATCGGTTAACAACGATGAGGGGGGACGCAATGTGGACCCAATGCAGAACTTCGTCGACATGCTAGGTGAAGCAATGTAAAACCGAAACCCAGTAGTAGAAAATCCGTCACCACTATAGAATCAGTTGGCGAATTTTAAAGACTTCAAAGCAGTCGAACCGCCAGAGTTTAGAAGGATGACCGACTTGATAGAAGCTCAGTCCTGGATAAAGGAAATAGAAAAGGCGTTCGTTATTTCGAGAGTGACGGAGGAGCAAAAGACTATTTTTACTACCTACATGATGAAGGGAGAAGCCAATTTTTGGTGGAAAGCTAATCAGAATAGAGCTAGTGAAGGGGTGGTGTCTTGGACAAGGTTTAAGAAAATATTCGATGAAAATTATTTTTTGAAAAGTATGAAGAGTAGGATGAAGGTAAGATTTATGGAGTTAAAGCAAGAGAACATGTCAGTACCCGAGTACGCGACAAAGTTTAACGAGTTAGCCAGATTTGCTCCGCATCAGGTAGACACGGAGGAACGCAAGGCTAGGAGATTGAGAATGGTTTAAGACCATGAATATTCAACAAAGTGACAATGTTACAGATTGATTCATTCTCAACTTTACTGGAAATATCCATCATAGCTAAGAGAGGAACGAGGCGTTATCTAAGTATAATCAAGAAAGGAGCAAGAAGATGAGTGAGGGTGGAAATAAGAACAATAACGGAGGAGGCAACATCAATAACAATAAACGTAAGTGAAAAAACAACAATTTAGGGACACTCCAGGGAAGCGATCAAAAGAGAGAAAACAAATGAAGTAAGAGTGGGAAGAATCACTCAGGGGAGTGTATGAAGAGGAAGAACGTCTACTACAATTATGGGCAAGAAGGGCATATCGCTCCTAATTTTCCCAAACCTAAGAAGGGGAGTTGTTTCATATGTGGAGCTATGGACCGTCAGGTCAAGGATTGTCCAAAGAAGAAGAATGACGGAGGAAGAAAATATAGAGGAAACAACAGTAAGCTTACCATTGGAGGACCAGTGCAACAGAACAAGCCGACAACATGGACTTTCAATATCACGGTGCAAGACGCCATGGAATCAAAAGACGTGGTGTCAGGTATTATTCCGATCAATGATATAAATGTTTATGTATTGTTTGATTCGGGTGCTACCTGTTCATTTGTGTTTGATGATTTCGCTAAACGATTAAAATTGCCTAGTGAAAAGTTAGAAAATCCTATGAACATAGAAGTTGCCAATAAAGAAGTAATTCCTGTAGAATATATACATAGAAATTGTTGTGCTAAAATCAAGGGTCGGGAGTTGAATGTGAATGTGAATCTAATTTTGATACATTTGGGAGAGTTTGATGTTATACTGGGAATGGATTTGCTGTTTAACCATGGAGAGGTAATTGATTATCAGAAGAAGTGTATACACCTTAGGACACCAAATAAGTTTAAGGTTGTATTTTATGACAGTAAGTTGCCAAGACAATCTTGTTGTCTGACGATGATGCAGGCCAAGAAGCTGTTAAGGAGAGGATGTGTGGGATATCTGGCACATGTGTTAGATACACGAATGGTAAATCCTAAGATGGAACAAATACCAGTAGTTAAGAAGTTAATAGATATCTTTCTAAATGAACTGTCAGGTCTTCCGCCAGATAGAGAGATATAATTTGTGATTGATTTAGTACCATGGACAACACCAATATCGAAGGCACCATATAGGATGGCTCCGGTATAAATGAGGGAGTTGATGGTTCAGTTGCAAGAATTGTTAGATAGGAAGTACATTCAGCCTAGTGTTTCTCCATGGGGAGCACCTGTGCTGTTTGTAAAGAAGAAGGATGGATCGATGAGACTTTGTATGGATTATAGGTAGTTGAACAAAGTAATGATTAAGAACAAGTACCCGTTGCCAAGAATTGATGATCTTTTCGATCAATTAAAAGGGGCAAAGTACTTTTCAAAGATTGATTTGAGGACTGGTTATCATCAGTTAAAAGTAAGGAAGGAGGATGTACCCAAGACGGCATTCAGAACTCGATATGGTCATTATGAGTTTCTGGTAATGTCGTTTAGACTGACGAATGTGCCAGTCGCATTTATGGATATGATGAACATAATATTCAAGCAGTACTTGGATAAATTTGTAGTTGTGTTCATTGGCGATATTTTGGTTTATTCCAAAACGAAAGAGGAGTATGCCGAACATCTAAGATTGGTATAAGAAATATTAAGGAAGGAGCAATTGTATGTCAAATTCTCAAAGTGTGAATTCTAGTTTGAGAGAGTTCAATTTCCGGGTCACGTTATCAACAAAGAGGGAGTTTCAGTAGATCATGCAAAGGTGGAAGCAGTGATGAATTGGGAACAACCAAGGACGTCGACAGAGGTTAGGAGTTTCCTAGGGTTATCGGGTTACTATCAGAGATTTATCAAGAACTTTTCAAAGATAGCAACACCGTTAACCAATTTGACAAGGAAGACAGTGAAATATGTATGGACGGAGAAGTGCAATGAGAGTTTTCAGGAGTTAAAAAAGAGACTAAGTGAAACACTTTTGTTGACTTTACCGGACGATACAAGAGGTTTTACGGTCTATAGTGATGCATTGCACAAAGGACTTGGCTGTGTGCTTATGCAGAATGACAAAGTCATAACGTATGCTTTAAGACAACTAAAATAGTATGAGAAGGGATACCTTACCCACGACTTGGAGCTGGTAGTGTTTGCCCTTAAGATTTGGAGGCATTATTTATATGGAGAAAAATGTGAGATATTCACAGACCATAAGAGTCTGAAGTATATCTTTACACAAAAGGAGTTGAACATGAGGCATAGGAAATGGTTGAAATTGATCAAGGACTACGATTGTGAAATTCTCTACCATCCCGACAAAGCCAACGTAGTAACAGATGCTCTAAGTAGAAAGAGCGGGAAGAAATTATTTGTATTAACCGAACATAAAGAATTGGTGAAAGAAATGTCTCAAATAGAGTTTAAGGTGAAAAATCCGAAGGAGTCACTAGAAGTGGAAGCAAGCCCAACCTTGTTAGATAAGGTGAAAGAGGCTCAAGATAAAGATGAAGAATGTGACAAAATAAAAAAGAGGATGACCGAATAGGAGGAGGTCAAATTCAAAGTGGATAACAAAGGATTGCTAAGGTTTAAAAATCGTATTTGGGTACCGTTAATGCCTGAATTACGAAAGGAGATTTCGCAAGAGGCTCATAGTACGAGATACTCGATACATCCGAGAAGTACAAAAATGTATCAAGATTTACGTCAGCATTTTTGATGGCCGAATATGAAAAGAGAGGTTACAAAATGTGTCAGTCGATGCCTAACTTTTCATAGGGTAAAGGCAGAACATCAAAGACCAAGTGGATTACTACAACCGTTAGAGATTCCTGAGTGGAAATGGGAGCATATCACGATGGACTTTGTGGTAGGACTTCTAACAACATAGAAGGGATACGACGCTATATGGGTAATTGTAGGTCGACTAACAAAGTCAGCACACTTTTTGCCGATTAAGATTAAGTTCAGTTTGGATCAGTTAGCAAAATTGTACATAAAGGAGATAGTTTCAAGACATGCAGTGCCGGTATCAATTGTATCAGACAGAGATCCACACTTCACATCAAAATTTTGGAGGAGTCTTAAGGAAAGAATGGGGATACAGTTAAGAATGAGTACAGCGTATCATTCGCAGAGTGATGGGCAAAGCGAACGAATAATTCAGACACTAGAAAACATGCTCAGAGCCTGTGTGATGGATTTTCAGGGCAGTTGGGAAGACCATCTACTGTTAGTTGAGTTTGCATATAATAATAATTATCATGCGAGCATAGGTATGCCGCCTTACAAAGCCTTATATGGGAAGAAGTGTAGAACACCTCTATGTTGGGATGAGGTAGGAGAACGTCGACTGTTGGGGCCAAAATTGGTTCAACAGACTATAGAACTTATCAGAGTAATAAGAGCTCGGTTAGTAGCAGCTCAAGATCATCAGAAGAAATATGCAGATCTACATCGACAGAAGTGAGATTTCGAAGTAGGAAGTTTTATGTTTATGAAGGTGTCTCCCTAGACAGGGAAGATCCGATTTGAGAAGAAAGGGAAGCTGAGTCCGAGGTTCATAGGACCGTTCGAAATACTGAAGAGAGTGGGTGACGTGGCATACGAGTTAGCTCTACCTCATGAACTGAAGCATATCCATAATGTGTTTCACGTGTCAGTGTTGCGACCATACAAGCCTAATTACAAGCATGTTATATCCTATGAATCGATAAAAGTTGAAAAAGACTTATCATATAAAGAAATTCCTATACAGATATTAGATAGGAAAGAACAGAAATTACGAAATAAGGTTATACATTATGTCAAAGTCCTTTGAAGGAACCACAATGTTGAGGAAACTATGTGGGAACTTGAAGAAAAGATGAGGAATAATTATTCGAATATTTTTGAATAGCTTTAAATTTGTAATTCCAGGGACGTAATTCTTATAAGGGGGAGAATGTAATGACCACGAATTCTATATGTTATTGTAATTATAATTATTACATAATTATCAATGAATTAAAATTTTTGTATTAATTAAATTGTACATTAAATAATTGAATGAATATATATATGTGTATGTGTATATTTATTTAAAGTAATGAAGTAAGGTGTTAAAATTAATTAAAGCAAGTCTAAATGTATTATATTATAAGTCCAAATGAGGTATTAAACTAGGTCAAATAAATTTACCTAATAGTCCATGTAATTAAATAAACCTTGATTCATGTAATAATTAAACTAGCCCAATACTTTTTTTGATTAAATATAATATATGTTATTTAATGTTAGCCAAATAGAATAAGTAAATTGAGTCCAAACAAATTAAATTAATGAGTCCAACATATTTAATTCTTAAGTCTAAAGTGGAGCCCAATAGGAAGTCAAAATTGTTGGTCAACATTTATACATACGTGTATATATATATATATATATATATATATATATATATATATATATATAGGTGTATATATATATATATATAGGTGTATATATGTATAATTAAACTATAAAAATAAAGCAAAATTTGGCCATTAATTGGCTAAATGGCCTGATATGATGGGGCCCACTTGGGGTGGCTTGATTTGCTTTATGTTGCTTCTTCCACACATTTGGTTTTGGTGGTTCAACCACCCTAGTCATTCACCATGTCAATCAACCAATCAATCCATCAAATAATAATCCCAATTAGCCTATAATTTGACTATGTTAGTTGATTAAGGAAAGTTGATGGTGATTAAGGAGACTCTATATATAGAGTGTTCCACTCATAGGTTATGTTTGCTTGACAATTGCTAGAACATAAGAGAGAAAAGGGAGAGAGTTGTTGAGAGAGAAAAGAGATATCACTTGTGTGTTGAGAGTTCATTAAAGAAATTGCCAGAGGAGAAGCTTGGTGGATGTCACATATCCTCATATCTTACTTTGGAAGGAGAAGAAGAAGAGTACACAAGTCCATAAGGTTCAAAAGTGCTTCAATCCTTTTTTTAGTTCATATTTGTAGTCTATATATGTTTTCTATGGTTAAAAAGTATTTTTAACCTATCAAAAATTATTTTGATGGTCTAGAAGTCTTAAACTATGTTATATTGGTAGATTCATGGGTTGATATATTTAAATCATATTTTGGTATGTGTTGTATACATATAAACGGAAGAAAAGTCTATATTAAACTTTACCAGTAAAACTCTAGTTGAGCATGTGCTATTTAATGTTGTAGTTTGAAATGTATAAGTTAGATATGTGATTTATATGGCTAGAAAGTTGTATGTATGAGTTATGAAGACAACACAACTTGAATCACTCAAAAATATGGAAAAACAAAGAAGTTATAACTCTTATCGCAAAACATGTCGATTTTGAAACCCTAGGTGGTTCCTTGGGTCAAGTTGAGCATTCTTCACGATCTATCTCTATATATATTTATCCCCGATATTAGGATACTTCTCCCAAGTCCTTGATGGATTTAGAAAAATACATCTTTACTGGTTGTAGCATTAGTATGTCATTCATTTATCAGTAGTATATTATCATATAGTACTAGGAATGTCAAAGTGCTCCCACTAATCTTTTTTATACACTTGGTTCATCCAAGTTTTTTATAAAATCAAGCTATTTTCATTGTCTCATCAAAACAGATGTTTCATCTTTAAGAAGCTTGCTTCAATCTATAATTAGATCATTGTAACTTATATACTTAATTTACTCTATCTCTATGGAGACAAATTCCCTTAGTTGTATCATACATACATCCTTTTTGTATAGTAAGCTGCAACTACAAGTAAAATCTGAACGAATATAAACATTTTTAATAGTGAAAAATTTCATCATAGTTAACTCCTTAACCTTGTTTGAATTTGCCACTAGTCAGCCTTTATAGGTCTCTACTTTACCATGTGCTTTAGTCTTTCTCTAAAGACCCATTTCGAATTTCATGGTCAACAACCATTTCTTTTGAGTCTCTACTACTCATATCTCATCGTATGTAACTGGATCATCATTCACTATGATGCGTACCTTATCATCATCATTTATGATGAATCCATACCTCTCAGGTATCTTCAGTACTAAACCAGATTTACGACTTGGTTGTGATACAATAAGTTTATCTACTTATATAGATTCCGTCACTTGATCTGTAGTGTTTTGTGGTTCTTGAACTTCTTCAAGATCTACCTTACTCCTACTAACCCCTTCAAGGATAAAATTCTTTGTCCTAGAAGGCAGCGTGTTTTGATAAACACTTTTTAATCAGTAAGAATATAAAAGTGATACCCTAAACTTTCTTTAGGATATCCCACAAGTTTACACTTGTCAGATCTCATCTCAATCTTATCCTTTTCAAATCATTTGATATAAGTTGGACAATCTAAATCTTAACATACTTAAGACTTCTTTTCTCCCTATCCATAACTCATACGGAGTCTTAGAGATGGAATTTGAAAGTACCTTGTTTAGTAGGCGTGCTGCCATTTCTAGGGCATAAGCCCAGAGGGATACTCGTAGATTATTAATACTTTTTATGGATCATCATCATGTCCAATTTGAGATAATACCATTCTCTTTGAAATAATATAGAAACCCACTGCTTAAGTATTTACTTCTTGATCTAATCAAAGAACTTTTGTTTCCTTACTTCACTTGTGAATTCTTTGAATCTTTTAAACGATTTGAAATTGTATATCATCAAATACTTATATAAAAATCTAGAATCATCAATGAAAGTAATGAATAAACACCCTCCTATTGCATTATTGTCATAGGTCCCACACACAACTGTATGCACCAACTCTACAACTCACTTTCCATGTCTTCTAAATAAAGACTTAGTCATATTATCCATGCTATAAGATCCACAAGTTGTATTTGATTCATAATCAAAAAACTTTAAAAGCTCATTTGTCTTATATAACTTGTTACTACTTATTTCATTAATATGACCGAGTTTACAGTGCAATATGAAGATGATTCATATTATCTCTTTGCCTTTAGTTTGTTCAATTTAAAATATTTTTCATGTAAGTCAAGTATACAATGTCTATCAGGTAATCAACATAGTAACAACTTATTAACTTAATAGACTTAACTGTAGGCAATGTTAAACTGTAAGTTCCTATGGTTAATGTAGTAACCTTTTGCTCCATTCGCTGCACACAGAATTACTTATCTTTACTTCAGTCTTCTACTTATGCCTAGTCTCTGTAAAGGCTTGCATATGTGAGACCACCGGCTATTATCTAATACCCAAGTAGAACTTGACTTATAGAAAGTTCTATTTCATTATGAATAAATCTATATTTGCAGTATAAGCTTCTCCAATCTTATTCTGCTTAAGTACTGCAACTCTCTTGCAGTTGTTCTTTTAGTGTCCCAACTTATTGCAATGAAAACAAACTCATTTGCCCTTAAGATCACTTTTATTTATGTCATTTAATTAGTGTCTTTCGTTTGCCTTCTATCCTTTCTGACTCATCTAAAACACCTTTGGACATCTTCTCCGGCTTTAAAATTCATCTTTGAATAAGAATTGGTTTTCTTGGAAGGAAAGTGACTCTCAACAGTCTTCAACATAGCAAATCAATTAAACTGGCATCCAACTTATTAATGTTGAAGTTTACAACTAATTGTGAATAGGAGTCAGTGAGTGACTGCAAGATTGAATATTGAATCAACTTTCCATCCTTAACAAAATCCAGTTGACCTAATTGATCAAACCAATTAATCATCTTTGGAACATGTGTCTGTACTGTAGTGTCATTGGTTATTATAGATCAGAAGAGGTACTTAGATATCTTATATCTAGTTAATCTACTTTGCTCCTCATACAACTCATGATGTCTAGCAATACAGTAAGTGCATCCATTTTTTCGTGTTGACGCTGTAACTCGATACTTATGGATACGAGCATGATGCATTGAGCCACATGTGTATCATCTTACCATTTAATAAGTAGCAATCTCTTCCTCAGAGGCTTTATCTTCAACATTTGCAATGAAAGACAAATTAAGGACATTTGCTAGTTTTTTAGCATTGAGAATTATTCTCAAATTTCTTTAACCAATTCGAACGATTCAATTTCGATTAAATTATTAGCATCAAATATGCTTTGTAGTGTTAGTGAATTAAACTATATTCTTTAAGTGAATTAATAAAAACATTAATATGCTTTCATTTTTTTAATCATCAAGTTAATTAGGTGTTTATTTAAAATGGTGTCTCCTAGTATTTTCTTCAAACTATATTACCCTCTTTATATAGTTCGACAAATCTAGTTAAAGATCCGTTGGTGATAATAAAGATCCTATTTCAAATGTATATAACTTTGTGTGTGCACAACAAACTATATATAAATAAATAGGCAGACAACTCTTGTCAATTACATCAATATGTAACTTTTTTATATTTTACCTTTTAGATTATTATGATCATGTGTGTGCACATCCAAATCAAAATTATCTAAGTTAAGTCTGACCTAGCACTTCCATATAGTAAAGAGAAAAATACTGTCCACAACAAAAAAGTAATGTTCAATTCCTTATAAGTATCAAATGTGATAAAAATAACATCTCAAATAATTGATATAAGTCTTGTGTGTGCACAACAAACGTGTATTGATTAATTGACGCTCTATTATTTTATCATACTAGAAGATAACGTTCGATATTCCAAATATCTTTGAACGTTACAATTTAATATATTTTAATTTGAGGGCTTTGTTAATATTAATTTTCTCAGCTTGTTTAGCATGCATGCACACATATATATAAAATATACGTTATATTAATTAACATGCGAAGCATGTTTGATAATATATATATATATATATATATATATATATATATATATATATATATATATATACATATATACACACACACACACGCACGCATAATTAGTATACACATATAGAATACTATATTCTACTTAGATTGATTATGGACTTTTATTCTAGTTTGGCTTATTCGAGCCACCAATAAACCAAATAGTCAAACCTAGAGTGCAAGAATAAATACATTAATGTAGCTATTACATTTAACTTGGGCACCTGTGACGCCCCGAGAATCCTCGCATTGGCCACGGACGACCCCTGGTCATTAACGAACAACATTCTCATTATTATACACAATCATTAAATAAAATCATGTTATTGAAGACTCAGTAAATTTAAAATTTTATAACATTTACTTAAACTTTGCCTCAGAATCGCAATCTTGACATAAATCTTACAACTCGGAACATTTATATTTCATGACCTAGTATATTACAACCATTGTGAGCAAACAAAAACTCGCAATCTAAAAATAAATATTTAGTCTATTTACAGACTTCTCTAATCTAATCGAGGTCATAAGTATTAACACTCGCTTTAATATACAACTGTCTTTCACTACTATTATAAGGCCTTAACTCGAGAATAATACCAATTTGTAATTATTCCAACATGTTAAATCAAAAGATTTAAATAGCTCTAACAACAAGGTTTTATAGCAATTATAACTTAAATCATTTTCTTTGCGTTTATCGAGATCTTCAAATTCCTCGCACATTGCTGAAAATATTTAATTATAGCAAGAGTGAGCATGACGGCTTATGTAAGACCCTGAATTTTATGAAATACAAAATTTAATTTTTCTTCATATATATTTTTTCTGAAACAGTAAGTGGTTAAATTGATAAAGTTAAAAGTTAAGGATATTATGTGTAAATTATATTATGTCGGACAATATTCGTTTGGTCGGGAAATATTCGTACAAAGGCGTCGTACGAACCAATCATTGGTGGACCCCACAACGAATAATTATCGGATATAAAAAATCACATAAACAATTTTTAAATGGTCAATGGTACTATCACTTTTAATTGTTAAAATATCCAGTGGTAAAAGAATAGTAATATACGGTATTACAAATAACATACGGTATTGCACAGTAACACACGACATTGCACAGTGTTTCGTATTATTAAACTGATAAAGTGGTTATCGTACAGTATTTGACTTTATTGTCACATGCACAATAATTCATATTATTAAACTGATAATTGTCACAGTAGCATATGCACAGTCATTCACACTATTGAATCAATAATTATCATGACACAGTAACGTATTCTTTCTTTTACATACTTTCTGCATTATTGTTATCTCTATTATGATGTTATTTAAACAGTTGTATTTCATTATTAATTAACTTGATATCTAACTTAGAGAGCCAACTACACTGTATTTATAACAATTAGTCATAATAATGAATAAGTGTGAATTGTTGTTGAATAATTGAATTGATAAAATTATTTATTTATTATAATAAATAATATAAAGTTAGGTGATATAAAATGAATGGTATATATTAAAGATAATGTAATAATTATAGAATTTTAAATGAATGGTGTAGATTGAAGATGATATTTAAAAGAATGGTTTAGATTAAGAAAATCTTAAAAGATGAAATGAATGGTATAGATTAAAGATAATATAGAATTTGAAATGCATTGTGTAGATTAAAGATGATCTTTAAATTGATGGTTTAAATTAAAGAAATCTTAAAAGATGAAATGAGTGGTATGGATTAAACATTATCTTGAAATAAACGGTTTGGATTAAATTAGGAAATCTTGGTTATGATAAGATTTTTTGCTATAAATAGAGGCATTAACTTAAGGATTTTTTATAAACTTCCTTACTTGTTCTTTCTTTCACTCTCAAAATATTTCTTTGTGTAAGTTCTCTCTAAGTGTGCTTAAGTCATCTTGAGTATTTGTGAAGATCTATAAGTGTACAAGTACTGTTCAAGTTAATCAACCTCATTTAAATCAATATCCAGTCACGTGTTAAGGTAAGGGATTCCATCTTTTTCATCTTCCACTATTCAAACTTACTGCGGTAAGGGATTATCATTCTTTGATTCTCGAAAATAATATTGTTTCTCTCTTACTCATAAGATGTGTCATTTATTTCCATGTATTAAATTATGGGAATAACCTTACGGCACGGATTACCGCCTGTTGGTGAATAACCTTTCGTATTCATTCCTTATTAATATCTGAGAATAACCTTACTGCGCAGATTACCGTCTGTTTGGTGAATAACTCTTCGTATTCAATCTTTATTAAATTGTGGGAATAACCTTACAGTGCGGATTACCGTCTGTTGGTGAATAACCTTTCGTATTCATTCCTTATTAATCTCTGAGAATAACCTGACTACGCGGATTACCGCATGTTTGGTGAATTACTCTTTGTATTCATTTCCTATTTTTCTAAACATTTCTATTGAACTGTAACTGTTATTCTGAACTATGGATCTTGAATATCATTTTTGAATTTTACTCCACATCATGTTGACAATTTGGACATTATTTAAATCTGCACAAAGTAAACTTATGATACTTATTGTTTATCCTATTTCTTCTGTTCATAATTTGTATCACTGTTATTTGTACTAATCATCAAAAATCAAGTTGTTGTGAATATCTGTGGCCGGGGCACAGATGCGATATAATTGTTGAAAAGATGATAGGTTAAAGGCGATATAATAGGTTAAAGGCGATACATCTATTCGGTGTCTTTTATGACACGTGGTGAAAGTTCTCTTTGGCCCGTAGTGCAAAGATGAACTGTTGTTTGGTATGATTATGACCAAAGGCTGAATACTAGTATAATCATGACCGTTGGTGTTATATTGAATATCTTTAGCCCGTAGTGCAAAGATGAACTGTTGATTTGCATGATTATGACCAGGAACTGTGAATTTGTATTATCATGACTAATGGTATTTCAGATAATAAAAGTTGATGATATTTTTTTGGAAAAGAGAAGCGAGTGGACATTATAGTCTGTATTATTCTTCTAATAAATTGTTCATTCCGCTATTATTATTGATCTGAACGTTGTTCAAGAATTTAACTGCAGTTTTTGATATAAACCTTGTAGTCTATTGTATTCTACCAAGAACTCAACTGTTGAAGGCTAACGATAATTTATTCGTCATTATCTTAGCCATGATATTCTTTACTGGGCTATTTGAGCTCACCATTTCTTTTTGTTCCATTGTTTTTCAACAGAAGATGAGAACGTAGCTGGGTCTAGTCGGGGGATGGAGTGAAAGTTCGAGGGATAACTATCGTAGTTTTCACGTGTTGTAAAATAGTGTGACAATAATCGTGAAAGACTTAGTTATGTATTATTATACACTTTATTGTTGTATGTTGCACTACTTGTAATAATTTTGTTGTAGTTTTTTGACAACTCAAGTTTGGATTGTATGGGCCCAAATTTGGGGGTGTCACAGCTTAGCAAGTCTAACAATTATCACATAACACATAAGTCACATTTAATTCCTACTTTATGCTCCATGCTTTGCATTTATACAGGTATCATGCTTATCATGCTTTGGATTTATACAATTAAATCATGCTTACCATGCATGTCAATATTTTCAAGTTATATAACTCATATAACACATTTTAACTCATAGCATTAATTATATATCGGCTATTAACATCGTATGACTGTACACATGCACATTTAGAAATCAGTTAGTACATACAATAAGTGCACACATAATAGTTTATGCATATAGCAACAGGTTTGCAAGAATAACACATTGTACTGAAAAATTTGCCTGAATTGCTTCCTCGCTTACGCCTACACAATTCAATTTACCTCATTTGAAAGACCTAATATGATTATCTTTTAATTAGTAACGCACATAGGGATCCATTTATCATTCTCAAATAAATTGACTCAACAACACATAGTTCCCTATTTACTAACTCATAAATTATATGATAATATTATCACCCTGGAGAATATTTTAATTATCGGCCAGTATTATTAAACATTAATAATGCCTCATTCAATTACAAACGTTATTAAGAATTAAACAACATCTTAATTGATTACTAATATTATTAAGTCCTTAATAATATTCACCCAATTATCAATATTATTAATCATTTAATAATATTTCATCACTTTCTTTTATCATTAAATATTTAATAATAATTTACTCATTTAGTAATATTTAAAGACTTAACAATTAAATGTAAATTGTCTAATCACTTTATCATTTCCTTAATTCCTTTACTTTATTTATTTAATATTAATTAAATAAAAAAATAATTTAATTAACTTTACCTGTTATTTAACATTACATAAGCAATTATCTTTTTAACCTTATTTTCCTTTAATTATTATTTAATATCATTTAAATAATAATTAATTAATTAATTATTCTTATTTCCTTTAATGATTATTGAACATCATTAGATAATAACTTCTTAATTAATTAACCCCATTTATTATTTAATATTAATTAAATAATAAATGATCAATTTATTCACTTCATCTCCCTTTAATTATTATTTAATATCCTTTAAATAATAATTAAATAATGAATAATCCCTATTTATTAAATAATAAATAATTACCTTATTAACTTTATCTTACTTTAATTATTATTTAATATCTTTTAAATAATAATTAGATAACTAATCGCTATTATTTATTATTTAATATTAATTAAATAATAAATAATTATTTTATTAATTTCATATACTCCTTTACTTTATTTATTATTTAGTATTTAAATAATAAATAAATAAATAAATTATTTTTATTTATTTTATTTATTATTTAAATAATAAATAGTAACCTTTATGTATTATTTAATTAAAATTGAATAATACATAATTATTTTATTCTTTTATCCTTATTTTTCTTAAGTCCTTCGTATTTATTAAAAATACTTAATTAGATTATTATTTTTATAACTCTTGGATATCTTTATTAAATTTCATTCCATACACAAAATAATTTTTTTTTAATTTTCGAACTTTATTTACTATTTTTAAATAGTCCATTTCTGTCCAGAAATGACACTAATTATTAAACATTGAATATTTATTAGAAAATTATTAAATTTATATGGTAGCTTTTTGTGAGCATATAGTACGTCCAGTAAACATATCATAATTTTTGGAGTTACACGCTTCAAGTTATAGGAGTCATACCATTTTAAAACTTTAAAAATCGTTTGGTCATAACTCACTCATCCAAAGTTGGATGGAGCTGAATTTTGGGAAGTGTCTTTTTTATAACATTTAATATCATATTTAAAAATTTCGGAATTTTTAGAGCAATATAAGTGGCCAAAACAGGCCATTCAATTTTCTGGGTAGTAAGTTTCCAAATTATTTTCCGACATGACTATTTTACGAGAAAAATCACCACGGATAGCTCGTTTAATATTTTTCAGTCGTTCCACTTGGAATCTCTTTTTATCTCATAGTCCTACTACCCAAAATTGATGGATCATGAATACGACTTACGGAACGTAAACAGTAAATTCGGGAATGGACTGTTACGTTTAAAGGTTTTCTGGTAAAGTCGTTTTCAAGTTTTATATCAAACTTACCAACATAGATGCATATCAATACTCATGTTAAACCCATTAAACCCTATATATACTAGTCTAGCATGGATTTAAGCAACAAGAGCTTTGAAAATGGTTTTGTACCATTAAAATTAAATATAGAGCAAAGAAAATACCAAAACTAGGATTTTTCATCAACCAATATCAATCTAAGCTTTCTTAGCTTTTTAGGTGATCAAAACATATATCACCAACACAAGACTTTACAAAATCCTTAGATCTATTTTTAAAACTTATAGATCCATAATCTTTCCATATGGATCTACCACTATAACCCTAAATCTAACAATATAAGTTAAACTAGAATTTTAGCGTTAAGATTCATTATACATTTCCTTGATGATCTTCTTCTTCCCCATGAAGGATGCTAGACATCTATTGCTAGACTCCTTCTCCTTCTCCTTCTTCTACCCAAAATAAGTTCACCGTTCTTAGCTTTATTTTAAGCTCACACAAAGCTCTCTCTTTCTATCTACACTTAGTGATTCCAACAAATGAACCAAGCTCTAGCAACTAAACAAATGGCCTCTATTTGTAGAAAAACCAAAGCTAGGGTAAAGTAGTCTTTAATCCTCAAATTAAAAGTTTTCTAGAAATTTCCCTCATGGGCACATTAGTCATTAATCATTGCAAGCTAAGAATAAAAAGGTCATTAAGACAACTCTAGAAAATTTCTTAGAAATTTCCTACTAGGATTCACTAGACATTAATAGTTTTTACTAAGGGCAAGGTGATTATTAGGAATTTTTCTAGCAATTTCCTTTAGGAAATCAAAGTCATTAACAAATTTCCTCAACACAAAAAGGTCCTTAAGGCATAAAAAGGCACCTTCCTAACACTTTAGTTAACCAATGCAAGAATCACTTCATTATTAATTACACATTAAGGTCAACTCTCCATAATTTTCATGTGGCTCGAGAACACACCTCTCCATTTGAAATTTATTTACTTATTAAAATTTTCATATACCTCATTATAAAATTTCTTACATAATCTTATTTGTCGAATAGTTCATCGAGTTTTTAAAGGTATCATATTACCTTACTCTTAATATACCTCCAAATATGCATATTAATAAAATTCTAGGTTTTAAAATTAAAAAAAAAAACACATTTACTCACATTCAAATCTTAACACAAGGATTAGGGTAAAATATTTACTCAATTTCTATACATTTTACTTCTCCGAATCTAGGTTTTAACTTCAACCTTTATTTCATCATCTAAGATTTTATTTAAAAGTCTTGTCAAATATTCGGGATATTACAGCTCCAATACAAACAGGTATTCATACGTTCATTACTCTTCGGCTCCAATTATTCAAATAAATCTAACTAATCCTATTACAAAATATTTTCATAAAATAGATACATTGATCAACGGTCAAGGAAAAGTACATAGGAGGGAGATAAAATTTACATCAGAAAAATAGAGAAAGACGATGTACGTAGACCCCATTTATTAAAACTCATTTATTCATACATTCACTAAAATAAATTCAATCATATTGATCAATAGTCCATAATCAATCCCATTTATTATCATATATATATATATATATATATATATATATATATATATATATATATATATATATATATATATATATATATATTGGTACTAATAGTGATAAACAAAGAACATATTACTAAAATTTACTTGATTTATAAAACTTTAATCGAATTACAATAGAGAGTACAAAAGATAGAGAGAGAATTATAACTTACAGAAAAGCCAGTGCTTAAACACTGAGGCTCTGATTCTCTTAAATAGAGAAGACATACAATGAAATTCAAATGAAATTACAACGAAATTCAAATGAAATTCAAACGAATTACTATTACAGACACTTTTCACTATTACAGACACGTTTTACTTTTCAGACACCTTTTACTATTCATTACTGATGATAGCCTCGAGATGCCAAAAGGTAGATGTTTTTGGTAAAGTAGATGCTGAATTTTGACTAAAGGAGCAGACAGGTCAGAGACAGATCAGGCAAATGGGTCCTGAGCATCTTGGAGGGAGATGCTTCCATAAGGATCTTTACTGGAAGCTGCTGACTCATGAGAGGAGACGGAAACAGAAGAGTCTTCTTCATCAACTTCTTTGCGGAGTGAAGAAATTCTTTGGTTAATAGCATCGGTTAATAACTTAATATCTGCAACAGAACAACTATTGATAATTAAGAGATCAATAAAGCCTGTTGGGCTTGACTTTTCCTATTTAATTTTTGCAGTTCCAGAAGTAGAGGCTAGAACTAGTTTAACTGGAGTTAATGGGAATTCAGTTTGAACTTGTTTGACAATCCTGTTGACATCAAACTTGTCCCACCATTTAACAAAGAAAATTTTGGTTACTACAGGGATCTAACTAGAAGGAGGAAAGTTGTACTGCCATTTAAGAATCCAAGGGATCTTATATTTACGGACGAATCGGAGCAGTACTGGGATGCCTTCAAATTTAGAGTTAAATGGAACTTTATTACTGAAGTGGTTTACTTGGGTGAGGAGGAGTTCTGGAAGAATAGAACTCAAAGGATCATATCTAAATCACCAAATGGTGAACCAGAGAGAAATTTGACTTTTAAATTTGTGGTCAAACTGGATGAACCATGAGTGACTGAAGGATTGGTTCTGGTACAAGAAGATTTTGTGTCAGGCTTCCATATAGTCATAGTAACTAAAATATGCATCATCTTTACAAAGTAAAGGGTTACTAGAATCAGTAAGAGGTCTCAAATCAGAGGGATGATTTCCCCAATTTGAAATAATCTGTTTAATATATAAAGAATGAAAGATGATTTTGGTACTATCATTCCTGTCGTAAATGGGTTTAATGGTTATGGACTCTGTTTGAATAAGAAGATCTTTATAAAAAGTTAATGACTTGTATGGAGCATTGGGAACGAAGTGCCAACCAGGGGGATAAAACTGGGCAGCAAGCTTAATGGGGTCATTTTTTGAGGTCATTGTATGTTCAACATAGAACTGGTTACTTTCATGACTAAGAGTATATTCAGATCTAGGCAGAGCTGGATCTAATGACTGGGTTTTGCTTTCAAATGGATCGAAAGGTTTAGGTTGACTGGCTAGGGCTGAACTGTATGGTTTAGGTATTTGACCTAAAACCTGAAAATTAGTAGAAGGTGACCTAGGGGGATAACTGGGGTGAGGAACAAGAGTTTCAGTAACTGGAATAGTCGGAGTAGAAGAAGTTACCTGTGCCTTGCCTCTGCCGGCTCGGCTGGAAGACGATCCACCTCTCACACTCATTGATTTTGTTTTGAGATTCCTGACTGCAGAAATTCTCTAGTAAGAAAATATGGAATTGAATTCTCACTACCTTTAATGTATTCAATATCAAATTCAAAGATACTTAAAATAGATTGCCATCTTGCAAAAATCTGTTTAGAGGCAATGTTTTCAACATCTTTTTCTAAGACATATTTAGCCGATTTACAATCTAATCTTACTAAAAACTTTTGATTTAATAAATCACTATAAAATTTATTAATGCATGAGACTAGAGATAAAATCTCTTTTTTAATGGTAGAATAATTACTCTGAGTAAGATCCCAAGCATGAGAATAAAAGCAAACAATCTGCTTAGGAGAAATAGGGGTTAACTTTTGTTTCAGAATACCGCCGAAACCAATATCTGAGGCATCGGTTTCAAAAATTTTAAATGCAGTGTGATTAGCTATGCCAAGACAGGGTAAAGCTTTGACATATTTTTTTAATATCTCGGATTATGGAAGTATGAATATTAGTCCAAGGGGAAGGATTTGACTGCAATCTTTCGAATAGGGGTTTACATTACTTGCGTAGATCTTTATAGAATTCACCAATATAATTGAGAGACCCTAAAAATCTTTGTAACTGGGTTTTATTGAGGATTTTATCAGAAAATTTATCAGCAAATTGAATAGCACAAATAACAGGCTGAATAGTTCCATATTGAATATGATAACCAAGGAATTTAATTTTTGTTTGGAACAGGCTGAATTTGGTAGAAGATATGACTATGCCATTAGTTTTGACTGTATGAAAAAATGAATTTAAATGTTTTCAATGTTCTTCAATAGAGTTGGAAAAGATAAGAACATCATCAATGTAGACAATAGCAAAATGACTGAAAGGATTTAAAATATCATTCATAATATTCTGGAATTCACTAGGGGCATTCTTCAGACCGAAATGCATGACATTTCATTCATAATGACCAAAAGGAGTATTGAAAGCGGTTTTGTATCGATCTTTCTCATTAATTTGGATTTGCCAGAATCCGCTCTTAAGGTCAAATTTACTAAAAATGACAGTTTGACTTAGCCTTTTAATCAAATCCTTTTTATTAGGTAATGGATACCGAATCCATTCAAGAACTTTATTAAGAGGTTTATAATTTATGACTAACCTGGGGACTCCTCTTTCTATTTCAGAATTCTTATTAACATAGAAAGCAGGACATGACCAAGGGGATTTACTCTTTCTAATTAATCCTTTTTTCAATAAATCATTAATTTCTTTTTTACAATGTTCCATTTGTTCATGGTTCATTTGAATAGGTCTAGCCTTAGTAGGAATTAAATGTTCTTTAAATTCCTTAGCATAAGGTAGCCTAACAATATGTTTATTCCTGTGCCAGGAAGCATGGGGAAGATCAGAACAAACAGAATCAGTTAAAACTTTTGTAAAATATTTTATTTGTTCTTGTAATTTATTATTTTTTAAACGTTCTTCAACTTTCTTATACCTAATTTCATCTTTTAGGTATTTTAAATGATTTGTCTTATTATTTAAGATATTCAAACTTTTAGAAATTGACTCATCTTGAATTATCCTTAAATCTTTGTTTTTAGGTTTATTAATAAATGAAAACGTTACTTTTTGACCTAAATGTTTAGTAGTTAATCCATCTATATTGGTAGTAAAATGGTACAATAAATATATAAATAGTAATCCTAAAATAATCTTATCCATCATGTTTCGTATTAACACAAAAGATGTTTCAAAACAAACATTATTTTGACAGATATGAGCTTTAGGTAATTTGTAATTTATATCCATTTTACTTCCATTAGCAGATGCCATTCTTTCAGCAGTTTTTACATAATACCTAGTTGGTATAAGACTTTCTTGAATGCAATTCAAGTTAGCACCAGTATCAACTAAGGCTGGGATTTCTAAAGTGAAAGTTTTGTTAATAATTATAGTGACTTTAATATACCATTTTTGAATGGTAAGAGATTTTAATATACTTAAAGATAATCCTTGTTGATTAAGGGTTTCATTATCACTATCTGGGTTATTAACTTTAAAAGTTTCAGCTTCTTCATTATCTTCACTATCAGAGGAGTTATTAACTAACAATGTATCCTTTTCTTTAAGTTTATTAATTTCATTTCTTAACTCAGGGATTTCTGACTTTAATTTAGAAATTTCTCGTTTTAAATTATTAACTTCTTGGTTTAATTCAGATAAAGTTATTTCTTTTACTGGACTTTTAAATCTTTCTAAAGTCTTATTAAGGCTGAAAACAGGTTTTTCTTTTAGCTTATTCATTTTATTAGTTGGAGTTTCTTTGTTAAAAAGATCTTTTAATTGTTTAGTATATTGAATTTTTAACTGGGGATCAGAAATTTTACTAATTAGATCAATTAATAAGCCTTGTTCTTCCTCTTGTTTACTTAAAACATTTAAGGATTTATTACAACAAGTATCAGTACATCCTAAAGTTATTTTAGGACTTTCATTACCAGAAGTTGAATTATTAGTTTCACTGGAAGACTGAGAATAATAATCTTCTTGTTCATTATTACTAGAATTATTTTCTATTCTCATTAACTCAATTATCTGATTACTATCTTCTTCGGATATTTTTAATTGTTTTAGTTTTTATTTTACTTTGCATTCATTTTTATAATGACCTGATTTACCACAATTATGACAAATGACTTTACTTTTATCAATTTTTTTATAAGTTTTCTTTTTATAGGGTTTTTTATAACTTGTATTTTTGGGATATTTTTTATAATAACTTTCTTTGTTATTGTATCTATGTTTTCTAAATTTATATTTTTTATCTTTTTTATGGTGACTTTTCTTTCTAGAAGGAGCAATAGGGGGCAGACCATATTGTTCACAGAAAGAGCCTAACTCATATTTAGCTTTGTTTTTATCTTTATTAGCTTGTTTACTAATTTTAAAATCAATACACATTTTAAATCCTGTTTTTTGTATTTGACTAATTATATCACCATAGGTTAAATTATCATAATCAATTAAACCTAAATTTTTACTTAATTCTTCACGAATTTTATGGGCAAATAAATTAGGTAATCCATTAACAAATTTTTCTTGTCAAAAAGATGTGTTACTATCATCACGCATCATAACTCTAGAGGTAAACACGTCTTTGTACCATCTGAAATCACTTAAAGTTGGGCAAGATAAATTACTTAACTGGTCATGAATTTTATCAGTTATGTTACTAGGTGTTCCAACAAAATGTTTAATTATGGTGTAAATTAATGTGTTGACTCCATCAGAAGGGGCAAAACCTATGTCTTCGTTAAATATAGGGTTACCTTCTTGATCAGTTTGAACAACATGAATAATATTATACCTAGAGCCTTCAGTTAGGTGTTTTTCCCACCAAGACCTAAGTATTCCTGTAAAACCACTAGCAAGTAATTCAACAATATCTGGCTGGGTTAGAGCAGTATAGTTGGTTAAATAACTATTGGCTACCATGGACATATGATTTAATTTATTTACTAATTCTTGTTCACTAAGACCATCTATGTTCCATTCATAAATCTTATTAGCAAAAATAGAAAATTGATTATCTAAATTCCTTTCTTCAAACTGTAAGTCTGGAGGGGTTGGTGGGTTGGTTTAGAATACCAATTTTTTGTCTGACTGGTAACAGTTGGGTTTTTAAAAGTTAATTTCCTAAATTGATTTTCAATTTCTTCAATAGTAGAATTATCTGTGGTGGTAGACTCACTATTACTAGAATCTTCTCTTTGGCTATCATATTTTTCAATGACAGCTAAAGACTTAGATCCACTAGACTCAGTAGTAGTTTTTAGATTTTTAAATAACTTATCCAAAGTTTTTATTAATTGTTTATCAGAACTAGGTAATCCTAGACCTTGCCTATTTTGGGGTAAGTTTAACAAGGGTTTTTCAATTTTATCATCTTGACCGATAATTTTATCTTCAAATTTTTCTTCAATTTTATCTAATTGTTTTCCTAGAGTTGCTAAATATTGGTTAGTGAAATTATTTTGTTCAATAATCTTCTTTTCATTAATATTAGTTCCTTCAGCAATCTTGAAAGAACTAGCAGTGATAGAAGTGTTGTTAAGTTCTTTTAATGATCTGTTTACTATTTCTCTTCATTTTCATACATATCCTACTAATCTATATTTGTTTCGATCTTCATAAAACACCAACTTTACTGTTAGACCGCCTAGATGTTGACCGTTTGCTGTAGTAAGTCTCCAGTGTAGGAGCAGTGTTTGGCGTCAAGTCGTTTCCATTTGGCATGAGTCTGCTTAGGTAGGTGTCGGTCTGGGTTTATGTTTATTCAGAAACAATAGACTTTTAGGTTATCCCTGTGATTTGGTTAAGGTTCCAGTTTCATTTCATTAGTAAGATCTTCTTCTGCCTTGTCTTTTGTTTATCACCCTTTTGCAGAAAGTGTCTTAATGCCTTGAGAACAGTATTCAAAATATGAGTAGACTGTTCAGATCCAACTCTTCAGCTAGCCATAGGTCAAGTCTTTCTTCTATTCCTGATTTTATCAACCAGGAAAAACACAGTTATGATAATTTGAGTCAAGACCTTGGAAATTGGAACATACCTAATGTTTCACCCAAAGAAATTTACAAGTCAACTTTTTCGGATAATTTCAAGTCTTATTATAATGTTAAAACTGTTGAAAAGGTATATGCTATTAATAAAGAACTTGAAAATTGCTCTTTATTAACTAATGAAGTTATTAAAAAACATAGACTTAAAGGATATAATTTTATTCATATAGGTCTAATTCAAGTTGCAGTTAAACCCCTAAACATTAAAGGTATTAATTCTAGCATACTTTTATGTTTGCGTGATGCTAGATATTTAAATTATGTTCCCAGCATCTTAGGCATAATGGAATCTAGTTTGCATAATGGACCTGTCCATTTTAACTGCTTTGCAGATTTTACATTAGGTCTAAGTGACCCACATTTGTTAAAATCATTAACTTTAAATATCAAAACAGCTGGAGAAATCACCCAAATGATTGAGGGATCTCAGGCTCTTGCTTTGATATTTAGAATTTATTATAAAACTATGAAAACTAATTTAAATGTGAAAGTTTTAAGTAAAAGTCCTAAAGATAAAACTATTCTTATTCATAGTAGCACGAGTGATGTTAATATCCAAGTTCCAAAGACTATTCTTTAGAGATATATAAATCTCCCGAGGCAATGGATATTAGAAAATGAAATGCGCCAGAGACTAGTTAATAATAACATAATGAATTTAGAAAATATTAAACAATACTTAGATGGAACTGTTCAGATAAGTTTTGATGATTCAAGACTTGGACGATCCTTAGTCATTGAAGATATTAATAGTACTATAACACCTTCTGTCAGTAATACTATAGCATCTTCTAGAAAAGATCCAGAGTTATTAAGTAAAAATACACTTCAAAATATTAAGCTAAAAGGAGTTATCAATGAAGGACAGACTAGTCAGCCCTGTTATAATAATGAAACTGTAAGTCAGGATGGAGATAATGAACAACAATTATCACCTACACAGTCTGATTTTGAAGCAATTAACCATCAACTTAGAGTTTTAAGTAAAAAATTCAAACCTAAATGGGAAAGATTAACTAATGATTTTAATTCAAAAGAAAATAAAAATAAAAGACATCAATTTCGAGAAAACCATAATGAAATTGATAGAGAAAATGTAATTAAAAAATGGAAAAAATTTGTACTTAAAGAAAAGATAAATATTACATTTTATTCATGGTATGAAAGATATTATGGAAAATGTAATATTATAACTAAAAAACAGTGGGTTAAGGAAGATAAAACTAAAGTTTCCTTTAGTCATCCTCTATATATATATATATATATATCAATAAATAATATTCATCCCATGAATTAAATAAAACATTCCATATATATATCGATATCATTTAATGGGCAATTAAAGTTGTATGAAATTCAATTTCATATTTAAAATAAACTATTTATTTTAATAATAAATTTATTTAAAAAATAAAGTCTTTATTTATAATTATATAAAACTAATATATATGTAAATATATTACCGATTTCGTGTTTCGCGCTAACTAATATATATATATATATACACACACACACACACCACCGATTCACTTTAAAAGTAAACCAATTCCTTTTATGAAAGTAACGCGAATAGCCTTTTGAAAACAGAATCATGTTCGGTTATTCTGAAAACCCATAATCAAATTCCAATTTGCTCGGAGAAAAAAATAATTTTATACAACAAATTATCCCTAATAAATTGTTCTAAACACATACTCATAAATATACGGAATCAAAATAATTAATAATTTACAAAAGTTTGGCTCTTGATGCCACTGTTAGTTTGCAAAAATATGACATACATATAATTAAATTATACAAGCGCAATATAAGCAAGCAAAATTAGATTTTAAAATTTTTCAACAAATTCTTATGCGACTATTATTAATTGAGGAAGGATAAAAGATTTATACCTTTATAAAACCAAGCTTCTACAGATACAAGTTCAACTCCATTTAATTCTTTGTGTTCTTCTTCAAATTCACTGATTAGATTTCACGGATCAATATCAGCTCCCCAAGTGTAAAGCCTCTAAAGATGATCCACCAAGAGATTTATAAATTAAATAAGTGAATTTTGATTTCTCCAAACCATGGGTGGCTAGCATTAATTCTCTCTCTCCCTATAACTCCTTAGATGTAGAGAATTATAAAGTACTTTATCAATTCTAGTGAAAGAGTGTGTAACCTTAATCTATGATAAAACCCATCTTATTTATAGATATAGTCAACACTCCTAAACTATTTAGGATTAGGGTTTTAATTTAACTCTATATCTAATTAGAAACTAAATTAATTAATTAATTACAAATTTTAAACTATTTAGGAATGTAATTATTTAATATTAAGAATACTTCTTATTAATTAATTACTAAATTATTTAGTGACTTAATTAATTATTATAATTATAATTCCTACACCATTTAGGAACTTAATTATTTATAATAGCACTACTATTTATTAATTAATTACTAAACCTTTTAAAAACTAAATAATAATAATAATAGTAGTAGTAGTAGTAGTAGTAATAGTAGTAGTAGTAGTAATAATAGCAATAATAATAATAATAAAACTATTCTTATTAATTTATAATTAGTATTTTTAAAATACTAAATTATAAATATTAAGCTATTTAGTTTATTCTATCACTATAGTATAAATTAAATATTCTTAATTTATTGTTACGATTATGACATCCACTTCTAAAATAAATATTACTCTTTTGTGGTGTGACCCTTTAGGTTCTTCATATTAAACCGGTTGTAGAATAAATAAATGATAACCATTCTAATCTTATTTATATAAATAAATTAAACTATTTAATTTATTTAATAAATAATATTTATTCCACAATAAAGGTATGTCCCCTTAGCAATTCACGACTTTTCAGATAATATGAATTTTAACTTTTGATCACAGAAACCTATTCCGCGAATAGTTAGCGTATAATTCAATCATTCTACCGCATAATATCTCAATCAAATATAAGACATAGAATTTCTGCCAAGTCTTATTTTATTTAATTATATGCATTTTAATTCTCAAGTGTACAACTCTAATATAAATTAGAAACTCATTTCTAATTTTCATTCCACTTTGGTCAAGGATTTCTGAGTTGTCATTTATCGAATTACATATGATATACTCTTATTTTACCGAAAGTGGTAGATCCTTTATTAACCATTTACCTACCTCTATGCATAACTTATTATACATGATCATATCATTTGATATACCCTAAAAGTCTTAAGAAATATGTCAAAGTATGACTCAACATACAAAATGTACTATGATGATCTCAAGTCCAAAAATTACTTGTACTACTATCACAAAAAGAACTCATATTGACAAGCAAGTAAAACTCTATTAGATGTTCATTGAGCGAGTCACGTTCAGTGAACTTATTCCCTAATAAGCACCTACATACTTGATTTAGTGTCTCCATACAAATGATTATGAGATCAATCATCTTCTTGATACGAGTAAGTATAGTATGTACTAATCTATTCGGATTCACTAATTCTATTTTTAGTGATCTCATGATTAGAAATATTTTAATTTTTGAGCTATCAAGAATTTATATATCATTAGCATGATCCTCATTATGATTCTAAAAGTATTGCTCAAAATTATAAGTTTATTCATATAACTAATTTAGCTAATTAATCATAAATAAAGAAATATCTTATTTTTTTTGTATTAATAAACGAATAAGATTACAAAGTATATGCTTATCACATCAAATGTGATTGGCTTGAAGGCATATTACTTTAATCAGTAGCCTGAGGAATTTTCATTTTATCGATTAAAGTTGGTTCTACTTGAAAATATGCAATCTTCATGTGGGTCCCCGGTGTCTTTTGCTCTATCTCTATCTTTTGTAAATCGTACAAAATGCGCCTTTAGGTTGTCAGAATTGCATTCGTACTCGCATATGATCTTCTACTCAATGCGTCAGCTACAACGTTCGTCTTTCCCATGTGATAATGGATGGTGTGATCATAATCGTTGTCACATGTTTAGTCGAAAATGACTGTTGCCATCTATCGACTTAACCAATGATCCCATAATCATATTGGTTGAAATAGTCTTATTTTAGACTATACATTAAAAATTTCTCTTAACTTTGTCCCTAGATCTTAACTTGATCTCAGTCTCATAAGTATACAAGTATCAACTTGTATTTCATCCGTATAAATGGATAAAACCATATATAACGGTTTAATTTTAACATTAGGATTTAAATATTCTATAACTTTACATGTTCCAACATCCACGGTATTAAATCATTAGGACGGCTCTTGGGAACAGAGAATCCCGCGGTGAATGTTTGTATCTTCACCCGTGATAAATGTTTGCATCTTTATCCGTGACAAATGGTTGTATCTTTGTCCGGTGCAAAATTCTCTTTCCGTACAGAACATTACCCAACTAGTTAAAACCCTCATTCGAAACATATTTGTTTATAGTGATATCTCTTCGTATCAATAATCCTACTTATATGGTATTCAGAATAGTAATAACGAGTTATACCTGGGTCCGAGGAACCTTAACGATGGATTTGACCAGTCAACATCGCTTAGTCCTGTCTCGGATGTACAGCACTCACAAGTTTTTTACCGATCCTCATCCAGATAAATAGATCATTATCAATACTATGTTAAGTCTTAACAATTCTAGGTTATATCAAAATAAAGACATAACAACATTCTGATGATAATAATTTATATCATTCATTCAATATTCGGTTACATGTTTGTTTGTTCGTATTACAACAGTCGTTATGACTTATACAAATACAAGTAATAAACATGAAAACCTAATCTACGCTTCATCTTTACGTTCATGATCTTCTTAACATTCATCTTTAATCTGCAAATAAGGTTTTATTCGCAAGAATGAGCACGACGGCTCAGCAAGTCTAACATATAGCACATACGCAGTTTATGCTTTCATATAAACTTTAACATGCATTGACTGAACATAATTCTCCATTTAATATCACATATAACTCACGTTCCAATAATTTATATCACATTGACACACAAAGTGTATAAATCATGTTCATACATCATAAACATAACGCATAACAGTTAGAAGGCTTGTAAACATCAGTTAAAGACTTCACATATCATCTATTGCATAATAACATGACATTATACATCTCATTTATCATTTTAACAATACTAAACAAGTAGCACATAGCAAGAGTTAGAAGACTTGCCTTGAAACCGTTTTAGGGTTTTCCCGGGAAATCGTTAAACGCCTACAAAAAGGGTTACGCGACCCCGAATGTTAGTTTGTCAAATTTTCCTTTTGAATAAGTCTTAGAATAACTTAACTAGACTATTTTCATTGGTGGAATCATTTCGTTAAGTGGCGAACTCAAAATCTTGTTTTTTAGTGCTAGGATCCGAATGGTCCTTAAAAAATTTCAGCTTCGACCTATTTTATTGCGACAGACATAACTTTGTCATACGAAAATATTTTTGAGTGATTATTGAGTCTAAATTGCTTAGAATTTCATGATCTACAACTTTCATTTAGGTTGATAAGTCAGATTCAGACTTTAAAATTTCGGAAATTTGCAAAAATATTCTGCGACTATATTAGACTTAACTTTCTTTGATCCGATTGGTAAAACATGATACCTCAAGCATTAATTTGCTAAGATAACATGTTCTAACACTCCGTATCACTTCATAACATAAAAATAACAAAATCATAAACCTACTTATATAAGATTTCATGACTTTTTCTCAAGAACACGAAGAACGAATCGATGAACACGAAGAACAAAGTTTCATCGTTCTTCGTTTCGACTACTAAAACTTGATGCCACAAGCATTAATTAGCAAGGCCATCATGTTTCATCATCCCATAACACTAAATTACCAAATCATAAACCTACTTATGTAGAAATTATGACTTTTGCTCAAGAACACACGAAGAACGAAAAATCGTACATGGTAACGACTTATGTTCTTGAGCTTTTGGATTTCATACTTGAAATAATTTGAGCATTATAACTGCTTACATATGTGATTATAACACTTTATAATTGACAAAATTTGGTCATTATAACGACTTGTTTACTTAATTATAACAATTTATAATAATACTCCAGAACATACGAAGAACACGGAGAACGGATAAACCGTACATGGATACGACGTATGTTCTTGAACTTTAAACTATGAAATGAAATTTGACATAACAACGACTTGCTCAAGTCATAAGGAACACGGAGAACGAAAAATCGTACATGGCTACGACTTATGTTCTTGAGCCTCATCGATAAAATAAAACTTTAAGCATAATAACGATTAAGAATCGTACCTTTTATTCTTGCAAGCTTTAACTATTTCTTTGCAATCGATTCTTGTCTCACAAGAACTCTCTCTATATTTGCTCTTTAGCTTTCAAAAATGGTAAAGAACTAATGAACTTAAGCCTTCTATTTATAGGACTTTCAAAGTTAGGGTATTTTGGTCATTAGGACCAAGCTTCTTGAACAAGCTTAACAAAGCTTCTCCAACACACTTCTTTTAGCTTCCAAAGCAAGCTTGGTGAGCTCTTTCTTCCGACTTCTGTATATCGGATAAATCGCGTGCGATTAATTTAAAATATTTCGCATTAGTAATTTAAGTTTTAATTAGTTATACATATTTTATTCATAAAATACATCATACAGTCAGGGGCAGATCTATATAGAGGGCAACGGAGGCAGCTGCCTCCGCTGACTTTTTCGGTGGATCTATAGTGGTTTTCTGGGTTCCTTGTTGGGATAGTTAGAGTGAGATGCTTTTCCTTCAATTCTCTCTAGAACTTCTCCCCATTTTCCCCATCTTCGGACCTCATCGTTTCTGCACCTCCAATCTAATTTCCGGCAACTTGCTATTCTGTTTGGCGGTGGAGATTTTCGGCGGGGCTACTCAGGAGTGACGTTGGGAGGTGGCCGGTGCTCACGCGTGCGCACCGATGTTTCCTTGTTGGCGTGTCGGTTGATGTTCGCTCAAACAGCGTCTCCTCTTGCAGTGTGCAGATGGTTAGGCGGTTGTCCTTGGGCAGTGTGTTGTTGAGTGAGGCTGATTGCAAGTTGCATTGGGCAGAGCCTAGCTTTGGATAGTTGGATTTGGGCTGCTACCGCCTGTCGGGTCCCCTTCAAGCTTTTTATAGCCTAATAAGCAATGGCTTGTGTTTTATAGACTGGATGATATGACTTTCACTGGAACAGGTACCATTGAAGGGAATGGTGATCAATGGTGGGAGCTTCCATGCAAACCCCACAGGGTATTTTTCTCTTCCATTCATCTGCATTATCTTAGTTCTGTTTTTATGGTTTCTCTTTTCTCTTATTTTTTAATTTTTTTTTAAAAAATCAAGATTTATTATAATTTATATTTTGAACTGCTTTTGGAATCAAGGTTTTCTAGATTGAATTGTTGTGATTTTTTTTCCGTTATGGCTTTTCGTTGTGTCATAGGTTTCATTTAATTGTCCTATGCGATTTGGAATTTGAAATATTACTAAATGCAATTAGAAATGCAATTTCAGGGTCCCAATGGGTCAACTTTACCTGGACCATGTGACAACCCTGTAGTGAGTAACACCATCCAAGCTTTTATTCAATGAATTAATTCTTTTTAATTTCCAGTAATTAGTAAATTTAATTAATTACTTAATATTTTCAGTTGGTTCGTTTCTTCATGAGCTCCAATTTGGTGGTCAGTGGATTGAGAATCCAAAACAGTCCCCAGTTCCACATGAAATTTGATGGCTGTGAAGGAGTGTTGATATAGAAGTTGTCCATTTCTTCTCCAAAGCTTAGCCCCAACACTGATGGGATCCACATTGAGAACACCAAATCTGTGGGAATATACGACTTCGTGATAGCAAATGGTAAGAAAATTAACTCCAGCTCCACAATATTCTCCGAGATTTGGTATTTAGCTAGTGAATTATATGTTAAAAAGTGTGCCCTGCTGTTTGATTTTATAGGAGATGATTGCATTTCAATTGGACCTGGTTGTGCAGACCTTAACATAGATGGTGTCACTTGTGGACCTAGTTTGGTCCGTTAGGATAATTTTGCTTGGTAGTGATTGGGCAAATTGGACATCTCACATGACTAAAAACTATCCCGATGTGTTTTATATGGTTCATTGGTTCCTATGATGAACCAATTTTTTTTTATGTTAAAGTGAGTATTTATGTTGCTTGTTTCTCTATTTTTTTTTGTTTAAAGTGATTCAATTTTTTTCAAAAAAAAATTCAAATCCGCCCCTGCTGGGATAACATCCTAGATCCGCCCCTGCATACAGTATTAATATGATGTCTCGTCTGACCCTCAAAGTTTTTCTTGAATTAATATCGGATAATCTTCCATGTATTTTTCTCAAATACACCTACCGGGTGACGCGATTGATAAATTTATTTCATTCTAGACACTAATTATGATGGAATAATATAATTAGGTATTAATCTGATAAATTTGATTATTCAAAATTAATGTTAACCTGTCTCATGATCCGTTTGATAAAAACAATACGGATGAATTACCAGTTTAATTATATAACAGTCTGATTCCAACTAAATGCTTAACTTATACTGATTTAAAATTTTGATATTACTGAGTTTTGTTCCGAATAAACACTTTTTTGTAAAGTGAAAAGTCCAAAAGACTTGACACGTTTTTCGGTGAATAGTGTTTTTGGCGACCATTTCTCAGAAAATGGTTAGAAGACCAAAAAGTCAAAAATAATATTTATTTTCGTCTTTTCCCTATTTCGTCTTATTCCCGACACACTTTTCGAGAAAAATCTTTTATTGCTTATTACGCACCGGTGTTGCATACAAACACTGTATCCATCAACGGTTTGATCAAAAACGGAAAACGTTTTCGTTTGAAGAGCGTTTTACGTTTTATTTTAGGAAAAATATCAGTGGCTCCCTGGTATCTATTCCCCGTATAAATGCTATATCGTGAAATGGAAAAAGTCCAAACGTTGAAAAGAACGTTCAAAAAGACGACAAACGTTTTCTCGTAAATCGCGTCTTTTTTCGTCTTTTTCCCCAAAAAATTTTATTGATTCCCTGGCATCTAAACCTCATATTATCACTATGTTGTGAAATGTAAGAAGTCCTACAAATGAAAGAAACAGTCAAACGAATGAAAAACGTCACCTCGTGAATAGTGCTTTTACACGTTTTTCGAGAAAAACTTTTATTGATTGTTACGTATTTTTAAATCGTGGGAAGGTTGAATCCTTAAATGGAATGTCAATTTGACCTTCACATTTTGCTCAAGGGCCTAGGTTATTTCCTAGGGTTTAGACCCTAGGGTTAGGGTTTAGGTTTTAACTCTTTTTCCAATTTAGGTTTTTGCCTTAAATTGACTTCTGACTTTTAATAAGTGTTAAGGTTAACTACTTGAACCAAAACACAAAATCCTACACAAATAATTCATACAACACATTTAAAAAGCTCAATTCAAGCTTTACTAAACACATAACATATACTTTAGGTTAAACAGTTTAACCTCTTTGTTGTATACAATCGTAGTTTCGAGTCGTATATATTCTTTAAGATAGCTCAAGGTATGCTTGAGCAATCGATCTTAGGTTTTGAATTGACAACCTTGCTTAGATCTTGTTAGATCACTTTAGAAAATATTTGGGATATTACAATCCATAACATCTAAATATAAATAAAGTTTATGAAAGATGAGGGGTTGACGAATTTTGGGTCTCAAATCTCGCAAGAACATACGGGTCATTTGTGTTTCGTCGTCCACTAGATGGGACACAAATCGGGATAACTTGGCAAACTTGGTCTCATACTGTGAAATAATCATATTCCCCTACTCCAGTTTGATAAACTCCACCTTTTTCATATGACGGATACTTTATGGAAAATACTTCTCGTTAAACAGTTCCTAAAACTTTGCTCATAACATCTCGAGTGCTAAGTGATGAGTACGTTTTACCGATTCCCACCAATGGTCCGCCTCTCTTCGAAAGATGAAGGTGGCAAATGTAACCTTCTGATCATCGACGCTGTGATACCCCAGGAATTTTAAAATAATTCCAAATAAGAAATATGATGAATCAAGTAAAGGTTAGTATTTAAAACCTAGTGCTGAATGATAAAAGTATTAAGAAATGATTATGGAATGAAAAGAAAATTCATGAATATGAATTGAGAAGAGAAGGATGAATGTACAGAATATGAATGAAGTATGATATAAGAATGAAATAAGTGAATGAAGTAAGATTACGTAGGATTAAAGAAAAGAAATTTTCAGAGAAAGAGAAATTATCTTGATAAGTGTATCAAGAAACAAGCTAAACGTTTATGAATAAATTTGTGAGAATTGTGAAATGTAATATTACAAAGGAATTGTGAATTAAGTTAAGAATTTAAATATTCTGACAATAAAGATCATTATGAGGTTATCCATGTAAGTTATGAATATTAAAAGGTAAGCTCTGATAATTATGGAATTAATTGTGATTCATCAAGATTAAGGTATAGTAAAGTGCTATAAATAACATCCGTATGAATATTACGGCCATTATGATTCCGAGGACGGAATCCTGTTAAGGGGGGAAGAATGTGAGGATCCAGATTTTTCAGAAATTCTTTATTAATATTAAATGAGAATTTAATTGATAAATTATCAAGATGATTTAAATTATTTGAGATATTTTATGTGATTTAAGATATTTGATGAGATTTAATTGGTAAATTAAATCTGTACAAAGATGTTGATGATTTGTGTTGAATTAAATAATTGAAAAGTACATAAATTGTTTAAAAACAATTTATGAGGAATAAAAGAAATTTCAGGTAAAGGTACAATGTATTGTACAATAAAATTATTATGGAAGTACAGAAATTATGATTTAAAGGAGGTTATGTGATAATGTGAAATGCATGAATTAAATATGTATATATTTATATATATACACATTTGTATATATATGTGTGAATGTTTAATTGAAATTATAAATTTCATTAATTATGAGAATTAATGGATTAATAATTAAATTAATCCAAGTTTAAATGAAAAGGAGATGAGGAAGTTAATAAAATGGTAATGATGGATTTTAGATTTAATCAAGAATTTTGGAGGAAGTTTAGAAGTTAATTGAGAAGGAAAAGTAATTATATAAATTATATAATAATAATTATATAATTTATATAAGGAAATTAAAATAAGGTATGAAGGAAATAATAATTATATAAATTATATAATTATTCTTATATAATTTATATAAGGTGATTAAATGGAATAAGGTTGGAGGAAATTAAGAAATTATTTAAGAAAGGAGAATGTAAATATATAAATTATATAATATTAAATTATATAATTTATATATATAAAGAAGTAATGTGAATATTAAAGAAATGAAATTAATTAAGGAAAAAATGAATGTTTTAATTCATTAAAAATTATGTTTATGCATAATTAAATTATTATGACTTTTATGAAGGATAATATTTCGGAAATGTGAACATGTTAATGTAACATGTTGTGCAAGAAATGAAGTGAAAAATTATGAAAAATAATTTTTATAAGTTATATGAATTATTTTAGAATTTTTGGATGTATAAATTACCTCAAATAGTTACATGCATGGCGTTATGCGTGTACAAAATTTGTCCAGTAAAATACCCAAAAGGGGTGTTAATATTATCGATAAATCATATTATGAATTTTGGTACGTTAAAATAATTATTTTACATACATTATGTAAAATAATTATTACACAAGGTAATTACGTAATGTAATTAATTATTAATTTTGCATGCTTGATTTGGGGTTTGGAACGTTCGAGAGAAGGGAAGAGTTGGCTAAGTCGGTGGAATCAATTTTGCTTTCAAAGTAGTTAAGTTGCATGTGGTTATAAAAAAAGCAAGAAAAGGAAACTAAAAGCCAAGAAAAAGAAAGGAAAGAAAATATAAACTTTTCTTCTCCTTCTACTCCCACCCGAAGACACCACTGCTACCACCGTGAACCACCACCTCCCGACCTTCATGACCACGCAAGAGAGGAGTTTATTGGTGCAAAGATGGGAATAGAAAAGCTTCAAGGAGGTAAAGAAATTAATTTAGTTAAATTATTTTAGCATGTATGGTGTAAATTAATTTTGTGGAAAAATAGAAAATAAATAGTATAATTATTCTAAATAATTTTAGAATAAATATCTATGAATTACATAATTTTTGGAGTAGTTTTGATGTGAAAAATGGGAGCAAAATAATGTATTTTGTGCATAAGGTGGCTACTGTTACGCGACTGGGAAGAAGAAGAAAACAGGGGGCCGCGCATTGCGCGCGGCGTTTTTTTCTGAGGCAAACCAAAAACGACGTCGTTTTTGGTACGCAGAGGGGTGAGCCACGCATGGCGCGGCGGAAAATTCTGGAACCAAGACTAAACGACGTCGTTTTATACGACCGGGGTCGGTCCGCGCAATGCGCGGCCGACCGAAACGCGGTAAAATTACCATTAAGCCCCCGGACTTTTTCGGAAATCCCGTGCGTGTCCTTTGACGCACGGAAATTACGATATTGCCCCAAATCTTTTCGGTTAATTCCGATTATGTCCCTAGTTTTGAGGAAATGACAGAAATGCCCCTAGACTTTCCGGGAAATACCGGTTTTGTCCCTTTAGCCGCGGAAATTACATATATGCCCCCGGAGTTAGTTTTAATTGAAATAAATGTTTAAAAATTGTTTAAAAATTCTAGAAAATTCTAGAAAAATACTAAAAATATAGAAATGATGTTTGGACATTAAATTTAATATTTTTGTAAAAATATTAAATATTGGAGATTAATATTTAAATATTTTAAATATTAATCTATTAAGTTTAAAGGTTAGTAAATGATTAAATAAATTTTTCGGACAACCAAAAATGTTAAATTTTATCCGATGAGCTGGGTTGTCCGTATGGAAGGCATTAGATATTAAATTAAATTAATATTTTTAAGGAACGAGGTTAATATAATTAACCTTATTAATTAATAATTAACCCGATACCCTAAAATAAATTATCGGGTAGGGTTAATTACTTTAGAGATGATATTAATTAATTAGATTAATATCAGAAAGAGATAAATAATTATTATTTCATTATTTTATGATCATAGGTTGATCGAGTTAAGATTTTGAGCTATTAATTGGACGTCAGGCAAGTTCTTCAGTCCCTCAAATGTTAAATGTTGAATATTATGATATGAAATATTTATTTTAAATGCACACAAATTATGTGCTATGTGATACGTGATTAACATGACAACAAGGTGTGCTTTGTGCAACGATATAAATATATATGAGATATAATGCCTGAATAGAAGCACTACACGTGATGTATGACACACACCAAGCATGATAAGGTATGTGTTATGTGAAGCATAAACTGTTGAACTTGCTGAGCCGTTGTGCTCATTACTTGCTTAATAAATATTTTTGCAGGCAATGAAATAAATTTCAAGAATATTGGATTAAATTTGAGGTGAATTGCATAGAAGGTGGGAAAATGTATTGTTATATTTTTCAGTCAATGTGGATATATTTGTTAAGTTTATAATGATGTTTCATATGTATGTATATGTCAACTCCAGACAGAATGTGTGAAGTTAAATTATGAACTGTGGTAGTTCAAGATAGATATTACGATAAAGATTATTAAATGATTTAATTATGAATCATGATACAAGAAATATTGGATGGATATAATCAACATTAAAATTAAATGTTGAGCATTATAATAGAAAGAAAAAGTAAAGGTTGCGATCCATGGGACTAGGATCGAAATGTAAGGATTTTAAATATCCAAATATTTTAACACGATTGAATTGAATTGAGAAAAGAAAAAAAAAAAAAAAAAAAAAAAAAAAAAAAATTTATACCAAAAATTTGGTAATTCATGATTTAAAGTCAATCAAGGGACTAAAGAGGGTAATCAAGGATTATTAACGAACCGAAATTTGGCCGTTATGGAGATAATGTTTATTAAATACGAAATTTATGGAGATAAAGTGGGCCGAATTTCGGGGTCGTTACAGTTGGTATCAGAGCTAGAGGTTATAAACCTTAAGTAAATGATACCTTAGGCTATAACCTAAGTAAGAAAGAGTACAGTTAATTGCGTGTTCTGAAAACCTAAGCGTATAGTAAGCTCGTGACTCATGATTGTATGGTGGAGCCCCTTTAGCGAATGGGCGACTATGGCCTGACTAGGACAAGCTCCTTAACCATATGATTATGGTAAGTTCCTGAGCCCAAATACGTGATAAGTTTGATGAACATGGGGGGATTAGAATGGAAAGCTATAAATTGAGAAAGATGTTCTCAGATATTGATTAAAGTGAAGAAAATATGAAAGAAATAAGATTATAAGGGAAGAGATAAAGATGTTAAGAAAGATCAGAATGAAGGTAATGAATTGAGAAAATCTATAAGTTCAATTAAGAACGTAATTGAAAGAGAATATTTGAAATGATTCAAAGATGAATCTCAAAGGAAATCAGGGGACACCTGATTTAAGAGATAAAGATGAAAGGTAATCTAAAGAGCATAGAAAGAGATCATAATAATATGATCGGGAACGACAAGATGATCGTACTACGATACGATCATAAGATAAGGAAAGCGAATAAGAAATAGCTTGTAAAGCAAGATCATGATGGGATCAAGTGAGAATGTGAAAGAACAGAGAGATCTGTTAAGAGTCAAAAAAATGTATAGCTTAATGCTATAAAGAGAAAGAGTACTATAAAATAGTACAAGAAGAATTCAAGGAATGATAAGGCATGAATGAAATGTGAAATGACAGAGAGACCTATTAATGGTCGAAAAAGTATAGCTTGATGCTATAAAGAGAAATGGTACTATTAAATAGTACAAGAAGAACTCAGAGAATGATGAATGACAGAAATGAAATGTTATGATAAGGGGGCAGAAAACTTGGGAACGAAATTTCAATTGAGGACTCTCGTGGTGACTAAATTGCACAATCCTTTGTATGGGCGGAGGATTTGTGTTTCCTTAGTTACTATGGGATAATCATTGAAATGTTAGAGTCGCGCTAACAGTTTTTGATAGAAATATAATATTAAGTTTAGGCACGAGTTCTTAAAACTCATGCATGTGGTAAGTCCATGACTCATAATCGTATGGTATGTTTTGAGCCCCTCAGCATATGGAAAGTCTTTGACATATTCTCAGACTACATATTGCTAGGATAAGATTTAAAACTCATATTCTTGTGGTAAGTTCCTGGACTCATAATGTGTGGCAAGTTTGATGAACTATACGGGGGTATAGAAAAGTTGGAGTAGATAGAAATTTTAATATGATAATGAAAATAGTCCTAGCAATAAAGTTAATATGTAAGTGAAGGAACAGAAGGTGAATGTTAGGGAATTAGGATATTCCCACTCTTCTAGCTTTGCTAGAATTCGAAATGTTTGGCCTCAAGTTGATTTGGCACAAGTGTGCTTTGAAAAATTACAAATGAATTTTTAAGCAATTTCAAAAGTGTCTATGCTATTTATTTCGGCTAGACAAAAATATTTTTAACATCAAAATGTATTTTAAATAATCATCCATGCACCGTTTAGCCCGGTGTAGATGTGATGAATGACGGAATGCTCAACGTGTTGTTGAGATGGTGCGGTACTATTTCGTTATAAGATGATTCAACACCATAAAGTACGGTTTATGGTGTAGGAATTGTTAACGACGGAATCCTCAACGTACTGTCAAGATGACGCGGTAACATGAAGTCATAAATGATTTTGATTTATGAAGTATGTCAAAGCTATAAGTCATTGCCATTTGACTCGGCAAGACGTTTTGAAGAGTTTTGACGTGAAGAATGTTTTAAAAAATTTCTGCGGATTATAAAGTGTTGAAAGAAAGTCTATGCTAATTGATCTAGCTAGACAAGCGTTGAAGAAATTTAGTCTGAGCTATTGATTCAGCTAGACAAATTTTGAAATGTATTGATTTCATATTCTTTGAAAGTTATAAGAAATTTAATTTCTTTCGAATGAATTCTAAGGCTGGGATGAACAAAAAGATTAAGAATGTTGCAGGTTGATTAAATGATCACCTGGCATAGAAAGACATAGTATGGTGAAACATCCATCATTTAATGACAGACTGATCCACTGTCAGGGTTTGCAGTATGAGGTACTCGGGGAGCGAAGTACTGTAAACCGGGATCATGTTCAGAATGTTATGAAAGTTCATGGGTTGCAGTATGAGGTACTCTGGGAGTGAAATACTGTTAACCGGGATAAGGGTTCATCCAGCAAAGTATGAAAGTTTCTGAAATAAATTCATCTACTCTTATGAAGATTGGATGGTAGGATGGGGTAGTATTTCTAAATGTGATTAATAATGAATGTAATGATTATGAAGTAAAGAAAGTATGAAATATGATGGATTAGAAAATTGCAATATGCAATGACTGTGAGAAAGGAATGAAAGAAAGATATGTGAAATAAATGTAAAGCAAATGTGTTTGCTGCAAATGAAAGAGATATTAATACATAGCAATTTCGAGGACGAAATTTTATGAAGGAGGGGTGAATGTGATACCCCAGGAATTTTAAAATAATTCCAAATAAGAAATATGATGAATCAAGTAAAGGTTAGTATTTAAAACCTAGTGCTGAATGATAAAAGTATTAAGAAATGATTATGGAATGAAAAGAAAATTCATGAATATGAATTGAGAAGAGAAGGATGAATGTACAGAATATGAATGAAGTATGATATAAGAATGAAATAAGTGAATGAAGTAAGATTACGTAGGATTAAAGAAAAGAAATTTTCAGAGAAAGAGAAATTATCTTGATAAGTGTATCAAGAAACAAGCTAAACGTTTATGAATAAATTTGTGAGAATTGTGAAATGTAATATTACAAAGGAATTGTGAATTAAGTTAAGAATTTAAATATTCTGACAATAAAGATCATTATGAGGTTATCCATGTAAGTTATGGATATTAAAAGGTAAGCTCTGATAATTATGGAATTAATTGTGATTCATCAAGATTAAGGTATAGTAAAGTGCTATAAATAACATCCGTATGAATATTACGGCCATTATGATTCCGAGGACGGAATCCTGTTAAGGGGGGAAGAATGTGAGGATCCAGATTTTTCAGAAATTCTTTATTAATATTAAATGAGAATTTAATTGATAAATTATCAAGATGATTTAAATTATTTGAGATATTTTATGTGATTTAAGATATTTGATGAGATTTAATTGGTAAATTAAATCTGTACAAAGATGTTGATGATTTGTGTTGAATTAAATAATTGAAAAGTACATAAATTGTTTAAAAACAATTTATGAGGAATAAAAGAAATTTCAGGTAAAGGTACAATGTATTGTACAATAAAATTATTATGGAAGTACAGAAATTATGATTTAAAGGAGGTTATGTGATAATGTGAAATGCATGAATTAAATATGTATATATTTATATATATACACATTTGTATATATATGTGTGAATGTTTAATTGAAATTATAAATTTCATTAATTATGAGAATTAATGGATTAATAATTAAATTAATCCAAGTTTAAATGAAAAGGAGATGAGGAAGTTAATAAAATGGTAATGATGGATTTTAGATTTAATCAAGAATTTTGGAGGAAGTTTAGAAGTTAATTGAGAAGGAAAAGTAATTATATAAATTATATAATAATAATTATATAATTTATATAAGGAAATTAAAATAAGGTATGAAGGAAATAATAATTATATAAATTATATAAGAATAATTATATAATTTATATAAGGTGATTAAATGGAATAAGGTTGGAGGAAATTAAGAAATTATTTAAGAAAGGAGAATGTAAATATATAAATTATATAATATTAAATTATATAATTTATATATATAAAGAAGTAATGTGAATATTAAAGAAATGAAATTAATTAAGGAAAAAAGGAATGTTTTAATTCATTAAAAATTATGTTTATGCATAATTAAATTATTATGACTTTTATGAAGGATAATATTTCGGAAATGTGAACATGTTAATGTAACATGTTGTGCAAGAAATGAAGTGAAAAATTATGAAAAATAATTTTTATAAGTTATATGAATTATTTTAGAATTTTTGGAGGTATAAATTACCTCAAATAGTTACATGCATGACGTTATGCGTGTACAAAATTTGTCCAGTAAAATACCCAAAAGGGGTGTTAATATTATCGATAAATCATATTATGAATTTTGGTACGTTAAAATAATTATTTTACATACATTATGTAAAATAATTATTACACAAGGTAATTACGTAATGTAATTAATTATTAATTTTGCATGCTTGATTTGGGGTTTGGAACGTTCGAGAGAAGGGAAGAGTTGGCTAAGTCGGTGGAATCAATTTTGCTTTCAAAGTAGTTAAGTTGCATGTGGTTATAAAAAAAGCAAGAAAAGGAAACTAAAAGC
Organism: Hedera helix; assembly: GCA_947179155.2. Lineage (NCBI taxonomy): Eukaryota > Viridiplantae > Streptophyta > Magnoliopsida > Apiales > Araliaceae > Hedera > Hedera helix. Next base: position 23,108,724 of record OX359270.1, read on the forward strand.
CAAGAAAAAGAAAGGAAAGAAAATATAAACTTTTCTTCTCCTTCTACTCCCACCCGAAGACACCACTGCTACCACCGTGAACCACCACCTCCCGACCTTCATGACCACGCAAGAGAGGAGTTTATTGGTGCAAAGATGGGAATAGAAAAGCTTCAAGGAGGTAAAGAAATTAATTTAGTTAAATTATTTTAGCATGTATGGTGTAAATTAATTTTGTGGAAAAATAGAAAATAAATAGTATAATTATTCTAAATAATTTTAGAATAAATATCTATGAATTACATAATTTTTGGAGTAGTTTTGATGTGAAAAATGGGAGCAAAATAATGTATTTTGTGCATAAGGTGGCTACTGTTACGCGACTGGGAAGAAGAAGAAAACAGGGGGCCGCGCATTGCGCGCGGCGTTTTTTTCTGAGGCAAACCAAAAACGACGTCGTTTTTGGTACGCAGAGGGGTGAGCCACGCATGGCGCGGCGGAAAATTCTGGAACCAAGACTAAACGACGTCGTTCTATACGACCGGGGTCGGTCCGCGCAATGCGCGGCCGACCGAAACGCGGTAAAATTACCATTAAGCCCCCGGACTTTTTCGGAAATCCCGTGCGTGTCCTTTGACGCACGGAAATTACGATATTGCCCCAAATCTTTTCGGTTAATTCCGATTATGTCCCTAGTTTTGAGGAAATGACAGAAATGCCCCTAGACTTTCCGGGAAATACCGGTTTTGTCCCTTTAGCCGCGGAAATTACATATATGCCCCCGGAGTTAGTTTTAATTGAAATAAATGTTTAAAAATTGTTTAAAAATTCTAGAAAATTCTAGAAAAATACTAAAAATATAGAAATGATGTTTGGACATTAAATTTAATATTTTTGTAAAAATATTAAATATTGGAGATTAATATTTAAATATTTTAAATATTAATCTATTAAGTTTAAAGGTTAGTAAATGATTAAATAAATTTTTCGGACAACCAAAAATGTTAAATTTTATCCGATGAGCTGGGTTGTCCGTATGGAAGGCATTAGATATTAAATTAAATTAATATTTTTAAGGAACGAGGTTAATATAATTAACCTTATTAATTAATAATTAACCCGATACCCTAAAATAAATTATCGGGTAGGGTTAATTACTTTAGAGATGATATTAATTAATTAGATTAATATCAGAAAGAGATAAATAATTATTATTTCATTATTTTATGATCATAGGTTGATCGAGTTAAGATTTTGAGCTATTAATTGGACGTCAGGCAAGTTCTTCAGTCCCTCAAATGTTAAATGTTGAATATTATGATATGAAATATTTATTTTAAATGCACACAAATTATGTGCTATGTGATACGTGATTAACATGACAACAAGGTGTGCTTTGTGCAACGATATAAATATATATGAGATATAATGCCTGAATAGAAGCACTACACGTGATGTATGACACACACCAAGCATGATAAGGTATGTGTTATGTGAAGCATAAACTGTTGAACTTGCTGAGCCGTTGTGCTCATTACTTGCTTAATAAATATTTTTGCAGGCAATGAAATAAATTTCAAGAATATTGGATTAAATTTGAGGTGAATTGCATAGAAGGTGGGAAAATGTATTGTTATATTTTTCAGTCAATGTGGATATATTTGTTAAGTTTATAATGATGTTTCATATGTATGTATATGTCAACTCCAGACAGAATGTGTGAAGTTAAATTATGAACTGTGGTAGTTCAAGATAGATATTACGATAAAGATTATTAAATGATTTAATTATGAATCATGATACAAGAAATATTGGATGGATATAATCAACATTAAAATTAAATGTTGAGCATTATAATAGAAAGAAAAAGTAAAGGTTGCGATCCATGGGACTAGGATCGAAATGTAAGGATTTTAAATATCCAAATATTTTAACACGATTGAATTGAATTGAGAAAAGAAGAAAAAAAAAAAAAAAAAAAAAAAAAAAAAAAAATTTATACCAAAAATTTGGTAATTCATGATTTAAAGTCAATCAAGGGACTAAAGAGGGTAATCAAGGATTATTAACGAACCGAAATTTGGCCGTTATGGAGATAATGTTTATTAAATACGAAATTTATGGAGATAAAGTGGGCCGAATTTCGGGGTCGTTACAGACGCATCGTAGGGCATCAAATATTTTTACATCTGTTTTAGTCATGCTTCTGCCTTGAGTGGGTCTAGTTTCCCAAAATATTTAGGTGGTCCCAAGTCTTTAAATTGTTTAGCAGTGACCATCCACAAATTACCAGTGTTTCCACCATTAGGAGTTCCCCTCACCTGATTCTGCATGAAATTTCTAAAGAAATTATCATAATTTACATGGTCACCCGCGTTATTTTGCGAAGCCGTAGGAGGATTATTTTTAGCCTCCTGATTTTCTGTCACATAATTCATCTCCCGGTTTTCAGATGCCATTCTGAAATCTGGTCACAAAACAAAGGTTAATTAAATAAACTGACTCGTCACTTCTTGTCTTTACATCCAAACCAACTAATTAGATAATAAAAATTAATTTAGGTATGACACATTACTGACTGATTCTATTTGTCTCTTCCTTTGTAGTTCTAACCTCAGACCTCTATTAAAGACCATATCCCTAAGCTCTGATACCAACTGCGACGTCCCAAAAGCGGTCCCACACCACCCAATTTGATTCGCCAAAAGACTACAACAAAATTATTACAATACAGTGCAAAGTACAATAATACCAAGCTCAATAATACACAACTAAGTCTTCACTGTTATTGACACGCTATTTTATAATATGGTGAAGACTACTATAACAACTATCTCAGACCATCACTCTATTCCTCTCTTCTCCGTGCTAGTCCCGGTTATACTCTCATTTCTTGAACAATGAAACAAAAAGAAAATGGTGAACTCAAATAGCCCAATAAAGAATATCATTACTAAGATAATGACAAATAAATTATCATTAGCCTTCAACAGTTGAGTTATTGATAATATAAACAAGTTTTAAATCAACAACTGCAGTTAAATTCTTGAACAAAGTTTAGATCAACAACTGCAGCGAAATAACAACTATTAGGAGAATCATGTAGATCATGATGCCTGTTAGGTTTTCTTTTTCAGAAAAATCACCATCCACATTTATCATCTGAAACACCACTAGTCATGATCATGTCAAATAACAATTATTCTTTGCCTCAGACCAAAGAGAATATTCACCACGTGCCTTAAAAGACACACCACCATTATATCGCATTTATCCTCTCATCTGTGCCCCAAAAGATACACCACCATTATATCACATTTATCTTATCATATGTGCTCCAGGTCACAGATATTCACAACAACATGATTCTGATGATTATAACAAATAGCAGTGATATAATTGATAACAGAAGAAAGATAATAACATGATAAATAATAAACATAGAAAGTTTACAATTTTTTCTTTGTCCAAAGTTAAATAATATCCAAATTGTCAACATAATGTAGAGAAAAAAGTGTTCAAATTCAAGAATAATGTCCAAGATTCACAGGGAAGAAGTTCAACGATAAGGTTTACGCTACAAGGAATATTTAACAATCCACAATGTTCACAGTTTAAGTAAATGTTCATAGGTCTAAAATTCAAAATCCAATAGTTCACTGTTCAAATATAACGATGAAAATTTAATAAAATGTTAATGTCAAAAGATATTAGATGAAGTGCAAACTATTAATCATTTTAAGAATTTTACCGAATAATACTTATCATAGTAAGTTTAAGATGATGAAAGAAAATGATATCTTTTACCTTATCACGTGACTAGATACTGCTTTTTATAAAGTTGATTAACCGATATATATATTTATGATTTAATTAGTAATTAATACATACCAGTTTCATGATGTATATATTATAAGATCATCAAAAGTAACTAACTATATAGTATATTTTTGTGTAGTATACAAAATAAAGTAAAATATACTTCAAAATAGTTTTTGAAGAAAAATACTATTTCATAGTAAAATCTTCCAAATAAAATTTTTCAAAATAAATATTTTAATAGAAGAGTCTTTTAAAGGAAGATTTGTAAACAACATGTGATGTGTGTGAGTACTTATATAACTTTTGTTGAAAAACTTACTTGGATAATACTCGTACTTTTACCGATCTTCACCAACACTTAAGATAGCCTTAACTCACACAGAGAAATATTACACTAAGAATATTTAGAAAGTGAAAGAAATGATGAGTAAAAAGGATATAAAAATTCCTTATGTTAAGCCCCATATTTATAGCCAAAACTTAACCAATTATTTCAAAAACAAATTTCACATTTTTTAATCTACACTATTTATTATTTTTCACACTTTAATTTACATCATCCATTAACTAATCACATGATTCACACCTTAATCTAACTTAATCTACTCCATCCATTAGCAAATCACATGATTCATACATTAAACTACACCATCTATAACACTTTTCACATTTTTAAGTTCACACTACACGTTTAAAGATTATATTATCCATATTTTATATAATTATATTATTGACTTAATGTCACAATTATTTAAATATTCAGTGTTATTCAAATAATAAGTATGTCTAACTATTTAATATCCGTGACTACTACTGTGATAATTATTGGTTCAACGATATAAGATGTTATGCATTGTGACAATTATTGACTCAATAACTTAAAATATTGTGCAATGACAATTATTGAGTTAATGATATAAAATATTGTGTAATGACAATTATTGATGAAATACTATACAATGGTCACTTTATCAGTTCAATAATATAAAATACTGTGTAATACCGTGTGTTACAGTAAAAAATCATGAAATACCATATGTTACTACTCTTTTATCATTGGGTATTTTAACAGTTAAAAGTGATAATACTGTTAACTATTTTTATTTAAAAATGTTACTGCTATCGTTTTCTATATCCAACAATATTTCGTTGTGGGGTCCACCAATGATTGGTTATTTTGGTGTCGTCGTACAGATCGAATATTTATCGACAGAACGAATATTCTCCGACAATTTGAATATTGTTCGACATAATAAAATGTGTACATAACATCTTTTAACTTTAACTTTTATCAAAATAACACTTACTGTTTCAGAATAATATATGAAAAAATTTAAATTTTATTCAATAAAAGTCGGAGTCTTACACCTAGACCTAGCAGGCTTTGGTCATTCACCAGGCCAGGTCAGGCTTTGATTTTTGAACCTACATGCCAAGTCAAGTCGGGCTTCTCAACAAAAATCAGGTCTGTTGAGATCTGCACGCTAGGCTTAGACAAAGTGAGGGAGAAGAAAAAAGGGAGAATGACGGAGCCACAAAGTAGCCAGTCACGGATAGGAATTAAATTATCTCGACTAGTAGCTATTAATTATTGTAATATAATATTATGTGAAAAGATTTGATTAGGATTTAGGACTTTTTTTATATACTAACGTGTACAAAAGTACAAATCAAGGGGACTAAACATTGAAAAGTCAATCAAAATCACCATTCTCTATAATTTTCAGGATTGCTGTATAGAAATTAGAAATGACTCACAATGATAATGACTATATAATTATATAATATGAAAATCACCATCACCCCAATTAGAGTTAAGTGCTCACTCACAGACCAATAATTATATTATAATATATTATGGTAGGAGAGAGAGAAAGAGAAAAACAGTTCAGTAGTTGGTATATTCTAATTCAGTATTCATGTCACTTTATCAAAAATCAAGGCTGACTTTTGGCCAGGTCGAGTCAGGTCAAACTTTTGGACAGGCCAGAATTTTGCATTCAAATCACAGCCTGTTTAAAGCCTACAAGCTGGGTCAGGCCATTAACCAGGCCAAATTTTGACCAAGTTGGGCCAAGCTAAGCCAAGGCCAAACAACAGACCCCAAACTTTTTGTACATGTCTAGGTGGAGGCATGCAAGAAAGACTGATTTTGAAAGAACAGGGGTGTAGATCCTTTAAATTGGGTGTAGAAATAGGGAATTGATATTTTCAAACGTAAAATTTGATATTTTTATAATATTTTTCTCATATGAGTATGTGAGCTATCTATTATTTATCTGAGATGAGCTTTGTGTAATTATTATTTTTACTTATAAAAATATTAATTCTCTAAAAACAATGAGTTGTAGAGAAAAAAAAGAAGGTAATTGAGTATTATATCAAGGGAACTGATATTTTCACATATATATTTAATATCTTCAAATAATCTTTTTCATATTACTATAAGGTGAATTTCACTTTTATATAAAAAAAAATCATTTAAAAATATAAATAATACATATAAAAATAGTGTTTCGCATGTCAATGGAGGGTAAATTAGATTAAAAAAAATGAATTGATTTAATTAAGAAGTAGGAATACTACAAATTGGCCGTATAAATATTACTTCCCAATTTTAATTATAATTTGGCGTATATTTTCGGAGCTAAGTGTACTCAACCCAATTTAAAATAAATGTTCAGGAGTTTCGGCAAGAAAATTGCACATCGGACGATAATTGCTCCTAGACTCCCAGTAGCAAAAACGAGTGGTTTTGTTATACTAATATTATCTTAATAATTTATCAAAAATATGTGGATGAAATGTAACCTATAGGGGGCCATATAATTCAACAAATTTGACATGTTGAAATTCATAGACGATGTTCATAGATGATGCAATATAAGATAAAATTTTAAATTTTAAATTTTAAAATATATTTTTATTTTTAAAATTATAAATTGACAATTTTTTTAATATATTTTTATTTTTAATTGATTGAATGTTAATTATTATGAAGTCACTGTTATTATATTTTAAAAAGTGATATTTTTATAAATATTTTTAATTATACTCTCTCGTATAAAAATAAAATGGATCTTATTTGTATTTAAAAGAAAATCTTATGAAAATATTAAATATATATATATTTTAATGTTAAAAATAAATTTAAAAAATATTTTTTTAATAAAATCTATTACTATATTTTATAAATGTATACCACGGAATAAATAGGAAAAAAAATCCCCACTAATAGAGGCCCGAAATAAAACACTTGTAAACAAATCTTAAAAACAAGATAAGATTGGGAAGTGTTTGTTCAGAACAAGATTGTACTCTTTCCCCCGTCACAATCCACACTATTCCCCTTCCTACTCCTACACAATCCTCATCAAAAAACAAATCCTAAGCAAATATATATCACCAGTAAGTGGACTGAGTCTTGTAGTAGAGTGGGGGAGTGTAAACGGCAACAATAATGGAAAAAATGGAACTCTCAAATTCAACGGTTTACTTAATAATTTTCTTCTTCATCATCAATACCAATTTCCCAGTAGCAGTGCCGGACGGTGATGATCACAGCATCATCGATACCGGCTCTGGCACCGGCACTAGCATAATTTTCGCGGCACTAGGTAGTAGATCAACCTACTCTTTCGATATCTTCTCCCTCCCAGTTCTGATAGATACGCACCAAATCACCCAATCCAATTACGAACTCCGGCTCACTGACGGCGACTCCCTCAACTTCAACGGCCACTTCCCCTCCGGCGATCTCTCTCTCCTGTTACCCAGTCAGGCGGACCCACCACCCCTCTGCCTCATCTACGTCACTGAACGCAACGGATCATCTACTATATATCTAGATGCGATTTATTATCATGATACTATGCAATCCAATTACCCCGGTAAGAGATCTGTTCTTCAAGTTACTGCTGAGTCAACTCGCCTAGTTCAAATCCCACTGCTTAGTTACGAACGAAGTAACAACAGTGGTGGTCGGATTTCGATGAAAGACCGGCCGAGTTTGACGGGTGAGTTGTTGGTTTACGTCTCGACTCATGAGGACCCGGGTGTGCCTCGGACGAGTTGGGCCGCCGTGTACTCGACTCACCTGAAAACTGGGTTGACTCGGAGACTGACCCCTTATGGGGTGACTGATTTCAGTCCGGCGGTGTCTCCGTCGGGGGCATGGACGGCGGTGGCGTCGCTCGGCGGGAAACGTTGGGATGGTGAAGTTGAGGAATTAGGTACGGATATATACGTGTTCTTGACTCGTGACGGGTCGAGCCGAGTTAAGGTAGTTGAGCACGGCGGTTGGCCTAGTTGGGCGGATGAGTCGACTCTGTACTTCCATCGGAGGGGTGAGGACGGATGGTGGAGTATTTACAAGGCAATTCTTCCCGGAAATGGTCGGATAAACGTCAACTCGGTTGTAACTCAACGGGTCACCCCACCGGGTCTCCACGCGTTCACACCTGCTGCTTCTACAGTCGACCAGAGCCTAATTGCAGTAGCAACCAGACGACCCGGTTCAGATTACCGCCACATAGAGCTATTCCACGTCATGTCAAACGAGTTCATGGAACTAACTCGACCCGTTTCACCAAATGCCCATCACTTCAGTCCGTTCTTCTCTCCGGATTCTTTACGGGTCGGATACCATAAATGTAGAGGACCCACAAAGAAGAGTAAAAGTTTGTTCCTTGAAAACCTCCAAACCCCTACGCCCGAAATTCCTCTTTTCCGGATTGACGGGTCATTTCCTTCATTCTCACCTGATGGCCGCCGGATAGCTTACGTGAAACCCGGGGGTCTTTATGTTGTGAATACGGACGGGTCGGGTCGCCGCAAGGTGTTAAGTAATATTACATTTGCAACTGCATGGGATTGGAAGAGGAAAGGAGTGGTATACACTAGCTCGGGTCCCGAATTCGAATCCGAAAGCACAGAGGTTGACATAGTATCTGTTAATGTGGATGATGATGAAATTAGTTATAAAAAATTAACCGAAGGAGGTAAAAACAATGCCTTTCCATCACCTTCGCCCGATGGAAAATGGGTTGTGTTTCGGTCGGGTCGGACGGGTCATAAGAACTTGTATATCATGAATGCGGTGGAAGGTGAAACGGGTGGGTTGCAACGCTTAACAGAAGGCCCATGGAGTGATACAATGTGTAACTGGTCACCAGATGGTGACTGGATCGTTTTTGCATCGGATCGCGAAAATCCGGGTTCGGGTAGCTTTGAATTATATATGATTCACCCGAATGGCACGGGGCTCTACAAGTTAGTCCAAAGTGGGTTGGCTGGACGAACTAATCACCCGTATTTCAGCCCGGATGGAAAAAATATTGTGTTTACTTCGGACTATAGTGCAGTATCAGCTGAGCCTATATCAAACTCACATCAGTATCAGCCTTATGGAGATATTTACACGATTAGATCAGACGGCTCAGGATTAAAACGGTTGACCCATAATGCATACGAGGATGGAACCCCGGCTTGGGGTCCCAAGTTTATGAGGCCTGTTGATGTTGAGTGGGCCAGTGATGGACAACAATGCTCCTTTGAGGATTTGCACTGGCTCAAGATATCAAGTCCTGCCGCTCATGGTGTTCAGGCTGCATTTTTTGGTTCATCCAAAATACAGTGTGGTGGATAATTGGGCATTTGCACTTATGTATGTAATTTTGTCATGTGTTATGGTCGAGTCACTTGTGTTGTACATATGAGAAGTCTAGTGATTATAATAGTTACAAAAATGTAGTAATAACTTGTGTTTGTATAAGAGACTTGATTACTTGTGTTTTGTATAAGAAAGTCTAGTGATTGTAATAATGTAAATTGAGGTATGTTTGATTATTAGGGTTTACGACGATAATTTTTAATAAATTTGCTCATCATGTAAAAAAATAGTGCGGTGGGTAAAATTAATCTTAAGAGACTTTTATCGCTAAATTATTATTTGTCTAGAGAATTAAATAAACGTCATTTGAAAATTCTCAAATACGTTTATAGTTTTGAACGTACTAAACGAACAAACACTTGGTATGGTATAGACTTAAACGAAATAGTTAAAACTATGTAGTTACATTCCAGATTGGTATCACAAAGGTTGAAGTAAAATGTTGTTTAAACATATATAAAGTTAATCAATAATGCTTCACCATGGTACTTAAAAATTCTATGGGGGCCGCAGTCTTCCTCCCAACCTTTGATTTAAAATGCAGCAAGATAAAATTACCAAGAAACCCCTCAATTTCAAAATATATAAGAATCATTTTGACTGTTTGAAATTAACTTAAAATATTTTTAAATTTAATATTAATTAATTTACTTTTGATATTGCTGAATTTCGGTCTGAGCTCACTTAACGAGTCAATACTTAAAAATAAAATATCTTGATCATTTAAATTAACGTGCCTTATTCGACTATTCAAACGGTACATTAGGACACTTATTATTGTTTCAAATTATCAAAAAAATTATGCATTCATTTTAACTAATAATTTACTCTATTAAGATTGCAGTGGGTTTTGTGCACCAGTTAACAAAATCACTAATTTACATGACTGATAAAATAAAAAAATTCAATGCAAAATACTAAAATTTAACCCCAATAATTTGGGGTAGCCTTGTATAGGCTGCAGATGAAGTGCACACACTTGAAGTTAATCCAACAGAGCATTGGAAGAGTTACTTGTGCCTCAATTCATCAATATCTAGCTGCTTATAGGTCCTGGAAGAAATCTTGAGGTATTGATGGAGGGCAAAACTTCTTGGCAACAAACTTGTACTGATTAAACAAAAGCAGATATTCAGGACAAAATAAAAAATATATAATACCCCCAAGTAAATCTTGTAGAAACAAATCAACAATGGTATATGGTTTGTTTTATTTTTCATAAACGTCCATAACTTCATTTCATCAGTTATACCAGTACAAGAGAGAACATATTCCAGTTCTGTTTCATTACTAGCAATGCTAACGTCCCAAAAAATTACTTTTGTAAGTTAAATAAACTGCGTCTAAAATAAGTTATTTTATAGGCAAACAAGATTTTAAAGTGCCTTCAAATTTCTAAACGCACCAAACGCACTGAACACACAAAACGTGCTCTAACTAAACAAGCACCAATGGGAAAATCGAAAATTTAATACAACTAATGAATACTTTTGGAATAGCATATAAATATACGAGTGAGAATATTTCTGGATAGGAGAGAAGTTATATCTCCATATATTTTAGAACAAATGGAGTACATACATAGAGTTAAGCAGATAGTTTGAGAATACGGCAGCAGAAAATTGCTTACCTTATGCTGACTGTATTTCTCCCTGATTGCTGGCAAACTAGAATTGTGGCTGTCACAGCGAAGGCTATGCAGTGCTTTAACACATTCACATAAATCTGAAGGGTTATAAAGTGTGTAATGCCGCAAGGTTGAATTCTGTATCCAAAAGAAAAAATAAATACAGATTAAAATACATCAAGGGAATGTAGAGAAAATAACTAGTGCCAAATGAGAATAACATGAAGCTTGCAATTTACTATCTCAATAAGAAAATTTTATTGAAATAATAGACATACATACCCAAGGTCTCCTTGTTGGGAAAAGCATATATTTGGCTAAGAAAGTTGCGGATGCAGCGATAAGTGATGGGGAATATCGAAGCATGTTGTACTCTAGAAGAGAGAGCTCCGCCAAGTAGTTGGCCATACACTCTAGCTGCATCGATGGCGCCTGGGGAACATAGCAGATCAAGAAAGCAGAATGATGAGCCACTTATTAATTAATTGCCTTTTTTGCATATCTTTTCAGAGAAACATATACCACATTAGTAAACAAAAAACAAGCAGTGGCAATGACATTGTGGGTGTAAATTCTGCTATTTTGGAAGCAAAGGTCGGAACTAGAGCTGTAAAGCCTGCTCGAGCAAGCCCAATTCATTTAGCATTTAATCAATTATTTTATTTTTTTTCTATAATAAAAAATTGAACGAGCAAGGGTTTAAACAGGCTGAGTTCGTAATACCAAATCTAAAGCCCAACTTGACTTGACTCGTTTACTACTCTACTCTTTGAAATTTTTAGCAAACAAGTCCAAGGGATTATACCTCAGTGACCCCTTGAGCAGCACGAACGAATCGCCTACATAATGTGTCAATATATAGAATGTTAAAACCACAAAAATCAAACATGAAAGACAAAAAAAGTATTCTCCATTAATCTAGAATCTAGTACTCTATGCGTATTACCTTAAAAAGCATTTTGCAGTTGCGGCTGTCATTTCGAACTTCAAGAAATTTAGAACAGCAGATTCCATTTGCAAAACCTACAGACATTGTAATATTGCTTAATGCTTGTGCAAAATTTAGAAGTATGATGTTAAGCGACACAAACATAGGACAAGCACCTCATCCTTGAAGTAGGTGTTATCGGTTATGTAGCAGAACTCTTCCACTTGGGGGGCACAAATCTCCTCATATTTGCTGCCAATATCAGTTTCTCTTGTTAGATTATTTTCATTACTTAGAAATAAAGAGTATACTACATATGAGAAACAAACAGACAGAGGTCACCTAAGGAGTATGGATTCTTCTGTAAGTTGGGCAAATCCCAAAATTCAGATTTGCGGATTCTTCTACGGATTCTTCTGTAGTTTTTGTTTTTAGTGATAAGAATCGAATAAAGTACTAATCCTTTACGCTATAGTCATTAATATTATAACGTTTTATATACTAATGCTACCTACTAAATTTATATAAAAGAATTAACTAGTTTATATTTCCTAAATTCCTAGATAATATAATTAGTATTTGTATCAGTTCTCCTGTTAGATTATGTCCTTAAAATGAAACATATGAGCAAAGAACATGCACAGGAAATGATCGAAATGCATCTTACGAGGCAATCATCATGCACGCAACACCAAGCAACTGTAACCGTTGCTTATCCATCATATTGCCAGAAAGATACCGGTCTATGTAATTAATAGTCAGGTACAAAGTATTGGGGACAAGCCTATATTCTTCAGCAACCTGTAGTTACATATTTGTAGTCAGGCACCAGTATGAAGAATACAAATAAAAGTAAACTCTGACACTATGTTTGGCAACTCAATTCCGAACCTTGGAATTGGAATTCCAAGCCAAATTTGAATTCTACAGAATTGCGAATGTGCTTTCAACCATAATTTACCTCAACAAGCCAGTCAACTAATATTGCGCGCATGCTGGTATTAATGTCTTTCTGGACCGTCTCCATGAAGTCGATGGAAGGCCTTTTTTTCACCTATGATTAGACCAAAAATTTAAAGGAAGATTGAATAATTTATAAAACAATCTAGAATTATGCCAGAGCTTGAGATCACATTTTTATAAAAAAGAATTATAATCGTACGCTAGACAAGCCCACATTATACCAAAAAAAATTGTCCTATGATTCAATATATCTTGTTTATAAAATTGGCCCAAAGATTTCATAGGGACTACTACTTTAAGTTAAGAGAACTATGCTATTGAAGTAATACTACAAAAGTTAAGCGCTGCTATCCTACAAACCACTAATTCTTGTTTGTTGCAAAAATTGTTTGACTACATTCTAACAAGTAAATGATGATGAGACCAAAGGTGATGGTCTAGTGCTAGTCTGCTAGAGGCCTCTTTCTTCATTTTGCAAGGTCACAAAAGTTCAAGCCTACCCCTCCTTAGAAGTTTGAAGAAATCAGAATTAACCAAAGTGCTACATAAAGAAGGTAAGTTTCCCCTAGCTTCCCCCTAGTTCCCCTTCTGTCCCCTTTCCCAAATTCCTTCCTAGACCTCTCTAGGTTCTCAAAAAACAAGTAAATGATGCTAGCCCATTAACCAAACTCTATTATGGTGCTCTGATGTTTAATCATTTCAAGTCATTTAAATTTTAAACTTCATTATAGTTAGTAACAATTAAAACTTTTGTAAAGCTAGGTATCATGTATAATGGTAAGGATATGATATATCAAAAGTAGATATTTGTGGCTAATATGTCATTTCAACCATGTAAACCTTTTATATTTGACAAAGAGAGAAGTTAAAATCTTTAATAACTCAGTACTCAAACGAAGTGTAAAAATGATTAACCAAATAAAAACATATACTCTAAAAGGGTAAATAGTGAACCTCAGATGCTCTCAAGTGCTTGTAAATATCACAAGCCATGGTTGCACATAACTGAGGGTCCATAAAATTGTCATCAACATCGACAATCTTATCACTTGTTTCTATTTCAGCAAGTATGTCTCTCTTGCAAATATTTCCTGCATGTATTTTGAAGAATACGTGACTTAAATGCACAACAATTGATACAAAACCATAAAAAACACCAAAACCACATAAAGAAGTTTGCTAAAAATAAAGATGCAAACCTGATGTTTCCACATTCTCCGAAATATAAAGTTTGCTACATTTCTTCCTTTCGATTGAATCAACTGCTGCAACATCATTGTTGTCAATATATTCAACTTCAGGGCTCTTCAAGGAATAACAAGTAGACATAGATTCATCCATAGAAAAAGATAAACCATCCGATTTAACAGGAGATATATCCATGCTGCATCGGCCAGATGAGGCAATAATCCGGGAGAGAGTTACATCACATCTTGGTAAAGATGAATTCTTATTGGAAACTTTTATACATGGTTTCGCGAAAGAGGATGCAGGCAAAGTACTCCCTGTGAAGACTGCATTAGCATTGTAGGTCGAAGTTCCCTTCTTGGCATTGTCAATTTTAGCTGGACATTGTACCTTCTTAAGAATTTAGATAAAAATTAATTTTTTTCAATGGTAGAAGAATATTGATTTAACCTTAGAAGCTAAAAATGGAATTTTATGTTCTGCGACAATACTATGAAAGAATAAATATCATAATGAAAAGCATTTTGGAATTACTTGCACTTTCTTCTCAATATCCTTGGATATTAGACATTTAAATCTTAGTACGAATTTTTTAGACATTTTTCCCACTTCCAAGGAATTCACAGAAAACAAGGCTGTCTAAATTACTGTACCACGGAATGTACCAAATTAAATATTCTTCCATAGAGATTAATACTTCTTCGTCAGAGGCAAAAGTTGTTATTTAACCAGATCTTTCACAAAAGTATCTATGATGTATTATACCATCACTAAATAATTCACCTCTATTCCTCCTAAAAGTTATTAACCACATCTCTCTTTTATTGTTCACAACTGAAAAAAAATGTGTTGATCAGACAAATATTTGCATAGCTTGCAATATCACTTAATGGGAAAGCTCTCTAACAACTTTACAATTAGTTTAGTTTACTAGAAATTCAAAATATAGAAACAAGAAGACTGTACTTTATGATAATTTTGTTTGTCCCGGCATTTAACTGCAAGTTGATGTATATTTGTCATGCGATACCAACAACTTCTCTCAAGACCCTTGCCTTCATGTTAAGCTATACTAGAAATTCGCCATATCTTGTTTACATTATATAGAATTTAAAAGCTATGAAGAATCAAAAACTAAATTTACTTACCATAGTCTTATCTTAGGCATAAACTAAACCGATCAAAATGTGAATCCTAGAAATAATGTCAAAAACTTGGTAGATATGAACAGTGATTGATAACTGCTTGTCATACAACTTGATATTTCACACCCTTAGTAAAAATAGTAATGGTAGCTCAACATTTACCGTCACTGATGAGTTTATCAAGTATGAAATGTTAATAAATCTTTGGTTTTTGCTATAAAATTTGTGCTCATTCATCATTCAATTACTACAATTGTTTTAGAATGCAATTATCTGACCATTTATGCTTTGTACAAAATCTAATACTAAGAACAATGTTCAAATATAGTTTTAAAATGAATAAAAAGGAGCCAATAAAACTTTAAATTTCCTTTGAATTTTTCAAGTTGAATCAAATGTATTCATTGTCAATTAAAATTTCACTCGCGTGTTGGATTCAAATTATTCAACAAAAATGACAGAAAAATCTCATAAATAAATTAAACACAAAATTATATGAATTACCAATAAATAAAAAGTAAGCTAATTGAAATAAAAACTTTCTTATACCAAATTAGTTGAGCTTCTCGAACTATTTTGAGAACCATGTCTCTGATTCGTCACGTTAGCTAATGCCGGCCGCTTCTTCGCGATTTGAGGCACCAAAGCTGCCCCCTTTCCAAGATTCTCCGCCTGCCTTTTGGCCGAAGAAGTTGGCTGTGATGATGTAAACGAAGAACGCCGGTTCTGGGTCGACATTTTTGCAGCTTCAACCCAAAAACCCCAACTTTCTTAATCCCTCCAACAAAAATGAACCAATTTCTTTGCTGAATTCTTTTACAACCAGGAAAACAATGTGGGTAATCACAAACAGCAATTTTGAGCTTTGATAAAGATCAAAAACAGGACATTTATTCAATTTCAAGGGCCCTTGTAGAATTTGTTGCTCCAAAACCCCCCACAAGGCTAATTCTAGCTCATTGGCCCTTGAAGAATTTGTAGCCCAAAAAACCCCAATTTTTTTCCTACAAGGAACTGAACGGAATTTGAACCAATTTTCTTGCTTGATTTTATTACCTGAAAGAAAACCCAAAAACAGTTTTCTTGCTTGATTTTCTAAAAGATCAAAAGCAAGAAATTTAATTCAGTTTCACGGGTTTTTGAAGAATGTTGAGAGATAAAGGGTCAAGTGATAACAAAGTAACGAGACGAGTGTTATATATAAGTACTGTTTTCATGGTACTTCTGAGGCGGGCAAGGGGGTAATTTGAATTGACAAAGAATCCTGACCGTCGGATCTGCTTGGTATTCGTCAGGAGCGGACAACGGGTGGGCCCACGTGAAGGAGACTGTATTTTGAATTGTGTTCAGTTAGGGTCAGAAATAGAATTGTGCTTTAAGTTTAGGTGCGTTTGGAGAAATGGGAGTGGTTTGTCAGTAATTAGTACGTCACAGGCCGTTGTTTTAGCCTTTAAAAATTTGAATTCGAATTTTAACGTTAACAAATAATAACTGTCTTTCCCAACGCGTGAATCACATAATCCAATTTTTCAGTACTGCCAAATGTGTCAAAATGGGAGAAACCCAAAAAATTAAAGACTAAATGCGACAAGTATCTGCAAAGTTTTTAACAAAAAAGTTATTATGTTTTGCTTTAATGAATTATAAAGCAACTAATTTTAATTCGTCATGTATAATTTGTAGCCTCTTCTCCCCCTCCCCCTCTTTTTGGACATTGTAGCCCCACTTACAGAATTGGAGATACATTCTCTTTTGCAAAATGATAAACATAACAAAGAGAAATCTCAAGGGAAGATTTTGTCTTCAGTTTTTTTAACAACTATTGAATTTATGTTGATGGTGAAATTGAATTTGTAACTTTACGTAATAAAAAGAGAGATATTTTTGTCACTGGTCTACGAGGACGAATCTTAGAATATAAATATTTTAATCATACTATAACTAATGAAAGTTTTTAAAATAGAGTCGAAGAGAGAAAATATTGAGCGATAGAAGATCGCTTGTTCATATTAAGAATATCAAAAATTTATGTTAGCTTTTCTTATATACAAAAGATTGAGAGAGGAGAGAAAATTTTAAGTTGTGATTTTCTCTCAATTACATGTTGATCTTTAAGCTCAAATCTCTCGATCAAGTATTTTTTTCTCTCTATAATTACGTAAATCATATCCACAGTTTTAAGATACAATCACTCTATAAATTTGTAATACATCTCATATATTTATAAAAGACTCCCGTATTATTATGTAAGAAATATCTTCTTCTTATTTATTCTATTTAAAAGATAATTAGTTATAATTAGGGAAATATGTAGTATATATATTATTAAAAAATCTCAAAAATCTAGATTCGTCTGTGCTTGCCTATCACCTTTGATCTAGATATACATTTTAATTTGAATAAATATAAGTGCACAACATTTAAACACAATATTCAAATATTATATTTATTTTAACCATTAAAAAATAAGGCATGGCATTAAAAATCCGTGTCATACCCTATTTTTTAATTATTAAGATGGATAAAATGTCTGATTTTGTATTTAGATATTGTGTATGTAGACTTGTCCAATTAATTTTAAACTATAAAGTTATATTTTATTTACTTGTGCTTTAGGTTGATTGCTATAATGGCAATACTATTTCATTTTTAACAAATGTTAAGACCTTGAAAAAATAATTTATTTCTAAAAATTGACGTTTTAAAATACTTCTTTGATTGTAAAATATAAGATCATTATTGACTTTTCAAAATTAACTTAAGACATTTTAAATTTGAACCGCACATAAATTTCTTTAATTTTAGTCAATACAATAATAGATATGTGTAAAATATTTAAAAAGTATTATTTATGGTAAAATTTATTGTTTCGTAAATTTTAATTAACCAACTTAATTTTAAATTTAAAAATATTTTAAATTAATTTTTAAAAATAAATAATAATCTTATAATTTGAAACGTAAGGAACCTTTAATGTTGGAATAGAAAAAATAATTTATAATTACCGAATAAACAAGTCTTAAATTTGAATTCAAACTCGTTCAATTTGCTTCGTTTAATAAACAAGTCATTCTTAAACATGTTTCCAAACCTGTCATTTTGTATGAGCTAAATTTCAACTGGAATGGCTTGATTCCACCAGCTAAATCATGTTTACGAATTTAAATTAATTTTTTTTTTATATTTACTTTAGTTTTGCTTCATTTTGACAAACAAGATTCATATTTAATAAGTTTTCAAATTTATCATGAAATTTGAGCTAATTTTTTGCTTCTTTTTTTCTGACCAAGTCTGAGAGAGAATGTGGAATAATTCTCATTGATTAATTAATCAAAATAAAAACACTAGAATCGAGTCGAGTTGATACCCCCTCCGATCTCAAATCAAAACTTGAAACTCGAAAACAAATAAATTTCTAAAAAATAAATAAACTTGAATAATAAGCCACGAAAAAAAAGTCATAATAATAACTCCATACTCAATCTGTATAGGTACGTCTTCACCAATTACCGCAAATCAAACTTTTTTCGCGGAGAGATCATAAACTAAAAAAGGGTACCGTAGAAGGAGAAAAAACCAAACTAGGAGAAGAAAGTTCCGTAAATTGGGACTAAAAAAAAAAATCAAACTAAAAGAAATAAAATCCCATAAAAAAAAATCTCAACTAAATTTTAACTTGAATGGCTTGACTGTGCAGCTGGATCATGTTTAAGTAAATCCATGTAGACTGTGTTTAAGTTAATCCGTGTAGACTTTGAGCTCGCTTGCGAGGGGGCAAAGTTTAAATTATTAAAAACTATTTAAAATAATAAAAACTTGTTATAAATAATAAATAAAATCAAACTAAATAAAATCAAACCCGAGTTTTGAAGGAACATAATCAAGTTATCAACCAAATAAACTAATATAATTAAACAATCAAACACTTGTACTCAATTAACCAAACGATAGAAATAACTAAGAAAAAAGTCTTGAAGTATCTCAACTAGCCAATTGAAAAATTAAAATTAAATAATACAACATATGGGTTTAAAAATAATTAAACAAATAAAAAAAACATATAATTGTAAAAAAATCAACGAAGTGTCTCTTATAATAATAGATCCAGACATTCAATAAACTATTGTTTATTAAACAGAGCAACTAATATTTAAAGGAAAAAAATTAGAGTTTATTTACCTTTAAAATTTGACCCTCCATTGATACTAGAGAGAATGAGACAATAAAAAGGTATAGTTTGTTTACAGATTAGAGGACTTTAGATTAAAATTTAGAAGGAAAAATTCTGTGATGAATTAGGTTAAGTTATCAATAGTAATATTATGTTTAAAAGATCTCAATTTATGAGTGATAAAATATAGGGGTGCACACAAAATCAAAAATAGGCCGGATCAAGTCGAACCGTAAACAAACCAAACCGACAAGTACAAAACCGAAAAATCGAATTTCGGGCGGCCAGTTTGGTTTGGCATCCAAAAAAAACGAAACCGACCGAACACTTTTAAATTATAATACAATTTATATATTTTTCTAATAATTACTTATTTTATATAATTGTATATTTATTATATGCCTTTTTGAGATGAATTTGTAAAACTTTTATTTTCCTGTGATGGAGGATGAATTTGCAGCAGCAAAACTTCTATCCGGTGAAGTGATAACTTTACTCATTCTTTGTTTATCACTTCACTGTGTTTAACTGTTTGTAAAATAAAGTGATAAAGTGATAAATTAAAAAGTAATCATTAACAAAGAGTAAAAACTTTTCTTACTTTTTTTATTTTCTTTTTATTTACTTTTTTAGAAAACCTTATCATAATATGTTAAAAAGAAAAGTGTTATACTGTTATTTATTTTTATACCTCTAATAACAAAAAATATCTTTTAAAAAAAATACTAATAACATAATAATTATCAAATTATAGTAAATTTATTACTAATTAATTATCATAAGTAATTAAAACTTAGTAAAATATGAGTTTCATACTTCTTTCCGGATTAGATTTTTAAATAAATTTTGTCAATATAAACACTTATATATAATTTCATTATAAACTTAAATAAAATTAATCTAATAAACTATTATACATATCACCCGAACTTCGCACGGGATTGAATTATTGATAAGCTTGTTCATAATAAAAGCACATTTTCGGTTAGCATTTTTGTGACGCCCCCAAATCTAGGCCCACACAGCCCAAACTTGAGTCGTCAAAAGACTACAACAAAATTATTACAACAAAGCACAACGTACAACAATACAGTGTATAATAATACACAACTAAGTCTTCACTATTATTGCCACACTATTTTACAAAACGTGAAGACTATGATAACTATTCCTCGGACCCTCACTCCATTCCCCGGCTAGACCCTGTTATGTTTTCATCTCCTGTTGAAAAACAATGGAACAAAAGAAAGGGTGAGCTCAAATAGCCCAGTAAGAAATATCATGACTAAGATAATGACGAATAAATTATCATTAGCCTTCAACAGTTGAGTTCTTGATAGAATACAATAGACTACAAGGTTTATATCAAAAGCTGCAGTTAAATTCTTAAACAATGTTTAGATCAATAATAGCAGCGGAATGAGCAATCTATTAGAAGAATAATGCAGACTATAATGTCCACTTGCTTCTCTTTTTCGTAAAAACATCATCAACTTTTATCATCTGAAATACCATTAGTCATGATAATATAAATTCACAGTTCCTGATCATAATCATGCACATCAACAGTTCATCTTTGCACTACGGGCCAAAGATATTCAATATAGCACCAACGGTCATGATTATACCAGATTCAGCCTTTGGTCATAATCATACCAATCAACAGTTCATCTTTGCACTACGGGCCAAAGAGAACATTCACCACGTGCCATAAAAGACACCGAACAGATGTATCGCCTTTAACCTATTATATCGCCTTTAACCTATCATCTGTTCAACAAATATATCACATCTGTGCCCCCGGCCACAAATATTCACCACAGCTTGATTCTTGATGATTAGTACAAATAACGGTGATACAAATGATGAACAGAAGAAACAGGATAAACAATAAGTATCAGAAGTTTACTTTGTGCAGATTCAAATAATGTCCAAATTGTCAACATGATGTGGAGTGAAATTTAAAAATGATATTCAAGATCCACAGTTCAGAATAACGGTTATAGTTCAATAGAAAGGTTCACGTAAATAGGAAGGTTCAGTTGAAATAATGAAGTTCATCTATTATGGAACATATAATATTTTCAGGAATTATAGAAGCAATAGTTCCATAATAAATTTCGATTTAGGAGTATGAAAGAAAATAATATCCCTTACCGTAGCAGGTTTGATTAACAAAAGGTGAAGGAAATTAATACAAAGGGGTTATTCACCAACAGGCGATAATCCGCGCCGTAAGTTATTCCCACAATTTGAGTACAAAGAGTTATTCACCAAACAGGCGGTCATCCGCGCCGTAAGGTTATTCTCAGAGATTAATAATGAATGAATACGAAAGGTTATTCACCAACAGGCGATAATCCGCTCCGTAAGGTTATTCCCACAATTTAATAGAATTTGAGTACAAAGAGTTATTCACCAAACAGGCGGCAATCCGCTCCGTAAGGTTATTCTCAGAGATTAATAATGAATGAATACGAAAGGTTATTCACCAACAGGCGGCAATCCGCTCCGTAAGGTTATTCCCACAATTTAATACATGGAAATAAAAGGCACGTCTTATGAGTAAGGAAGAAACAATATTATTATCGAGAATCAAATAATGATAATCCCTTACCATAGTACGTTTGAATAATGGAAGATGAAAAAGATGGTATCCCTTACCGTAGTAAGTTTTAATAATAGAAGATGAAAGAAGATGACATTCCTTACCTTGATATTGTGAAACAAGTTTATAGCCGAACAAATCCTTCCTTGTTTGTAGCAGTAAGGAATCTGACTTTTGAGTCTTCTAGAGTTTTTAAAATCTCTTTATGCTTTTAAAATAATGTTACTCTCGGAAAGATAGACGGCATAGACTCAAGAATCACTCAATTCGTAGTTAATATGAATGAGTTATGAATTTTCAAAACTAAGACTGAAAATAGTGACGAAAATCAGAATAAGTTACGGTTTTTAGTATTTTAAGGCATGAAGATGATTTCAGATGACTTTTCTTCCTTCTTCAAAGTTGTAGAGGACGAAAAACTGAAGAGACAGGCTTTTAATTCATTAAATTCTGACAAATAATGAATTTACTACGATTTTTCGAAAGAGTTACTGTACATAAGAAAATTCCACTCGGGAATTCAAAAAAGAATGCAAAAGATTTCAAAATTAGGAATGACTTAAGAACACTTAGAGAGAACTTACACAAAGAAGTATTTAGAGAGAGAAAGAAATAACAAGTAAGGAAGTTTATGAAAAATCCTTAAGTTAAGGCTTCTATTTATAGCCAAAAATCTTATCATTCATTTAATCTAAACCATTCATTTAAAGATCATCTTTTAATCTACACCATCCATTTCAAATATTATATTATCTTTAATCTACACCATTCATTTCATATCACCTAATAATCACCTAACTTTATATTATAAACAAGTCAATTTAATTATTCAACAATAATTCACACTTTAATCTACACCATTCATTTCATATCACCTAATAATCACCTAACTTTATATTATAAACAAATCAATTCAATTATTCAACAATAATTCACACTTTAATCTACACCATTCATTTCATATAACCTAATAATCACCTAACTTTATATTATAAACAAATAACTTTATCAATTCAATTATGACTAATTGTTATAAATACAGTATAGTTAGCTCTTAGATATCAAGTCAATAAATTAATGAAATACAACTGTTTAAATAACATCATAATAGAGATAACAATAATGTAAAATAAAGCATACGTTACTGTGTAATGACAATTATTGATTCAATAATGTGAATTACTGTGCATATTTTACTGTGACAATTATTAGGTTCAATAATTTTAAAAACAGTGCAACAACAATTATTGACTCAATGATATAAAATACAGTGTAATGACAATTATTAAATCAATAATGCAAAATACTGTGTAACAACAATTATTGAATTGATAATATAAAATATTATGCAGTGACAATTATCGATGAAATGATGCGTAACAGTTACGGTGTCAATTATCAGACCAATAATATGAGACACTATGCAATACCGTGTGTTACTATAGAGTACCGAGTGCTACAGAAAATACCAATAACTACCGTATGCTACTATTCTTTTATCACCGGTATTTTAACAGTTCCGTTGACTATTTTTATTTAAAAAGGTTATTTCTGTCGTTTTCTATATCCGACAAATATTCCGTTGTGGGGTCCACCAATAATTTGTTATTTCGGCGCCGTCGGACCAAACGAATATTGTCCGACGTAATAAAATTTACACATAACATCCTTAACTTTTAACTTTATCAATTTACCTACTTACTATTTCAGGAAAAAATATATATGAAGAAAAATTAAATTTTATATTTCATAAAATTCGGGGTCTTACAATTTTTCATAATTTTTCATTATTAATAAGCTTGTTCATAATAAAAGCTTGTTCATTCTATTAATTTCACTCAATCCAAATATACAGTGATGATTATTATAAATTATTTAAATAGTACTCCTCATTACAAGATTTATTATTTTATAATTTTCAATGATTCATCTCAATTTTGTCAATATAAACACTTATTTATAATTTCATTATCAATTTAAATAAAATTAATCTAATAAACTATTATACATAATTACATATGACATGTGCTTTGCACGTGATTGAATTATTGATAAGCTTGTACATAATAAAAGCTTGTTCATTCTATTAATTTCATTCAATCCAAATATACAATGATGATTATTATAAATAATCTGTACATGTACCAATTTTCAGCCAATTTTTTCAACAATAATACATACATATATATGAATAAGCATTTATTATGAACAAGCTTATCAATAATTCAATCTCGTGCCAACAAAAAAAAGTTAAATATGAAAAATGAATTAAGAAGGATATCCTAGTATTTTAACAATTGTTTCTAATGTTGTTAATATTGAAGTGAGTTTTAAAATGAATTAAAAAGAGTATCCTAGTATTTTACCATCTTTTGTTAATAATTTAAACTTTTGTTCAACTAGAGAATTTGTTTTATATACAGCACAAATGAAGTAATCCCCTCATTTATTTATTTATTTATTGGAGGAAAAAACAAACTACTCTTTCTGTTACTAATTATAAGATTATCATTAATTTTTGAAAGTCAATTAAAAATATTTTTATAAAGAAACATAGCCAAAGTGTTTATATTGACAAAATTTACTTAAAAATCTAATCCAGATTAAAGTATGAAACTCATGCTCTCATAAGTTTTAATTACTTATGATAATTAATTAATAATAAATTCACTATAATTTTTCAACTAATTTGATAGTTATTATGTTATTATTATTTTTTTAAAAAGATTATTTTTTTGTTAGAGGTATAAAAACAAATAATACTTTTATTTTTAACATATTATGATAATATTTTTCAAAAAATAAATAGAAAGAAAATAAAAAATATATATGAAAAGTGTTTACTCTTTCTTAGTTAATGACGTATTCACTATTTCACTTTATTACTTTACTCATTCTTCATTTCTTTGTTTATTCACAGAGACAAACTCACCTTCACGCTCACACTCGTTCTCTCACTTCTCTGCTTCCTCGTCTCTCAGTCTCTCACTATCATCATTTTAGTTTCAATTGTTCGATGACTTGTGGTGGTGGCTCAATTACTCATCTTTTTTCCCCTCGATTTCTCTTTGTTGCCTATCGAGTAAGTTTAAACCTTAATTTCTCTATTTTTTTAATTTAATTTCAAAGGTGTTATTTTGTGAGATTATTAAAAGATACCGTCCTTTATGGGTTTCGGTAGTATCGTTTTCTAGAAGTTTTGTTGTCAATAAGATAATTAGTACTAGTATTAATGTTAGGGTTGTTTTATGGTAATTGGGATTTGGGGGTTTGTGATAATCAGTAGCAGTAATACAGTATTAATGTTAGGTTCAGTTGTATTATTTTCTGAAAGTTTTGTTGTCAATAAGGTAATTACTAATTAGCATTATTTAATTATTTATGTTTATACTTCCTTGACATTTTTGTGTAGATTGATTCATGGAAAATCCCAAGGAACAACATACTGAAACTCAACGTGTGAGTACAAGTGA
The DNA here is from genome assembly GCA_947179155.2 of Hedera helix. Taxonomy (NCBI): domain Eukaryota; kingdom Viridiplantae; phylum Streptophyta; class Magnoliopsida; order Apiales; family Araliaceae; genus Hedera; species Hedera helix. The sequence goes on from OX359270.1 coordinate 23,134,299, forward strand.
AACTCAGAATCAAGATGTGGTGGTAGATCTTACTAAAAATAAAGATAATCCAACTAAAACACAAAATGTTGATAATACCGAGAGCAAGTCGCCACCAAACCAAAAGAATAAGAGAGACAAAACTAAATTATTTGTGTGGGATCATTTTAAGAAGTTAGATAATGATAGGGCTGAATGTAAATATTGTAAAAAGTCATATGCGACAAACACCAAGTTGAATGGAACAAGTTCTATGAAGACTCATTTGAAAATGTAATGTAAAAGCTATCTTTATAGGATTCACGATAAGAAACAAAAGACTTTGTCATGAGAGTCTAGTGGTAATTTAAAAGCGATTGCCTATAATGCCGAGGAGTGTAGGAAAGAGGTGGCGAAGATGGTGATAATTGATGAGTTGCCTTTTAGACATGTAGAGGCTGAGGGTTTCAAAAGGCTATGTTATCAATTAGAGCCAAGATTTACCGTGCCATCTTGTATGACAGTTGTTAGGGATGTTATGAAAATATATGTTGAAGAGAAGGATAATTTGAAGAAAAAAATTAAAATCTCAACGTGTGTGCTTCACCACTAACACTTGGACCTCAATTCAAAACATAAATTATATGTGTGTAACAGCCCATTGGATTGATGAAGATTGAAAAATTCAAAAGAGAATCATTAATTTTTTTCAAGTTCCCGATCACAAGGGGAAAACAATTGGCAAGTTTATTAAATAATGTTTACTAGATTGGTTTATTGAAAAGTTTTTAACAATAACAATTGACAATGCAAGTTCAAATGATGGTGCCATTAGATATTTAAAAAGGAGAACTAAAGATCGAAAAGAAACAATTTTGTGTCATGTCTTCTTACACGTGAGATGTAGTGCCCACATTCTAAACCTCATTGTAAAAGAAGGTTTAAGTGAACAATTTAGGTCTATACTTGATAGAGTTAAATTATACGATATTTGTATTCCCTAATACTTAGTTTTTATATTTATTGTGTGCTTAAATGTTTAATTATTTAGCTTATTTTGGTTTTAATAGGTTTTATAGGATTTTAGTTAATTTATGTTAATTTAGATAATTTTATAGTAATTTTATATTTCTTTTTATTTATGTGTTTTTATTTATTTTTAGTGTTTTAGGTGTTTTATTTATTATTATGTGGTTTTAGGATTTTTAGTATTTTTATATTATTTTTATTTATTTTTAATTAATTTATATTTATTTTTGTAGGAAAATTAGAAGCTGAGGGCATTTCTATAAATTCTGCAAAGATCCAGGGGCAATTTGGTAAATATAGCAATTTGGCAAATGCGCGCCTGGTGCGCTCATAAACAGCAGCTGCATCAAAACGGCGGCGTATGGCATCGTTTGGTGGCCGGGAAAAGGAACTGCGCGCATTGCGCGGATGTTAAGGAGTTAAGCGAGAAGAACACGACGTCGTTTCGTGGCAGAATCGTGCCTAAGCGCGCAATGCGCGCAAGAGAGCAGTTGACCGGTCAGAGTACTGTAGCGAGCGCCTCGTTTGGTTTGCGCAGAAATGGCCCAAAACAGATTAATTCGGGATTTTTGCTATTTTTTTATTCCAAATTGGATTTTAATTCCAATTAGGGTTAGGAAAATAATTATTTTACTTTTCTTTTATTTTTAATTGTAAATCCAATTAGGGTTTGGACAAGTTAGGAGGGTTATGGAGCCTATAAATAGAGGGCTTGAGACACATTGTAAAACACAACTCTAATTAGAATAAAAAATCTCTCTTCTATTCTTTAGTGTTCTCTACAATTATGAGTAGCTAAATTATTTTTCTTGGTTTAAGTGATTGAAGCCATCAAGATTTATCCATTGTGAGATCTAATTTATTTTAATTGTTTAATTTATATTTTGATTATTGAATATTCTTCTATGCTTAATTTTATGATTGATTTGTTTAATTGCTAGGAGCGCTACTAGTTTATTATTCATATTAATCTACTGCTATTTTTGAAGCAACTAAGTTTAATAATTCTTTTGCAGATCAAAAGATTATTTTATTTTAGAAAGAATATTCATCTAAATTAAATGCAAACAAGTGGCTTGTGTTGTTTAGTTCAACGATCTCTCTAATTCTTTATGCTGCTATTAAATAAAATCTTTAGCAAGTGCCGGAGGTTGTTTATTAGTAAGGGTATTTAGACCAAGTGGCTTTACTTATCTAAAATTAAGGAGAGAGGAGAAAAATTATTCCACCTGCGAGTAGTTCTTTCTACGGTGAATCTTTAAAATATTAATTGATTTATTTTTGCATCAGTGATCAGTTATAAATTCTTGATGGTGGATATTAACTTAAACCAAGGCTTTTTCTCATCATTTATTTCATTAAATTACTTGCACAATTATTTTAGTTAATTTTATTTAAACTATTTCTTTGATTCAAAAAACCCCCCAGTTTTTATTTGCAAAAACATAAAATTAAATAATCATTCTCTGTGGGATCGACTCTTGCTTACACTACTACATATTTATTTTTCAAAAGTAAGATTTTATTTTTGGGTGCTTGCGACATCACACCAATACTCAGAATTCGAAATGTGGTCCGATATGTGAGGTCATCTCCGGCTAGAATGAGAAGTTTTAAAAAGTGTGTCGAGATAGAGAAAATTGAAAGTCATAGTCTTCTTTGCCTTAATGTTGAGACAAGGTGGAATTCCACCTACTTGATGTTGGAATCTGCAATAAAGTTTCAAAAGGCTTTTGAGATGTTTTGGGAGGATGATGGTAATTTTATTATTTCTATAACAATGGCGGGGATAACAAGTATGTTAGGCCTCCAGAAGATAATGATTGGGAATAAGTAATACACTTGGTTAAGTTTTTGAAGGTGTTTTATGATGCAACATTATAATTTTCAGGCTCATTGTATGTCACATCGAACACCTTCTTTAGTGAACCTATAAAACTGCAAACAAAGTTGAAGAATTTGATGAATTTGATGATGAGAAGTTAAGAACCATGACAACAAAAATGAAAGCAAATTTTTTTAAATATTGGGAAAATGTGGATAATCTCAATTTCTTAATTTATGTGGCAAGTGTCTTGGATCCCCGCAATAAGATGAGATACGTGGAGTTTTGTTTCACCCAAGTTTATGATAATAACAATTCTTTAGCTCGTAAAATGATTGAAAGGGTGGAATCGACCTTAAATAGGTTATATAATCAATATATTGATAAAAGGGGAGTTGGCGTGTCTACTTCTAGTCCAATTTAAACTACAAATGAAATGGATGATGACGATAAAGATTTAGAATTTCAATTCATAAAGAAAATGCAAGAGGAATCACGTGTTGAGAACAAGCCCGAGGTAGCAAGGTGCTTGGCTGAAAATTGTGTGGAAAGAACAAAGCTCATTTCGATGTTTTAGCTTGGTGGAAAGTTAATTCTCCAAGATATCCAATCTTATCTCAAGTTGTAAGAGAAATATTGGCTATTCCTGTGTCTACCGTAGCTTCAGAGTCTGCATTTAGTACAAGTGGTCGCATCCTTGATCCTTTTATAAGCTCCTTGTCCCCTACTATGGTGGAAGCACTTATATGCACTCAAAATTGGATTCAAAAAATTCCACAAGTCATTGACCTTCGGGAAGTCATGGATGATCTTGGAAAGTATGATAATATTACTAAAGGTAACACTATATTTGCTAGAAAGTATATAATTAATTTCGATTTTGTAATTCTTTTAATTTTATTCTTATTATTGTGTTGTTTACTTATTATTTCCAAAATTTAAGTGCTTAACTCCAGGCTTGGATGATGAATGAGACTTGTTTGGCTTACTTTCTTAGTCTTGTGGTAGGGTATTTAATATTTATAGTTTAAGTAAAGTGTAATATTATTTTAGATGTTTTCAAAAATTTCTTATTTTTATATTTTTGCAACATTTTTACAGAACTTCAAGATGATTAGTTGTTGGATTCTTTAGTGTTGCTGTTGGTTTGATAGTCTATGGTTTCTTCATGTTCTATTCTATTTCTGATAATCTATGGTGTCTTCATCATATTCTGTTGCTGCTGCTGTTCCGCAGTTTCTGATATAGTTGTTGGCTTGTTTTGTTAGCATTGATGTGTTAGCATAATTGTTATGAATGTGTAGTATTCTATCTGTTTCTGGGTTGCTGCTATGCTGTTGTGCAATTGGGTTGCTTCTTGGGTCAGTTTGTGGGCTATTCAAATGTAATTCTTGTTTCATAGTTTTGCTTTTCTGTTTGTTCCTTGGCAATAACATTGCAACAGTGTTTATTATGGATGTTTGGTTTTCTTATATATCTAATTTCTCTAATTTCAATTTTTTTTTGTGGGATAATTAGTAGTAGTATTATGTTCAATGGTATTATTTTATGAAGTTTTGTTGTCAATACTCAATAAGGTAGGTAGTAGTATTTATGTTTCTACTTCCTTTACATTTTTCGTGTAGGTTGATTGTTATTGTAATTTGTTTCTGAATTCTGACTGATTTTATAGTTGATTGATTCTCAAGTCTATACTATATTAGTATATACATTGGAACTTGAAAGGGAGCAGTAGAAATAGTTATAGCCTCATGCACAAGATATCTTGACACAAATAGTTACTTGCAGTCAATTGTTATTGCCGAGAAGCTGGCACAATGGGTTTTGCCCGAAGATGACCTTGTGTTTAGGTGATCTCAATGAACTAGGTGAAAGAATTTCCTTTTCCCAATATTATTCACATTGTATATCAATGTTTTTAGAACATTGTAGTACACAATAATTTCATATCGACATATTTAGTGTTCCACATAACTTTGTCCATTAAGTGCAAACCCTAAGTGGGAGTCGTGTTGTATGCTTTCCTCATCTCTTCATAAAACTTTATCCGTGATTGTTGTTCATGTGCAGGAAATGTTATTATTGCTTCTTCCTCTTCTGAATTCATCATCCATTAAGAATTTTCTTCTTCCATTTGCCAATGATAAATCTTCAACATCTGCAAAGAATGAAACTTTATGCCCCATCTGTCAGGCGAATCCAACCATTCCATTTTTAGCCCTTCCTTGTCAGCACAGGTACACTACTTTTTTGACTTTCATGGCTTTATGGTGTGTACTCTCTTAAGCTTAAGAAGGCCAATATGCTTGAACCTAGCAGTATCATAAATCCCACATATCGCCTAGTCCATATTTAAGGGGTTGTCTCATGTAAACATTTCAACACTTAAACAATTTGGACTTCATTTACATTTTGAAGTTAGTTGACAAGAAAATCTGAAAAGATTTGTATTGTATATTTACTTGAGGCCCAAAAGAATAGTTAGAATTTTAACCTATCTTTATTTCTTTGTCTAATTGTTCACACGTCCCAAAAAATTTGTATTGTATATTTACTTGAAACTAAAATAGGAAGACATTGCAGTGGGCAAAAATGACATAGTATTACATTGCAAAGGTACATACCAAGTTACCAACTCTATGCTTAATTTTTATAACCGAATAAACCGATTAAACATATCGATTAAACTGATAACCGATTACAGAGTAAAAATTTGGGCAGCTTTGATTTTAAATTTTTTATAACCGACTTAAATGGTTTGGTTATTTTGTTACCAACCAAATCGGCCGTTGTGCACCCCTAATCAAATGATCTCAATATTTAGGGGTGTAAACGGATATAAATGAATCTGAATACAGTAGCATCTGTATTCGAAAAATCAATTCGTTATCCGTATTCGTATCCGATATTCGACAAATTTTAAAAATGCTATGCGCATCTATTATTCGAAATAATATCTGAATACGGATAATATTCGTTTTTGTTTATTTTATTCGAATAAACAGATTATTCGAATATTTGGGTATCCTGATTCATTTATCAGTCACCTAATATAAAATTCATTCAAATTATTTACAAAAACTAAAGAAAAAAAATAAATAATTATTCATAACCAATCACAATTTAAAGTTTAAACCATACATATTAAAGAATTAATGTTAATTTATTTATTTTTAATAAATATAATAATCAATACTCTAAATTACAATTCAAATAAATTTTTATTATTTTTAAAATCCTAAATTTAAAATGAATACTCCACTTATTAATGTTTAGATGTCCATTAATAAGTAGATGTCCATTTTTATGTGTTAATTTAGAATAATACTGTAGTGTGTATGAATATTTATAATCTATAATTATAACATTTACATGATATTTATAACATTTATAACACTTATTAAATGATACATTTTAGATATATCATAACATTATATATAACTATAATAAGGGAACAAATAATGAGTTTTAAAGTATAGTTCATTAATGAATGAATGTTAATTTATTTATTTTAAATAAATACAATAATCAATGATCTAAATTATAATTCAAATAAGTTTTTATTACTTTTGAAATTCTAAATTCAAAATAAATGCTCTACTTATTATTGTTTAGATATTCATTAATAAGTAGATGTTCATTTTATGTGTTAATTTGAAGAAATACTGTAGAGTGTATGAATATTTATAGTTTATAATTATAACATCTAAATAATATTTATAACACTTGTAAAATGATGCATTTTAAATATATTGTAACACTATATATAACTAGAATAAGGGGAAAAATAATGAGTTTTAAAGTATAGTTAATTAATAAACGAATGTTAATTTATTTATTTTTAATAAATACAATAATCAATGCTTTAAATTACAATTCAAATAAGTTTTTATTATTTTGGAAATCCTAAATTCCAAATGAATGTTCTACTTATTAATAAGTAGATGTCCATTTTATGTATTAATTTGGAAAAATACTGTAGAGTGTATAAATATTTATAGTCTATAATTATAACATTTAAATGATATTTATAACACTTGTTAAATGATGCATTTTAAATATATTGTAACACTATATATAACTAGAATAAGGGAGAAAAATAATGAGTTTTAAAATATAGTTCATTAATAACTAAATGTTAATTTATTTATTTTTAATAAATACAATAATCAATACTCTAAATTATAATTCAAATAAGTTTTTATTATTTTTGAAATCATAAATTTCAAAATGAAAGCTCTACCTATTAAAGTTTAGATTTCCATTAATAAATTGATGTCCATTTTATGTGTTTAGAGTAATACTGTAGTGTATATGAATATTTATAATTTATAATTATAACATTTAAATGATATTTATAACATTTATAACACTTGTTAAATAATCCAAAAGTTATATTGTAATACTTGTTAAATGATACATTTTATATATTTTAATTTTATATTAGTAAAAATCCATTAACTATACTTAAATCAATTTATTAATATTATAATAAAAGTGTTATTTTCTACTTTTAGAAGTGAAATGACATATTTTAAAAATATTTTTCGTATGATAGTGAAAACTAATTATTATATAAGGAAGACCACTTAAAAAAATTATTTTGCTTATATATATATATATATAAGTTATTCGAATACGAATTTCAGATACGGATCCAAATTCGGATATCGGATATCGGATTTCGTGTGAGGATCCGAATTTCCAGGATTTCTTTAATAATATTAAATGAGAATTTAATTGATAAAATTATCAAGATTGTTAAATTAATTATTATTTTATGTGATTTAATGTATGGAATGAGATTTAATTAGTAAATTAAATCTGTACAGAGATTATGATGAATGGTATGGAATTAAAGAAATTGAAAAGCAAATAAATTGTTTAAAAAATAATTTATTAAGAATAAGAGAAATTTCATGCAAATGTACAATAAAATTGTACAATTAAAATATTGTGAAAATACAGAAATTATGGTTTTAAATGAGGTTATGTGATAATGTAAAAAGCATGAATTAAATATGTATATATTTATATATAAACACTTTTATATATAAATGTATATGTTTATGTGATAAATATATATGTTATTAATTATGAAAATTAATGGATTAATAATTAAATTAGTCCAATCTTTAAATGAAAAGTTAATGAGGAAGTTAGCAAAAAATTGTAATTATTGATTATTTATGAATTATGGAGGAAGTTTAGAAATTAATGGAGAAGAAATGTAATTATATAATAATAATTATATAATTTATACAAGGAAATTAAAATGTTGAATGAAGGAAATAATAATTATATAAATTATATAAGAATAATTATATAATTTATATAAGAGAATTAAATTAATTAAGGGTGGAAGAAAATTTTATAAATTGTGTTTGTGTAAATGGAAATTATTTAAAAAGGAATAATGTAATTATATAAATTATATAATATTAAATTATATAATTTATATAAGGAGAGTTAATGTGAATATTAAAGAAATTTAATAATAAATAAGAAAAAGGAATGTTCTAAGTTATTAAAAATTATATTTATGTATAATGAAGTTATTATGACCTTTATGAAGGATAATATTTCGAAAACGTGAGCATGTTAATGTAACATGTTGTTCAAGAAATGAAGTGAAAAATTATGAAAAATAATTTTTGTATGTTATATGAATTATTTTGGGATTTTTGGAGGTATAAATTACCTCATATAATTACATGCATGTTATTATGCGTGTACAAAATTTGCTAAGAAATGTATCCAAAAGAGGTTTGAATATTATTTATAAATCATATTATGATTTATAGTGAATTAAAATAAATATTTTATATATATTATATAAAATATTTATTACATAGAATAATTACGTGATGTATTAAATTAAAATTTGCATGTTTGGAAAATTCGAGAGATTGACTGAGCTGGTTGGTGCGTATAAGGCGGTGGAATTGTTTTTCTCTTTCAAAGTGATTAAGGCATTTATTATAAAAGGAAAGGAAAAAGCAAGTGAAAGAAAAGAAAAGAAAATAAGAAAAAACAAAGCAAAATTTTCTACATCTCCTTCTCCTACCCGAGCACCACCATCTCCGCCCAAGACCACCATGGCTACCTAGGAGGGAAAGATAATTGAGGCCATCCATGTGAGAAACAAGCTTCAAGGAAGGTATAAATCAAATTTATTTGATTTATTTGGCTATTTTTGTTGATAAAAGAATTGTGTAGAAAAATTGTAAATAATTAAGAAAATTATTCTAAATAATTGTAGGATGTATATTTATGAATTTTATGATTTTTGGAGTAGTATTGTTGGGAAAATTGTGAAGAAAATGGTGTATTTTGTGTATTGGCTGGCTACTGTTCATCGCTGAAGGAGGAAGAAAGTTCAGGGCTGTCGCGCAATGCGCGGCAGCCATTTTTTTGTCTGACGCGGAGATAAAACGACGCTGTTTTGGGGCGTCCGGAGGATGAGGTCGCGCCATGCGCGAGAGGTTCGGGGAGCGGATTCGAAACGACGTCGTTTTGGCGTCGGAAGCGAAGGGCCGCGCGCAATGCGCGGCCGACGTCACATTGGTTAATTACCAGCGTGCCCCTGCTCTTTTCGGTTAATACCGACTGTGTCCCCTGGCCCTGTAAAATTACAGCCGTGCCCCTGCCCTTTTCCTGAAATACCAACCGTGTCCCTAGAGGCACGGAAATTACATAATTGCCCCTGAACTTTCCGGATAATTCCGGATTTGTCCCTAACCTTACTAAAATTACGGATAAGCCCCCAGCCTTTCCAGAAAATTCCGGTTATGTCCCTAGGGCACAGAAATTACCAAAATGCCCCCAGAATTAGTTTTAATTGAAATAAATGTTTAAAAATTGTTTAAAAATTATAGAAAATTATAGAAAAATACTAAAAATATAGAAATGATGTTTGAGCATTAAATTTAATATTTTTGTAAAAATATTAAATATTGGGGATTAATATTTAATTATTCTAAATATTAATCTAACGAGTTTAAGGGTTAGAAAATGATTAAATGAAAATCCGGACAACCAAATATGCTATAAATTATCCGATGAGCCGGGTTGTCCGTATTAGAGGTTTTGGATATTAAGTTAAACGAATATTTTAAGGAACGAGGTTATTATAATTAACCATATAAATTAATAATTGGCTCAGAGATGATATTAATTAAATAAATTAATATCATAAAGAGATGCATAATTAGTATTTGATTATTTTATGATCATAGGTTGATCGACAGAGGGTTTTGAGCTAGCAATTAAATAACTGGACGACAGGCAAGTTCTTCAGTCCCTTTTATGTTAAATGTTGAATTATTATGATATGAAATTCTTGTTTTAAATACGTACAAATTATGTGCTATGTGATACGTGTTTAATATGACCACAATGTGTTCTTTGTGCAACGATATGAGATATATTGCTATATTTGAAGCACAAGCACATGATATATGACACACACCAAGCATGTTAAGGTATGTGCTACGTGAAATATAAACTGTTGAACTTGCTGAGCCGTTGTGCTCATTACTTGCTTAATAAACATTTTTGCAGGCAATGAAATAAATTTCAAGAATACTGGATTAAATTAGAGATGAATTGCCTAGAAGGTGGGAAAATGTTATCGTTATATTTTCCATTCAATGTGGATACATGTGCTAAGTTCTATAGATGTTATGTATGTACGGATATGTCGAATCCAGACAGAATGAGTAAAATTAAATTATGAACTGTAAATGTATGAGATAAATGTTACGATAGAGAATTTCGCTATGGTTAATTATGAATTTTTAAATAAAGGATAATTGTGGAAATATAATCAACATTAAAATTAAATGTTGAACTTTATGGTACATGAAGGAAAGAAAAAGTAAAGGTTACGATCCAGGGACTAGGATCCAGATGTAAGGATTTTAAATATCCAAATATTTTAATATAAAGATTGAATCGAGAAAAAAAAAATTTATATGAGAATTTTGATAATTGGTGATTTTGAAATTAAATAATGGATCAATTTAGGAGATGAAAGATTTATTAACGGACCGAAATTTGGACGTAATGAAAATAATGTTTATTAAATATAAGATTTGAAGGGATAAAGTGGGTCGAATTTCAGGGTCGCTACATTTCGGATATCCGCTATTCACCGGATATATTTTCGATCGGATGTTAAACGAATATGAATACGCCTATATCTGTATTCGTATCCGTTTATTTACGAATACCTTTAAACTGAATACGGTTATATCCATTTTTCTGAATGCGAATAATATTCATTTTTTTTTCCGAATACGAATGCGGATGAATACGAATTTTCCGGTTACCATTTACAGTCCTATCAATATTAACTAGTAAACCCCCTTTTTTAGGGTGACTAGTCTTTATAGTAACATATTAAATATTAAGTTGTATACTTCAAAATATGTTTAGATAGACAAATTTTATTGTACTTGTAGACATACTTTTGAGTACATAGGAAATACTTAGATATATTTAAACTTTAAGTGAACCCTACTTTTTAAAACTCACTCTTGTTAATGGATGACTTCTAAATTGGGACAAGAGTAATAGAAATATTGACTTATGACACCACTTTTATCACTTCTACTGCAAGTCTATAACTGCTTCCTTTTTTTTTTTTTTTTGCTAAATTAAATTTGTATTAAAAAAACGAACAAAGTACAAGGAGTCCCCAAATCACAATATAGCGTAAAAATCATAGGATGACCCTGAGATGTCATGAGTAAATGAGATTACAATTTTGGTAAAATGAGAAATGTGTATGCCATAATATAAAAAACTCCCAACAAACACCACCATCGCTACATTGAATGGTTAGATTAGTGCACATTGCACCATTACCATATTATGCTAATAATGGTAATGTAATACCGTTTTTTTCTTCTTCCTTGTCCCACATCACCCGGCCTTACAACTTAGTTCCCTTCCTTCACCTATATATATGACTTTACTCCCCTTTGGTTTTATTTCACTAAATATTAAGTATCTCTCATTTGTGTGGAAAAAAAAATTTGTGAGAACTTTTTTGGTAAATACCTCCTTAATTAAAATATTTTTCAATGTGGAGGATATAGACGGACTGCGAACCTCATATTTCAAGTATGTTTTTTTTTTCTTTCTTTGTGTAATTATTTAATTTTCTGTATTAGTTTTAATTTTGTAATTTTAATTTTTGTATGCTATTTAGTTTGTTAGTTTATATATTTTGATATATCTTTGTTAGTAATTAGCATTTTAGGATGTTAAATTAGTATTTTTGTAACTTTAAAACTTTGACAGAAAAAAATAATAATTAAAATAATAATAATAATAATAATGATAATAATAATAATAATAATAATAATAATAATAATAATAATAATAATAATAATAATAATAATAATAATAATAATAATAATCATAATAATAATAATAATAATAATAATAATAATAAAATATTTGTTTGTAATAGAATTAAAAATTAAAAGAATATTTTTATGAATATACTTATATGTATTTCGGAAGGAACAAGAATATTATTATTTATTAATATATATGTTACTACGATTAGAATATTTATGTATGTATAACTTTAGGTGTAATTTTATTTAGAACGAAAGGATTTCAGATTCGCCTAAGAGAAAGAAAATGTGTAAAACTTAATCAATTGATTAACTATTTATTTATCAATTTTTTTTATTTTGTTTAATTAGTTCCAACGGAGTGAATTTAACGAGTCAGTTTTTTAATATAATTTCAGGTATTACATTGCTTATTCCAGGTACGGATTCCGTACTTCTTCAGCGATATTCCTTTTATTTTAATTTATTTATTTTGTTCCTCATTAGAATTTGAATATTATTTTGATATATTGTTCATAGTCAAATGCATATGATAGTTTTGTTTAATTTTAGATATTCCTAACTTAACTTGTACTATTTAGACTTATTAAGCATGTCTAGTATTTATTTTGATTATGTAGAAATATACATGCTAGTATATTTGGGAGACTTTGTGTCGATTTATTTCAGTTTAGCATGTGCGTATTAGAACCTCTTTGTGGTATTGTGTTGCATTCATTGTGACAAGATATCTTTGTTAGATTATACCGTAGGGTATACCAAGCTACAACCACCTGTGGGGTACCACATGTATGTCTCTAGACACTGAAGCATGACACCTTTTGTTGCGGTGTAATCAGTCCACGACGTCTCCATTTTGTGTTTCAGTGGGCATTTGGTGCTTTGTTGTGGAAATCGTATGGGTTGGTCTTAGCATTTTGTTTTGTTCTGTTCTACGATCTAGTGTTGATTGTAGTGCCGAGCACACATTTTCGATTTTACATACATTTAGATCTACAGTCTGATGTGTGACTTCTGTTTTGTTCTGTTTTGTTTTGAGCTCGGTATGAAATAAACACAATCATTCAATTCAACATTTTATGTTGTTCAGTTGATCAATTTTAGTTCAGTAGATCAGTTTAGTTCGATAGATTAGTTCAGTTTAATAGATTATGTTATTCAGTTCAATTCAATAGATTATGTTATTCATTTCAGTTCTTATTTCTACACTCTTTATCCGTACAGGGCATTTGACTCATGTTATGTTTTTCTTCCAGTAGGTTTGCAATGGAATTCAAGAGCAAATGTGAAAAGAGTTTTCTTTTTGTTTTGATATTCTACTTAGAGTTCATTTGTGCGTAACCTTCTTTTCATTAGTCGGAAAGTAGGTGTTACAGATAAGGCTATGTTTGTTTCAATAATGATGAATGAGATTGAAAACTATATGCTTATTTATACTAGTTTAATACCTCATAAATAAGTAATGATGCTAAATAAACAAAAAAATGTTTATCAGATTGTTATCTTAGAATTAATTCAAATTACTTAAGGATTAAAAAAGGTTTTGAGGTATTGATCTAATATATATAGATATCAATAGTCAAATTCCATGCAATATAATCGTAAATAAACATAACATAAAATATTTGAAAAATAAATTTCACCCGGCATTTCCGATGTGTGAGTTTTATTTAAGGAAAAAGTGATGGGAAACTTTATTTTTAAAAAGAAGACATCCAACTTTCTCTTTTTTTCTTCCCTTTCCCTTCCCCTAAAATAAAACAGAAAAGTGCGGGTAGAACCATTGGCCAAGTTAAAAGGAGATGGTGCATCAAGCTGTTCACTAGGCTAACTTGAGCACAAATCCTTCAGACCAAGAAATAAAAAATTGAAGTCATCTACCAATTTTTCAATACAAACTACCATCCAAATGCAACAAAGCAGATTGCTCGAGCAATCCTCATATACCAACTTCAAATATGTAAGCTGATAAATTATTCTTTATGGATAAATCCTTCGTTCGTTCCTAACTATAGTTGTTTCGCATATTTGGTCCCTTAACTAAAAAAAAATTGTACGCATTTTCATTCTCAAATTATAGTTGATTTTACATTTTTAGTCCTCAAACTATATCTGTTTTCAGGTTTCAATCCTCGAAGTATGGTTGTTTTTTAAGTCTAATCCTCTTCAATACTCTATTTTTGTGAGATTGAACCAAGATTGCAGAAATTACAACATTTAGGGAGAAAATACACAAAAAAATAATTAAAAGACTAAGCATGACATATAGGTATAGCTTGGGGACTAATGGAGGGATTATTTCTATCCTTTATTACATGCTGATATTTCTACATCATATTTCGTAAATTATTCAACTTGATAGTTCAATGCAATCAAAACTATAATTATTGCAAAATGCACTAAATAGCTGATAAATCTTTATTCTACATTTCAATGTACCAGAGTCGAATGTATCCAAAGCAACATTACTACCAGGTAAAATTGCAGTGTTTCTAAAACACCAAATACCATAAACCTGAAAGATTCTAAGCATTATAAAGTAGTGATTTTGTACACCAGTTAAACACTACAAGAATGGAGATCCAAAATTATTGTAAAGAATGTTATACTATTAGTGCAATATTTTGCCTAATAAAGCTGAAAGGGAAGCCACTACAATGTTTAAAACAAAGCTGTTCCTCACTAAATTCATTCCTATAAAGGGGAGAGAATGATACTTTACAATGAAGTAAAACCAAGAAAGCTGCACCATGTACATTTGTGTCTATCCAACAAAACCTTTGGTAAAAAGAATGTGAATGCCTAGTTGCTTAGCTCATGAAAATACTCCGGAGGCATCGAAAGTGGGCAGTACTTCTTTGCTACAAATTTGTACTGATGCAAGGGGACAAATCAGCATAGACAGGAAATATTTTCAACAAAATGATACAAGCAAGACTATGAATAGGAATTGTTATTTTCACAAGCCCTTTTGATAGTTCCAGAAGTCCCTCTCTTACAAGTGTGAGACCTATTTATTATTCATATAAAAGAGACCTTCTCAAACTAAGAAAAAGGCTTGTGGAAATAAGAATTCCGTATCTTCAAATGTGGCACATTTTAGCTAAATAAGAGTTCCTATTAAAAATAGCAGGGGATAAAGTTACAAAAGGAAGGCTGTAAGGCACAACTTCCACTAAGATTCCACTAGATAGAGCTCAAGTACTAGGATGTGGGTTCCATGGCATATTGAGACCATAACAAAATATTGGGGTTAAGGGTTTAGGGTCACCTTATCCCAATACTCTACAAAGATGATAGTTTGCTATTTAGAAGAACTATAAGAACACAAAACAAATGTGCTAACGAAAAACATTATTTCAAAAGATTTCTGAGGAACCAAGTAGAAGCAAGTGGTCAAGCTTTTATATATTAAGAAAGTTTAGAATTATTGTGAATTACCTTGGATAGGTCGATATTTATGTTTTTATTCTGTTAGTCAGTTTATAATGTTCTTAGTTAGATATCTCTTGCATCAACTTTTGCAAGTTATCAAGGCGGTTGCTTATTATGACATTTGGCCTTTGGCCTCACTAGTCGGAACTTATGGAAGAAATTAAAGGAGAGAAAGACTTGCTTACTTTGTGCTGACTGTATTTCTCTCTGATTGCAGGTAAACTAGAACTGTTGCAGTTACAACAAAGACGATGTAGAGCTTTTACAGAGTCACGCAAATCAGAGAGCTTATAAAGAGTATAATGCTCCAAGGTCATGGTCTGTACCACAGAATGTATACATTTAATCTATGTTTGTTGATTAAATCGATATATGCTTTAGCAGCAACAGATAATGTCAAATATTCTTCATGCACTTACCCAAGGTTTTTTTGAAGGGTTAAGTATAAATTTGGCTAAAAAAATTGCAGAAGCGGCGATTAGAGAAGGTGCGTAGCAAAGCATGCTGTATTCCAGCAGTGACAACTCTGAAAGGAAGCTCGCCAGGCACTCCAAATGCATGGATTGAACCTTTGAAAGCAGCAGAAAACACACAAGTGAATACTGAATACACGTGTAGAAAAAACAATTATTATTGCATATCATTAACAGGTGTCTGGGTAACATAAATATGTATGGAGCACCACATCTTAAAGTATATGAATAAGCTTATACCAACTAATATTGAATTTCCTGACATGAGTTGCTCGTTTTACACATTTGACAAATAATGAATGACAACAAAGTATTGCTCGAACAGGCTACAGCACTAAAACCAAATATAACATACAAAGATTACTTTCCAAATTATATAGAACAGAAGTCCAAGATAGCTACCTCATCAATCCCTTGAGCAGCGCGAATGAAACACCTGCATGAATAAATCAAGTCAATAACAGAGCTGCAAAAGGCAAGGTAATTAATCATTTCATTAAGATCACAAAGCTTATTATTACCTCAAGAAACATCTAAGAGTTACTGCAGCCATTTCAAACTTCAAGTAATTGAGCACGTCAGATTCCATTTGCAAGACCTGTAGCAATTAATTTTATCAATGCAGGTTAAAAAACATAAACTGTACAAGAGCATCTAGTATGGCAAGTTTAAGGAGTGAACAAAACCTCATCCCTGGAGTATGTGTTGTCAGTGATGTAACAGAACTCTT
Source organism: Hedera helix (assembly GCA_947179155.2). Taxonomy (NCBI): domain Eukaryota; kingdom Viridiplantae; phylum Streptophyta; class Magnoliopsida; order Apiales; family Araliaceae; genus Hedera; species Hedera helix. Next base: position 23,151,120 of record OX359270.1, read on the forward strand.
CCACCCGAGGTGCGCAAATCTCCTCATATTTACTGGCAGAAATATCATGTTTCTGATTATTTTTACTATTATCTCTGTGAATGTGTTGAGAGAAAGACTACCAAGTGGTGCATATGGGTGGGAGGGAGGGAGAGAATAATCAGAAACAAGGATGGGAAAAATTTATATCTTACGTAGCAATCATCATGGAGGCAACACCAAGCAACTGTAATCGTTGCCTGTTGATGTTATTTCCAGAGAGATAACGGTCTACATAGTTAACAGCCAAAAACAATGTTTCAGGTAAAAGCATGTACTCTTCAGCAACCTACAGAGAGAAATAGATATCACCACACAGTTAAAAGAGTTATGAACTGCTCCATTACAAAGCTGCAACTTCCAAGCAGCATGATGTGGCCAATATTGCCAATAACTCAATTAGTATTTATTGTATAAAGGGAGAGTTAATTTTCATGGTGTATAGTTGTTAATTTTTATGTTTTTACCTCTACAAGCCAATCAATCAGGACAGCACGCATGCTGGCATTAATGTCACTCTGAACCCTCTCCATGTAGTCAATAGAAGGCCTCTTCTTTGTCTAAAAATTAAAATCAAATGTAAAATCCATCATAAACTTTGCCAGTTATAAAGCAAAGCTAACATTCTCAAATTTAAACTCAAGCACTTATCTAATGAAACTTCAAAAACTTATGTTAAACATGGAATGAAACACCTTCAACAAACAGTGAAACGGAAAAAAGAAAATTCTAATAATAATTAATATTTCTTTAAATTCAGCCCATGATCTCATTACAATTGAATTTCCAAGTTCTGTCCTAATAGCCTAGTATATTATTTTCACCTAGCAATTTTGTTACCAGTAGTTTTTCAAAAATTTAACCACATATAAAACAAAACGATAGATAGATTGAATGTAATAAAAAATTTGAATATAAAATGTCTATAATGGCTAATATTACGACGACATATTCTAATTACATACCTAAAAATATATTGAAGTGCAAATTATGGCAATTAAAAGTTCTTAACGAAGATCAATCTTAAATTGTCTTTTAGGAGTAAAAGATCTCCATTCTCTTATTCTATTAAGCACTGACAGGGTACACAAAAACAAGACAACACAACACAACATGGACTGATGACCCAACACTATCTAAAGAAGTATGAAATGGACATGTTAGGACATGCTTAATACTATATAACATGTATTTATTTAATTTAAAAACTCAGTTTCAATTTTTTTTTAAAATATATATAAAACACTTTAACACCCTTCGACTCAATAATATTAGTAACCAGGGTCTGCCTGACAAGTATCAGAATAACATGGAGAAAATTTAAAACTTAAAGAATATGGGTCTCAAGGTTATTCATAAAAGTGTAGCTATATTGAAATACAACTAGTCACTAATGTATGTTATATTATGTATTTGTTATTAAACTCGTTCTTTCCATTGCCTGTTATTTTAACTAGCTCTCTTATTTTATGTTCATTATGATTGAACATTTTCTTTATAATCGTCTAACAATTTACTTTCTTTATTGCCCTAAAATATTAGTGCTTAGGGAAGATTGAGTTGAGATAAGTTTAAACAACAGTCAAACACTTAATCGGCTGAAATCTTTTTATTTAAAAATTGGACATATGAAAGAAGTGTCTGGAGAGTGTCAGCACATTTCCGAGATGAAAAGGTCAACCTTGTCTAGGGATCTGTCCTTAGCTCTTATTCATAGACACTAAATGAATTTTAGTAGACTACAACCACATTGTCCTTTGAGTTTGATATGCATAACTTGAGATATCATGCTTCATATTAACAAAGATAATCATGAGTAGGATCATTTGGGAAATGCTTGATGACATAACAAAAAACTTCCAGGTTATAGAAATATATTATGTAATGACATGTATAGCTTTGTAGAATGAATGTTAGCCCAAAACAAAAATCTATAGCCTTGCAACTCTGTTGATTTAGTTTTAAATTTAATTAAAAAGATTGTTACCCTAGTTCAACTCATAAAACTTATGTATAATTATGTAGTTCGTTGTATTCCAAATGGTATCACTTTGAAAACTGAGTACAAGACATCACAAGAGTTGGAAACAAAAGTACTATCGACCAACTGATGACAAATGTGTTGGAAAAGTATTAAGATTGCAAGAAGATGGCAAACCTCGGAGTCACGCAAGTTCTTATAGATATCCGATGCAATCATTGCACAAAATTGTGGGTCCGTAATATTGTCATCAACGTTAACAAGTTTATGAATTTTTTCCATCTCCACAAGTATATTAGTCTTATATGCATCCCCTGAGAATAGAGCAACGTAAATAGATTAGAAAAGTCAGAGCGAGTAACTTTTAAATATTATTGGGTCAAGCAAGTTATTATGGACAATTTTTTCATCAAATGCTTTGCTATAATATCAGAATTCCTATTTCAAAAGTAATAAACCAAAATTAAATAGGCAAGTGAACTGAAAGACAACAAAGAATGTCAAAAGAAAGCACCTGGTATTTCCAAATGATCTGATATGTTGAGACTACCACATGTCTTCTTCTCAATAGAGGAAACTGCTGAATTATCATAATTATCTATGTATTCAAACTCCGGACTCTTTAAAGTATCATAGGTAGACATGCTCTCATCAAAGGAAACTGACCCACCATCTGATTGACTAGGAGAAATATCTATGCAGCTAGTGGCAGGAGCAGCAGTAATACCAACTATGGATTGGTTAACTCTGTGGACATATGTACCCCGAGATGAATCAACTGCACTTAATTTCACATTCACGGATTTGGGCAGAGAATTCTTGGGAATACTAGCATCATAACTTGCAGAGTTCTTCATTTTAGCAACTTTATCCTCACACGGTACCTTCAGAAACAACACTTAGTTAACTTTCCATAAAACTTGTGAAGAAGTTATGGTCCAGGTTCTATGTCAAGTGAACAATCAAATGCATATTAAAGTTAGTGAGATGCAGATAGACATTGCAGCAAAGTTTAACTTAAATTTTAGTCGTCCATACCAATTATATGTGCCTCAATTCTTTAGAATCGCTCAAATATGACTCCTAAGTTAAAGCAGAATGAAAAGAACAAAAAGTTGCTTCAAAGCACAAATCTTTACATTCTATAAGTGAGAAATCTGTGAAACACTCCCTCCATTCCGAAAAGAGTCCTTGTTTAGGATCCTAGTTAATTTTGCGAAATCCTAAAATTCGTATTGTGGTGTGAATTTATTTTAGTTCTCAAAATAACAATTTTGTACTTGGTTACTTTTTAAGTAGTTTACAATATCAGCTCTATTGCATTAATCAAAATCAAATTTGTTCATATCAATCTTGAAATTTAGGATTTCCCAAATTGACTGGGTAAAAAATTAAATGGAATTCTTTTTGCAGAAATGGAGGGAGTAATAGACAATATGTAGAATTCATTGACAAGTAATATTGATAAAAACTTGAGAAACAATTACAGCAAAGGAATGTTTATTATTCAACTAAGACACAACTATATAAATATGGCATACAGTGAGGAAGGCTTGTTCTCATTATATAGAGCAAAATGGTTACCATTCAAAACATGCCCTAAAGATATATTGTTTCATCTTACAATTACGACCACAAAACCTCATTAAATTAACAGGTAATTCAATTTTGTAACAAAATCAACATTCCCATTTTGGTAAACACGCAAATACATTTAATCAAGTGTCTTGCTACATACACAAAAAAATTATGTCCAGAGGTATATAGATAGATACATGAGATAGATAGGGGAGAATTAAGAAGGCCCAGCACTGATTTATTATATGCCATGGCTTCCATGTAATTCGCAATCCAACTTAGTAAAAAAAATTGCCGACATATAAATCATTTTCCTTTAATTCAGAATGGAATGAAATTTATTTTGAAAAAAAAACCCATAAGAGATAAAGAGAGGGGGAGGGAATTACCATAGTTTTTGGTAGAATTGTGGTCCGTACAGCATTCAGAGAGGCATCCCTTTGGTTTGTGACGTTAGCGAGAGCAGGTCGCTTCTTCGCCAATTGGGGCTTCTTCACGGCCGCAGACTTATTCTCCGACATTGAATTCCTCCTTGCTATTGATGATCGCACCGATGATGATTGAGAAGAAAACGAGGAGCGACGGTTATTTGTTGCCATTTCAGGGTTAAGAAAATGAAATCCCCAATCTACAAAAAAAAATCTCAATTCTGCAGTTTCTTATAATCGCCTCGAAATAAAGAAATGTATACATATATGTACTTGTGTGTGATTTTGGTGGTGTTTTTGTGTGTGTAATTATGTAAAATTAGCCAATACCTTTATGAAAAATAGGGTTTCGATGGTATCTTGAAATGGAGAGATTTTTAAAGGGTTTATTGCAGAATTACAGGAATACTGTTGCGTAAATTGAAGAGAGAGGGAAATGATGATGAATATTTTATTTTTACTTTTGAGGCTTTGGGGGCGGGTGAAGGGGTGGTTTGAATTTGGGGGACACATCCTGATCGTTCGTTTGGATTGTTATGAATCCTGGCCGTTCAACTGGAGTAATTATGGAAATTATTTACTGTTCAAGTAATTCAACAATTTGAGAGGGAGTTATTTTGAGAAATGTTATGCCCCCTTCACCAAAATTACTACTTTCTCCCTTTCGGGATAAAAGTCTTGATTGACTTTTACGCATACTAATAAATAGGATAAAATGACAAAATTATTCATATTTAAATTCTCATTTAATTGTATAATTTTTTGTACATGACTAATGATACTACATAAATATGCATAGAGAATAAAAATATGACAATTAATACTAAGGATATTATAAACAAATTATAATAAAAAATAGATTATTTAAGGTAAGTATACATTTAACTTGGGATTACCTAAAATAGTAATAAGTACTTTTATTCTGGGACAAAGAGTATATATCATTTATACAATTTTCAAATTTTAGGCCCTTGGGGCAAATAGAAAATAAAATAATATGTAAAAAGTGTTCATATATGCACTGTTATAGACATCAAATTTTTATCTATTTTTGGATCTGCAGTATGTGCCCGGAGGTCATGTATACGTGTTGGGTGATAATCGCAATAACAGTTGTGACTCTCATATTTGGTTAGTATTTTGAACCCTTCCTAGTAGATTGTAACTTCCCCTCTTTTTAATGTCCTTTTTTCAGAGGATATAGTTGATCATCAGTTGAAAAAGTTCAGTTGAAGGTTTTTAGTATGATACTATTATTAGTTCTTCACTTCTGAATTCTGTTTGGTGATCATCCTCGATGGATAATGGTCATTTTCAGGGAATTTATGCCTGGATCAATTAGAGTTTCACGCTCCCGGTTTTATTTCTTCTTTAGACAAGTGAAGTTACAACACAATTTTCTGATATCACTGCCTTTCCTCTGTTGCCTTTTTTGGGTTTATTAACAGGGGTCCCCTTCCTGCTAAAAACATTGTCGGAAGATATTCTATGTGTTGCTATAGACGAAGAGCCATCTGATTTGTTTTGAGTAGGCGATGGATTTCAGGTACTGACATGTTTTTATTCTGGTTGGTTTTGTGTGAATACCTCACAATTGAGTGCCTTGTAGCATTAATCTCTGTATCAGTTTCTCACACTTTGGTTGTTAGTCTCATCTTCTATGTTAGTTCTTACACATGGTTAAAATAAGATATGACAATAAACCTTAGAAGTTAATATAATCGGGTCTTTGTTAACACCTCTTATCTAGTTGCTTGGGTATGCGGTCATTTCGTAAAGTAAACTACTTGATACTTTAGCTTGTATTGCATTAATAGACAAGTTTGAACTCAATAAAAATAGGGTATACAATTGCATAAATACACAGGAAATCTGAAAGGAACATTCCTGTTAAATTTGTCAAGTAAAATGTTCCTTGAGGGGTGCTGATTGGCATTTGGAATTGGAGCAAGAACTGATGGTTAGATTTGAAATTGGGTCTTTTAATTTAAATAACGACATTTACGAGCACCATAGGAATTCTCCTTTTAACTAACAAATTTTTAGGTTTGATTACTGAATATCAAATTTCCATGCTAAAGGTTGGATAACTAAACATCATAGAAAGGGAATTTTTTTTTAATAAAGTTTATTGATTGATAGAAAACTCTTACATGCATTAAAAAAATAAAATCAAAGAAGGCTTTTAATTTACGGATGAAGTGGAAAGGAAGGGAGAAAGAGAAGTGCATATTGGCGGGAAGACAGATGTGGGAGTACGGAAGGAAAGAGATAGAATATAAATCATGAACATGTGATAGCTATTTGGCTGAAATCTAAAGCATTCTTACCTTTTACCATAATTCCAAGTTTACATAATGTTTCATAATTGTTTGGTTTGGGATTGGCTATTTTTTGGATTTTTGTGGAACTTAAAAATGTAACTGAACTTCATAATCTATCCAACTCCAAATCGTCTGCTGAAGAAACTTGATTGCCCTAATAATTCTTATTTGTCTTGTTATGCTTTCAACAAGTATATATCAAGTCAATCTGACTTTCGTATATTTCCATTCATCGTTTCCCCAATTGAAAACTAGTGTGTTAAGCAAAGCTACTACTCAGTACAAGCTGTTAGATCCAGATATTTATGGCATGTCCTAACAAACAAACCAAATATGAAAACAAAATTATTATTCGTGTGCCAATTCATATATTCCGACCTTCATTTATACATATATTGACACACATTAAGTAGGTCAAGAAGCATTATTGTTTTCAAAAGATAAAACAAAAGAGAGAAATCATCATTAGCCTCAACTATCGAATTTAAATATTTAAGGATTACAAATAAAGTTTAGTATCAAATTTTTTAGGAAAAGCATGAGTATATTAGCTGTGAACTAAAACCATAAATCAAAATATTCATGTTCTTCATAATGAAGCACACTAGTTAAAACTAAAGATAACATCTTTTTATGTGTAATGCAGATTGAATCAACACAGATAATTCACTCGCATTGCCCCTCCTCATCCTCATAACGGGAAATTGCATTGTCGTGGTCCTCATTCTATTGCTGAGTGGTCAAGATATTAATGGCAACAACCATTCCCAGACACTTCTTGTTAGCATTTAAAGGAACAAAGATGAAAAGTACTCTACGGTTAAGTCAACTAAGATTGTAAAGTAGGATCAGTCTCCATCAACTCGGCAAAGTTGGATATTGCAGGAAACAGAATCATCTTCAGGTAAGGTTCGGAGCATACTGAAAAAGACTCAGAAGAGCAGATGTCGTAACTTGAGAAAATCGACCATTGGTCCAGCACATATCTTTAGAGCCTATTTTGGACATGTATTTCGATAGGAATGACATCGGCGAAGGCATCAGCTTCTTCATAGCATAAGGAATGATGTCATCTTGCTGGCTTATTCGGTGTTTTAAAACAAGGGTGTATGCTTGCTCCTGCAGAAATTCCTTTTTGAAAGATACTACTGAATTAATAATGTCATAAAAAAAAGTTCAGACTTGAGGCGCCAAATGTCAAATGTTCCGAGTATAATTTCTCAAATGTTACTACTCTTGTCATAAAATTTTGTTTAAAATTAGAGATACATCTCAAAAATGACGACTTTTACAAATAATTTCACTTTCAACTTTACTCTTAAAAAAATATTCATATTATGCAGGTGTGCTATAATTGTGGCACCATGTTCGTTGTATTAAGTATCGGTACAAATGTAACTCAATCTGTAATACGAGGAAATCATTATTGTAAGGATTCTCAGCGATTTGATTTGTTGCGCTCTCGTAATTAATGACAGTGGCATGCCGTTATATTATGTAACCAATATTTTCAAGTCACCATCCAAATTTTCTGTGTTTGTCCATTCAAAGCAATGAAGTACCAGTTTTACCCTTGTTTCAATTATCTTATAGAAAAGGGTAAATTGGGTATATTATGGTATTTGATGTCTCAAAATAAAAATATATCTCTAATTTTAAAATAAATAAAAAATACATATTTTTAAATCTAGAATGGATAGAGTATATTTTAAACTGCCATAATCGGACAATATTCTAAAGATACTCCTCTTTGACAAAGTTTTACTTTCATCAATATTTGTTTTCTTTAAATTTTAACAAAAACTCTAATAGTCTAACAGTAATATTCTTAAGGGGTGTTTGTTTAAAATTGAAGGAAACAGTTTTGAATGTTTTATCAATTTGAATGAAATAGAATTTTGAATACTGAATGAAAAAAGTTATTTAATAATTGACATGTCTGAAATATTTGAATAAAAGATTTTTACTATTTTAACCATCTAAAAAAATTTAAAATTGTTGAAAATTTATTTAATATTACTTAATATAATAGTTAATATATATATATATATATATATATTATGTTTTTATTTTATTCTGCTAGGACTTGTTTATTTAGCCAAAAGACTTAATCATTCGGTCCAAAATACTGCATAATTCAACCATTCAGATAATTTTTATTCAAAACAAACTTCAGTCATAATCAAATATATCTCCACTATATTTAATTTTTTATTTTAATAATTATGAGGAAAAAAAAAACTAACAGGTGCAGCGCTGAAGTTGGTAGGTGGTTGTAACTTGGAAGTATAAAAACAGACTGTTGGGGTAAAATTATCAGCCCAACCTAGTCTCAATTGAACTAAATCCTTATTAAAAGGTCACGTGGTTTGGGTCCAATTAGCAGTTGCTTGGCCAATGGCAATTAGTCCCTTTTTGTTGTCACTTCTTGTTCTACACCGTTTCCTATTTATAATCAGAAGATGCTTTTACATGATTATGATAATCTTAGCATCCGTTTCATAACTGTTTATGGTTTTAATTCTTTATTTTTTATTCTTCTGAAATCGAAAATAAAAATTAGTGTTTGATTATTAAGTATTATTTTTTTACTCTGAAAAAAGTGAAAGGAAAATATTCCACTTTCGCAAAAAAAAAAAAAAGTAAAAAAATAAATAAATTATTTTTTTAATTTTGACAACACAATGAACCATTCCAATTTTAATGAGGACGTTCAAGTATCGAGCCTTCTTAACAATAAAATTTTAAACTCTACCTTCTATTTAAAAATAAATAAAACTAACATTAAAATAGAATTATCAAAAAATAATATTGTCTGATTTTTATTTTTACTAGTGAAAGTAAATAAAGTATAAACATATAAAAACAAAAATAAAAAGCAAAAATATGAAAGTAAAAACAGTTACCAAATGGCCTCTTAGTTTTATAGACATTCTATTTAGGAGTCCTGCAGGTTCCTAATCAACTTGGAGTCGTGTATAATATAGGACGAGACTCTGAAACTTTAATTAACAGTCCGGTTCTTAATCAACTTCGTGAAACTTTAATTAAGAGTCCTGTTCCTAATTAACTTTGAGTCTGTGAATTATAATTATAAATAGGGAGTCACGTTATGTTGTTAAGACAAGTATAAAAATCTTGTACACTGAGAGTTATATTCCTCAACAGCCTAACCTAACAAACTATTAGTGTGTTCTTTTTGTGCAAGTTCTCGTAATCAAGCTTAATCATTACGAAAACTTTCACGGTTCTCTCGGTGATTGCTGTGTACATGGCAGCGGCCATATATACCACGAGGCTTAGGTTGATCTTCTAATGAAGACAACTGGATAAATCACTATCGGAGCCATTGCCGCGCCACAGGATGTCGAGTTTTTGTATCAGCATTAACAATGTGGTACAGCCAGGGTTGATGTTTACTCTTGCGTGAGAGAAGCAACCTTTGCGCGTTGGCATTGTACTCTGTTATGATTTTCATGCAGCAGCCGTGGTTAACCAGTAGGAGGATACAAAGAGGTCAAATAGCAGGAAATCAATAGAAGCAGGATATTGGAATGCAATACATGAATTGGAGCAGGAGCAGTAATCATCACTGAAGCAACTGTTGAGCAACTATCAACATTTCATTACAGCAATTGTCAGGAGGAGTATCAGTTAGTTAGTTAGTTAGTTAGTTAGTTAGTTAGTTAGTTAGTTAGTTAAAGCCATCTGTCATGTAGCTCTCTCATGTAGTTAGTGGATGTAACAAATAGTTGTTAGTTAAGGGCAGTTAGTCTGATGTCAGCAGAATTCAAATTGTATAGTTGGAGGGAAAGTCAGCTAAAAGCTTAGTATATAAGCTGATTTACAGAATAGGGAGATTATCATTTTGGATGTACTATTTTCTCTTCCATTGTAATCCTCTGAATTCCTAATATCAATTCTTCCATTTATGTTCTAATTTCCATTCTTTCATTTCTTTTATAGTCTTTTTGTTCTTTCTTTTCTTTTTGATTCCACTTAATCTGCTGAAACCATTTTCAATCTTAACACTTGGTATTAGAGCTAGCCTTCCTCGGAATTATCTCAACAATGGAAACAAGTACTTGATCTCGAGAGTCCTTCGAAATACAGACTCAAGGGTACAGGAACTGATGAACAACCATTATCATCTACAGAAGACTGTGGAATAAATTGGAGATAAATTTGGACACATTCAAAGCACCATGGACATGATTATGACAAAATTTCAAAGAACCATCAAAGGTCAGAATCCCCTTAATTCAGCAGAAAATACTCAAGAAACCCTTGTATATTCTCCAAGACAAGAAGATGTTCACCCAAATAGGGCTTGCAACTCTGGTAATAACCAGAATGGGCAATGGAATTCGAATCCCAAATTTGAATTTCCAATCTTCAATGGATGAGATAATAAAAATTGGCTGTTAAAATGTGAATACTTCTTCCAATTTTATCCTATGAATGATGAACAAAAGCTTAAGAGTGTAGCCTTAAATATTGAAGGGGAGGCAGGTTCCTGGTTTTTGGCATAATACAACTCATATGGGTATTTCTAGGACAAAATTTGTAGAAGATATTGAAATTAAGTTTGGAGAATCACATTACAACAATATTCTAGTAGAATTTAATAGACTGAAGCAAAACACAACTGTGTTATGAATGAAGCTCTTAATGTAAGAGTATGAAGAAATAAAAAGAGAAACAGAAGCAATAAAAGGAAAATTATGGATAGATTTGGAATTAATTAAGAAGTGAATTATAAAAGAAGAATTAAGACTAATGAATACAACTTTCTCGATAACTCTCCTCCTCTTAGCTCATGTCTATATACTAACTAACATTGACAACTCACTAACTAACTTTCCCTCCTATTCTAATATTTGAATTATCTTGAATTAATTGGTTCTTGATTCCCACTCACTGCTGCCAGCTGTCCATTCAGTTATTCAACTGCTCAATGCTCTTCTCTTACTAGTTGCTGCAGTTCATTGCTCCTTATACTACTGTCATAACATTTCCTTACCCTTACAATGTCCTTGTCCTCAAGGACTGAACTTAGAATCTGGAAATTGTGAAGTAATTTGCTGAGCATCTTCCCATGATGCATCCTCCTTGCAGCTATTAGCCCATTGTATAAGATATTCAATCTTGGGTTTATTCTGAAATTTAACCATTCTTCTACCCAAAACAGCTACTGGAACAATCTTTGGTCTCCCCTCAGTAGAAATAGGAGGTAATTTAGGAGCTATTTGTGCCTGAACCCCAATATGCTTCTTCAAAAGAGATACATGAAATACATTGTGAATCTGAGCATCACTTGGCAAGTCCAACCTATAAGCTACTGATCCCACTTTTTCAGTTACTTTATAAGGACCATAGTATCTAGCTGCCAATTTAAAATTTGACCTTTGGGCTAAGCTGGACTGTTTGTATGGTTGCAGCTTCAAATACACATAATCTCCCCCTTCAAAACTCCTCCATGTCCTCTTCTGGTCTGCATATGTTTTCATCCTTGTTTGGGCTTGGAGCAATCTTTCTCTTAGATCAGTCAAAACAACAGCTCTTTCTCTGATGAAACTGTCAACTGCTGGAAACTTTGTGCTCTCAATTTGATGGAAATTAAGGTGTAGAGGTGGAATTCCAAACAATGCGTGAAAATGAGTACATTGTATAGCTGTATGATAGTTAGTGTTGTACCACCATTGTGCCAACTCCAACCAAGTATACCACTTTTTAGGATGTTCACTGCACATACATCTCAAATAACACTCCAAGCATCTATTTAGTCTCTCAGTTTGTCCATTCGACTGAGGATGGTAGGTTGTTTGAACAAGTTTTGCCAAAATGTACTTACAAACACCCTATCCCTATCTATTACAATGTTCTGTGGTAACCTATGAATTGCATAGATGTTTTCAATGAATATTCTTGCTATTGTGTTGGCTGAATAAGGATGATGTAATGCAATAAATGAGCAAATTTAGTAAACCTATCTACAATTACCAAAATCACAGTTCTTCCTTCAGAGCTAGGCAAACCTTCAATGAAGTCCATTGAAATATTTGACCAAGGTTTGTAAGGAAGCTTTAAAGGCTGCAACAATCCAGGATAAGGATTTGTTTCAGTTTTGTGTCTTTGGCAAATTTCATACTCCTTAACCCATTTTTTTTACATCTGTGTTCATAGTATCCCAATGAAAATAGGCTCCTAATTTCTTTTTAGTAGCCTGGACTCCTGAGTGCCCTCCTAATGGACTGTTATGAAAGACTGCGAATAAAACATTCTTGAGATTGGTTTTAGAGCCAATATATATCCTGCTATTATACCTTAGCACATTGTTTCTGAAAGTGAATTGAGAACTAACATCTTGGTGAATACTAAGTTCCTGTATCATAGATTGAATTTGATCATCCCCTTTATAAGAATCTATCACTTCCTGTACCCAAGTAGGTATTACTTCAGTTATAGCCATTACTTGAACACTTGTTTCCTCAAAACTCCTTCTGGAAAGAGCATCAACAACTAAATTTTTTGATCCCTTCTTATAAGTGATTTCATAATCAAACCCAAGCATTTTACTTAACCACTTTTGCTGCAGGAATATGGACAATCTCTGATCCAAGAAAAACTTGAGGCTCTGATGGTCAGTCTTTATAATGAAATGATTTCCTAGCAAATATGATCTCCATTTGGTAACAGTTTGAATAATCTCTAATTGCTTGGGTGCCAATGCCTTACTCAAGAATGCTATCGGTTTGTCTTTCTGCATTAAAACAGCTCCTATTCCTTTGTAACTAGCATCAATCTCAATGACAAATGACTGAGTGAAATCAGGTAAAGATAAAACTGGAGTTGAACTCATAGTTTGCTTGAGATTCTGAAATGCTACTGCAGATTCTTGATCCCACTGAAACTTATCTTTTTGCAACAGCTTAGTTAGTGGCTTAGTAATTTCCCCATAACTTTTAATAAACCTTCTGTAGTAGCCAGTTAACCCCAAAAACCCCCTGAGATCTTTAACTGACTTTGGTTCTGGCCAATTAAGCATGCAAGCAATCTTATTAGGGTCGGCATAAACTCCTTCTGCAGAAATAATGTGTCCCAAATATTCTACTTGATTCTGAGCAAATGAACACTTAGAAAGTTTTGCATATAGAGTGTGTTTCCTAAGTAATGACAAAGTAATGGTTAAATGTTTCATATGTGAAGCCAAATTAGAGCTATATATTAATATGTCATCAAAGAAAACCAATGTGAACTTCCTTAAATGATCAGAGAACACCTGGTTCATGAGTGCTTGGAATGTGGCAGGAGCATTTGTCAATCCAAAAGGCATAACCAGAAATTCATAATGTCCCACATGAGTTCTAAATGTTGTCTTGGAAATATCTGGAGGATACATTCTAATTTGGTGATAACCTGCCCGTAAATCCAACTTGGAAAATATTCTAACTTGTCCCAATTCATCCAATAATTCCTCAATTATTGGAATAGGAAATTTGTCCTTGATTATAATGCTGTTCAATTCCCTAAAATCCACACAGAACCTCCAAGAACCATCTTTCTTCTTGACCAACAGAACTGGTGAAACAAATGGACTCTGACTTGGTTGTATAATCCCAGCTGCTAACATTTCTTGAACAATCTTCTCAATTTCTGACTTTTGTATGTGAGGGTATCTGTAAGGTCTAATAGTAAAAGGTTCTGACCCAGTTTTTAAAGGAACATAGTGATCCAAGCTTCTTTGAGGTGGCAAGGTTTTAGGTTCTTGGAACACATCTTCAAAAGACTGCAATATTTGTTGAATCTGCTCAGGGATTTCTCTCTTGGTTTCCCCATCTTGAATAGAAAAAACACAGGCTAACATGGATAATTGATCCTTCTTCTAAGCTTCTCGAAGGCTTATAGCAGTGATAATAGAAATAGTAGGATTCTACCCATCCTCATTTCCTTTAAGAAGGATCCTATCTTTTCCCACAGAAAAACTCAGAGTGAGTGAATTAAAATTAAATACACAGTCCCCTAGAGTTTTAAACCATTGAACACCTAAAACAGCATCACATCCCTTTAAAGGAATGAGTCTTATATCTGTGCAAAATTTGTGTCCTTGAGCTGTCCATTCAAAACTCCTGCATCTTTCTGTGCACAACATTTTATAGCCATCTGCCACATAAACCTACATAGGTTTATCTTATTCCCTAACATAATGCAATTTTTCTGCAGTCCTAGTATTCAAGAAATTATGAGTGCTTCCAGTGTCAATGAGGAGTATAATCTCCCTTCCTCCAACAGTAGCTTTAACCCTTAATGTGGTTTTAGAAGTATTTTCATTAAAAGCATGTAAAGATATGGCCATTCCTGATTCCTGTCGAGTAATATCCTCTTCAGCTATAGAATCTGCTTCAGCCATAAATTCTTCCTCCATTTCATCATCTCCAATAATCATATAAATATGTTTAGTCTTACATCTATGACCCAATCTGTATGGTTCATCACAATTAAATCACAAACCTTTTTCCTTTCTAGCTTGCATTTCACTGTAAGTGAGCCTCTTGATTGGTCCAGAAATATTCCCTTTGTGGCTACTTCCAGCTACATTAGGGTTAATCCCTTGAAACTGAGGGCCAGAGTTATTTTTGTTCATCACTGTAGAGCTACCATTCTCATTCATTCCTACAGTCTTGTGAAAATTAGAAAGTGACTTGTTATTATTTTCTTATAAATTGCATCCACAATACCTTCTTGCACCCTTGCTGCTGCTATTACATCAGTCAGTTTCTTGGGTTTGAGAAGACTCACAAACCCCACTATTTCTTCCTTCAACCCACTTGCAAAACATTTAACAAAGTAAGATTCATCCCATCCAGGGTTTTCAGCCTCTACAATTGATCTTAATTGCTCAAATCTCTTCTGATAGTGTCCCACTGACAGTGTTTGTTGTAATATGTTGAATTCTGCCAAAGTATTGCTATGGAAATTAGACCAAAATCTGATTTCAATATCCTCTACAAATTGCTTCCAAGATACCTTTGAATTGGATTTGAAATAAGAAAGGAACCAAGATCCAGCTTCTCCTTCTAAATGAAGGGCCACAGGCCACAGTTCTCATTCTTAATAGATCAACCATGGGATAGAATTGGAAATAGTATTCACATTTCATTATCTAGTTTTTAAT
This sequence comes from Hedera helix, assembly GCA_947179155.2. Taxonomy (NCBI): domain Eukaryota; kingdom Viridiplantae; phylum Streptophyta; class Magnoliopsida; order Apiales; family Araliaceae; genus Hedera; species Hedera helix. The sequence continues at coordinate 23,166,624 of OX359270.1, forward strand.
GTCAAGACCATTGAACACAGGAAAATCAAATCGAGGGTTCTTATTAGAATTTTCCATAGTGTTATTGTGCATTTGGTTATGTTCTTCAATTTCCCTGGCAGTGCGTGGTGAATCTATCAATGTTTCAATATCATTTTTAGAAGCAGTTCCCTTACCTTTCATGTTGCGTTGGAATTCTGCCATCATGAGCTCTATGGTATTTTGCATCATATTGAATTTGTTTCCAATATCTTCCACATATTTCTGCAGTTGATGGTGATTATTCAACAATTCATGCACCCTCGAATCTGTGTTGCGCAACCCTTCTTCAACTGTTTCTTTCGAACGAGTTCCAACCGCCATTAATGAAGTTAGGACCAAGGATTGTTGGCTCTGATACCAAGTTGTTATGAATGAAGCTCTTAATGCAAGAGCATCAAGAAATAAAAAGAGAAACATAAGCAATAAAAGGAAAATTATGGATAGATTTGGAATTGATTAAGAAGTGAATTACAGAAGAAGAATTAAGACTAATGAATATAACTTTCTCGATAACTCTCCTCCTCTCAGCTCATGTCTATATACTAACTAACATTGACTACTCACTAACTAACTTTCCCTCCTATTCTAATATTTGAATTATCTTGAATTAATTGGTTTTTGATTCCCGCTCACTGCTGCCAGCTGTCCATTCAGTTATTCAACTGCTCAATGTTCTTCTCTTACTAGTTGCTGCAGTTCATTGCTCCTTATGCTACTGTCATAACAAACTGTGTTGAGTTATCAAAAGATATTTGAATTTTTAAGATCCCTTGTAGATACTGAGAATCCTGGTTTGACCGAAGAGTATTTCATTAAATGCTTTATTGGAGGGTTTGATACGATCCTGATCACGTCTATATCGAACAATCAAAACTCAATTCAAGTTTCAGGGATTCATCAAGTGATTCAAACATTTTGGGCTAAAATTATTTTGCGAAGGATCTCTAAAGGAACTGAACTAGTAATATTTCACATGTCCCAATCTTTAATGGATCGAAGGAGTTTAATTTGCAACCCAACACAACAATTTTATGCAATCAATTCAGCAAATTAAGAGCAGCTTGTCACGACAATGTAAGGACCAAGTTGACATCATTAATTCGGTAATTTAAAAAGGTCCAACAATCACGTAGTTCAAGAGCATTAGTTTGGAAAAGTAATTCAGAAATACATTCATGGCCCACACTTAATGAACATCAACTTCAACACGATAATAACAATTCAAGCCTTCATCTAATTAACGTTGGTGGGTCCATGGTTTAATCAAGGCAGCTTAAAGAATCCTATTCAGCACAGGAATTTAGTTAGATTTAGTATATCAAGTAGCAAGCGAGTTAATCACGTGGGTGGGGTCTAACATAACAAGTCCGACATGGCAATTGAGCAGCTTAGTTCAAATTAGCCAATGAATCTTGGTAAACATAGCAGCATTAACAATCCTAAATTGATTAGCTTATGTGGCAAGTTCAAATCCTATTCAAAGTAGGGAATCAAGGTTTCTATATGCCAAGGCATGGAAGGAATTACAAGCATTCACGTAGGTTTCTTCACTGAACAACATGCAATGCCATAATGCGGAAAACTCCAGATTTGTTACATGGCATGGATTATTTAATTAGTTTATTATATTTTCTAGTTTACACTGGAATTATTATGTAATTAGTTTTCTTATATAATTAGGAGTTTTATGTGATGTTAGTTCCTTATATATATATATATAGTAGATAACTAGATAGATAGATAAATTTTGTTATTATCAACCTCTTGTAAATTGCAAAGTACAAGGCTTCTATCAAGTATAATTTGTGGATTTTGAGCCATCGATTAAGCAACAATTTACGAAGATCAAGGCAATCATCAAAGAATTAAGATCCGTGAGGCATCAAAATCAAGTTACATCCGAAGCTAGTTTCAAGAGAGTCCAAGAACAATCAAAAAGAAAATTCAAAGTCGAACAATCCGTGTGATTTTGTTGGTACATTAAAATTCATAACTTGCTATTTATTGTTATTGATAAGTTCTTATTGAATTGAATAAAAACTTTGAACTTGTTTGGTGAATTCAAAAAGAACCTATAAGAGAGAATATTGAGTGATAAAAGACAAGAGTGCGAGATCAATAGAGGGTAAAAGCCTAGTTAAGTGAAACATGAGTGTTGAGTGAGTCATTGTATTGAGCGAAACACATACGAGAGTGGTGAGGAAATTTTTTATCTACTAACCTTTGTTTTGCAGCAATCATGTCTGGTATGAAGTATAATGGGTTGTTTGGAGAAAGTTCATCAACGAAGGATCACAAGGCAGATTATAAGATAAACATGGATGTTTTACTACAACAGATACTTCAAAAGTTGGAACATTTTGAAGATAAGTTTGAGAAGATAGAAAGCACTCAAGAGGAGAAATCATAGCTTATCACCGATTCTCGAAAGAAAGAGAATACTCGACGAAGGATTGCCAAAGAGGAATTCGTTGATGAGCAAGTCAAAGAGGAAGATGCTAAGTAGAAAAATGACATCTTTTACACTAGGTTCCTAGTATAAAGTAACATATGTAGTGTAAAGATTGATTGTGATTTATGTACTAACATTGTTAGCACTACAATGCAATAGAAGCTAGGTCTGTTAATAGTTGCACATCCTCAACCGTATCGTTTACAAGGAGTCAATGGTATTGGAGAGGTGGAGGTGACTAAGTAGGTGGTAGTTTCATTCAAAATCGGGAGATATGAGGATGATGTGCTATGCAATGTGGTTTCAACAAATATTTGTCATTTGTTACTTGGGAGACTATGGTGACACAAAAGGCGTGCTAAGTATGATAGTTCTAAGCATAAATATTCATTGGTGTATAATCAAGGGAGAGTCACTTTAATGCCTATGACATCTGAGCAGATTCAAGAAGATCTCGAGCACTTACAGAAAAACAGTGTTGAAAAGAAAGAGTGAAAAAGAGGATGAGAGAGAAAAAGAAAAAGTAGATGAATGTGATAGAGAAAATAAAAGAGATGTGGAAAAGAGTGAATAGACTAAAAATAGTGAGGAGAAAGAGCAAATTGAGAAAAGAGAGATCGAAAATAAAAGTGAGCTTGATAAAAGTGAGATTGAGAGAAAAGAGAAAATTGAGCGAAAATAAGAGGGAAAGACAAGTGACTATGAAAAAGAGAGTGAAAGAATGTTATTTTCTAAAAAGCCAATAATCGTACTTTCATACAAAGTGGCACTTTTGAATACTAACAATAATAACTCTGTTTTGTCTAGTTCTGTTTTGTCTCTTGTGTAGGTGGTTGATTACATATTCGGTGCTATCATTCCAAACCGACTAGCTTATAGGAGTAATCTCGAGAAAATGAAGGAGTCACGAAAACAAGTTAGTGAGTTGATAGAGCCAGTTAGAGGAAGTATGAGTTCATATGCAGTTCAAGCATTCAAAGTACCTAAGGAGGATGAGACGTCAAGCATGTGCATTGATTTTTAATTGGTAAACAAGTATCGATATTCTCTTATTTGCTTAGATAATATGTTTAACGAATTATATGGTACTTGTGATTTTTTTAAAAATGGTTTTGAATGTTGTTATCATCAAGTTAGCATGAAAGAATTTGTTAATTGGAAAGTTGCATTGACATGTGATTCGTATAAATGGTTAGTTATTTCGGTTAGATTAACTAATGCATCTAATATTTTCATGAGGTTGTTAAAACATGTTTTGCATGCTTCCGTTGGTAGGTTTATTTTTAGCTATTTTGATGATAGGGTCATTTTTACCGTAAACTATAAAGGATATTTGATTTATGTTGAGTTAGTTTATGATCATAGTGTTCAATCTCATCGTCGTTTACAAAATTCTTGTTTTCTTTATTCTAATTGTCGTTTTCAATGTTCTTATTTTCATGGCATTCATTCTAGTTTTTCTAGTCAGTATTCTTATTTTCATATTGATCCTTCTATACGTGAGTTGTTATTGTTAGATAGTGATGGTGATCAATTTCATACGGGTAGTGTTTTTTCATTGGAGTTAATGTCATTGTATGATTTTGAATATACTATCCTTAATGGGAAAAGAAAGGTTAAAATTGTTGAGTCTTCATATGATAGTAATATTAATTCTACAATTGCGTTTTTATCTTGTAAGGTATATTATGGCCTTTTAAATCCATTAACGTCATTGTTTGATTTTGATTATGTTAATATCAATGGGAAGAGGAAGGTTGTTTGTGTTTTGCAGATGCATAGTGTCTGGAGGGAAGTATTTTGATTTTTGATTCGATAAACTATGCATATAAATTTGAGTATTTTGAGTTCTTAGAAATTGTACGCAAGATACATGTTCAATGATTTTATTTTATTTTTGATCCAGGTGAAGTGAGGAGGTTGAATCTTCGAATGGACGAAGTTGCTAGGCTACCTACCAACTTATCAGTTGATCACGAGTTACATATTGAGTGGTTTTGTACTGTGTGTGATCCAAGGATTCAAGAATGGCTGTTTATGCAAATCAAAAAATTCCACATGGTGATTTATGATCCAGGAATTCGAGCGTTGTTACGTATGTGATGTGCAATGTTTAGGAGATTGATATTTGATCCAGGAGGGGATAAAACTTTGCATATTCTTACTTATGTTGCTAATAATTGATATACGTTTAATTTGTCAGGTAAATATTTCGATTATGCCATATTTAATATTGCTAACTTAGTTTGTTTTGATGTAGGGTCAGATTTGAGGGCAAATTATTTTCAAGATGAGAGGAATGATACGATTCTAATCGCGTCTACATCAATCGATCAAAACTCAATTCAAGTTCTAGGGATTCATCAAGTGATTCAAATATGTTGGGCTAAAATTATTTCGAGAAGGATCTCTAAAGAAGCTGAACTAATAATATTTCACATGACCCAATCTTTAATGGATTGAAGGAATTTAGTTTGCAGCCCAACACAACAATTTTATGCAACCAATTCGGCAAATTATGAGTAGCCTGTCACGGCAATGTAAGGACCAATTCAGCATCATTAATTCGGTAATTCAAAAAGGTCCAACAATCACGTGGTTCAGGAGCACTAGTTTGGAAACGTAATTAAGAAATACATTCATGCCCACACTAAATGAACATCAACTTCAGCATGATAATAACAATTTAAGCCTTCATCTAATTAAAGTTGGTGGGTCCATTGTTTAATCAAGGCAGCTTAAAGAATCCTATCCACTATCCAGCATAGGAATTTAGCTAGATTCAGTATATCAAGCAGCAAGCGAGATAATCACGTGGGAGGGGTCTAGCATAACAAGTCAGACATGGCAATTGAGCATCTTAATTCAAATCAGCCAATGAATCTCGACAAATATAGTAGCATTAACAATTCTAAAATTGATTAGCTTACGTGGCAAGTTCAAATCCTACTCAAAGCAGGAAATCAAGGTTTTTATAAGCCAAGGCATGGAAGGAATTACAAGCATTCTCGTAGGTTTATTCACCGAACAGCTGGCAGCGCCATAACGCGAAAAACCCCAGATTTGTTACAGCATGGATTATTTAATTAGTTTATTATATTTTCTAGTTTACACTTGAATTATTATATAGTTAGTTTCCTTATATAATTAGTAGTTTTATGTGATGTTATTTCCTTTTATTATTAGAATTAGGGATTTTAGTATTCTTTTTAAAGTACTATAAATAGGGGTTTATGTAAACAATACAATTTAGATTATCATTATTATTCAATATATCATTGAGATGATTTATTTTTCATCTTTTTGGTTCTTTGAGAATTTCTAAGTCGTTCTTAGTATTCTTGATATTCAATTTGTCTTATCATACAATAATTCATAGTTGTGTGTAATGACTTCTATCGCATTAATCGTCGATTGTACCGAAGTTTTTGTCTCTTTATAGACAACGGGTTTAGGTGTCCATTCAACGTTGATTTCTTGCACAAGCAATTGTACTAAAGTTTACGTCTTCATATAGATGTTGGGTTGATGTGTTGTGAGTGATTCACCACACAACATGACTAGAAAATGATATGGGCAAAGTTCACTATAAGCAAGTGTATCGTGGATGTTTTCAGTTGGTATCAAACAAGGATAATCCAATTCAAGTCAATATCATCATATGGGCTAAAGAGTTCAAAGAAATCATTATTGGATGAATTTCAAGCAAATGGGCTAGAGTTTGTTCAAGGATGCTTGAAATGAAGATTGATTTAAACCTAATTCTAGTCCAATTCAGTAAAAATCCGGGTCAAATCCCGAGTCCGAATCAAATTACAGCAGAATAAGGCCCAATGAGCTGTCTCAATAATATCTTCTTGGGTCATCTTAGCCCATCACAGGCTCACCCAAAAGGTCATGACTGAAGGTATTAATGATAGCAACTTGGGTACTTATAAACACATCCAAATATCCCACATTAACTTATGTGGGACTGGGGTGTTACAAACTCCCACATTTAAATACCTGACGTCCCCGTCAGGCCGAACACATAGTCACACAAGGTCCAGAAACTTTGTCTCTCTAGCCATTGTGGGATAATACCAGCGGCCTACTAGGCCCGCCTTCGTGTCCCCACCTCCGACAACCCGATTAGATGACCCGACCCGAGCTTTCGAGAGTCGGCTCTGATACCATAAGTAACGACCCGGGTCAAATCTCGAGTCCGAATCAAATCACAGCAGAATAAGGCCCAATGAGTTGTCTCAATAATATCTTCTTGGGTCATCTTAGCTCACCACAGGCTCACCCAAAAGGTCATGACTGAAGGTATTAATGATAGCAACTTGGGTCCTTATAAATACATCAAAATATCCCACATTAACTGATGCGGGACTGGGGTGTTACAAACTCCTACACTTAAATACCTGACGTCCCCGTCAGGCCGAACACATAGTCACACAAGACCCAGAAACTTTGCCTCTCTAGCCATTGTGGGATAATACCAGCGGCCTTCTAGGCCCGCATTCGTGTCCCCACTTCTGGCAACCCGATAAAATTATAACGATACAATTTAAGGATGTGATACCCTGATACCATTTGTAACACCCCAATCCCACATCAGTTAATGTGGGATATTTGGATGTGTTTATAAGGACCCAAGTTGCTATCATTAATACCTTCAGTTATGACCTTTTGGGTGAGCCTGTGGTGGGCTAAGATGACCCAAAATATATTATTGAGACAGCTCATTGGGCCTTATTCTGCTGTGATTTGATTCGGACTCAGAATTTGACCTAGGTCGTTACATATGGTATCAAAGCCGACTCTCGAAAGCTCGGGTTGAGTCATCCGATCACGTTGTCGGAGGTGGGGACACGAAGGCGGGCCTAGTAGGCCGCTGGTATTATCCCACAATGGCTAGAGAGGCAAAGTTTATGGGCCTTGTCTGACTATGTGTTCAGCCTGATGGGGACGTCAGGTATTTAAGTGTGGGAGTTTGTAACACCCCTAGTCCTACATCAGTTAATGTGGGATATTTGGATGTGTTTTTAAGGACCCAAGTTGCTATCATTAATACCTTCAGTCATGACCTTTTGGGTGAGCCTATGGTGGGCTAAGATGACCCAAGAAGATATTATTGAGACAGCTCATTGGGCCTTATTCTGCTGTGATTTGATTCGGACACGGGATTTGACCCGGGTCGTTCCATATTTTTTTAAAAATTTGGATCATTTCTCGATTTGTGCGTGTCATCCTTGCGCAGGGGCCATGCTAATCTTCTCTGTATCGTTCCAATTTTACGACCCAGGTCAAATCCCGTGTTCGAATCAAATCACAGCAGAATAAGGCCCAATGAGCTGTCTCAATAATATCTTCTTGGGTCATCTTAGCCCACCACAGGCTCACCCAAAAGGTCATGACTGAAGGTATTAATGATAGCAACTTGGGTCCTTATAAACACATCCAAATATCCCACATTAACTGATGTGGGAATGGGGTGTTACAAACTCCCACACTTAAATACCTGACGTCCCCGTCAGGCCGAACACATAGTCACACAAGGCCCATAAACTTTGCCTCTCTAGCTATTGTGGGATAATACCAGCGGCCTACTAGGCCCGCCTTCGTGTCCCCACCTCCGGCAACCCGATCGGATGACCCGACCCGAGCTTTCGAGAGTCGGTTTTGATACCATATGTAACGACCCAGGTCAAATTCTGAGTCCGAATCAAATCACACCAGAATAAGGCCCAATGAGCTGTCTCAATAATATCTTTTGGGTCATCTTAGCCCACCACAGGCTCACCCAAAAGGTCATGACTGAAGGTATTAATGATAGCAACTTGGGTCCTTATAAACACATCCAAATATCCCACATTAACTGATGTGGGACTGGGGTGTTACAAACTCCCACACTTAAATACCTGACGTCCCCGTCAGGCCGAACACATAATTATACAAGGCCAAAAAACTTTGTCTCTTTAGGCATTGTGGGATAATACTAGCGGCCTACTAGGCCCGCCTTCGTCATACCCCTAAGTTCCCAAGTCCCTCATCATGTAAATGGAAAACCATCAAGCCTTAGTCCCACATCACCCCTTTAGCAAAACCCAACTCATTCCTTAGGCTATAAATAGGATGCAGCCTTTTTGTTTTTCTTCACCAACTTAAGGACTTCCAATTTGAGTAAGGACCTTGTTGGATGAGGGCTTTTTATAAAAAGACCTCATTAGTTAAATTTTCGTCATCGAGGACGTAGGCAATCTGCGGAACTCGTAATTTTCGGGTATGTTTCTTATTAATTTTATGTATTGTTATTATTTGTTTTATATAGTTTTAAATATTGTATTTAGTTTGTTAGTATTTGGTATATTTAGTTAGTACTAAGTATTTTTGCAGTGTTATTATTTTTATAGCTTTAATTATTGTTTTGTATTTAGATTATTAGTAAATAGTTTTAGATTAGTATTATTGGTTATAATTATTGTTTTGTATTTAAATTATTAGTTAATAATTTTATATTAACATTATTAGCTTTAATTATAATTGCAATTTAGATTATTACTTTGGCATAATAATAATATTTGTTTAAAAAAATGATTAAATATTGAAAGAATATTTTTGATAAATATACTTGTAGTTATTTTGAAAAAGAAATAAGAAAGCTGTTAAATAATAGAATTGTCCTAATGACATTTATTTTTTATAAATTTATAATTAGGAATCGTTCGGCTATTAATTTTGTGTTCAACGATATCGAGGTAAGTGACTTTCCGAGCTATTTAGTATTTTAAAATTATCATTTATAATTATGTATGCTTTAGAAAGTATTCGGATGCCTAAATGTATTGTTTCAAAAATTATTATTCTTTATTTAAGGCTTCCATTTGAATGAAAATGTTACACTTATATTGTGTTAAAAACCCGGATCAAGTATTAAAATAGAATTTTGATTTAGAAAATGAGATTATATGATTTTGAACTGTGAAATAAGTATAGTTTTAAATATCGAAAATATTGAGAAATTGCTTTTAGAAACCTCAGTCCGACTATGTATTGAAACCGTTAGTGTTTACGCTAGTTTCGGAACAATTTAGGACCTACTAAGGCGCACATCATTAGATACCCTTTGGGGGGCGCTCTTCGGGGCGCGTGCATGATAAGATACCTTAGTAGGGGGTGTATCATTAACATTATCGAACATAAGGGCCGTGTTACAGGGCTGCTGTAACCTTAGTCGTTCTGTGGATTAAAAGATACATCGAATATATTGAACTTATCGAAATCGTTGATTGAATATATTGAGCTGATCGAAATTTGTCTTTGAATTGTGTTGTAATTATTGATTTTGGTTTTGAAAGTAAATATTGACTATTGTTATTGAACAAGAAAATGTTATTTCAAAAAGTATATTTATTACTGTTATTGAACAAAAGGTATTTCGAAAAAGTGTTTTGCAAACTGTACTTGATCCACCTAAATAGTAAAGATTGTTACTTGCTGGGATTTACCGCTCACCCTTACATTAATTTTTACAGGATACCTTATTAAGAGCCAAGCATTGCGGATACTTTTGGGGAGGGCTGAAGTTCTTTTAGTTATGACGGTTATTAGTATTTTGAATTTGATAAGACTTTTGTACAAGGGAGTTGTGTCTCCAAATTTATGCTTTCAGTTTTTAGTTATTGAACCTTAGTGTAATTTTGATAATGAAAGACAGTTCGGTTTCAAGATGGTTTCATTATTGTGTTTTCGTTTGGGCTGCGCTATTGATATTGTTGCCTTGCGTGCCTTCGGGCTTGCGGCGTGTGACACTTCGGACATGTAGCGGGTTCGGGGTGTTACAAATTCGGTATCAAGCGAGGGAAGACTGAGCTATATGATGTGGAACGTCTAAACTTAACATATTCAACAAGTTCAAATCAAGGACGCATGAATTTGAGTAAAGAATTGGTGAATTAAAGCTTGAAGTTGTCGTATCTGAGTTTTTAGCTTGACATTTGCATAACAATCACTTGGAGGCCAATTTTGGACTTCATCCAACTTGAATCTATTAAAAGCTATAACGTGAAAGTTGTAGATCTACTTCTCAGCTTTTCGAAACATCTTGAATTATCTCAATCGGAGTCACGGATCAAAAGTTATGACTATTTTCCCAAAATGTGTCATTGCAAAAAGTGGACTGTGCTAGGGCACAATTTTCTAGGTCAAACATTGCGTTAGGGCACGGTGTGGCAGAGAACTTCTCATTGGCAGTGCGTTTTAGTGCACTGGGGCACAATGTTTGTGGACCAGTTGACCAATTTTGACTTTTGACGCGTTTTTGAGTAGTTTTTATGATTATAATTGGATTTTGTTACCTAATTTGACTAGATTTATTTGTATTCTTAATTATTATTAATTGGAGGATTAAGATTTCTTAGATTAGAATAAATAGACATTCAAGACTTGTAATTCTTAACAATTATCGTTATTATTCAATTGAAGGAGGTTCACAATGGTCCACGATACGCTTGCATAAGGTGAACGCTGCTCGGATTATTTTCTTGCCAAATTGTACCGTGAAACACTCTCAACTCAACGTCTATGTGGAGACGCGAACCTTGGTACAATTGCTTGTGTAAGAAAAATTGCGTTGAATGGGCAACAATGACACCTATACCCGTTGTCCATAAAGTGACAAGAACCCCAGTACAATTGACAATTAATGTGGTAGATGTTAGGGTTTCGACACAGTGAAAGCAGCGGAATTTAAAAAATTTTCCGAAACCCTAAGACAGGATCCATGCGAAAACAGATTAATCAGAGGTTTAAATTATTTTACCGATTATCTGAGATGGACAGAAGACGATGAAATTCTGGAACGGCTTCGAATCTTCAACGTAATCCAGCGACTGCGTCTCTACGGTATCCACACGAACGCTCCTCGAATCGTCCCACGATCTGCAGCAAAAGGAACCGCGGTACTAGCCACCAAGATCAGGATCTCCCAATTATTTTTCTCTCTAGCCTCTTTCTGAAATTGGCTAGGGTTTTAGTTTTTTCCTTACGTGACTTTTAAACTACTGATATATCATATATATAGTAGTTAATAGGAATTAACTAAAACCTAAAATAAATAGAAAAATAAAATCCGAATTTATATATATTATATTTTAATTAAGTCTTACTTAATTAATATACATATATACAAATTATCCTATTAATTTAAATTCGTAATTTTTAAATACTATCAATCATATTGACATATTTAAAAATACTTACAATTTAAATTAATTCCCTTTTAATTACGTTCTAAGTGTGTGACCCTATAGGTTATTATTATGTTGGCAATAATTTTAAAATCATATTATAAAATTATAAACAGTGAGCGGCATCTAGTAATGCATCACTGCTACCCAAATAATAATAAGATCGGTAATTCGATACAACCTTTTATTGACCAATCTTTCAATGTAATTTAATCCTTTTAACCTTATATCCTAGATTAAACTCGAGGCATGGAATGTGTCATACTCTTCATAATTTAATCTGAGTTTTCTTGATCAATGAGTAGACTATATGAAACAAATCAATATTTGAGCATGGCCATGCATTTCATAGTCCTACTCAATCAAGAGGCCTATGGATATCACCCCTAATATATAGGAGGGTTAAATTCCATCTAGATCACTCATATTCCTCACACGATTCATGATGTACCCAATAATCACCTTTATTGTCCACCCTATTAAAGATGACATTTGATGATATCAAAGTACACAAATTCTCGTGTAATAATATAGTGACTTCAGGTCAGAGGATCATTACATCATTGTCACTATAAGAATTTCTTATGACACTTTGCATAATGCTCCATGTAGAATTCTCATGTGGGTCTGTCCAGTACATTGTTCTCTAACATGTACCTATGTATTGACTCAAATATCTCGTATATTTATGACCAATGAGATTTGACCATCAGTCAATCCACATACTAGTCTCAATGCATCATTGTTGTCCCATTAACAATGATACTCGACTAGGGATATTTAAGAGCAATGAAACTAATTATAATTATATAATCTCATGTTCAAGTCACATACTTAAAGCTATATAATTCGTATCATTATTCTAAGGGCTTTTATTATGTTAACATTTATATAACGCAGTAAATGAAATCATAATAAAATAATCCATTTATTCAATCAAATATAATATCAAAAAATGTTAAGCAATTACATCAAATAATTAGCCTCTAGGGCATAAACTCTAACAGTAGAGGTCGCCACACCCAACTACATATTGTTGAATGATAAAACAAATTGAATCTTAAGAATATCTAATAAACGTTTAGAAATTTTCAAAGAACTAAAAGATGAATAATAAATCATCTCAAGAATATATTGAATGAATAATGATAATTGTTATGAATTACAAGCCTTGAATGTATATTTATACTAATCTAATAAATCATAATCCTCCAATTGATAGGAATTAAGAATACAAGTAAATCTAGTCAAATTAGGTAACAAAATCCAATTAGAATAATAAAAATTACTCCAAAAACGTGCCAAAAGTCAAAATTGGTCAATTGGTTTGCGAACATTGCACCCCGATAAGCTAAAACGCGTTGCCAGCGAGAAGTTCTCTGCCACATCGCGCCTCGGTGCAATGTTTGGCCTGGAAAACCATGCCCCAACATAGTTCATTTTCTGTAGTGACATCATTTGAGAAAATGGTCATAACGTTCGATCCGTAACTCCAATTAAGATGATTCAAGATATTTCAGAAAGCTGAGAAGTAGATCTACAACTTTCATGTTATAAATTTTGAAATATTCTAGTTGGATCAAGTCCAAAATTGGCCTCCAAGTGACTGCTGTGTAAATGTTAAGCTGGAAACTCAAATACAGCAACTCGAAGCTTTGATCCACCAATCCTTTACTCAAATTCAAGCATCCTTGATTTGGGCTTGCTGAATATGTTAAGTTTAGACGTTCCACATCATATAGCTTAACCTTCCCTCGCTTGATACCAAATTGAACTTGAATTAGGTTTGAATCAATCTCCATTTCAAGCATCCTTAAACAAACTATAGCCCATTTGCTTGAAATCCATCCAATAATGATTTTCTCTAACTCTTTAGCCTCTATGATAATATCGACTTGAATTGGATCATCCTCGTTTGATATAGCCCTGGTCATAATCATATCATTCCCCCCCCCCCCCCCTGAAAAGGATATGTCCTCAAATCTAGCCCTACATTAAAATAGACTAAGTTAGTAACTTCAAACAAATCATAACCGCAATTATTTCCTAGAAAATTAAACATAAAGATAATGTCAACATTGCAAGTAAAAATATGAATTTTTTTATCCCCTCTTGGATCAAATATCAATATTTGAAGCTCTTCCTTTAATAAATAAAACCATGCTTGCTTTTCATGTTGTAGATACACCCAATCACGAATTCCTGGATCAAACACAAAATAAATGCAATCGTATAACCCATGTCCAACTGATAATATTGGTCGCCTAATGACTTCGTCTATTAAAAAATTCAACATCCTCACTTCACCTGGATCAAAAACAAAACAAAACCAATGAACATGTATTTGAACTCAAGAAACTCTAATTTATATAGATAGTTTATCGAATAAAAAATTAAAATACTTCCCTTTAAATACAATATGCATTGACCCCATAAAGTTACATATTGCTTTATTTTTCACTCAATGTTAAATTTCATCTCACCATGAATCTGCAAAACAAAAACAACCTTTTTCTTCCCTTTGACATTAACGTAATCAAAATCAAACAATAATGTTAATGGAATAAAAAGGACATATCCAACATCACAAGATGAATGCATAATTGTAGATTGCACAATATGATCATATGAAGACTCAACACATTTAATCTTTCTTTTCCCATCTAGGATAGTATATTCAAAATCATTCAATGACATTAACTCCAATGGAAAAACACTACCCATATGAAATTGATCACCATCTAATGATGACAACTCACGTATAGAATGATCAATATGAAAATAATAATACTGACTAGAAAAATTAGAATACATGTTATGAAAATAAGCACTTTGAAAACGACAACTAGACTGAAGAAAACAAGATATTTGAAAAAGATAATGAGATTGAACATTATAATCATAAACTAACTTAACAAATATCAAATATCCTTCATAGTTTATGACAAAAATGATTCTATCATCAAAATAGCTAAACACAAATCTATCAATAGAAATATGCAAAATATGTTTTAATAAACTCATGAACATACTTGATGCATTAGTTAATCTAACCGAAATAACTAACCACCTATATAAATCACATGTTAATGCAACTTTTCAATCATCAATTTTTTTTTATGGTAAATTGATTTTGCAGATCATCAATGGTTATCATCAAATTAGATAAATCACAAGATCTATGAAATTTATTAAACATATTATCTAAGCAAAGAAAAGAATATCGATACTTGTTTACCAATTGAAAATCAATGCACATGCTGGATTTCCCATCCTCCTTGGGTACCTTGAATGCTGAAACTGCATACGAACTTACGCTTTCTCTAACGAACCCTTCTTCTACCAACTCACTAACTTGCTTTTGTGATTCCTTCATTTTCTTGAGATTACTCCTATAAGCTAGCCAGTTTGGATTGATAGCACCAGGTATGTAATCAACGACATGCACAAAAGACAAAACATAACTTGACAAATAAGAGCTATTATTGTTAGTATTCAAAAGTGCCTCTTTGTACGATAGTACAGTTATCGGTTATTTAGAAAATAATGCTCTTTCACTCTTGTTTTCATAGTTACTTATTTTCCTCTCTTCTTTGATATCAATCTCCTATTTTCTCTTAATCTCTCGATTATTTTTATTTTCACTCTTTTTTCACTTTTATTTTCACGGTCTTCCTTAGTCAATAGTTAATGACAGAGATAGAGTTTTTCTTAGCACTTTCTAGCATACATTGTTACATCAGTTGGGAGTCAAATTGAGCTTAAGTTTAGCATATCACTCCCAGTCTGATGGTCAAACTGAGAGATTAAATAGATCCTTGGAGTGTTACCTAAGATGCATGTGTAGTGAACAACCAAGGAAATGGAACAGTTGGTTAGCATTAACACAATGGTGGTATAATACTAATTACCACACAACCTTTAAATGCACACCTTTTAAGGCTCTATTTGGTTTTGATCTATTCCAGTTAAATTTTCAGCAGATAAAGAATACAAGGGTTCTAGCTGTGGATGAATTCATAAGGGAAATGGGCAGCATGTTGCAGGAACTGAAACACGGATTGTTAGATGCTCAGAACAGGATGAAATTATTTGCTGATCTACATAGAACTAAAAGGCATTTTGAAAAGGGGAATATGGTGTACTTGAAATTATAGCCTTATAAATAGACAAGCTTAGCTTAGAGATCCGATTTCAAATTAGCCCCTAGATTCTATAGACTATATGAAGTGCTGGACAAAATTGGGATTGTGGCATATAAACTAAAAATCCCTTTTGGATCTTTAATCCATGATATATTTCATGTATCTCTATTGAAGAAGGCTATTGGAGCCAGAGCTATCATTTCCTCTACCTTGCCACCAATAGCTGATGATGGTATGCCTAAGGTCATTCTAGAAAAAAGTATTGAACAAACGAATGGTTAAGCATCTTAACAAACAGAAAATTCAGTATTTGATCCAATGGGCTTGTAGTTCTGAAGAGGATTCTACTTAGGAAGATGCCAAACAAATGGTTCTCAGGTTTCCAGATTTTCCTTTTAATTCTTTCTTTAGTTAGTTCAATCCTTGAAGACAAGGATTATTTCAACAGGGGGCAATGTTATGATTTTCATGTAGCAGCTGTGGTTAACCAACAGGAGGATATAAAGAGGTCTAATAGCAAGAAATCAATAACAACAGGAGATTGTAATACAATATATGAATTGGAGCAGGAGCAGTAATAATCATTGAAGCAACTATTGAGCAACTATCAACATTTCACTACAGCAATTGTTAGGAGGAGCATCAATTAGTTAGTTAGTTAAAGCCAACTGTCTGTCATGTAGCTCTCTCATGTAGTTAGTGGATGTAACAAATAGTTGTTAGTGGTAGTTAAGGGTCATTAGTCTGATGTCAGCATAATTCAAATTGTATGGTTAATTGGATGGAAAGTCAGTTAATAGCTTAGTATATAAGATGATTTAAAGAATAGGGAGATTATGCTTTCAGATGTACTATTTTCTCTTCCATTGCATTTCTTTGAATTCCTAGTATTAATTCATCCATTTCTCTTCTAATTTCCATTCTTTCATTTCTTTTATAGTCTTTCTGTTCCTTCTGTTTTTTCTTTTCTTCTTGATTCCATTGAATCTGTTGAAACCATCTTCAATAATAAGATACTCCCGTGCTTAATAATTGTTGCGGCGTTATTGCATGTCTTGAGAAGTATTGCATTTCGAATTTTGAAAATTTTGAACGAGCATATGTGCCTCCTTTGATCAAACAACAATATGCTATGCCTAGTTCAAGTTCAGATAAAGGATGGATTTTAGTTAATTAGTTTAATTAATCAGATTTTAGTTTTATAGTCGAGTGGTATATATTTAGATGAGGAAGTATAATTGTATTATTATCTTTAGTGAGGATGATTTTTTATTTTATTTTATTTTTAATTCATGAGAATGTTATGGATTTTGATTGAAAAGTATAGTTAGATGATTAGGATTAAGATTTCTCTATTATATTATGGTATATATATGAGCCACAAAATTATGTTATTTGTAAAGAATTTTATTGTGTAATTAAATATAATATTTATGTTGATAAATGTGTATATTAGAAATCAGATGAAATGTGTAACTTTGAATATTCTAATCCGTATGTGATTACTTACAGTTAGGATGATTATTTATTTATTTATTATTATTATTTTGTCTTTTTATTTTGATGAATGAGATAGTAAAGCCCTACGTGCTAGAAATTTGTTTTGGTGAGAGACTTAATACTATATATGTTCCAAATTATTAGATTATTATTGATTTTTAAAATTTTAAATTAATATATTTCAAACTTAAAATTTAGTTGGTTCATTAAAATTACAATACAATAAATTTTAAAATAAGTAATAATTTTTAGATAATTTATAATATTTATACACACAAGACAAGTATTAATTATGACTGTGAGCTTAAAGACTAAAAGATTGGCTGGGATACTGATGCAAGAGGATCCTAGACCGATGATACCAACCCTGTCGACTTGTCAGATAATGTATTAATGACACTATAATACATGGGAAAAAGGGACCGAAGTAAGAATAACAAATGTTGATGGCCCCGGTCGTAGTCGACTTCATCTCAGTAGTCAGGGTCTACCGGTTGGCTTCACCTCGGCAGTCAGGGTCGGTCTTGGTTAGTTCGTGAACACTAATATTTTGTCTTGGTTAGTTCGGGAACACTAATATTCAGGCAGTTATTTTCAGTCTCTATTTTATTTGTTTTATTTTACAGTGATAATTTTTGTAAATGTCTGTTATGATGTCATATGGTATATATACGTGAGTTAGTTGTAAGAAGTGTGGAAAGAATGTGGTATGACATAGAGGACTAACTACGTGGCACAATTTTAGAGAATTGTCAAAGTTTATTGTACATCACATTTTAGGATATTCCCTTTCTTACTGCTCAAGAGTTTTTAGCTATATAACCCGGCTTATGGGTTATTTTATAGATCTTTTGTTGAAATCTAATATTAAAACTTATGATAATTAGAGAATTATTTTCTCTATTTTCTTTTGGGTTATTCTCTCGTTTCTTCTTCACTGTAAATTTCTTCTATTTACCTTGCCCACCAGATAACCGCTATCTAGATTCGGCGTCAATTGGTATTAGAGCTCAAGCATCTTTTCTGGAGTTATTTCATCAATTTCAATGGTTGGCGGTCATGGACGTCGTGGAACGATTTCGGCAGAGGAAGTCCTACTCCGTGATTGTAATGTTCAGAATGTAATGATTGAGGATTTACAACGATAAGTTAAAGATCTAACCCAGTGTTTAGCAACGTCAAATGTTGGTCGTTGTGGACTGGTTCTGAATGAGGAGTTCCCACACCTTGATTGTGAGGAGAAGGAATTTAATTCTGAGTCTAGTTTTGACAACCCTATCACAATAGAGGATAATTCAGGGAACGATGCGGTCAAATGGATTATCGTCGAGATTTAGGTTTCAAGGTGGAGCTGCCAAAATTTTCTAGTACGCTACAGGCTGAAGGATTCATTGATTGGGTGAGGGAAGTGGAACATATTCTCGAGTATAAGGAAGTTCCATAAGATATGGAGGTTAAACTGGATGCAATCAAACTTAAAGATAGAACATCTGCTTGGTGGGAGAAAATGAAGAGCACACGAGAGAGACGAGGAAGATCTAAAATCATTAATTGGGAGAAGATGATGAAGAAGATGTAGAGCCACTTTCTTCCTTTCGGCTATACCAAGTACTTGTTTAAGAGGTTACATTTGTTAAGACAAGGGGCTAGGTCAGTCGATGACTACACGGAGGAGTTCTACCAGTTGATAGCCGGTATTGATTTGTCGGAGATAGAGGAGTAGTTGGTGGCTCGTTATTTGGGCATATTAAAGTAACAGCTGCATGATGTTCTTAGTCTCCATTCAATATGGACTGTTTCTAAGGCTTACCAGAGAGCTCGAGATGTGGAGTAGCAATAGAATAGAAAATTGGTGGTAAGAAATAGTCAACTAGTAAACCAACACCCCTTTAACAATCCCATCCAACACCCTAACCACAAGGTAATTCCAGTTCCAGTATTAAATATTTTTGATGTGATAAGCAAGGACATCGGGCTAATGAGTGTAAAAAGCTTGTTAGTCAGAAGGGTAAAATTCTCTTGATTGAGGAAGATGGAGTGGATGAAACGGAAGAATGGGAAGAACCTATATATGATAACTATGAAGATGAAAATTTGTTATATGGAGATGGACATGATATTTTAGTCATCCTAAAGAGTCTGCTGACTCCTAAAGACGATTCGGAGGATGATTGGTTGATGACCAACATATTCCACACTACTTGTACGGTAGCTGACATGGTTTGCAAGATGATCATTGACAGTGGCAGTTGTGAAAATTTTGTATCCGAAGAAGCTGTAACTGAAGACTGATCGACACCCTAAACCATACAAAGCTATCATGGTTAAACAAGGGTAATGAGATAATTGTAGATAAGAAGTGTTTGGTTTCATTTTTTATTGGTCAAAAGTATTATGACAGTGTACGATGTGATGTGGTGTCTTTGGATGTGTGCCATGTATTGTTGGGAATACCCTGACAGTATGACTGAAGAGTCGTACATGATGATCGAAATAATACATACGCCCTTAGTATCAAAGGGAAAAAAATTATGTTAGCACCTTAGCGGGAGGATAACAGTTCAGCTCGGGCCGTCGGGAACACCAATCTATTATCATTGTCTAGATTTTTAACTGAGGTTGAGCACGAAGGAGTGGTGTATGCCTTACTTTCTTATAGGAGTAGTTCGGTAGACGAGAATACTAAAGTAGCAGCTAATGTACAGAAGTTGTTAGCCGAATTCTCCGACCTTATGCTTGAAAAGCTCCCCTCCAAGTTACCACCAATGAGGGAAATTTAACATCAGATAGACCTCATATCAAGATCGAGCTTGCTGAATAGACCAACTTACCAATTCAGCCCTAAGGAGTCCAAAGAGCCGTAGAGGCAAGTAGTGGAGTTGATGGAGAAAGGTTATATTTAGGAGAACATGAGCCTATGAGCCGTACTTGTTCTTTTAATCCAAAGAAGGATGGGACATGCCTTATGTGTATTAATAGCAGGGAGATAAATAAAAGTATAGATTCCCGATTCCTCATTTGGATGACATATTGGACCAACTATCGGGAGTAAAGGTATTGATCTTAAGAGAAGATACCTTCAGATCAGGGTTCGGACTAGAGATGAATATAAGACGACATTCAAAACACAACATGGATTATATGAGTAGATGGTTAATCCTTTTGGTCTCTCCAATGCTCCTAGTACCTTCATGAGCTTTATGCATCAGGTACTACGACCTTTTACGGGAAAATTTTTAGTTATGTACTTTGATGACATTCTCATTTACAGCTGGAACTAGGAGTCATACCATGAACACCTCCGAGTTGTATTAGAAACATTAATAAAGGAGTGTCTATTTGTTAACCAGAAGAAGAGCTCTTATTTTATGACTTCGATAAGTTTCCTTGGGTTTATTGTATCCACCAAGGGTGTTCATGTCGATCAGTCCAAGGTCAATGCTGTGAAAAAGTGGCTTACACCGATGACCATTCATGATGTCAGAAGCTTCCATGGATTAACTTCTTTCTATCATCAATTCATCAGGAACTTTAGTACTTTAATTGCACCACTCAAAGAATGCCTGAAAGGAAAGTCGTTCCAATAGTCTGGAGAGGCCGAAGTTAGTTTTCAGATGGTTAAACAGAAGATGACTGAAGCGCCAATATTGGTACTTCCTGATTTTGAAAAGGTGTTTAAGGTTAACTATGATGCCTCTAGAGTAGGCATTCGTGGGGTTTTGAGCCAGTCGGGTCGGCCAGTTGCTTTCTTCAGTGATAAATTGTCAGGGTCCAAGAAGAACTACTCCACTTGCGACTTGAAATTATATGCCATTGTTCAATCTCTTAAGCATTGGCGTCAGTATTTGGTGTAACAAGAGTTCATTCTTTTCATCGACCATGAGGCCCTAAAATAAATCAGTGGACAACAAAAGTTGAACCAAAGACATGCTAAGTGGGTGGTGTATGTGCAAGAGTTTACTTTTACACTAAGGCATCGAGCCGACAGTGATAATAGAATTTTATACCTATTTATTTAATATATTGAAACTTAATTAGTTGTTAGTTTTTAAGCATTTTAATTGATTTTAGGTATTTTATTTATTATTATGCATTATTATTATTTTTTAGTATTTTATATTATTTTTAATCATTTTATATTTTATTTTTTAGGAATTAAAAGTGGAATGACAGCGAATGGCATAACCGTAAATAACCAAGTGGAGGGCAAATTCGCAAATAACCGAAAAAGCTGCCAGGTGCGTATGGCGCGCGTTGAGGCATTAGGCAGGAATGACCACGCAATGCGCCTAAGGATTTAAGAAGCTGAGAACGCCGTCGTTTTTGCTGGAGTGATTGAGAGAAGTAAGTGCCACGCAATGCGCGACCGACGATTATAATTGCAAAAGATGGCGCCGTATTTAAAGACGCGTGGCCAGCTGTCAGCGCGTCAGCGGAGCGTTTGACTTGGTCAAAGATACTAAGGCTGTGTTTGGCGACGCGCTTTTACCAGATTTTCGGGATTTTGATACTTTTTGATTCCAAATTGAATTTATTTTTCACATTAACTTAGGATTATTATTGTACTCCTATAAGTACACTATGCAACTTTTATTTTCAGCAAAATACATGAGGTTAGAGCAGAATATATTATATTAGAGTAATTTATGAGTAGTTTTAGGGAAAACTATTCAATGCGAAGGATTCAAGAATTGAAGGCGGAGCTTGAAAATTGGAGACTATGATCCGAGTGACAGGCGAATATCAATACAAATTTGATTTCTCTTATTTTACTTTAAATTTTTGTATTGTGAGATGTTGAATTATTTGTGGATAATTAATTATTTAGTTATGAGTTAATTTTTTATTGAGATTACAATTGAACCCAATATGTAGTTTAAATTAATTTATTTTCTTTTTAATTAAATTGATTATAATTGAATTATTTATCATATTTTATGTGTTCAAGTATTTAATTAGTTTCATTAATTAATGTGGTAATCTATATGAAGTTAACGAATTGATTATAGTGTTTAGACCTAATTAATTATTTTGTGTATTAATGTATTAATTAATTGTGATTAATTATTGAGATAATTTATATGAAATAAAAAGTGGATTATAGATTTAAATTCGGATATGATAACATGTGAATTTATTGATTCTTTGTAGGAAGAGTAACATAATATTGTATAGGATAAAGATACTTATATGGCACATGTAACTTTATTAAGAGTTAGATCTTAATGAGTTTATTTCAAATTATTTTGCATAGCAATATGACAACTTAATTGGAATAAATCTTTTTATTTATTCTTGAAAAAGGTTAGTATATAGTTAAAAAATCTCAGTTAACAATTTAATATAATTAATTAATTAAAAAGAGAATAAAGAGATTTAAATGAAGTATTGGGAAAAATTGTGATCTTCATTATTTTTAATTTGAATTAAGCCTTTTCATTAGTTTAATTTAGTTAGTAATTTTAATTTTTTTATTTTATAATTAAATTGCGCTTGTTTAAATAGAATTAATTTGATATTAAATTAGTGTTTTGTAATAATTATTTTTAATTCCTTGTGGGTTTGACACTCTATTTTATCACTTGTTGACCGTGTATACTTGTACGCATATATTCATATAGAAAATACTCAACAATTTTTTGGCGCCGTTGCCGGGGATTTTATTGTGCTAGATTTTGAGGAGGATAAAAATATATTGATTATTCTTGAACGTCCATTTTTAGCTACGGGGGGAACGTTGATTGATGTGCAAAAAAGCGAGCTAATTATGAGAGTTCAAGATGAGGAGGTCACCTTCAAGGTGTTTAATGCAATAAAATTTTCAAGTGCCCAAGAAAAGTGCTTCCGAGTTGATGTTGTGGGATTGAAAGGTCAATTTTATTGGAGGAAGAAGGATGAACACAAGTTTGGGGGTCTCAAGTCTCAAGAAAAAGTTAAACGGATGGTTAAGGCATGGTTTCGAAGGCGATTCATCAAGCATAAATTCGATCCGGGTTAGAGAAAATGGAGTAGTCAGGCTGAGACTTTAAAACAAACGCTTGTTGGGAGGTAACCCAAGTTTTAGTTTTAGTTTTTATTTTATTTTTATTTTTAGTAAAAAAAAAATTAGTAGTTACATTTAGTTTTATTTATTTATATTTTGTGTCAAGTTTATTCAATATAGCTCAAACTTAGCAGATAAGGAGAAAAAAAGGCTATATATTAAGGGGAGTCTCTTGTTCTTAATTTTCTTTATTTTATACATTGAGGACAATATCTGTTTTAAGTTTGGGGGTGTGGGTAAATTTTTGAATTTTTTTTTAGGTTATTTGTTAGTTTAAATTTTGGAATTTTGTGGGTGTATTTATTGCAAACCTTCACAAGACATAACTCGTCCACTTGGGATAATCATGGGATTTAAAGGCTTGTTGTACATGCAAAGTGCAATCGTGTTTCCTACGAAAATGGGATAACTTAGTATTAGGTTGAGTCACTTGGGCAATGAATTAATTGAATTAAATTTTTGATTGATGATAAAAATTAGTTTTTATTTAATAACTTTTGAAAAATTGATAAATTTTTGTTAGTTTGAATTTTGGCATATTGTTAGTTATTATTTTATTTGAGATCATTTAAAATTTTATGCACATGTCCATTTGTTTGAACTAGTTTTAACTTAAGTGAAGTTTATTTGGTTAAATGCTCATAATAGATATTTTTGAATTCTATATTTTTATTTGATCGTAACTTGAAGCGAAATTGTGGTAAAATATAATTTAGGAGAGATAATTTAAGTAAATTTTTTGGGATTAATAAAATTAATTTATCTTATGGAGAAAAAAAAGGGTTAAGAGAGTCATGTGAAGAAAGCGAGATGGAGCGTAAAACGCACTCGCTGGTGAGATGGAGCATAAAATGCAGTTACTGAGGTTGAAGAAAAAAAATGAGCAAAGAAAAAAAAAAGGGATAGAGAATAAAATGCACCCATTTAATTGAAGAAAATAGCTTAAAAAAATTAATAATTCTAGTAGTGTTTAAAATATTAAAAACTTATTGATCCTCTAATTTATATTTGCATGTATTAGTTTTGAGTAATGTGAAAAATAAAAATATAGAGTTTTGTTGTATATTTTTTTTATATCTTTTATAAGGCATTTAATTATAGGAGCAGATCTTAGTTTTTTCGCTAGTTTGATACATTTGGATTCACACACACACACACACACACGAAGGGTCTTGAGTAAAGTAAGATTAATAAATATGTTAAAATTTTAGATTTTTACATAATTTTTAAATTTTCTTTGAGTTATCATTTAAAAATCTTTGACACTAAAGTTGAAATTCATATTGATTCATTGTTTGAGTAATTTTAGTAGAGTATTAGTTTTTGTTTTTATTTTTGTTTTGTTTAAGGGCAAGAAAAGAGTTAAGTTTGTGGGTATTTGATAATAGAATTTTATACCTATTTATTTAATATATTTAAACTTAATTATTTGTTAGTTTTTAAACATTTTAATTGATTTTAGGTATTTTATTTATTATTATGCATTATTATTGTTTTTTTAGTATTTTATATTATTTTTAATCATTTTATATTTTATTTTGTAAGAATTAAAAGTGGAATGGAAATTTTGTAATTTTTGCGAATGGCATAATCGTAAATAACCAGCTGGAGGGCAAATTCGTAAATAACCGAAAAAGCAGCCAGGCGCGCATGGCACGCGTTGAGGCATCAGGCAGGAATGACCGCGTAATGCGCCTAATGATTTAAGAAGCCGGGAACGCCGTCGTTTTTGCTGGAGTGATTGAGAGAAGTAAGTGTCGCGCAATGTGTGGTCGGTTATAATTGTAGAAAACGGTGTCGTTTTTAAAGATGCGTGGCCAGCTGTCAGTGCGTCAGCGGAGCGTTTGACTTGGTCAAAGATACTAAGGACGTGTTTGGTGACGCGCTTTTACTAGATTTTCGGGATTTTGATACTTTTTGATTTTAAATTGGATTTCTTTTTCACATTAGCTTAGGATTATTATTGTACTCCTATAAATACACTATATAACTTTTATTTTCAGTAGAATATATTTGGTTAGAGTAGAATATATTATATTAGAGTAATTTAGGAGTAGTTTTAGGGAGAAATATTCAACGCGAATGATTCAAGAATTGAAGACGGAGCTTGAAAATTGGAAACTGTGATCCGATGGACAGACGGATATCAACAAAAATTTGATTTCTCTTCTTTTACTTTTAATTTTTGTATTGTGAGATGTTGAATTATTTGTGGATAATTAATTATTTAGTTATGAGTTAATTTTTTATTGAGATTGCAATTGAACCCAATGTGTAGTTTAAATTAATTTATTTTCTTTCTAATTAAATTGATTATAATTGAATTGTTTATCATATTTTGCGTGTTCAAGTATTTAATTAGTTTTATTAATTAATGTGGTCATCTATATGAAGTTAACGAATTGATTATAGTGTTTAGACCTAATTAATTATTTTGTGCGTTAATGTATTAATTAATTGTGATTAATTATTGAGATAATCTATATGAAATCAAAAGTGAATTATTGATTTAGATTCAGATCTGATAACATGTGAATTCATTGATTCTTTCTAGAAAGAGTAGCATAATAGTGTATAGGATTAAGATACATATATGCCACATGTAACTTTATTGAGAATTAGATCTTAATGAATTTATTTCAAATTATTTTGCATAGCAATATAGCAACTTAATTGAAATAAATCTTTTTATTAATTCTTGAAAAAGGTTAGTAAATAGTTTAGAAATCTCATTAACAATTTAATATAATTAATTAATTAAAAAGAGAATAAAGAGATTTAAATGAAGTATTGGGTGAAATTGTGATCTTAACTATTTTTAATTTGATTTAAGCCTTTTCATTACTTTAATTTAGTTAGTAATTTTAATTAGTTTATTTTATAATTAAATTACGTTTGTTTAAATAGAATTAATTTGATATTAAATTAGTGTCTGGTAATAATTATTTTTAATTCCTTGTGGGTTCGACACTCATTTTATCACTTTATTACTTGTTGACCGTGTGTAGTTGTACGCATATATTTATATATAAAATACCCAACAGGTAGTCTGAATCATATGGCCGATACACTAAGCCGACGTACTCTACTCTTCAGAAGTATGAATAACAAAGTTTCAGGGTTTGAGACTTTCACTGACATGTAAGGAACTGATCCTTCTTTTAGCAAAATAATTCGAGAGGTGGACGAAGGTCGACGACATGACTTTATACTCCATAATAGGTCTCTGTTTCAGGGATTATAGTTATGCATCCCAGATTGCTCACTTCAACAACTAATAATTAGTGAATTTCACAACGAAGGGCATTTCGAAAGAGACAAGACACTGGCTTTGGTGTTGGCTGACTACTATTGACCAAAGATATCCAGTGATTTCACTCACTATATGGAGCATTGCTATGTGTGTCAGTGGTCCAAGGGAGTCCTTACTAACGCAGGGTTGTATACTCCTTTACCTATCCCTGAAGCTCTATGGGTCGACATCAACATGAATTTTATGTTGGGCTTACCTCGAACTCAGCAGGATGGATTCAATTCTACTTATGGTTGATCGATTCTCCAAGATGACTCATTTTATTGCTTGTCAGAAGAAAATGGATGCCAATCGGATCGATAATCTTTACTTTTGAGATATTGTCTGGGTACATGGTGTATATAAATCAATTACTTCTGATCGGGATATGAAATTCATGAGTAACTTCTAGAGGAGTTTATAGGAGAAGCTCAGAACACAGTTAAACTTCAGCAGTGCGTACCGTACTCAGATTGGTGGTCAGACTGAAGTGGTGAACATAGGCTTAGGTAATCTGCTAAGGTGTTTGGCTGTAACAAAACTGAAGCAGTGGGATCTGGTGATAGCTCAAGTCAAATTTTCATATAACCGATCCAAGAACCGAACTACAGAAATGAGTCCCTTTGAGATTCTTTGTGGTCGAAATCCATCTGGAATTCTGGACTTAGCTCATATTCCAAGGGTTGGATGAGTAAATCTGAAGGTGGACGAAATGGCTGAACATATTCGTGGAATTCATGACCAAGTTCGATGGTCTATTCAGGAGAACAATGCTAAGTACAAGGATTAGATTAACAGTCATCTCTGCTGGGTACTTTTTAAAGTTGGTGATTATGTTTGGGCAATGTGAACTCGTGATCTATTTCTTGTCGAAGAATATAACAAGCTTAGAGATCGGAAGATCAGGCCTTGTGAAGTGCTGCAAAAGATTAATAACAATGCTTATAGGCTACGAATTCCTAGCCACATGCGGACCTCAGACGTTTTCAATGTCAAGCACTTGAGTCCTTCTTTTGGCAAGTCCGAGGATAACCACATGAACTCAAGGACGAGTTCTTTCCAACCTAGGGTGACTGATGCAGGAGGATCCGAGATCGATGATGCCGACCCTACTAATTTGTCGGATAATGTATTAATGTTACTAGAATACATGGGGGAAAAGGGACCGAAGCAAGAATAACAAGTTTTGATGGCCTCGGTCGTAGTTGGCATCACCTCGACAGTTAGGGTTTGCCAGTTGGCTTCACCTCAGCAAACGGGGTCGGTCTTGGTTAGTTCGGGAACGCTAATATTTTGTCTCGGTTAGTTCAGGAACACTAATATTCAGACGGTTATCTTTAGTCTATTTTATTTGTTTTTATTTTATAGTAATAATTTTTGTAAATGTCTATTATGACATCATATGGTATATACACGTAAGTTAGTTATAAGAAGTGTGGAAGGAATGTGGTATGACATAGGGGACCAGTTACGTGGCATAATTTTAGGGAATAGTTTGTTGCGCAACACTTTTTAAGATATTCCCTTTCTTGTTATCCAAGAGTTTTCAGATATATAACCCGGCTTGTGGGTTATTTTATGGATCTTTTGTTGAAATCGAATATTAAAACTTTTGAGAATTAGAGAATTGTTTTCTCTGTTTTCTTTTGGGTTATTCTTCTGCTTTTTCTTCACTATGAATTTCTTCTGTTTACCTTGCCCGTCGAATAATCACTATTTGGATCTAGCGTCAGATACTCGTGTTATTGTGCCATGAGAGTTCCGTTCTCTCCATATATGGTTTCCTGAAACCTAGCCGGTGAACCAAGGTATCCCAGTCCCTTGTTAAACCCCGCCATCCACAAGCTCTAAGGACAATAAAGAGCACTTGAAAAGAGTATTGACATTTGAAAAACACAAGTAACACTTTGTGTTACTTCTTTCAGTATTCTTATTCTTGACGTTCTTTCTTTCTTTTTAATTTATAAGATCATACTTTTGCCCCCATCCATTAAATTATAAATAGTTGATATGGTACATACTAAGTACATGTAAAGAAGAGAAAAATAAAATGCTACAAGAAAAGAGTTGGGAAGTAATGAATGTTAGATAACTACAAACAACAGTTATTGGATAACTTTTCAATAGCTGTATAACCACGTTTTCTCTCCACATATGTTTGGGTAGGGAAAAAAATACAATATAAATAAAATTTTAAAGATAAAGTATAACCCAAAATCACCAAAATATCGTTATAAAAGTTGAATGCTTTACAGTAATAGATTGTTATTACTATTTATTTAATTTCTTCTTGGTATCTATAACGAATTTAATAGAGCAAAGTTGTAACACTACAGTCCCACATTAGTTAATATGAGATATTTGGATGTGTTTATAAGGATCCAAGTTGTTATCATTAATACCTTCAGTCATGACCTTTTGGGTGAGCCTGTGGTGGGCTAAGATGACCCAAGAAGATATTATTGAGACAGTTCATTGGGCCTTATTCTGCTGTGATTTGATTCGGACTCGGGATTTGACCCGGGTCGTTACGTATGGTATCAGAGCCGACTCTCGAAAGCTCGGGTCAGGTTATCCGATCGGGTTACCGGAGGTGGGGACACGAAGGCGGGCCTAATAGGCCGCTGGTATTATCCCACAATGGCTAGATAGGCAAAGTTTCTGGGCCTTGTATGGCTATGTGTTCGGCCTGACAGGGACGTCATGTATTTAAGTGTGAGAGTTTGTAACACCCCAGTCCCACATCATTTAATGTGGGATATTTGGATGTGTTTATAAGGATCCAAGTTGCTATCATTAATACCTTCAGTTATGACCTTTTTTGTGAGCCTGTGGTGGGCTAAGATGACCCAAGAAGATATTATTGAGACAGTTCATTGGGCTTTATTCTGCTTTAATTTGATTCGGACTCGGGATTTGACCCGGGTCGTTACAAAAGTAGCGCAACTCGGAACTTTTTTTCCCCTCAAATTCGATTTGAATTTGATGAGGGTTTTATTATTTTTATTTCTTAGAGACGATTTGGAATCCTTAATTGATGCTCAGATTCTACTTTGCTTAACTCAATTTTGGCTACCAAACTACTCAATTGTTTGTGAATGATTTTGAAGTTGTAAAGTGTAACGACCCCGAAATTCGACCCAATTTATTACCTTAACTTTCATATTTGTTTAACATTATATTCCTTACGTCCAAATTTCGGTTCGCTAATAAATCTTTAATCACCTTAATTGATCCATTATCTGATTTTACAATCAACAATTACCAAATTTTTACGGTATAAAATTTTCTTTTTCTGAATCATTGCATTAACATATTTGATTATGTAAAATCCTTACATTTCGATCCTAGTCCCATGGACCGTAACCTTAACTTTTTCCTTCTTTACAAAAACCATAACGTTCAACATTTAAAATTTAATAATAATTATATCTTCACATTTGTTCTTTTCAATCGTAATTCACAATTAGACCATTTAACAAATCTTTATCGTAACAATCATCTTAAACAACCCTAGTTCACCATATAACTCTATTCGTCCTATCCGGACCAATTTGTAAATAGATACAATACATTCACATAAATTTTACCAATTTACTCACATTGAATACAATTCACTCATATTGAATCATGACATCGAAATTA
This sequence comes from Hedera helix, assembly GCA_947179155.2. Taxonomy (NCBI): domain Eukaryota; kingdom Viridiplantae; phylum Streptophyta; class Magnoliopsida; order Apiales; family Araliaceae; genus Hedera; species Hedera helix. Next base: position 23,196,955 of record OX359270.1, read on the forward strand.
TAACAGTTACGTATCCAACCTTCTAGATAATTCATCTTTAGCACAATCTAATATTTCTGAAACTCATTTATTTACCTGCAAAAGTTTATTTTAAGCAAGTAATGAGCACAACGGCTCAACAAGTTCAATAGTTATGATTCACGTAACACATACCTTATCATGCTTGGTGTGTGTCATACATCATGTGCTTGTGCATCTACTATAGCAATATATCTCATATATATTCATATCGTTGCACAAAATACACATTGTGGTCATATTAATCACGTATCACGTAACATATAATTTGTATGCAGTTAAAACAAGAATTACATATTATAACATTCCAACATTTAACATAAAAGGAACTGAAGAACTTGCCTAACATCCAGTTAATTAATTTGATAGCTCAAACCCTTAACTCGATCAACCTATGATCATAAAATAATCAAATAATAATTATTTATCTCTTTATGATATTAATTTACTTAATTATTATCATGTCTGGGCCAATTATTAATTTATATGGCCAACTATAATAACCTCGTTCCTTAAAATATTAGCATAAGTTAATATTTAATACATTCACTACGGACAACCCGACTCATCGAATAATTTCTAGCATATTTGGTTGTCCGGATTTTCATTTATTCACTTTCTAACCTTTAAACTTAATGGATTAATATTTAAATATTAATTCTCAATATTTAATATTTTTACAAAAATATTAAATTAATTGCCCAAACATCATTTCTATATTTTTAGTATTTTTCTATAATTTTCTATGATTTTTAAACAATTTTTAAACATTTATTTCAATTAAAATCACATCTGGGGGCATTTTGGTAATTTCCGCGGCTAAAGGGACAAAACCGGTATTTTCCGGAAAGTCCAAGGGCATTTCCGTAATTTTCTCGCTCCTAGGGACACGCTGGGTATTCATCGGAAAGGCCAGGGGCACGCTGGTAATTTTACAGCGTGCCGGCCGCCGCGCAATGCGCAGTAACTATTTCCTGCCGACGCCAGCCAAACGACGTTGTTTGGCCTGGCGTCGTTGCAAACTTACAGCGCGCATGGCGCGACTCCTCGTTTCCCCCAAAACGACGCCGTTTTTGTTCCAGCGTCCGGCAAAAAAAGGCCCGCGCATTGCGCGGGCAGTCTTCCTTTTCTTCTTCAGTTTTTCGCAGCAACAGTGCGCCAACTTTCCAAAATTCACCATTTTTATACCAAAAATTCACAATATACTTATACCAAAAATCATATAACCCATAATTACACATCCATAAATTATTTAAAACCATCATTCTATTTATTTTCTATTTTTTTCACAAAATAAATTTATCCTCATAAATACATAATTAAATCAAATAAAATAATTTATACCTTCTAAAATTCTTTCTTGAAGCTTGAACTCACATATATGGCACCAATCTTTTCTTTCCTTCCCGGTGATGGTGTTTTCCGGCGATGGTGGTTGTTTCGGATGGAACAAAGTAAGGAGGGTGAGTCTTGTTTTGTGTTTATTTTTGTTTTTGTTTTTGTGCTTTCCCTTTTTCTTTTCATTTCTTTTCCTTTTATAAATCCCATAACTTAACCATTTTGAATACAACAATAAGTCCACCGCCTCATTTCCTGTAAGCCAACTTTTCCTTCTCTCGAATTTTCCAAATTTGCATGTAACTTTTAATTTAAATACATTACGTAATTATTTCGTGTAATAAATATTTTATGTAATATACATAAAATATTTATTTTAATTCACTAAAAATCATAACATGATTTATGAGTAATATTAATACCATTTTCGGTATTTTACCTGACAATTTTTGTACACGCATAATGGCATGCATGTAGTTATCTGAGGTAATTTATACCTCCAAAAATCATAAAATAATTCATAGGACATATAAAAATTATTTTTCATAATTTTTCATTTCATTACTTGGACATCATGTTACATTAACATGTTCACGTTTCCGAAATATTATCCTTCATAAAAATCATAATAATTCCATTATACATAAACATAATTTTTACTAACTTAAAACATTCCTTTTTCTTATTTCTTATTCAATTTCTTTAATATTCATATTGATTTCTTTATATATAAATTATATAATTTAATATTATATAATTTATATAATTACATTCTCCTTCTAAATAATTTCTTAATTTTCTCCAACTTTATTCCATTTAATCACCTTATATAAATTACATAATTATTTTTATATAATTTATATAATTATTATTTTCCTCATACCTTATTTTAATTTCCTTATATAAATTATATAATTATTATTATATAATTTATATAATTACCTTTCCTTCTCCATTAATTTCTAAACTTCTTCCAAAATTCTTGATAAACTCTAAAATCGATAACTACAATTTTACAAACTTCCTTATTAGCTTTCCATAAATTCTTGGATTAATTTAATTATTAATCCCTTAATTTCTAGGAATAATAACATTTATAATTATCAATTAAACATAACGTACATATATATAAAAATGTATATATATATATATAAATATATACATATTTAATTCATGTCTTTCACATTATCACATATCCTCATTTAAAATCATACTTTCTGTATTTTCGCAATATTTTAATTGTACAATTTATTGTATCCTTACCTGACATTCTTTTATTCCTCATAAATTGTTTTTAAACAATTTATTTACATTTCAATTATTTTAATTTCAACATAATTCACCATAATCTCTGCACAGATTTAATTTATCAATTAAATCACATCACATACCTTAAATAACATAATATAATAATTAATTTAACAACCTTGATAATTTTATCAATTAAATTCTCATTTAATATTATTAAAGAAATCCTAGAAATTTCGATCCTCACATTCTTCCCCCCTTAACAGGATTCCGTCCTCGGAATCATAATTGTCGTAATATTCATACGTATTTTATTTATAGCATCTTGCTATACCTTTATCTTGTTGAATCACAATTAAATCCATAATAATTATATTTTACATCTTTAATATTCATAACGTACATGGATAACCTCAAAAAATCATAATTGTCAGAATATTCAATTCTTATTTCAATTCATAATTCCTTTGTAATATTGCATTTCAAAATTCTTTAAAATTTTATTAATAATCCTTTAATTCATTTCTTGATATACTTATCAAGATTGCTTTTCATTATCAGAAAAATGTCATTTCTTTAATCATACGTAACCTTACTCAATCTACCTATTTCATACTTTGCACCTTCATCCTCTTCTTCTTAATTCATATAAATCTTCTTCACATTTCATAATTCATTTTTTAATACCTTTATCATTCAACACTAGGTTCTATATGTTAACTTAATTCATCATAACCTTTATTTAAAATTATTCTAAAATTCTGGGTGTCACATAAAGAACTTACAAAATAAAGTCCAGTGAATAAATTTCATTGCTTTAAAAATTTACAAAGAATGAATTGAACTCAAGTAACGATAAAAATTTAGAACAAATATATATTTACATAAATTGAAAATTAAATCACATATTTAAATATTTCAAAATTTAATAAATACTTCCATTAATAAATTTTAATTCGTCAATGCTAGCTAAATAGTCATGTGATACGCACATATCACATTTTTGACAAGATTACAATTAGAATTCCATTTAAAGTTCATCGTGCTTATTTTCGTGTATGGTCCACCTGATATTTATAGTATTTATTCGGTTCTTTAGGGTTAAGACTCCTTTTAAGAATCTATCTTGAAGATATAGTTGAAGAAGGTAACTTCCATCCTAATCACAATTGGATATGGAGAATCACTAACTATCCTAGTGACTAGGAGTCAAGTCTGAGCGTGTCGGACTCAAAAGATCCTCTTGTATGTGTATTAGGCCCGTTGGATGATAAGGGTCGAGCCCAATACAAACGGCCATCAGTGCTAATGAATACGCAGCCCAACACACACACACACACACACACACACACACACACACACACACACACACACACACACACATATGGTGTGAGATCACCTTTTTTCAAATTTCTCTATATCGAGACATATGATGACGATTTTTAGGGTCTATGGTCGTATGTCCCGTTGCCATAGTCTTAATTTTTTGTAGATCTACAACAACAGGATATACTGTCGCCATAAATCCTAAAAATCATTGCTATATGTTTGATACAGAGAAATAGAGAAATTTGGTAACAGGTGATCTGAGCCCATATATATATATATATATATATATATATATATATATGTATATTTTTATTTTTATTCATTGGTTGCTATGGATTCTGTCTTCTATATGTTTGAAGAAATGTCTAAACTAATACGACTAAGATCTTCTCCATCACACTTATTATCTAATTTTCTCCAATACACATTTTGCTACACAAATATTACATTTAGTGACACTTTTAGCAATATAATTGTTTACGACGAATTTTATTGCCTCTAAATGTAATTTTTGTGGTGCTAATTGTGTATTGTGAAAAATTGAAGGATGGATGTAATGAAGAAAAACTTGGTTTTAGTAACTAAAGATAGTTTTTGCAACAACTTTTGGGTTGTGTCACAAACAAGTACTTCACGAGGCTAGACAATTTATCTGAGAGCAGTTTACTTCAGTTTAACTTTTACCGTGTGCAGAAGCTTTCTAAGTTCGAGTTAGGTAATAACTCTATTAGCATGAAGTCCGGATTCAACCACTGATGAAAATCAAATCAAGCACTCATTTGTTTCATAATAATATAGAATGTGAACTGCTAAATTTCTAATGATCCTGGAAATTTCTGCGTTAATGAGGCAATATTCCATGATTGAGTTTTAATCAAGTGTACAAACCTAACCACCACCCCCCACTCTGATTCAGAAAGCTCATCTTCAAATAAATAATGGAATCTAATTTGATTCGTTTCATGTTTTCTCTACTTCTCTCACTTTATTAGAAGCATCTAATTTAAGACTCCTTTTAAGAATCATATCTTGAAGATATAGTTGAAGAAGGTAACTTCCATCCTAATCACAATTGGATATGAAAAATCATTAACTATTCGATAGTGACTAAGAGTCTAGCCCAAGCGTGTCGGACTCAAAAGATCCTCTTGCATGCGTATTAGGCTCGTTGGATGATAAGGGTCGTGCCCAATACAAACGGCCATCAGTGCTAATGAATACGCAGCCCAACACACACACACACACACACACATATGGTGTGAGATCACCTGTTTTCAAATTTCTCTATATCGAGACATATGATGACGATTTTTAGGGTCTATGGTGACAGTATGTCCCATTGCCATAGTCTTAATTTTTTGCAGATCTACAACAACAGGATATACTGTCGCCATAAATCCTAAAAGCCATTGCTATATGTTTGATACAGAGAAATAGAGAAATTTGGTAACAGGTGATCTGAGCCCATATATATATGTATGTATATTTTTATTTTTATTCATTGGTTGCTATGGATTCTGTCTTCTATATGTTTGAAGAAATGTCTAAACTAATACGACTAAGATCTTCTCCATCACACGTATTATCTAATTTTCTCCAATACACATTTTGCTACACAAATATTACATTTAGTGACACTTTTAGCAATATAATTGTTTGCGACGAATTTTATTGCCTCTAAATGTAATTTTTGTGGTGCTAATTGTGTATTGTGAAAAATTGAAGGATGGATGTAACGAAGGAAATGCTGACCGAACTAATAGTTTGTGTTCATTTGTTTGTGGTGATATTCAGATATTGCTACCTTTGGTTTACTTGGTTTTAGTGTTATTTCTATAGATGTAAGCTATAGTTACATATCATACGAGTAACTAAAGATAGTTTTTGCAACAGCTTTTGGGTTGTGTCACAAACAAGTACTTCACGAGGCTAGACAATTTATCCGAGAGCAGTTTACTTCAGTTTAACTTTTACTGTGTGCAGAAGCTTTCTAAGTTCGAGTTAGGCAATAACTCTATTAGCATGAAGTCCGGATTCATCCACTGATGAAAATCAAATCAAGCACTCATTTGGTTCATAATAATATAGAATGTGAACTGCTAAATTTCTAATGATCCTGGAAGTTTCTGCGTTAATGAGGCAATATTCCATGATTGAGTTTCAATCAAGTGTACAAACCTAACCACCACCCCCCACTCTGATTCAGAAAGCTCATCTTCAAATAAATAATGGTATCAAATTTGACCCGTTTCATACTTTCTCTACTTCTCTCACTTTATTAGAAGCATCATAGTCCGCAAGGACTAGAGACTGTTTTGAGGTAATATTATCAGTGTCTTGATTAAAGAAATACTCACTCATTGCTCTTTTTTTCTCCTTCGTTTCTTCCGGCTGAACACCCTGTTCCTCCCTGTTATAACTTTGCACACATTGATTATAGATTTTCTCTTGTGGTTGTTCACGCCACACATAAGCTATATATATATATATATACCTAATATATGATCAACTCCAAGTCCAACTTGGTTTAGGATACCCCACGAATCCTTCTCTTATTCAGGCTCCACACGGATGTATCTCCATTTCCATCTTTGCTTTGGAATTACCAAGCCAGGTTCCTTACCTTATTCAAAAGTCCCAATGACTTAAAAATTAGATTCGACTTTGGTTTTAAAGGACTCGCTAGGCTGCCATATTAAAAATTTCTAATTTTAATTAAATAATCTCATGGGTTTGAACCCCACAAACCCAACACAATCATTGCAGGTAAGTGTCTATTTGTTTATGTTCATGCCATCTTCTAAGTGTCAGTTGATTTGCTTAGCTGTACACATTTATGTTTAATTCTAGGATTACTCTTAGTGGTAAGTAGCAACAGTGACAAATTTGCAGTTTTATGGAGTATTTATATATATAGACATGTAAATCATGTGTATCTATGTAGTTGAAAATCTGTTGCCAGTAATTTGATGAATGTAATGGATTATTTATACAGGGGAGACATAATATATTGAAGTGGTATAATTGGGGAAACAATATTGCTTTATGCATCGGTATGTCTGAAAGTTAAAATTGTCACTTGAGATCGAAGATGAATAGGATTCTTCAAAATTTTCATATGGAACAATCAATGTTGCCAAGTTACGTGACCAAATCAAATTAATAACCAACTAATAATGCACCTAGAAGCAAGAGGTCTTGCTAGACTCTATTACACTGGTTTTTCCCTTTTAAACGTATATTAGATGGAAGTCCTTGTACAAGAATTCAATGATTATCTGTAGGCTGGCTAGCGCCTAACACTATATTTCCTTTTATATAAAGAAGAAAATGTAAGTAAAATATTGGAAGGAGAATTGCACCGGAGAACATGGAATCCTCTCAGAGAAATGTTTTCATCAACCATGAAGTAACTCGGAGGATGCAAATGCGGGATGCCTATTAAAGGCACTTGTTTACGTTAAACAAGAAGTAACTCAAGGGAGGATGCCAATGCGGGATGACATATTAAATGCATTTAGGTTGTGTTTGTTTAGGTCTCAATACTTCATAATCAACTCATTTCTGAATCGGTAAGTGGCAAAAGTTGTTTGTTAAAATTTTACTCGATTCTTAATGCCTCTTAATAGGTAAAATATAAAATAAAGTCCAAATCATTAAGAGTTGTCTTTTAATGGAATATTTTTTATAATTTTTTTTATATAAATATATTCAACAATATTATCTACTCATTTTGATTAAATTGAATATTTAAAATTATTAAATAAAATTTTATCTTTTAAAATGGTAAAATAGTGTCATTAAGAAGCAGCTCATTTATTTAGTTATCAAACAGTTTTTTAAAAATAGATGTTATTTCACTTAAATGATCTAATTTATTAAAATATACTAACCATTAAAATTTTAATTATTCAATTTTATCAAATACAATCTTAGCATCTTCATGGATATATTCATGATTTATGTAATTAGATATATAGATGTATGACTATATGGTAATGTTGTTGAAACATCTAATTTAAAATCAATTAGTACCAAGTGGAGAGGGCCCTCAAGTATATATAGTGAGTTTCCTCGTCAAACTTAAATCCACGTGGGACTTTAACCCAATACAGATAATCAGATTTCTAGTTAAATTTGGTGAAGGATATCAAGTTATTTACTTGGTTAGATTTCTTGACCTAGTAGTATTAGGAATTTTATAACTCTAGCTGAATTGAAAATCCACGAGTATGAAAGGAGTAGCTGAGGACTGTGAGAAAAGTTGTTTGCTTTTGGCTGTCATTTTTTGTAGGCATCGCGGATCCCTTGTAAGAGTTAAAGGCTCTTCTTCTTCCCCATTTTCTTAATCTGTGGTATTGCGATGATTGTGTGGGTTGAAGATGACCTGAATCAGCTTCTGTGCGATGTTGAAGTTGGCGATGACAATATTTGTTGCACGTTGAGTAATCTGTGGTGCTTTATAGTTTGCATTGCACAATTAGCTCCATGAGTGTCCCTTCTATTGAATAGCTCCTCCCTTATTTTTTCCGAGTTTTAAATATAATACTTCTTTTAGCTGTTTGCGATTCTAAAAGGAAGAGAAAAAAGTTTGAATAGTGTAAAACAAGACCCCAGTAAAGTGACCAAAACTTCATTTAATCGTTATGTGGTTTTCATGAAAACAGATGAATGAAACATTGATGTTGCGTAGTTATTAAGAGAGGATTACGAGTGCTGAGGAAAGGAATACATTGTTTTCCAATGGTTTGCATGGGAACAGAAACTATGGGATGGAAGGTAGGTTTTCAGAGATTGACAGATAACAGTAGTAATTTTTTTCCTTTTTTTTTAACCTAATGATCAGGACATTCTTCAAGATACTCTCCAACTAATCTTCAAAAGATATACTCCCTCAATCACTTGCCTTTTGTATACAAGGAAAATGATCTTATATTTTGGAACAGTGTGCTTCATGTTTCTAGGCGAGAAGGGCATGGTAAGTGTTTTGAAGGCTTGAAGCTATTTCATCCATCCTTTTTTGACATCTCTCTCTTTAGTTGCTATCCTTTTTCCAGTGTATTGTCTTTATATCACGCTTTTATAAGAACACATAAATCGTCAAGTTCTGATGAAAACAGTCCTCAGTCCTCATAAATTACATGAAATCAACTCATTAGCTGGAAGACATCAAAGAATGTGCTTGACAACCAGTATTAGATGAAGTAAGTGAATGCTTTTTAGTGGCAAAACCCTAGGCTACATGTACATAAATGTGAAAAATCTAGTTTTACATGCCGCTGATTGACCTGGCCCCTGACATGTTAAATGTTGGTGAGCTAAACTGAGGGGACAATAGAAATGACTCATGGCCGAGAGGCAATGGCCTGTCAGGTAATCTTGGGATATCTATATCACCTTCCAACATCTTTAAAGCATCTGAAATGGTAGGCCTGTGAGCCACCATTACATGTGCACAAAGTATACCAACGTGAACAAACCTTTCCATTACCGCCTTGGGTCCATCCTCTCTCATACACACATCAAAAATCTCATTCACATTTCCCAACTTCACATGATCCCAAGCCCAATCAGTAATCAAAACCGTGGAAGACGATGATGCATCGAGAACTTTTCTTCCGCTCATAATCTCAAGAATTATGATGCCAAAGCTATAAACATCAGTCTTCTCTGTTAGTTGTCCATAAAGGGCATATTCTGGTGCTAGGTATCCGTATGTGCCAGCTACTCGTGTTGTAAGATGAGACTGGCCTTCAGTACTTTGCTTTGCTAACCCAAAATCTGCCACTATTGCTTTCAAATCCGAGTCCAAAAGTACATTTGTAGGCTTTATGTCACGGTGAAAAATAGCAGGCTTGATTCCATAGTGTAAATAAGCTAGCCCTTTCGCGACATCAAGTATAATATTCTTGCGTATAGGCCAACTCAATGGCTGTCGACTTGAATTGACTCCATGATTGAACAAATGCTCGTCTAGACTACCATTTGACATGAAATCATAAACAAGAAATCTTCTATTACCTCTAATGGCATCGCTTGTAACACAAAAGCCTCTGAGAGCAAGAAGATTCCTATGCCTAATTTTGCTAATGATCTCTGCTTCATTTGTAAATTCTTGATCATCCCCATTTGTGTCCATATCAAGAAGTTGTTTGATAGCCACTATGGTGCCATCCGAAAGGGTACCCTTATAAACAACACCATATCCACCCTGGCCTATCAAATTCCTCTGGGAAAACCCATTAGTGGCTTTCTCAAGCTCGTCTACATGAAACCATTTTGCACCTGTGTTAGGTAAAACCTTGGCCTTGACACCTCTAACGTATTCTTCGTGCATAGCGTCTTGCTGTCTTTCCTTCTCCCTTCTGCAGTAAATAATGATCAAACCCCAAACTGCCAATACTCCGATAAAGGCCCCTAAAGATCCGAAAACAATTTTAAGAATGCTATTTTTGCTTAAACCTTTTGATCCCTTGTTAGTTACTGAGCTAGCCAACGGCAGGCCGAGTATACAATTAGCTGTAATAATATCCTCAGGACCATATTCATTGACAACACCAGCAGCATATAAAACAGTGAAAAGAAAACATTTTGTCGAATTCTGTTTCAAAGAATTTAACAGAGAAGTCACCCTTTGGCCAGCTTGATTGCACATGTAGCACCGGATGGAGGTCGATAAATTTGCACTACAAAATGTTTCTAGTTCACTAGACGGTCCGACTTTTTCAATCCAATCTTTACTTGTTGCAATCCCAGCACAACTTAAAGGGTCAACCACGAGCTCATTCGTACGGTTCTTTTGGCACGATGTAAAAATTGAATTTGCAGCAAGCTTAGCTTCGAAATCGGATAGGCAAGATGATGCAGTATCTGAATTTGGGAGATAGAACATCGAGGTTTCTTTGAGGCGTTTGGCCAAGCCAATACCAAGGAGGCTTTGGAGAGTTTGGCAGCAACTTTTGGCAATGGGAGCGCGGCACCCCGAAGAGTCCCATGGGAATGTTTGGACATAACTTAAATCAATGGGGCAGGAAGAATTTGCAGAGCCTATGAAAAAGATGATCAAACAGAGAATTGAGGACAAGAAGTTATGGGACTTGCCCATTACTTGTTTTTGATTCCTCTAACGACCACTAGAACGGGGAATCGGTCAACCGACAGAAGCAGCGGGGAGGAGTCAACTGATAGAAAGAAATGGGATAGAGGAGAAGAAGTCAGAAGGTTAAAGATGGCCACTTGAGTTCCAACTCTTTAATAATTTAAGCCAATCTTCTGGAGCAAATGGGTGGCTAAGACAAGGGCAGACACTGATTGATTAATTTAAAATAGCGACGCGATATTTCCAGTCAATTTTAATATCTTCGCTTTCTTAACCAATCATTCTTTTGTTGTAACTTAACTCAAATAAAAAATGGTTATATTCCAAATTTGCCCCTAGTTACTCCTGTTACGCTGATAGTTGTACGTATATCGAGGATCCACATAGCCATCCGACAAATGGTTTTTAATAAAGCTGCGAATCGAATCATATGGTTGGAGCTCATTTCAAAAAAATATGATTGAAACTCAAATTTATTAATAATACAATTTAAATTTGAGCATAAAAAAAAAATTCGGATAAAAATATTAATAGAATCTGAGTAAAGTTATATTCGACTCATTTAGGATTCAAATAACTCAAATTTTTAATCATGATTCGATATATACTAGATTGATACATATTCAAAAGATACTCATTATATTTTCTTATAATATATACACTATTAAACAATTTGAATAGTTATTTATATTTTTTTAATTTTATTTATAATTTTAATAATAACTTTATATTTGTAAAATGTAATTATAATTATATTTTCTCATTTTTAAGTAAAATAATAAGTTTAATTAATAATTATATGTATTATAAATCTAATTACTATGTGGAGACTTGAATTCAATTTTTAATTTAAAGTTCGCGAGTAGTTTGAATATAATTTGATCCGATTCAGATCTAATTTGAGTAACAAAAATTCAAGCCGAGTCGAATTTGAGTAATTTTTTTTAAATATAGTTCAAATTCGAGTCGCATTCGAGTTCGAATCCAAACAACTTATAATCCGGATCAATCCAGATCAATTCGATTCGTTTGCAGTCTTAGTTCTTAGTGGACACTTAAAGAGCACAAATGTACTTCAAATAGTACGTGTTTATGTATGATTTGAATGCCTTAAAAGTAAATATATTTTTGATTAGTTTATGACCTTTATTTTAAAATTATAGATATATTTTAATTTTATCAAACAAATTTATAAAAAATTAAAATTGCAAATTAGCCTTTTTATATTTATGTAAATAATAAATATTGTAATTAATATCACTTTTTAACTAATATGCATTATTTATATTTTTTTATACTAAAATTTAATCGTATCAAAATTGAATTTTAAAATTTCATAAATTGATTTTGTCAGTACATTTATGTGTTAGCCTATTTGAATTTAATGATGAAAAAAATGACAGAACATACATAATTTGTTGCTTGTATAAATTTAGTTAAATATGGGGAAGCTGTTTTGATTTATATTAACTTGTTTAGTAAACTTGATTACATTTATGTTTATATTTATTATATTCAAAAAGGAACATTGAATAATCTGTATAAGAAAGAAAAAACTCTATTGCACAACCCTTATAAAAGAAAATATTATACAAAGGCTTAGGGATCAAAATTGCTAGGTTAATTAAGATAGACTAGTTAGAAATCAATTTTGTTAGGTTGATCCAAAATGAAAAGACAAAACTCAAAACAGTTCTGATGATTAAAAATGTTATAATCTATTAAGGACCTACAGATCAAATTTCTTACGTTTATCCAAAAGTTTAGAGTTAAACAAATGTAATAGACTATGCTAACGATCAACGGAACAGATCAGAGCAGAAGCGATAGAGTGAAAAGCTGAGAGTTCGTAAAGTGAAGAGCTAAACTGTCAAAATCGTTGAGTAAGCCAGGATCGTCGAGTGAGAGACCTGAAGCTTAACTCTACGATCATTGATTACTAGAATCGTTGAATGCAAATGAGATGATCGTTGATCAGAATAGAGTAGAACTGAGTCAATAAATGAAGAGCGGAGTCGTAGAGCCAAGAGAAGAAGATGAGAAGAGTTTCTGTGCTGAGCATTAAACCATCAAAGAAGAATGCTCAAGCACATATTAGACTTACTTCATGGCAGAAGAATAAACAGCAAGAAGAGCAAAGGTCATCCCATTAAAGATTTCATAGAGTTCTGTTAAGAAGTGAAGATAAGAAACTCACATGTGCGAAACAAGTTAAAGTGCTCGGGATCTTAGAGTGGAACTGAATTGAATATCATCAGATCGCTGAGCTACTTAATATCGTTGAATTACGTATTTCAGAACGTAAAGTCACATCATTGTTCAACTACATCAGTGCTACTTATCAGAGTTCATATTGCCAACAACACTGAAAGACATATTCACTACGACAGGTGATTGTGATGTCATTATCAAAAATTCTCCAGCAAAAAAAAGTCTGGAGTAAACTAACCAAAGAAGACAAGGAGAACTATTCTGCAACGGTTATGTTAGTTCCTAGAGGTACGTTAGGATGATCGAGAAGGGTTTTTTGAATAGATCATCATATAATTTTTTATATTGTATGAATTTTACAATTTTAAACATATTTACCAAATACATAGACATTTATATACACAACGAAATTGAAGTATTTGGTAAAGCTTCTTTTTGATCATTTAGAAGAAATACACAGTTTTGAGTTGCTATCGGAAAATGTCACTAGTAAATAATAGCATTCAAATTATACATAGTATATTTATGAAAGATACAAAAAGGGGTAAAGAGACATTGAATACACATGAATTTTTAAGAGGTTTGGAGCCTGAACTACATCTACTCATTCCTTCACTCAGTTGAGCAGGGATACTCCACTAAGGATAAATGGACACTAAGTCCTTACAATTTAGATATTGAGTCCTGGACACTAAGTCCTCCCACTAAAGGTCTGATTCATTAAGAATAAGGTGGGTCACTAAATTCCGTCTTATCTCTTCTAGGACATTAAGTCCTATTCTCTCAACAGGGGTTGATCCACTAAGAATCAGACTGACCTCACCCGATGTTCTCCTCAAGACACTAAATCCTCTTCCCACAACAGGGCTAGATTCCTCTAAATATGGCGGGTCACTAAATCCCGACTTTGTTGTTTATGTTGTTATTAGGGGTGCAACCAAGTTGACATTAAACTCATATAAAATGAACTTGGCAGATGGGTTGTAATCGATCCTCTAAAGTGCAGAGTAACTTTGGGTAGAAGATCTGTCTCTGTAGTTGATTGATTCCTTCTATGGTCTTTGATAAACGGGCCTTTTCATTCTTGTTCTCCTTTAAAGTAAGGGCCATTCTATTTTTTTATCTTTGACCATTACTTCTCTACTATTCTCTTTTTAGTGAGGTTTTTAAGTGTATATCTTTTATATTCCTCACCAATGTTATATTCCCTATCTTTTTTGTCCCTCTTCTTATCTGTATCCTTCTCCCATTTCTTCCTTCACTTTTTAGACATGATGTCTTTGTTGGTCTCTCCTCTTCCGCTTTCTCATTGTGAATGAGAGTTCTTTTATACTTAGAGAGATCTCCTATATTTTGCTCATTGAGTGTTCTATACGTTAATAATTTCATCAACTGGGAGATTGTCGTTGCTTTAAAGATTAATAATATCTTTGATGTAGAAATTTCTTTATATTGCCAACTTGACTTCTTTCTTTGAGTTGTCATATCAGCTAATTTACAACGTTACTTATCCATTGGATAAAGCTCAACCTCCTTTCATAAGATATATTCCTTTATGATCTTCAGAGGGTGTCCGTATACTTTTTGTTCAGTCTTCTTATCATTTTACCATAAATAGAAACTTTATGTTAGATGAATCTTAGACTTCATAGCTGTTAGGCATAGCTTTATCTTTTTTTTTCTTTTATGTGTTTGATCAGTGGTTGTCTCGTCACTTTTATCTTTTTAATCATTTCGCATACCATACTCCTTGATTAATCCATTGTAGGATATTTCATACTTTGCCATTTTTACTATTCGTGAAGTTTCCTGACTCTTTTTGCTTTACGATTCTTCTGCTCTGCGATTTGCTGTTTTCATACTACGATATCAGAGTAGCTATATATACGATCTTCTTCTGTTTTATCTTTCGATCTGCTTTACAGTCTATAGCCTTTACGATGGTATTCGGTCTTCCTTCTGTTATGTGATCTTTACAATTTTTAGACTATACGATCCTCTTGCTCTACGATTCTTATGCTTGCAATTGTTCTTCGATCAGGGTTTTAGCTTTGCGATCTACTAGATGAGCTTAGTTCACATGCTGATAACTAAGACTTTTCTTCTTATGATTAACTCCCCCACACTTGAACATCTTCATCTTCTGTAGGATTATATCATCCACTATTTCTCAGCTCAGTGTACTTTAATGATAGTGGATACCATTTGTTCTCTTCTCTTCGATTTCATATGATGTCTTCTAATGAACCAACATTAGCACTTATTTCTTGTCTTCTTTGGCTAGGCTATCAAAGGCTTCTTCTTATTGGAGAATTCTTTTATAAGAACATCTTAGTCACGTGTCGTAGTAAGTCTATTCCTCAATGCCATTTTCTTTGTGAACTCTGATAGGTAAGGCAATGAGGCATCTCATCATTATTGTAATTCTGTATCTTGAAGTTGCTCAACAAAATTTGTAACTCAACGATTTGAGGATATTCAGTTCAGCTTCATTCTTCTATCTTAAGTATAGTAGTCTTTTCAGCATCTGTGAGCTTTTGTCTTTACTTTTTTAGCTCGATCCTTTTGGTCTTTGTTGTGCTGTAATGAGTCTACTTGATAGAACTCTACAAATTCTTCCTTTGTGTTGACCTTTAAGATGATCCATGTTCCTTCTGATATGATTTCTCCATGTTTGTACTTGATCATTTCCTTTCTGACTTCTTTAGGATTTGTTCAGCTTATCCTTAGTAGCTTTGATTTCTTGTTGAAATTTTCCTTCTTCTTTATCTAATTCTTCTTCAGCTATGAAATCTTCTTCTTGTTATACGATCTTGTCCTTGCAATACGATTTAGCTTGCAATACGAATCAGCCGCTACTTTACGATCAAACTTTACTATGCAATACAATTTTGAGCTTGCTATGCGATTTTGATTTAGCATTGCTACATTATGATCTTTCAATATGATTTAGCTGTTGTTGTACGATCTGGATGTAGCAATACAGTTTGGTTGCTGTAATTCTTCTATTGTTTTGTCTTATGAGATTTCAATCCTAATCTATTACATCTTTGATATCGCTCGGTATCTGGATTCAACCTAATACTTTTGATTCCTAGTGTCTGTTGTCTGATTTAAATATATGGAATTCACACGCAAGTATACGCGGTCAATCAAGTAATATAGTAAAAATAAGGATGTCGAACCCACGAGGAACAAGTAATAACAATTATGCTAACTATTAAATTTATATTAATTAAACTCTAATTAAACTTCAGCAACTTTGGATTATAAATCACTTAAAATTGAAATTGAATTTAAACTAACTAACTAACT
Organism: Hedera helix; assembly: GCA_947179155.2. Lineage (NCBI taxonomy): Eukaryota > Viridiplantae > Streptophyta > Magnoliopsida > Apiales > Araliaceae > Hedera > Hedera helix. The sequence continues at coordinate 23,213,513 of OX359270.1, forward strand.
AATGAGAATGATTTATCAGATAATAAAGAGCTTTAAGATTACAATTTTTCCGTTGGATCACAATAATGTAATTATCTTAAATTCCAATTACTTAATCATATGGATTGTTAACTGAGATCACTTATCTATTTACTAATCTCGTCCGATAATTAATAAAAAGATCCACTCCAATTTATAATGCTATAATTCTATGCAAAATTCATTGAAACAGACTCATTAAGATTAAACTCTCAATATGTTACGTGTGGTCTATAGGTATTCACATCTTATATACTATCATGATACTCTTCCGAAGAAGAACAAACAAAGTCACACGTTATTATACCCAGATCTATTCCTAGATTTTCTTTGTCAATTCCATCTAAGAAATCAAATAACTGTTGATCAGACAATTATAAATTAATGCAAGATATAACAACCAATCCAAAAATTGATCAAATAATTGAAACTAAGATAAGATAATTAAAGTTCAACCAACGGTTCCATTGTAATCTTAAAGAAGAATTTAGTTACACATCGTCATAAAAACCAAAATCAAATTAATAAAGAAAATCATCACAATTCAGAAGATAAAGGAAAAGGAATTAGAGAAAACTCTGCTATTGAACTCTGTCGCTTCCTGCTTGCTCTTCCAAATCCTTCCAGTAAATCCTCTCAGATTCGTCTATTTTCAATCCTTGTTTTTTTCCTCCTTATTATGTTCCCCTTCGTGGCTGCCTTGAAGTCCTAGAATCCATCTTTAAATCAAATGCAACAACAAACTTCCAACACAGACTCAGATTACTCAACGCGGTTTTGGCCAACTGAACTCGCCGACCTGCGCCCCGGCGCTGTCTTCCTTCTTTATCACTGCGCCCCGGCGCCATGAACTGTTTGAAATTACAAAATTGCCACTGACAGCTTGTTTTCCCATTTTGGCCTCTCGAAGCCGTTTTCTGCAAATTAATCATAAAAACAAGTAAAATAGAACTAACAACACTTAAAGATAATACACAATTAAGCCTAAAGGTGCATAATTCGTAGGTATAACACCCACTCATCAGTGTCCTTTTACATTCCATTATTCTTTTAAGGACAATACAGAGTTTATCTTTAACTTTTGGATCAACATAACAAATTTGATCCTCTAATCTTATTCTAACTTTTTCAGATATGGATCATCCTAACAAATTTGATCCTTTAAGTCCTTTTACATTAATCGTTCTTTATAAGAACTATAACAAATGTTTATAACTTTACATTTGTTTGATTTCTTTCTTTCTTTTCTTTTTGTCATAATCAGTAAGTAACTTCGATTAAAAATTACATATTCACTCTACGAAATCATAGTATCACAATAATATTTCACATAAACAGTTATTTTTCATGAATCAATTATTGTTTTGTCATCATTAAATGCAAATAGGCATATACATAAATTTGTCCAATAGGTTAGTTTATCAAAAGTAGAGGACAAGTGGAATCTATTACAACAGAAATAGTACACTGAACAAAGACAAACAACAAAGTCCACAACCTTGCAAACTACAAGTGTCCTCATGAAGAAGCTTAAACAAAGGAACTAGAACTTGAAAGAAGACAGAAGGTTCAAGTTCGTAGAGTTAAAGTCTTAGTTCTTTGGAAGTGAACTAAACATGTCTGGCAAAGTCGTAGAGTAAAGTGCAAGATTGTAGAACGATTGTAGACAAAGAAGTAGAGTAATCAGAGAATCGTTGAGCGACTAATCAGAAGGATAAACTTTACGATTGAAGACTGAAAAAATTATAGAGTACATTAATGTTACCGTAGGAGTTAAAGTTTCCTCAACACACCTTCACCCTAAAGATCTTTCGAAGTGTGTTAAAAAGATGTCCATCCATCGCAGTTCCAACAACTATATTTTGGGAACTCAAGTTTGTCACTACATTCATCAAATTTACATAGTTGATAACCAGTTGTGTAACGGTAACTTCTCAATGGATAGATTCTCAGAAGAAAATCTATAAATATATTTCAGATTCAAACGACAAAGGGGTCGGTCAATCTACAAGAGACCAAAGAGTGATATCGATCAATACACAAAGAGAAAGGACGAAGAGATGAAGGCCGATCTACAAAAGACTGATGAGGGGATCGATTAGTTGAAAGAAAAATATCATTAAACCAAAGTTACACTAAGCTTTAGAGGATCAATTAGAAAGAATGATTTCTAACAAGAAAAGAACCAACACAAAATAGAGAAAAATATGCAGAGAGCTCATGAGTAAAAAAGATAAATGGAATCGTTTAGCTGCTAAGTTCTTGATAAGATAGCCTTATTACAAAACTTAGCAGTACCCCTCAAACATCATCAACAACAACAAATAACAAAGTTAAGTTTAGATGGCTTGCCTAATTCGGAGAAATTACTCCATACGTGGGAAGGTTATAGGTAACCTGAAAGATAAAGGTCTTCAAAGCCTACCTAAAAGAGGAGTCTTAAATGGCTCGCCTGATTAATAGGAATCAGACCTAGAGGGATAGGTTGAAGGATCCTGAAGACAAAAGGCTTCAAAACCTTATGTAAGATGAGTCTTAAATGGGTCGCTAGATTCATAAGAATCAGACCTAGAGGGGTATGTTAGGGGAACCTGAAGACGAAGGGCCTCAAAATCTCATGTAAGACGAGTTTAGATAGCTCGCCTAATTCAGTGGAATCAGTCCTTGTGTGGGAAGGTCATTGGTAACTTGGAAGACAAATGTCTTTGAAGCCTATCTGAAAGACGAGTCTTTATAATTCCCCTGATTCATTAGAATCAGATCCTTAGTGAAATATCCTGCTTAGTTGAGTGAAAGAGAGGACTATGAATATTTTAAGCTTCGAATCTCTTAATTTTTTTTATGTTTCATTGTCTCTTAATTGCTTTCATTATCTTTTATGTATCTTTCATAAATGTCATATCTGCTTGAGATGTCCTTGCATTAGCAAACTTAATACAGAACTGTGAATTTATCTTTATATGATCAGAAAAGGGTTTTACTAAATAACTTATCTGATGCGCAAGTAGTTGCATAAATTTTGATAAAAGTGCTTAGTCAAAAAAGTATGCTGTAATGTATAGTGATCTATTCAACCCCTCTTTTAGATCATTTTTGTACCTTTGGGAAGTAATAATTAGTATCAAAACAGGTTCTCACAAAACATGTCTAAACACATTGAGTAGATCCTATTGTACAATCTTTAACCAGTTCTAAAAGTGGTGAATAAAATCTACCTATGTGCTTTAAAGTTTTAATTGCTAACTGAAAAGTTCAAATGCAGGCATTTGTAGGCATTTATGAATGAAAGATTCTATGAAGTACTTTTGAATAGTCCATACGTTTTTACAATGATGGCTCCATCCATTTAAGATACTAATGGGATAGATGCCAAATTCATAACAGAATGGATAGACACAGAGAACTATGTTGTTGTTCTAGATAGCAAAAAATGTATTATTCATAGCTCTAGACACAAGTAGTCTCTCTTAATTTGAACAAGAGTAAAATGTCTTCATTCACTTCTGGGGAAAGACATTACAATAAATGAGAGACTCAGCATCCTTCTTAATTCTTCAGAAGCCCTCAAGGTATGTTCACAAAAGGATGTTAACTACAAAATTATGCAAGCTATACCCAATAAATGAGATTCCAGGATCTCACACTCTAGAGAGTCACAATCTACACATGATAACTCTACAGCTAACATCTAAAGATCGGCTCAATGATGAGCTTGAGTTTAACTAAAAAAGCTATAGAAATGCCAGACAAGACTCTCTAGGAAGGAAGGTGAAGATATCGCTCTCTTGCCACGCGGTTAATGAAAATCACAAAGAAAGACAAGAACAACTTCATCAAACTCCAACTACAATAGCAACAAAGCATTCAACTTTAAAGATCTGTGCCTCATCTGAACATACTTGTTGTTTGTAGTAAAACTCCATATTAAGGGAATAAGTCTGATCTTTAAAGGATCATGGCTTGTCACTAAGCGAGTCTAATACTAAGTGTTGTTGATGATGGAAGCCATCAGACTCATAGTGTTTAATGTTACTTATGGTTAAAAGAAAGGGTATGCCAAGAAGGAAAACAATGACATAACCCTAGAAGCTGTAACGCACCTGAAATCCCAACATTCCTTATTCTATCTAATCATTTCTGGATTTAACATAACCAATAATCTTAAAATCATATTATAACTTCATAAAGTATCATAACGGCGATTTCGTGCGTTAATACATAACCTTTAACGTTTAAAATTATTATCTGACCAAAATGCGGTCCATAAATCTGTTTATTTATCTTACAATCATAAACTGTCTCAGGATCGTAACGTTAACTTACAATTCATTAGAACTTAGGTCAAATATTTATTCATTGTGACCTAATCTATTACAATAATCAGAATAATATATATTATGATTTACATAACCTGTAACTAAATTTTGCCATTAATCTAACCAAACATGGCCCTGCTTAATTATACATGTTATGTACCTGATCTTGATCACATGACTCTGTACCATACATGCGAGTTCTATTATATATCAGACTCAACTTACAATACTGCATAACCTTATCTTTTTACAATTTTTCCCTGGATAACACATACCTGCACATTTCATTCTATGGATTTACAAATCATATATCTCTTATTACCATTGTAAGTTTACATTTAACTATCTGAATGGTCACATTACAAAGCTACACATAATAAATTTCTTTCATTGTTATTTATGCCTTCATCAATCTTTACATTTAGCCGCACCTGAACCTCTGGCCTTCTCATACTTTTACATGAAATATTAGTACATGGTAAGAGTGAGCACATAGGCTCAACAAGTCAATCAGATAACACATTTCATGCTTACAGTTTATATTCATGCGTCATGCATCCTTTACTTTACTATGCTGTGCATAATGTCACATATTGCATTTAACAGTTAGAACACGTAATGGCACGGAGTGCACATTTCAACTCATTTACTATCACATAGTTCACATAGAACATTTATCACAATTAAGTCTGAAGAACTTGCATGTTCTGCATTTATTTACGTAACCTTTACTGGCTCGCTTGGCTTTCCTATCCTTTCCTTGCCTCGGGTTGCTAGTCCGAACCTTATCTATCAACATTGTACCTATATATCAGTATAGGATCATAAAAATTAATATAACTTGTCAAACTTATCTCATAATTACACGACCATTCGTCTCTAATCATTTCACATTTGATGTATTATACCTTATATAGGTTAATAATACATCCTAATTTGTTACCGACATTTTTCAGAACTTATATCATGATTTGGCTTAACTTTAGACATGTTATATTATGCCAATCATTACCTCATTATACCTTAACACCCTTTACTTTGGTCATTCTTTAGTTATCTAGGGTTTACATAACTCATCTTTATCTTTCTGTATTAAAATGTTACATTTTGGACACCTCAAATATTTTCTGCTACAGTAACATTTTGCGTCAATCGCTTTAGAATTCGCTGGCCACGAAATCCTCTCGACCCATGAACAGTACACTGCTCCCCGGCTTAGTGTTCAGCACAAAACACTGCGCCCCGGCGCAGTCCTGCAGTTCCAGTAATTCTGATTTTTGCTACAGCTTTGCTGATTTTTAACTCATTCAATAGATATCCAATTAAGTCCAAATTTGGAACAGTACTAGGTCTTACTACCTAGTATTTTACAAAATTTTACTTGCCTCATTTGGCTTCTAAATATCATTGATACATTACCCCGTATGAGGGCGTTTCAAAATATTTTCAGGCTCAGAAAACTTTTTTAACTTTAAAACTCAATTTTTTTTTAACTTTGTGATTTTTGGCCATTGGAAACAAAACTTCATTCCAATGCCTGACAAAGTTCATATAACTTATATATGACATGTCCAAACTTTTAAAACCTTAAAACTTCGCATGAGGCAAGATTTTTCCGTTAAAATCCACTTAGGGTCGAAACGATCTATTTCGATCGTTCGAATCGCCTTTCAATCAAGTTTCCATTCGTTGATTACCTAATCAACCTAAACACGTATAATAACATAAAACTAAGTCGTGTGAATTTATTTCACCTTTAATTCCTCAAAATTGCCAAAAATCATAATTTGACGGCATTTTGTTAACTTTTAAATTTCAAACCTTAAACTCAACTTATGTCCTTAAGCTCCATACACCACATAGGCTGCCACATACACATTGAACAACTTTATGTATTCACGTAACTTCTATACGCACCTTTCAAAACACTTTACAGATTATGATTTGATTTCATTGTAAATCATAGCCTAATATTGTAACTTCCTTGACAAAAAACATGATTTTCAACATTCAATGCATCTTTGAAGCTATCTAACATAAAAATATGTATACTTCTTACATGTTCAACCCTTTAAACTAGGTTTGCATCAAATCTAGCAACATATAACACATGATCATATCTTAAATTACGATTTCTAGCTTGAATTCATACATGAATAGTACACCACCTTTGTTCTACAACATATAGGCTTAAGGTTTCATAATATACCACTCAAAGAGAATGTAGCTCACTTAAAACACATAATCAAGCCATGTATTTATAAGATGCATGCATGACTACCCTTTTTCTTGAACTTAAGCACGTAAAAGATGAATTTTAGAATTTGAAATCATTGTTACCTCCTTGTAGGTCTAACTTATTTACATAGAAAGCTTTCTCATGAAGAGAGCTTCATCTTTTCTTCTTGCTCCATAACAATTTAAACCTCCTAGCTCATGTTTTTAAGCTATTCCTCTTGGCTTACCATGAATTTCTCTCTCTTAGGGCTGAAAATCAACAACTCCAAATGAAGAAGGAAAGCTCACGTGTTGGTTTTTAAGAGAATTAACTCACATTGAGTTAATTAAGCTTCGTCATGGCTAATTCCAACCTAAGGGCAATTTGGTCATTTCTCACATTAAGACAAGGGTATTTTCGACATTTCATCACTTGGGGACACATAGGTCATTACTGAATTTGTCAAGGGTATTTTGGTCATTTTATCATTTAGGACACAATGGTCATTAACTAAATTGTTGAGGGCATTTTAGTCATTACACCCTTATAGGACACAATTGTCATTTCATAACTTGTTAAGGGCAACTTGGTCTTTTCTCCAACATAGGACTCCAAATTCATTATATAATTTATCAAAGGTAGCATTGTCGTTATCCACCAAATCTAGACAGTTTAATTTCCATTAAATCATAGCTTACTCATTCCTTAACCAATTCAAGTCCATTTCAATCCACATTCGTTTCATTAGGCTTGAATTTTAGTCTAGCATCAAATGCTCCATAACTTGTTTGTCGTACTTCAAAACGTTAATTCCATCAATTACATAATCATTAATTTATCATTATGCCCAATTACATATCAATAAAATCTTAATTTGCTTTGAACCATTTCGGTTCCATGATCAATCAATTTTACTTTTCGATATCTCAATATAATCGAATTGCTCATCTTTTTTATAAACTGCTTTCTCGAGAAGCGAACCTCAACTGAATTACCAAAATCCATTATCATTTAACCTTACTCACTTATAATATCATAATTACGACTTTAACGTCCATTCATATATTTACTTACACATATAATGTCAATTTGCATCGTGCTTGCATATTACATTCTTTATACACATTCTCGGGGTATTACATTCTGTATCTACACATCGTATACATGATTAACTTATTTCAATCATTCAAGATCAATTTCCTAATAACTTCAAACGTTCAACGATCAATATCCTTATTATTTCTTTAATCCCAATAAACCGATTAAGTTAAACAGTTCTTTCTTTTTGCGCATATTATCTTGCCTCAACTTGCCATTCTCGTACCCTCGCCTCTCCAGGCTAATTCATTAATCTCGTTGTTAACATTCATACATAAATCATCAATTTACATATGCTTTCTTTATTTCCTTTACTCTCTAACTTAACTTTTCTTCTTTCTTTATCTGCTCAAATATACATATACACATATTCAATCTATTACCTACTAACACAACATAGTGTCTTATCATAATTCTTTTCAAATTATCCTATTGTGGGCATTACAATCAATCATTCATCTTAAATCCATTATATTAACATTTTACCATCAAAATTCATATTTATAATAATTTCATTAGTTGTTATGTCACTAATGCACTTTAAATAACTAACTAATCCATATATGATCTATAGACCCTCATTTACACTAAAAGTGTTTTTGTACCATTTCAACCACACAGGTCATTTCTATCACATTGATTAAATAATGATTCATATTTAATCACTTGTACCATTTTCTGACATTCAATACCAGGTTTTATCTTATAACCTTTACTAAATTAATCAAAATCCTCATTTGAAAATCCTGTAAAAATTCGAGATGTCATATTCACCCTTCCTTTAAAAATTGTTGTCCTCGAAATTACTGTGTATCCATATCTTGCTCATTTGCAACATACACATCTCTTTGCATTCATTCAACATAGCTAGGTTTTCAACTAACCTTTACATTCTCTTCCCTCTTTACCCATCTTACCCATTTCTATCATTCATTCCAGAAGATTGGAATATCTTTCAGGAATCTTCACAATTATACAATAACTGTGAAGCAGTATGAATAAATAAGAATAGCTTTTCCATAAAACTTTTTCTTTCAAAATAAAACTTTTGCTTTTGCTGAGGGGTCATAAAGACCAATGAACACATTAAGAATATTAACAATCACGAAAACTAAGAATATCCACGGGTCATAAGACCAGGAACATGAGTTACGATGCAACCACGCCGCTCTTTTTCCTTAGCCATCACTGGTACACTAGGTGATCAGCCTATTGTACCATTTTTCTTTGCTTTTTGGGTTGAACCATGTTAACCAACCCACATATCATATCCCCTTTTCAGGGTTGTTCACCTCAGACTTTAAATTTTTTTTTTCCTTTATCCATTTCTGAATTTAAAAACATTTACTCATTTCTTTTTCAAAATGGTCTAGCCCAAACAAATGACATAGACTCACATATTTAAACTGTTCATACTGTACAAACTTGAAACTTTTTAAAAATTCACTTTCATTGTCATTGGCTCAAAACTTGAACCTAAGAAAAATCTTTTAAAAGCCTTCATAATACCGCACTATCTTAGCAGTACGTTGAGAATTCAGTCATTCAAGACCTCTTAATACTATACCGTCATAGAAATAGGTTGAGAATTCTGCCATTTTATCATTCCACACTGTATTCAATAGTATGACAATGATTTCATAAATGCATTTTGAAATTTCCAAATAACTTTTGTTTAGCTGAATTAATTGGCATAGGCCATGAATCACGGAATTTTAAGAATTCAATTTGATACTTGAACAAAACATTTTAATGCACCAACGTGGGAGAATAAACATATTTTAAAACATTAATAGTCTAGCATAACTAGAAGTGTGGATTACCTACCCAATCCTAATCATCTTTCATTTGCTTCCTTTACTCATTACATAAGAATTCTATCTCTTTCCTATTTCCTTAACCTTAGCTAATCTCTGAGAACTATTTCTCTCAACTCATGGCTCTCTTTTCTAACCCACCCATGTTCATCAAACTTGCCACGCATTTGGGCTCAGGAACTTACCACAATCATATAGCTTGAGGAGTTTGTCCTAGTCAAGCCAAAGTCGTCCATTCGCTGAGGGGCTCCACCACACAATCACAAGTCAAGAACTTACTATACGCTTGGGTTTTTAGCACACGCAACTAACCTTACTCTTTCTCTCTTCCTATGTATCAGGTACATATAGAACAAAAGAATCATATTCTCAACATACATAACCGATACCGTGATGCTGGATCTCCACTTATTATCATTATAGGAAGCTAAGTGGTCGTGAAACCAAGCACAAATCCCTGCCTATACAAGGAAGTGTACAACTCAGCCACTATCATGACTCCTCAATGAAAAATCGCACATACCCTAACATTTCTTTAACTTGTCCTTACTTGGTTTTTCCTTTACTTGATATAAATTTCATCAATTCATATCTCACAACTCATCAAAAGTCCCTATTCATATTTTACAATTCATAACTCATTAAGACTCCCTTTCAGCTTTGATCATTTATGATCTCATAGCCTTTTATCATTCTTAATATCTTATCTTAAGATATCTTTTATCATTTCTTAATCACAAAATTTAAAAAATCATTTCTTTCTTTCTTAACTCCTCTAAAGTTCATTTTCTTACTATTTCATTCTTTTTCACAAAAGTCATAGCCTAAGGTATTCTTACCTAAGGTCTATAACCTATCTGCTCTGATACCAACTATAAAGCACTCGAAATCCCAACATTCCTTATTCTATCCAATCATTTCTGGATTTAACATAACCATTAATCTTAAAATCATATTATAACTTCATAAAGTATCATAACGGTAATTTCGTGCGTTAATACATAACCTTTAACCTTTAAAATCATTATCTGACCATAATGCGGTTCATAAATCTATTTATTTATCTTACAATCATAACCTGTCTTAGGATCGTAACGTTCACTTACTATTCATTAGAACTTAAGTCAAACATTTATTTAATGTGACCTAGTCTATTACAATAATCAGAATCATATATATTATGATTTACATAACCTGTAACTAAATTTTGCCATTAATCTAACCATATATGTCCCTACTAAATTATACCTGTTTTGCACCTGATCTTGATCACATAGCTCTATACCATACATAATCCTGTTTCATACATCTGTACCATATATGCGAGTTCTATTATATATCAGTCTCGACATACAATCCTGCATAACCTTATCTTTTTACAATTTTCCCTTGATAACACATACATGTACATTTCATTCTATGGATTTACAAATCATATATCCCTTATTACCATTGTAGGTTTACATTTAACTATCTGAATGACCACATTACAAAGATACACATAACAAATTTCTTTCATAGATATCTATACCTTCATCAATCTTTACATTTAGCCACACCTGAACCTCCAACCTTCTCGTACTTTTACCTGAAATATTAGTTCATGGTAAGAGTGAGCACATAGGCTTAGCAAGTCAATCAGATAAAACATTTCATGCTTACAGTTTATATTCATGCGTCATGCATCCTTTACTCTACTATGCTGTGCATAATGTCATATATTGCATTTAATAGTTAGAACACGTAATGGCACGGAGTGCACATTTCAACTCATTTACTATCACATAGTTCACATAGAACATTTATCACAATTAAGTCTGAAGAACTTGCATGTTCTGCATTTATTTACGTAACCTTTACTGTCTCACTTGGCTTTCCTATCCTTTCCTTGCCTCGGGTTGCTAGTGCGAACCTTATCTATCAACATTGTACCTATATATCAGTATAGGATTATAAAACTTAATATAACTTGTCAAACTTATCTCATAATTACATGACCATTGCTCTCTAATCATTTCACATTTGATGTATTATACCTTATATAGGTTAATAATACATCCTAATTCGTTATCGACATTTTTCATAACTCATATCATGATTTGGCTTAACTTTAGGCATGTTATATTATGCCAATCATTACCTCATCATACCCTAACACCATTTACTTTGGTCATTATTTAGTTATCCAGGGTTTACATAACTCATCTTTATCTTTTTGTATCAAAACGTCACATTTTGGACACTTAATTTTTTTTCTTGCTATAGTAACATTTTGCCCCAGCCACTTTTGACTTCGCTGGCCAAGAAATCCTCTCGACCCATGAATAGTACACTGCTCCCCGGCTTAGTGTTCAGCACAAAAGACTGCGCCTCGACGCAGTCCTACAGTTCCAGTAATTCTGATTTTTGCTATAGCTTTGCTGATTTTTAACTCATTCAATATATATCCAATTAAGCCCCAATTTGGAATAGTACTAGGTCTTACTACCTAGTATTTTACAAAAAATTTACTTGCCTCATTTGGCTTCTAAAAATCATTGATACACTAGCCCGTATGAGGGCGTTTCAAAACATTTTCAGACTTAAAAATTTTTTCTAACTTTAAAACTCAATTTTTTTTAGCTTTGTGATTTTTGGCCATTTGCAACGAAACTTTATTGCAATACTTGACAAAGTTCATATAACTTATATATGACATGTCCAAACTTTTAAAACCTTAAAACTTCGCATGAGGCAAGATTTGTCCGTTAAAATCCATTTAGGGTTGAAACGATCTATTTCGATCGTTCGAATCGCCTTTCAATCAAGTTTCCATTCGTTGATTACCTAATCAACCTAAACACGTATAATAACATAAAACTAAGTCGTGTGACTTTATTTCACCTTTAATTCCTCAAAATTGCCAAAAATCACAATTTGACGGCATTTTGCTAACTTTTAAATTTCAAACTTTAAACTCAACTTATGTCCTTAGGCTCCATACACCACATAGGCTGCCACATACACATTAAACAACTTTGTGTATTCACGTAACTTCTATACGCACCTTTCAAAACACTTTACAGATTATGATTTGATTTCGTTGTAAATCATAGCCTAATATTGTAACTTCCTTTACAAAACATGATTTTCAACCTTCAATGCATCTTTGAAGCTATCTGACATAAATATATATATACTTATTACATGTTCAACCTTTCAAACTAGGTTTTCATCAAATCTAGAAACATATAACACATTATCATATCTTAAATTATGATTTCAAGCTTGAATTCATATATGAATAGTACACCACCTTTGTTCTACAACATATAGGCTTAGGGTTTCATAATATACCACTCAAAGAGCATGTAGCTCACCTAAAACACATAATCAAGCCATGTATTTACCAGATACATGTATGGCTACCATTTTTCTTGAAATTAAGCACACAAAAGATGAATTTTAGAATTTGAATTCATTGTTACCTCCTTATAGGTCCAACTTCTTGACATAGAAAGCTTCCTCATGAAGAGAGCTTCATCTTTTCTTCTTTCTCCATAACCATTTAAGCCTCCTAGCTCATGATTTTAAGCTCTTCTTCTTGCCTTACCATTGATTTCTCTCTCTTAGGGCTGAAAATCAACAACTCCAAATGAAGAAGGAAAGCTCACATGTTGGTTTTCAAGAGAACTAACTTACATTGAGTTAATTAAGATTAACCATGGCTAATTTCAACCTAAGGGCAATTTGGTCATTTCTAACATTAAGACGGGCATTTTTGTCATTTCATCACTTGGGGACACATAGGTCTTTACTAAATTTGCCAAGGGTATTTTGGTCATTTTATCATTTAGGACACAATGGTCATTAACTAAATTGTTGAGGGCATTTTAGTCATTACACCCTTCTAGGACATAATTGTCATTTCATAACTTGTTAAGGGCAACATGGTCTTTTCTCCAACATAGGACTCCAAAGTCATTCTATAATTTATCAAGGGTAGCATGGTCATTAGCCACCAAATCTAGACAATTTAATTTTCATTAAATCATAGCTTACTCATTCATTAACCAATTCAAGTCCGTTTCAATCCATATTTGTTTATTAGGCTTGAATTTTAATCTAGCATCAAATGCTCCATAACTTGTTTGTCGTAATTCAAAACGTTAATTCCATCTATTACATAATCATCAATTTATCATTATGCCCAATTACATATCAATAAAATCTTAATTTTCTTCGAACCATTTCGGTTCCATGATCAATCAATTTTACTTTTCGATATCTCAATAAAATTGAATTGTTTAGCTTTTTCATAAACCGCTTTCTCAATAAGCGAACCTCGACTGGACTATCAAAATTCATTATCATTTAACCTTACTCACTTATAATATTGTAATTACGACTTTAACGTCCATTCACATATTTACTTACACTGCCAATTTGCACCCTACTTGCATATTACATTCTTTATACACATTCTTGGGGTATTACATTCTATATCTTATTTCAATCATTCAAGATCAATTTCTTAATAACTTCAAACGTTCAACGATCAATATCCTTATTATTCTTTTAATCCCAATAAACCGATTAAGTTAATCAGTTCTTTCCTTTTGTGCATATTATCTTGCCTCAACTTGCCAATCTCGTACCCTCACCTCTCCAGGCAAATTCATTAAGCTCGTTGTTAACATTCATAACTAAAGCATCAATTCACATATGCTTTCTTCATTTCCTTTACTCTCTAACTTAACTTTTCTTCTTTCTTTATCTGCTCAAATATATATATACACCTATTTAATCTATTACTTGCTGACATAATATAGTATCTTATCATAATTCTTTTTAAATTACCCTATTGTGGGCATTATAACGTGCACTAGGAGATTCTACTATTTTCAATAGAATAAAGGAGCTAACTACTTTTGTTGATCATATTATTATTTCAGAAAATAACAAATGATCAAGAAATAATCTTCTGTTTAGAAAATACAGAGTAAGGTCAACCCTATGATCAAAACCTCGAAAGAGCGTATAGTCAATGAAAACTAACTCTACGAATCGACTTAGTGTACATTGTAAAGTTGATAATTACTCTATGAACTCTCAAAATCTAAGATTAGTGTGGCGTAAAAGTAGAGTAAGCTGAGAAGAAAGGCTCATATTACTCCACTTATGCTTTAAAGAGATAGACATCATCAACATATACACACACACACACACACACACACACACACAAGCATCATATGTATTATACCAGTTATGTGTGTGAATTTTCTTATGTGTATTTGAATGTTTCTATTAGGATTAGAAGACCAAACTTAGATAGATCCAGGTTTCCTTGAGAGTTCCACCAAAGTTAGTGGATGCTCACTGCATTTATACTTAGGAGATAAACTCTTCGATCAAGAGAAAAAAGGTTCCACCTATTATCCTTAGAGATAATAAGTCTGAAAAAGATAATTGAATGATATCATTACAATTTATAAAGTAGTTTATGTTAAAGGATTAGAGAACAACCAGTTGTATCAGACAATTATGCATCAAGAGACATCAAGTGATTTTCCTGAACAACCAAAAGTCATAAAGAGTGACTATGAGAAGAAGTTTAACGCTTCTAAGGATTTCACATTCTGCATATTGAAAATAACATATCATAATCTTTCCGCATCAAGAACTCCACTACAAAATTGGTGTTACTGAAATAGAGAACATAACACTCTTTAAAGCATGAAAGGTACTTCTAGCCACTGGGATGTCAAAATACTTTCAAGCTAAATTAGTTAACACTGTTTGCTTTACTTATAAGAGGTTTCTCATTCACTCAACCTTTAAGGAAACATCTTGCGAGCTTTGGAAGGGAAGTAAACCAAATCTTAAGTATCTACGTGTCATTGGTTGTACATGTTAAATCCTCAATAAAAAGTAAAATTAATTGAATATTTCATCCAAAGTAAAAATGAGAGATATTTCTTAAATATTCAGTTAATTGTAAGATTTACTGTGTTAAAGATTGTTAACTGTTGATATTGCATCTTATTTTGTAAAGCTAACAATATTAAACTGAGAAAAGCTACTACTAGTGATAAATGAAGAACAAGATGATATCACGAACATCAATCCTCCAATCTCATAAGACTTAACAACTCTACGATTGATGTTTCACTGATCGTAGAGTCAAGTGATGAAAAAAATGGTGAATAGTCAAACTCTATAATTTTAAGCTCATCAATCATAGAATGACACAAAGTAGTCAGATAGCCAACTTTTCAGGTATATGCATTCTACAAATTAAAAAACCAACAACAAAACTCCATTTTGAGGAATGCAAAGAAGAAAGCACGAGTACAAACACTCTTACAAGAAGTATAAGGGCAAATGATCACTCACCATAATCAATCTTTGGTGATCCTGCAACAAAGAGTCAATACTTGTTTCGGGGCTTTTAATGAAAATTTTCATTTGAGACATTTATCTCAAATGGAATATGAGATAATCAATGAGACTCTTTGTAATGCTAATTGGATAGAAGCTTCAATAGAATTAAAAGACTTGGGAGCAGTTTCCCAGATTTACAAAGATATCCAGTCTTAGGCATCAAATAAGTCTTCAACCACAATCTGATTGAGGACACAATAACAACAAAAAATAAGACTAAACTAGTTGCAAAAGGGAATCAACCGTGATAAAACCTTGCACCAGAAACTCAACTTAAAGCTACTTTGGTGTTTCTTGCTCATTCAAGATATGTCACATGGATTTCAAAAGAAAATTCCTAATTGTTTTACTTCAAAAGAAGGACTATGTCAAACAACTTCCTAGTTTTGCTGATTTAATTCTCTAATTTTATGTTTCAGACTAGACAGAGTTTTATATGGATTAAGTTCAGCTCATATAACATGAAATAAAACATTAACTATTTTTCTTATTGAAAATAGATTTATAGCGAGTAAGATAAACACAACACTATTTCTTAAGAAACTCGTGAGCTTAACATTGTTAGTGCAATTTTATGTAGATAATATAATTCTTGATGTTACTGACAAAAAGCTATATGAAAGGCTTGTCAAGCTTATGTAGAGCAAATCTAAAATATACATGACAAATAAGCTGAACATCTTTTCTGGATGTCAAGTAAAAAAATCTGATGAAAACATGTTCATGAGTCAGATCAAGTACATTAAAGATCTATAAAAGAAGTATGGTTTGGAAAACAGCCACTATCATGATGACATATGACTACTGCATTTAAGTAAGACCAAAAATAAAATTGCGAAAGTATTAATATTACTCAATACAAATGTATCATTGGCTCTCTCACATATATGACTGCTAGTAACTCTAGAATTATGATTTTAACGTAAAAATGTGCTAAAAATTAAGACTAATCTTAAGAAATTGGATTTGACATCTACTAAATGAATCTTTAACATCTAAAGGGTATTCCAAATATGAGGTTATGGTAACTTAAGGAGTATCCCTTAAATTTATTTAGATATTCAGATGATGACCTTACAAGATATAAAATAGACAATAAAAGTATTAATGGGACGTGCAAATACTGTTAAGGGATAGATTTGTCTCATAGTTCAGCAAGAGGTAGGACTCAATGACAATAATTACTGTAGAAGCTGAATACATTGCGGCAGAAAGCTATTGAGCTCAAAGGATAAAAAATCAACTAGCTAACTATGATTTTGAATATAATCCTACTTCTCACCCAATTAATGTTTTTACCACATTTCATTATATTGTCTAGCATTCTTGAATGGAACATTCAAAAGGCATTTGTTTATACTGAGATTATGTGCTAAATGATAATATTTCTTTACATAATATCTTAACAGATGTTCAAGTTGCTGATGTGTTTATTAAACTACTAAATGAATCTAGATTTAGTGAGTTAACACGTTTTTAGGTATAATTGAACTTAAAATTGAATACACTTAATCTGCTTTGTCTGTCTATTCATAAAAGAGAAAGTCATATAATGTATGTACTTTATGAAGGATCGTAGAGTCATTACCAAATCATTAAATGAACACGTTCGTTGAAGTAACTCTATGAAATTTAAAGGCAAATAGACTCTTCGTAGTTCAACTAGAAATCCCTTAATGAGATAATCTAATGATCAGATCATCGAGTTGAAGGATGACGAAAGGGTAAAATGAATAGTCAGGAATAATAGGTACTGTAATGACCACAAATTTTAAATCACATTGTAATTGGAATATATAACTAATTATCAATGAAGTAGGATGTTGTGTGCATTAAATTTTTATGTGATTGGATGCATAGATGTATATGTAAGAGTATATTTGTTCATTTATTAAATGTGGCATGTAAGGATAATTAAGGAAGGGATGAATTAATTGAACAAGCCTAACCATGGTTTGAGTTAGGGCTTGTAGTTAAACCAAGTTTTGGTAGTCTAAATAATTTAAAATAGGCAAGTCTAATTGTATTATTTAATTAACCTAATTGTGACATTTAATTT
The DNA here is from genome assembly GCA_947179155.2 of Hedera helix. NCBI lineage: Eukaryota > Viridiplantae > Streptophyta > Magnoliopsida > Apiales > Araliaceae > Hedera > Hedera helix. The sequence goes on from OX359270.1 coordinate 23,231,462, forward strand.
GTTAGACCATGAATTAATAAATGCTAACCCTAGTGTTGGTGAAATTAATTAATGTCATTAATTAAGCTTCAAGTGATTTAATTGGTAACCCAACCAATTTAAATGTCTATCCCCATTGTAGAATTAATTGTCTAGCACTATAATTAAATCATTGTAGCCCAAATGGAAGGGAACCAATTGCCTAAACAATTTGAATGGATGAGCTTAAGGGAATTAATTCTAGAGGGGAAAAGGTGTAGCCAAATGCAAGCCCAATGATTTTTTCCATTGTGGCTTAAACCTTAGCCCAAACTAGACAATATAATGAATATATATATGCATTGGTGTGTGTGTGTGTGTGTATATATATATATATATATATATATATATATATAAATATATATATAATCATTTAAGCATGAAAGAAAAGGGAAAATTAAGATAATTTGGGGTCTTGTGAGAGTCCCCTCACCCGGCCACTTTGGTGGACCTTTGGGGAGCTTCTTTAGCTTCTCATGGAAACTTTGTTACATGGGAGGAAAATGAGGAGAAGTGACATTAGTTGGTGTGAGCTAGGAGGCCTATTTTGATGTGTTGGGTGAAAGTTATGCTTACAACTTATGTAAGTATACACGATGACCAAGAGAGTCTCTTATACTATCATTTCATTTCTTCTAAGTGTTGAGAGAAAACCCAAGAGAGAAAAAGGTTGAGGGAAAGAGAGAAAGAAAAATAGGAACCCTAGATATCAAAGAAGAAGAATATCATCTAGCCATCAGAGTGCATGTCATGTAGTTTCTCCAAATACCTAGCTAAAAAAAAGAGAGCGACCAAAATAAGGTTTAAAAGTGTTCTAACCCTTGACCCTATTCATTTTGTAGTTAATGCCTATTATAAATGTTTTGTCATGGTTGATTGTGGGAGAAATATTTATATGATGGAGCTATGGTGAGCTCGAAGGTACAAAGATGGACATTTAATGGTGAATATGTGTATTTATGTGTCCATGTATGCTCAATATATTTTTCATGGTCAAAATGAATTTTCTATGGTCAATATATAGTTTATATGGTTAAAGTGTATTTCTAATTGTACAAAATCTTTTTTTATACTCTATAAAAGTAGATCTATAATATTGATGAAGATCTATAGTAAAAGTTACATAATATATGAGTTATGTGGTCATTTTATGCAATATAGGTACATGTATGCGAGAATATGTGTGAAAATGTTGTTAACCATGTTTACCGGTGAAAAACCCTAACTAGGGGTATGATTTGATGATTTGTCATATGAGTTATGAATATTATTTTTGTGAGTTCTATGACTTCAAAGATAGCTCTAGAGGTTATAAAAATAACTCAACTTGAATATTTGAAAAATGTAGTGAAATGTACAAGTTATGGTCTTTGTAGTAAAACATGTTGTTTTCAAAACCCTAGCCGATCAATCCTAATTTTTATGTTAAAAACATTTTCGAAAATACGACCGATCCATGATATATGAAGAGCATTAAATTATGAAGATAACAAATCCAATTTGGTTTCCTTTGGATGTATATATTTCATTTTTTGCAAGTTTAAATCAAAGTAGCAAAATTTGAAAAATTCTAAAAAAACCTACAAATTGATTCTGCAGGACCCCAACCCTGTTTTGTAATATAAAAACAGGGGTAGGGGCCCTATTCCAGAAATTAAAAAATAATAATATTTCAGGTCGGGTCGGGTCATGTAAACCGGGTCGAGTCAGATCTTTTAAAGCCAAAATGGATCAAAAAAATATAAACTAAATAATATGATTATTAAACTTAATTTAAAGGAATAGAATATTATTAAGTGATTAATAATATTAGAAAATAAGTAAAATATTATTAAATAATTAATAATATTAGAAACTTAATAAATGATTAATAATTTTAGAAAATGAATAAAATATTATTAGATGATTAAAAATATTAGAAACTTAATAAAATATTATTAAATAATTAATAATATTAAAAAAAGAATAAAATATTATTAAATGATTAATAATATTAGAAAATGACTTAAATATTATTAAACGGTTAATAATATTAGATGATGGCTTAAAGGTTATTAATTGATTAAGATGTTTATCAAGTGATTTAAATATTATCAAAGGAGGATAATATTTCTAAGTGTAAGGAATTATTAAATGTTTAATTGTGTGATTAATTGATAGATAATTTAAAAGTAAGTTGTTCAAGAGTTATTATTAGGAACCATTATGTGATATACTAATTAGAAAATCAACCTCATGAATGTTAGGTTATTTCCAAGGGAGTTAGTTTAACTTGTGTAAGCAGTAGACTATATTATAGGTAAGTTTCCTATACCCAGACTTGTATTTATTTTATAAGATCCCTAAGTGGTTTAATTATTGAAAATTAACCCACATCGATACTATTGTTATTATTCACACTTGCGTGCAATTGAAGACTGTTTCATTATTGAACTGTGAAACATTTACATTCTATCATTCACGAACTGTTTAATAAATAATCTATGCTAGTTATTCAGTTAGACCTTGAATGTATGAATTCAATCTTTTGAATATTATTAAAGTAAATTCAAATCAATAGTTGGTACGAACTCTTATATTAAGACTGAGAATGAACAACCCTAATAAGGGGGCTATTATCGAAAAACGGAACTTGCGCATAGATGTTTAAATGTTATGTATACACATATGGGTACAAGAGACTGATCCCTTCAAATACCAAAATATTAAAAGGGTCAGCTGAATGACTAATATTCCTTAGTATTAGTTCATGGTCCTTAGTGGTCACTCAATAATAAAGACTCAATTTTTTATTTTAAAATTGAATTTGTGTTATTTGTGTTATGATTATATGATGCCTGAGGTTGGACAGTCTAGTCACATAGTTGAGGAGGAGTTTATTGACATCCACGTGGATATAGTACAGCCGCTGGTGGCTATAGCTAGGATGGATCCTGAGGAGGGTCCTGAGTCTGATCCAGAGATGTAGGATATAGAGGATCATGAGTCAAAGCTAGAGTTGGAACCTATGGAGGATCTAGTAATTGAGGAGGATGAACTAGCTGAGTATACGGATGACATGTGCACTACTGCTAGTGATGTCATTGAGGAGCTAACGGATAGGAATGCTGAACTAGATGAGAGAGTTCATCATTTGGAGGAAGAAAATCAGACCCACCAAAACATGGTGGATCGGTATAAGGCATTGGCTTATCAATTAACTGGATAGAAAACTGATCTTATTAAGAAGCAACAGGAGGATGAAACCAAGATAGCAGTATTAGAAAATGATGTTGCTGAGTTAGAGGAAAAAGTATAAGAATGTGAGGACTCGATAGAGTACATTGGGGTATTTACCCATCAGTTGGTTGATCAGGATACTGAGTTGCAGGCTAAGTTGGTAGAGTCAGAGTAGAAATTGGTAGAGGCAGAGCTGAAGGTTTAGTAGATGCAAATGGAGAAGTAGGCTATCAGGCCTACTGTCAAGACGAGATAGAGACCAGAAATGAGATGGAGGCCCAGCGAGATGCTGCTCACCAACAAATGTGTGAGTTTGAGGATGAAGTGAAAGAGAAGAATTTGAAGTTGGATAGGGAAATATATGTCTATCGCTCTTCACATGGCAGATTTCAGAGGAGGGTGTACTATTACCCAACTGAGGAGGATTAGTCCAGGCAAACTATTAGTATAAACTTGGTGATGGCCATTAGGGATGAGCAGTACGATGATGCAGTTCGTCGGGGGATACATCGTTAATTAGATAGTAGTTATCTTTTATGATATTTGTATATAAATGTAGTTAAACCCAACTTTTATAGTGTTAGTGGGTTAATATACTTGTAAATCCCAACTCTAGGAGTTAGCGGGATATGTTTATTTTAAACCCCACCTTTTGTAGTCATGCAGGGATAGTAGCATTTATAGAAGTATGCTTACAATGTAAAGTGCCATAAACTATGATTTGACATATGGATATAAATACAGTTATGTATTTGATTATGTGTTTTAGATGATTAAAGTGTTTACAATTAAAGGTTAAATTCTTTAAAGAATGGCAATGAATAAGGTAATAAAAGTGAAAATATAAGACGCAAATAATAACTTAAATTTTTTTTATACAGAAAATGCCGCCCCGTAGAAGAAATCAACCACTACCACCATCACCTGAGGAGTCAGTTAATGAAGAAGGGGTACAACCAAACCCAGTGCAAGAGTTTATGGAATTACTTTTGGGAGCATTCCACAACTGAAACGCTAATGCCAACGCCATAAGGGCACCAAATCCTGCCGCTCCATTGACAAATTTTAAATATTTTAAACTAGTAGGAACCCCCGAGTTTCGAGGAGTGATAGATCCAATAAGAAGCCCAAACATGGGTAGATAAAATAGAGAAGGTGTTCGAGGTTGCATGTGTTGCGGAAGATCAAAAGATAGCATTCGCTACCTTCATGATGAAGGGAGAGGGTAACTATTGGTGGAAGGCCAACAAGAGCAGAGCAGGAGAAGAGATAAGCACATGGACTCATTTCAAAGAGTTATTTTTTGAAAACTACTTTTTAGAGAGCATATAGGCAAGGATGAAAGTGAAATTCCTGGAGCTCAAGAAAGGAAACATGTCAGTAACAGAATATGCAACCAAGTTCAATGAATTGATAAGATTTTCTCCACACCAGGTGAACACCAAAGTGCGGAAGGCACGGAGATTTGAATAAGGATTGAAACCCTGAATTTTCAACAGAGTGGCAATTCAGCAAATCAACTCGTTTTTAGTACTGCTAGAAAAAGCCATGATAGCGAAGGGTGGAAGTGAGACCCTAACCAAGTACAATCAAGAGCAGAAAAAGAAGAATGACGGGGGAAACAATCCACAACAGTGGTGGTAGCAACTTTGACACCCCCAAATTCAGGTACCAATCCATCTCCAGACTTAACACAACTCAATGGATCTCCTCAATCCAGCTCCTAGCGTACTCTATACGAGTTTAATTCAAAATTATAACCTAGGTTTCACATCCTCAAGTTTATAACCTACAGTTCTGATACCAACTTGTGTCACCTCCAAATTTAGGTACCAATATCTCAAATTTGATGCTCACGCAAAAATACATCTAATCATCACAAAACAACATTTGATACTAATGCCAAAATAAATAAACATATATTGCTCATTAATACATTGTTTCACTAATCTCAAGGTCTTAAACCTTAAACAAAAATACATAATTAATATTCTATTAATACAAAAGGGATCATGATTTACAAAATAGAATAGTAATAACAACTATTCCTAAAGCTTGCCCTTGTCCTTATTAGAATGCTCATGGTCAACTGCAATTAGTTCATGATATAGTAAGATTGAGCAAATACTTTGCTCAACAAGTGTAGAATAAATAATGAAGGTCTATCATGAATGAATAAGAATGACAATAGAATAAATCAACGATTTTAAATAACTAAACAATATAATCAAAGTTCCAATGAAAAATAAATATTAATTATTTACTGCTGAGTAATATAATGAACCATGAACATTTTCAAGGAATCAATCATTTGATTGACCCTTTTTATATTTTAACATGTTAGTTTGTACTTGAGGAGATCAACCTCTTGTACATTATGTGTATGTATAACATTAAACTCTGATGCATCGGATAACCGACACTTATATTACCCTTATCAAGGGTTGTTCTCTCAGTCCAACAATTTGTACCAACTACTGGTTTGGATAGTTTTTAAAAAATATTTAAATGTGTATGTCTAGCCGAACAAATGGCGTAAACTAATTCTTTAAACAGTTCATGAAATGCAAAATTTTAAATATTTTATAGTTCAATAATAGAACAGGAATTCAAGTGCACCAAGTGCGAATATCAATAACTATCATTGATGTGGAGTAATTGACAAACATTAAACCACTAACATGATTGAAAAATACTAACTCGAGCTTGAGTTATGAAACTTTCATAATGAAATGAGTTTAGGGTTAGAAACTTGATCAATATAAATTTGAGTTAGGTTAGGGAACTTGTCTTGTTCACGAAGTACTGTTAATTCTGATTAGTGAGACTCCGTTTGAAAGACCTAACATTGATAACGTGGACCTATCAATTAGTACAACATATAATTGTGCACTTAAACATTTAAGTTTACTATTTACCTAACATTCAATCATCAATGATCATTACATAGTACATTGCAAGAAATTTCATATCATTTATACTTAGTTGTATTTAGGTAAATATTTTAACTATCAAATATTACTTCTCTTTAAGTAATATTAACTTAAGTATGCTTTAGACATCTTTATATAATTATTTAAATTCTTAAACAACTTATTATAATTGTCTCTTTTATTTTTAAACATTATTTAAATAATAAATATTAACTATTATTGCTGAAGAATATTTAATTAAAGTTTATTAAGTATTTTGTGAACTATATTTGTCTTTAATTATTATTTAATTTTTAATTAAATAATAACTAATTAATGATTTATACCCATTATTTAATGTCAATTAAATAATAAGTTTACTAACCTTAATCTCTTTTAATTATTATTGAATGTTAAATAAATACTAATTAATTAATTAATCATCCTTATGTATTATTTAATTTTAATTAACTAATAAATAATTATTTTTTTTAATCTTAAGCCTTTTTAATTATTATTTAAGGTCAATTAAATATTAATTAATCATCTTTACTTATTATTTAATAAATAATTAGATTATTAACTTTATTCTTCTTTAATTATTATTTAATATCAATTAAATAATAAGTTATTAATTATTATCCTTATATATTATTTAATATTAATTAAATAATAAATAATTATTTTATTAACTTTATTCAACATTTAAATATCAATTGATGAACATAATTTCTTTATTTATTATTTAATATTAATTAGATAATAAATAATTAACTTAATTATATTTAATTCATAAAAAATTATTCTTAATTTCCTTTATTTATTATTTAATAAGAATTAGATAATAAATAATTAATTACTTTTAATTTCTATTTATTTATTATTTAATAACCATTAAACAATAAGTAATTAATTAATTTTAATTATTATTTTATTTAAATAATAATTAATTAGCTTAACTATTCTTAGTTTATTTTATTAATAAATATTTAATTTATATAAATTATATTAATATTTAAAATATTTTACGACCCGTTTAATTAATTAAAATCGACTTGAACCGACCACGGACCAAAATGGACTATGAAGGGCGCCTACTTAGGCGCCTAGGCAAGCCTTCTAGGTTTTTTTTTGTAGAATGCAATTTGGTTTTGGTTTTGTTTTTTGATTTTTTACCTCATTTGCACAAAGTTGAATAAAATAAAATTCATAAATCCAAATGACCTCAAATTGGTCTTGCTGGATTCATATCTTCTTGAAATATAAGATTCCATCATTGAAACACATTTTTTGACATATTTAGGTGACGAAAAACATGCACAAAATGGACTGTTGTGTGTTAGGGTTTGACAGTGAACCACTTTGGTTTTAAAAAGTATAACTAACTCATTTTAAAACCTTTTGATATGATTCCAAGTAAGTTTTACTCTTAACATACTTATATAGCATATGAAAAAAGAAAATCACACATACATCATGTAGGTTTCAAAATGTAGAGCTTCGAATCACACGTTCGATTAGGATTCAGTCGGTAAAAATCGTTTTCATGTTTTTTGCTAAACTTTTCAACACAAATGCATGTCAATGCACATGTTAAACCCAGTTAACCTTAGATTTACTAATCTAGCATGGATATAAATATTTAGATCTTTGAAAGTGGTCTTCTACAATGGAAATCACATATGACACAAACAGAAGCACAAAGCTAAGATTTTAAACACTTTTAACATCTTGATAACTTTTTTTCTTCTTGCTAGAAATGAGAGGAGACTTGGATGATCTATCTTAATGGCTTCGTTGTTATCTTGGCTTTCTATGGTTTCTATTTTGCTCTCTAGTTTTTTATCTCTATTTTGCTCTCAACTTAGTGAAATGAAATGAACTAATGGAATGGATGATAGAAAGAGTATAATCTGTGGGCTAAGATGTATACTTACAACAATTATAAGTATACACATCAACTCTGTCACCCAAGAATAATAGGCCTACTAGGTCTTGTTCTTCCCAACTATTTTAAGCTTCCAAGGGAAGCTACAATAGGTCCCCAATAGTCTCCTAAAACTGCCAGTAACTCCCTATTTCCACCCTATTTTGCTTTAAATTTTTAATTGCTAACTTGGTTAATTATCCATATGTATATATATATACCATGGGTCATCCTTTGGGCCACTAATTAAATCCATGTTAGGCTTAAATAAATAAATCATTGGACCTCCTATATGGGTTGGCATATTCACAATTGTTGGGCCAATTAAATTAACTCATGACCAATTATAAGTCCACTAGCAATTAAATTATATTGAACTTGTTTAATAAATAAATTGGACTGGTCCGCTATTAATTATATAACTAGTTGGACTATAAATTATTTTTATTAATATTTTTCACATTAACATTAATTAATAACCACAATAATTAATTTACATAATCCAATTAGATTTTCTAGGAATCAAGTTAATTGAATTATTATATGATTTAATAATCTTATCAAGGATTTGATATTAAATACCCTAGGTTGATCTATTAATTTAATTAATCAATTAGGTGGACCTTCCTTTAATTATACCCCACATAAGCAAATAAATTTGACTATTACATAATGATTTAATTTATTCGCACATAAAATTTAATCCATCAATAATTAATTTTATTATTATAGGTTAAAATATTTGCGGTCATTACATTCTCCTCCCTTATAAGAATTTTGTCCTCGAAATTTCAACATAAGGTCAATCAAAAAGATGCGGGTAATTCTTCCTCATCTTTTCTTTCAGTTCCTACATAGATTCCTCAATTGTGTAGTTTCTCCAAATCTCCAAAGAACCTTAATTGAAAATATAACCTTATTCCTTAGCCTCTGCTCATTCCTATCTAATATCTGGACAGGAATTTCCTCGTACGATAGATCTGTTTCGACTTGAATCAGTTCACAGGATATCATGTGCTTGTAGTCAGGTTTATACGACCGCAACACTGAAACATGAAATACTTTGTAAATGTGCTCCAGTTTAAGACGTAAGGCCACCTCGTACGCCACTTCACCCACTCGCTTCATAGCTTCAAATGGTCCTACAAACCTTGGATTCAATTTTTCTTTCTTGCCAAACCTTATCTTCCCTTTACTAGGAGATACCTTCAAAATTACAAAGCTACTAACTTCAAAGTCTCTTTTCTGACGATGCAAATCGGCATACTTCTTCTGACGATCCTGAGCTGCTACCAGACGAGCTCTTATTACATTAATAATATCCACGATCTGCTATACCATTTCTGGTCCTAACAGTCTCTGTTCACCAACTTCATCCAAACATAATGGCGTGCGACATTTCCTTTCATACAACGCTTCGTATGACAACATGTCAATACTAGCGTCATAACTGTTATTGTACGCGAACTCCACCAAAGGTAGATGGTCATCCTAATTTCCTTTCAAATCCATCACGACTACCCTAAGCATGTATTCCAGTGTTTGAATCGTCCGTTCACTCTGGCCATCAGTTTGAGGATAATACGCCGTACTCAACCTCAACTGTGTTCCCAATCTTTCATGTAAGCTTCTCTAGAAATTTGACGTGAAGCACGGATCTTTGTCAAACATAATAGATACTAGCACTCCATGTCGTGACACAATCTCTTTTATATATAACTTTGCCAATTGCACCAAATTGTACCATATCTTAATTAGTAGAAAATGTGCAGATTTGGTCAAACGATCCACGATCACCCAGACTGCGTTATAACCCTTCTACATTGGTGGAAGCCCGGTCACAAAATCCATCATAATGTGCTCCCATTATCATTCTAGAATCTCCAATGGTTGCAACAACCTACCTAGTTTCTGGTGCTCTTCTTTAACCTTTTGACATGTCAAACATCGCCCCACACATTCATCGACCTCTCTTTTCATGTTCGGCCACCAAAAATGCTAACGCAAATCTTGATACATCTTAGTACTTTCGGGGTATATCGAGTACCTTGTACTGTGAGCTTCCTACAGAATCTCCTCCTTCAATTCTAGAACCATTGGTACCCCCAGATCCTTCCTTCCAATCTCAATATCCCTGTGCTATCAACTTTGTACTTCAGTTCCTCTCCTTCTAAGATTCGCGCCCTTATGCCAATAAATTCTTTATCCTTTTCTTGATCCTCCTTTGTCTTGTCTAATAAAGTCGGACTCGCCTCCACTGCAAATAGATTTTCGTCTGAATCTTTCAGATACTTAACCTCCATCTCCAATCTTTCCATGTCCTTAATCAATTCTTCTTGGGTTATCGGCATCAATAACTTTTCTCTGCCTTTCTGCTCAGAGCATCTACCACTACATTTGCCTTATCGGGATAGTATATAATTTCATAATCATAGTCTTTGATTAATTTCAACTATCGTCTTTGTCACATGTTTAGCTCCTTCTGAGTTAAGATATACTTCAGACTTTTATGGTATGCGTATATCTCACACTTTTCCCATACAGGTAGTGCCTTCAGATTTTCAGTGCGAACACTACCGCTGCTAACTCTAGGTCATGAGTTGGATATCCTTTCTCATAATCTTTTAACTGCCGTAAAGCGTATGCAATGACCCTGTCGTGTTGCATCAGAACGCAACTGAGCCCTTTTTGTGATGCATCACTTAAAACTATAAAGCCTCCCATCTCATCTAGTAGGGACAATACAAGTACTTCACTAAATCTCTTTTTTTGCTCCAAGAAACTTGCTTCACACTTCTCTGTCCATACGTACTTAACGATCTTCCTCGTCAAATTTGTCTATAGCGTCGCTAATTTTGAGAAATCCTGTATAAACCTTCTGTACTAACCTGCCAACCCCAAGAAACTCTTGACCTTTGTTGGTGTCTTTGGCTATTCCCAATTTATAACTGCCTCCACCTTTGGTGGATCTACCGAAATACCATCCTTGTCAATTACATGCCCTAGAAACTGGACCCTTTGTAACCAAAATTCATACTTGGAAAACTTTATGTATAGCTTTTCCTTTCTTAGCGTCTCCAATACTACCCTCAGATGTTCAGCGTGTTCCTCCTTCGTCTTCGAGTAAACTAAAATATCATCTATGAATACAACAACAAACTTGTCTAAATGCTGCTTGAACACTCTGTTCATCATGTCCATAAATGTTGCTGGCGCGTTCGTTAGCCCGAATGACATCACCAGAAACTCAAAGTGACTGTATTGAGTTCTGAATGTTGTCTTCAATACGTCCTCTTTTCTCACCTTCAGCTGGTGGTACCCCGTTCTTAAATCAATCTTTGAAAAATACTTCACTCCTTTAGTTGATCAAACAGATCGTTGTTCATAATAGTAACTTTGTTCAACTCCTAGTAGTCGATACGAAGTCTTAATGACCCATCTTTTTTCTTTACAAACAACATCAGTGCTCCCCATAGAGACACGCTCGGTCGAATATACCCCTTCTCCAATAATTCCTGCAATTGTATCATTAATTCTTTCATTTCTATCGGAGCCATCATATACGGTGCTTTTGATATTGATGTTGTCCCCGGTACTAAGTCAATTACAAATTCCACCTCTCTATCCGGTGGTAAACTCGACAATTCATCTGGGAAAACATCTAAGAATTCTCTTACCACAGGTATTTGGCCTACTTCACCCCTACTATCTAAGTATTAACCACGTATGCCAGATAACCTATACAACCCTTCCTTAGCAATCTCTTTGCTTACATCATCGTCAGACAATAAGATTGTCTCGATGATTTACTCCCATAAAATACTGCATTTGACTTATTTGAAGTCTTCAGGTTTATACTCTTCTTCTGCCAGTCAATCACAATTCCGTGGTTAGACAGTCAATCCATTCTAACGATTATATCAAACTCTCTTAATCGAATTGGAATTAAATTCACACACAATTTATGTCCCCTTATATCAGCACAATAATTCTTATATATGTACTCTATATGGATCACTTTCTTAGCTACTTCCATATTTAAAGGATTTTTAAGTTTTTCACGAGGTAATTTTAACCTCTTAGCAAACTCTTCTGAGATAAAAGAACAGGTAGCACCCGAATCAAATAATACATATGTATTAATATTATTGATTGGAATAATACTTGACACCACGTCTTTCGATTCCATGGCATCATGGACGATCATATTTAAAGTATGTGCCACCGGCCTATTTTGTTGTGTCGGGCCTCTAATAGTTAGTTTGTTGTTGTTCCCTTGATTTACGCTCCCAAAATCGCTCTTTCTTTTCAGGCAATCTTTCTTTTGATGATCGGGTGAGCCACAATAGAAATAATCTCCTTTTTTAGCTTTAGGTATTGTGGAAAAAATTGTCCCAGCTGTCCACAGTTAAAACACACACCATTACCACGTATGCACTCCCCTGAGTGACTCTTCTCACATTTTTCTCACTTGTTGCTCTTCTTAGCCTCACTTGATGGCTTTCCAGAGCTCTGACTATCATTCCATTTTCCTTTGTGAGGATTGTTTTCTCCACCGCTATTTTTTTCCTTATGCCCCTCTTGGCTCTTCTTCTTAGTCTTGCTGGTATTTGGTCAATGCTTCATTCCCTCCTTTAGCATTGATAAATTTCTCTAGCAATGAAGAAAATGTGTTAATTTGTAGCACTGCGACTTTTCCATACACCCAAGGCTTTAGTCCTTGTTCAAATCTCCTGGCTCTCCTGACCTCCGTATCTACCTATTTTGGTGCAAATCTAACCAACTCGTTGGATCTTGTAGCATAGTCGGTAACTGTCATGTTCCCTTATACACCCAAGGCTTTAGTCCTTGTTCAAATCTCCTGGCTCTCCTGACCTCCGTATCTACCTGTTTTGGTGCAAATCTAGCCAGCTCATTGGATCTTGTAGCAGAGTCGGTAACTGTCACGTTCCCTTATTTCAATTCGAGGAATTTCACTTCTATTCACGCTTGCATGCTCTCTGAAAAATAGTTTTCAAAGAACAGCTCCTTGAAACGTGTCCACATTATCACTCATTCTCCCGCTCGATTTTTGTTGGCTTTCCACCAATAGTTTGTCTCTCCCTTCAACATAAATGTGGCAAATGACGCATGTTATTCTTCGGCCACTCGGGCGATCTCAAACACTTTTTCCATCTCTTCCACCTATGTTTGGGCTTTGATTGGATCAGTAGTTTTATAAAACTTCAGTGGTCCTACTAGTTTGAAATCCTTAAAGTTTGCCAAGTGAGTCCCTAACTGATCCACTACAGGAGGTACTACGAGCGATGGTATATTCTGCATGATTTTTGTAAGCATAGATGTAAAAGCTCACATTGGGTCTACTGGAACTTCCTTATTATTTATCGACTCCCTTACGTGAGGGATTCAGTTTCATCTTCTCGGCGACATGTTCTGATGTAAACAAGACTTTATGTTATTATTTTATATTTTTACATTTCATGCCACATTTTATTTATATTTACATTTAACTGTTAAACACAATTCAATCTTGATACAAACAGATAAAATAATTACATTTATATTCATATACCATCGTTTTAATACATCAAGTAACAACATGTGGCATACTGTTACTATAAACGCTCATACAAACCTATAGCTATCCCCTAGAAATAGAAAATAGGAATTTAAACCAACCTACCCCTATGACAAAATAAAAGTCAGGGTCTATCACTATCCCAAGTCTAAACAAAATAGTGGGATTTACAACATATACATGTCCCTACGATAAATAAAATAAAATAAAATAAAAAGTGGGAACTAAACTGCATCTATATACAAGCTAAATATAGAAAAATAATAGGAAAACATCGGCAGTCAGCCCTGCGAGAAGCAGCCTTATGTTCCTGCCGAGCGATCCTATCGTCCACCCTACGGGTCAGTGTCTGCCTACTCATGTCCTCATCCCGAGGATACCTCTGAATCCTACTCCTTTGCCTACCAAAGGCTGTATCCATAGCGAAACTTGTAGAATTGATCTTGGCAGCAATACTTCTAACCTCGACCTCAAGCTCATCCCCCGCCTAGATGCCCTCATCCATGCATCAGATATGCAGATCTTATCTACAATCTCAAAATCAAATTCGACCGTCATGACCACATACTGCTCCTATAGCTCAGCCAAATCCAACTTGAGCTGCTCTCGCTCCTCTTTCAGTTCTGTCACCTCACCGGATAACTGATACGCCACATCCTTGTAGCCATTTTCTAACTCCTGGTGAGTCTGGTTTTCTTCCTCTAGATCTAAACTCTGGCCTCTAATTCCAAGTTCCTCTCAGCTAACTGTTCGATGAGGTCATTCTCAGAACGCACCTCTTCCTCATCAGCTGACTCCTCCTCCATAGTCTGTTGTTCCTTTGAGTCATCCTCACTATGTGGCCTCATTACCTGGCTCTTAACTAGTTCGCCAACATCAGCCACGTGATCCTCCTCGGGATCCTCCTCAGGTGTAACCACTAACGACTGGACCGTATCCACATGTATATCTATGAACTCCTCCTCCGCCAGCTGGCTCGTTTGACCTACCTTAGGAATCCTACAACCATATATAAGAAAAAAAATTACAGCATATCAATATCACAATAAAATATATTCATTGATGAAATGAACTAATATTTTATTTTGTACAACATTAGCGCGATGAATCTCCACGATTCATCTCCATACTTAACTCAACTCAATGGATCTCCTCGATCCAGCTCCTAGCGTACTCAATACGAGTTTAATTCAAAGTTATAACCTAGGTTTCACATCCTAAAGTTTATAACCTACAGCTCTGATACCAACTTGTGACAACCCCAAATTTTGGTACCAATACCTCAGATTTGCTGCTCATATAAAAAATACATCCAACAATCACTAAACAATATTTGATATTAATGCGAAAATAAATAAACATATGTTATTCATTAATACATAGTTTTACTAATCCCAAGGTCTTAAACCTTAAAAAAAATACATCATGAATATCCTATTAATATAAAAGGGATCGTGATTTACAAAACAGAATAGTAATAACAATTATTCCTAATGCTTGCCCTTGCCCTTATCCTTCTTGGAATGCTCAGGCTTAACTATAATTAATTCATGATATAGTAAGAGTGAGTAACTACTTTGCTCAGCAAGTTTAAAATAAATAATGAAGGTATATCATGAATGAATAAGAATGTTAATCGAATAAATTAACGATTTAAAATAACTGAACAATATAATAAAAGTTCCAATGAATATTGATTATTTACTACTGAGTGATCTAATGGACCATGAACACTTCCAAGGAATCAATCATTTAAGTGACCCTTTTTATATTTTAACATGTTAGTTTGTACTTGAAGGGATCAGCCTCATGTACACCACGTGTATGCATAACATTAAACGCTGACGCATCGGATAATCGACACTTATATTCCCTTTATTAAGGGTTGCTCTCACTACTACAAAATAATAAATAGACAACACTTAAACAACAACGTTTTTATAAAAAATATTATGGTGTTTTTCGGCACAACATTTTTTTTACAAAATATTGTAGATACATATGAAAAACGTTGTGTATTTATAATTGCAGTTTTTGGTTTTAAATACATAACATTTTCTTAAAGAAAACGTTATATATTTAAAAAACACGGAAGCAAGCTAAAAAAAAATAAAATTACCATGCGAACTGAAAACTTGAAAACACGGAGGAGCATAACACCTGATAATGAAATGAAAAAATTTCATTACAAAGAAATGTTCCCTGATCTAAACCTCGAAACCCATCACAGCACCCCAAGTCGGAAACACCCATTTCAGAATCATTCCTTCTGAAACTTCAAACCCTACTTGATTTCATTCTCAAAAGCAAAGAATTTTTCTCCCTCTTCTCTTGTTGCTCCAATATAATCACTTCAGCATAGGATTCTGGGCAGACCCATCTCTCTCTGTTGGCTTCAAAAGTGTACCTTTATTAGATTTGAGCAAAGATCCAATCGGCATTGACCGCCTCTCTTTTTTTTGTTTATTAGAGTTTGCGATGTTCTGTTTCATAAATCTAACCTCAAATTTGTTTTAGAGAGAGAAGTCCTGTCATTGGCTAGCTCACTCCATTTTTTGGGCTTCATGAAAATCTTGTGGTATTACTTATTAAAACAGTGAATAACTCACATTTTGTTGGCTTGTTGTTTGTTCCTTGTCTTTCCATTTGTGCATGATATCTTGCTGAGAACACCTTTATTATTTTAACTAACTTTGATTTCTAAACTCAGCTATTCATTTTATAGATATGACCTTTCAAAGCTTTTGGACTCTAGTAGATGTCATTGGGTGTTGACCATTGTCAATCCGGACAATAACAATGTGTACTTGATGGAAAATCTTGGTGGTTTGTTAGATTATATGTATATATGTATGTATATATATACATATATAATTAGCATAAGATGTTCATTTGTTATTTTTGTTGATTTATCATGACATAATTACTAATTGTGTTTAGGAAATTTTTGTACAACCAACACACAAGGAGTGCGAATATTTTGTGATGTTCTTTATGACAGAGATAGTTGAGGATGGTAGCTTGGACTTTGTACCCAAGGTTAGTGATTCTTTTGACTGCTAAGCTTACTGTTCTGGAATTTTGCTCTGTAGATTTTTTTTTGCTTGCCACTTCTTATTTTGAGTTTATGCTTGTTCTATACTAGTGCCTTTGATTGTCTTTGTCTGTTCTTGGGAAAGAGGTTTGCTATGGTCCTATTTTCACTTTTTGTTTTGCCTATGAGATTATCTAAGATGGTGTTAAAAACCTGTTTTGGCTGTCTTAGTTATTATCTGAGATGATGTTTTAAACCTGTTTTTTGCAGTTTTGGGTCCAAAGTTGGGGACTGTTTTGGTAAAGTTCAGTACCTGAACTTGTGAGTCAGTAAAGAGGCCACGAAATGTCCATAAGGGATATTTAAAAGGTGTTCCTTAATTTAGTTAAGGTCTATGTTATGTGTGATTCAAATTCATATCTAAAAAGTAATGAAAGTAAGCTTTAAATTAAAATTAACACCTAAATAAAGAACCACCATACCTGGACCATATAGGCAAGTTTCAATAGTTATAATATGGTATAAGTAAGCTACATAAGCTAAAGAAACCAAGCCTAAACTGTTTTGAGCATTAGCTTTATGAAAAATCACATTTTAAGTCCAAAAGTGGAACTATTTTGTGTAATTTTTAATACCAGAACTTAAAGGACTATAATAAACTCATATAAAGATAGTAATGCATACTTATAATGGTTCTCAATCATTGTCATGACCAAAGCTAGTAAGAAAACCAAATTAGAATTTATTTTTTTCAAGCCTAAAATGAGCTTTGATAGGTCAAAATTGGTTTGACGATTAAATAAAGTATGGTGATGCTAAAAGTGTCATTAACTAACTAAAATAAACACACCTAGACTATCCAAGTAGCCAAAACTGGAGAAAAATGACAATGTGTTCAAACAGTTTTTGCAAAAAGTTAGAAAACAGACCAGTTTGAGGCACTATTTTGAGAAGCTTAAATGAAATGAATAAGAAACCTTAACCTTGATTAAAATACCATGATGTATGTTCTGTAAGCAGGGTCAAGTGGTTGAGCCAATAGCTTAACCAAGAAATTTATAAAAATCACCAAACAAGCTAAGAAAATCATGCAAACTACAGTTTTGGCTAAGTAAGGAAATATGTAAAACAACCCGTTTGGGACCTGTTATTGGTCAAGTTCAATACCAGAACTTATGAGTCAGTAAAGTGACCATGAAATGTCCATAAGGGGCATTTAAAATGCATTCTTTAATTTAGTTAAGGTCTATTCAGTAAAGAGACCATCAAAATATCCATAAGGGGTATTTAAAAGGTGTTTCTTCATTTAGTTAAGGTTTATGTTATGTAGTTCAAATTCATATCTAAAAATCAATGAAAGTAAACTTTAAAATAAAAATTAGCACTAAATAAAGAACCAGCATACCTGGTCCATATAGGCAAGTTTCAATAGTTATAATATGGTATAAGTAAGCTACACAAGCTAAAGAAACCAAGCCTAAACTATTTTGAGCTTTATACTTGTGAAAAATCACATTTTAAGTCCAAAAGTGGGACTGTTTTGTATAATTTTTAATACCAAAACTTAAAGGACTATAATAAACTCATATAAAGATGATAATGCATACTTATAATGGTTCCCAATCATTTTCATGACCAAAGCTGGTAAGAATACCAAGTTAGAATCTATTTTTTTCAAGCCTAGAGTGAGCTTTGATAGGTCAAAGTTGGCTTGATGATTAAATAAAGTGTGGTGATGCTAAAAGTGTCCTTAACTAACTAAAATACACATGCCTAGACTCTCCAGGTAGCCAAGACTGGAGAAAAATAACAAAGTGTTAAAAATATTTTTTGTAAAAAGTTAGAAAATAAGTCAGTTTGAGACACTGTTTTGAGAAGCTTAAATGAAATGAATAAGAAACCTAAACCTTTATTAAAATACCTTGATGTATGTTCTGGAAGCAGGGTCATGTGGTTGAGCCAATAGCTTAACCAAGAAATTTATAAAAATCACCAAACAAGCTAAGAAAATCATGCAAACTACAGTTTTGCCCGAGGAAATATGTAAAACAACCCGTTTGAGGCCTATTTTTGGATTGCTTAATTTAATAGTTTTAAAGAGCCAAACCAAGAATAAAATACTATGATATAAGGTCTATAATATTGCACAAATAGAAGATTTAAAAGGCTATTATAGAATCTCCAAAAGTACCTCAAAAATCATATTTTTCTGTTTTTGAGTTTTGTTGCAAAAGTAAAGTTTAAAATATGTCGAGACTGAAACTTGTATGTTTTGGGATATGTGAAGGCTATATGTGCTATGTGTCTATGTGACCTAGCTTATGTTTTGGGATGTTATAATTATGAATGAACTTCTTTGTTATTATACTACTAACTCTCGATTTGTTGCTCGTGATATGCGTTGTAAGTGAGTTATTATAATTTTTTCACTTGTGTGTTTATTTTTTAATGTGAATGTACAGGTAGAGCAGCTACATGTAGAGCCTCGAGTTAACGGTGAATGTACAGGGTTAAATATTGATGTATTTTTGGAGAAGACTTTTTTGCACATGATTAGGTAGTAGCTTAATTTTATGGATAGTTTGGTATATTTTGTGGATGTAGTAACTTGAAATTGTAAACGTATGGTATATATTATTGGGATGTATTTTGAATGGTTGATACATTTTGACTATAAATGAGAATTTAGAGCTTTTTTAGCTATATATATCATGACATTAGCTATCCTATACAACAATGTAGGTGCACCACTGTGTATGTAATTTCAAATATACACAACTTTTTTTTCTTGGAAAATGTTATGTATTCAGCATAGCTACAACATTTTAAAAACGTTGTATAAGTATGTCTAAATAGATGATACCTTAGAAACGTTGTGTACATTTGTCTTAACGTTGTCTGATGTATCAAGCAACAATATTTTAAGCCAGAAAACGTTGTAGAATTATAACATTTACAATGTTTTATTGCATTCAAGAATTTATGAAAAACATATCTACAACATTTTTTAATGAAAAAACGTTGTGTAATATATCTAACTACAATGTTTTTAAAACATTGTATAAATGTGTCAAATAGATGACACCCTTAACCTCGACGTTTCTGGGGAAAAATTACAACGTTTTTTTAGGTGTTATATATTTATTATTTTGTACTAGTGTCTCTTAGTCTAAGAATCTGTACCAATTACTGGTTTAAATAGCTTTTTAAAAATATTTAAATGTGTATGTCTAGCCGAACAAGTGATGTAGACTAATTCTTTAAATAGTTCATGAAATGCAAAACTTTAAATATTTTATAGTTTAATAATAGAACATGAATTCAAGTGCACCAAGTGCGAATATCAATAACTATAATTGATGTGGAGTAATTGACAAACATTAAACCACTAACATGATTGAAAAATACTAACTCAAGTTTGAGTTATGAAACTTTCATAATGAAATGAGTTTAGGGTTAGAAACTTACTCAATATAAATTTGAGTAAGGTTAGGGAACTTGTCTTGTTCGTGACGTACTGCTAATTCAGATTAATTAGACTCCCTTTGAAAGACCTAACACTGATAACGTCAGCTTATCAATTAGTACAACATATAATTATTCACTTAAATATTTAAGTTTACTATTTACCTAGCATTCAATCACTGATAATCATTACATAGCACATTGCAAGAAATTTATATAATTTACACTTATTTGTATTTAGGTAAATGATTTAACCGTCGAATATTGCTTCTCTTTAAGTAATATTAACTTAAGTGTGCTTTAGACATCTTTATATAATTATTTAAATTCTTAAACAACTTATTATACTTGTTTTCTTACCTCATTTATTTTTAAACATTATTCAAATAATAAATGTTAACTATTATTGTTGAACAATAATTAATTAAAGTCTATTAAGTATTTTGTTCACTATATTCCCCTTTAATTACTATATAATCTTTAATTAAACAATAACTAATTAATGATTTATACCCATTATTTAATGTTATTTAAATAATAAGTTTACTAACCTTAATCTCCTTTAGTTATTATTTAATGTTAATTAAATACTAAGTAATTAATTAATCATCCTTATATATTATTTAATCTTAATGAAGTAATAAATAACTAGTTTATTAATCTTAACCCTTTTTAATTATTATTTAAGGTCAATGAAATAATGATTAATTATCTTTACTTATTATTTAATAAATTATTATATTATTAACTTTATTCTTTTTTAATTATTATTTAATATTAATTAAAAAATAAGTTATAAATTACTACCCTCATTTATTATTTAATATTAATTAAATAATAAATAATTAACTTAATTATTTATAATTCATAAAAATTATTCTTAATTTCCTTTATTTATTATTTAATAACAATTAGATAATAAATAAATAATTACTTTTAATTTCCTTTTATTTATTATTTAATAACCATTAAACAATAAGTAATTAATTAATTATAATTATTATTTTATTTAAATAACAATTAATTACCTTAAATATTCTTAGTTTATTTTATTGATACATATTTAATTTATTTGGCTTCCATATTAATTATATTAATATTTAAAATAATTTACGACCCGTTTAATTAATTAAAATCGACCCGAATCGAATGCGGACCAAAATGGACCACGATGGGTGCCCAAGAGGGCTGGAACAGGCACCTAGGCGCTTGCCTTCTAGGTTTTTATGTAGAATGCAGTTTGATTTCTGTTTTGTTTTCTAATTTTACCTCCTTTGCACAAACCCGAATAAAAGAAAATCTACAAATCCAAACGACCTCAAATTGGTCTTGTTGGATTCATATCTTCTTGAAATACAATATTCCATCATTGAAACACATTTTTGGAAATGTTTAGGTCACAAAAAATATGCACAAAGTGGACTATTGCGTGTTACGGTTTGACAGTTCACCACTTTGGTTTCAAAAAGCATAACTCGCTCATTTTAAAACCTTTTGACATGATTCCAACTAGGTTTTATTCTTAACTTACATATCTAGCACATGATAAAGAAAATCATACATACATCATGTAGGTTTCAAAATGTAGAGCTCCGAATCACATGTTCGATTAAGGTTCCGTTGGTAAAAATTATTTTCATGTTTTTTGCTAAACTTTTCAACACAAATGTATATCAATGCACATGTTATAACCTAGATTTACTAATCTAGTATGGATATAAACATTTAGATCATTGAAAATGGTCTTCTACCATGGAAATCACATATGACACAAAGAGAAACACAAAGCTAAGGTTTTGAACACTTTTAACCACTTGATAACTTTTCTTCTTCTTGCTAGAAATGAGAGGAGACTTGGATAATATATCTTGATGGCTTCCTTGTTATCTCGGCTTTCTAAGGTTTCAATTTTCTTTCTAGCTTTTTCTTTCTATTTTTCTTTCAACTTAATGAAATGAAATGAACTAATGGAATGGATGATAGAGAGAATATAATGTGTTGGTTGATATGTATACTTACAACAATTGTAAGTATACACATCAACTCCATCACCCAAGAATAATAGGCCTACTAGCTCTTGTTCTTTCCAACTAATGTAAGCTTCCAAGGGAAGCTACAATAGCTCCCCAATAGTCTCCTAAAACTGCCGGCAACTGCCTCCTATTTTCACCCTATTTTGCTTTAAATTTTTAATTGCTAACTTGGTTAATTATACACTTGTGTATATATATATACCATGGGTAATCCTTTGGGCCACTAATTAAATCCATGATGGGCTCAAATAAATAAATTAATGGACGTCCTATATGGCTTGCCATATTCACAATTGTTGGGCCAATTAAATTAACTCATGACCAATTATAAGTCCACTAGCAATTAAATTAAATTAAATTGGGCTTATTTAATAGATAAACTGGACTAGTCCACTATTAATTATATAACTAGTTGGATTATAAATTATTTTTATTAATATTTTTCACATTAACATTAATTAATAATCATATTTATTAATTTACATAATCCAATTAGATTTTTTAGGAATCAAGTTAATTGAATTATTACATGACTTAATAATCTTATCTAGGATTTGATATTAAATACCTAAGGTTGATCCATTAATTTAATTAATCTATTAAGTGGACCCTCCTTTAATTGTACGTCACATAAGTAAATAAATTTGACTATCACATAATGATTTAATTTATTCGTACATAAAATTTAATTCATCAATAATTACTTTTATTAATATAAGTTAAAATATTCATGGTCATTACAGCAATAACAACAAGAGGAAGTGGAACAATGAAAGCAATGACGAGCTCAGAAAATTAGCAAGGAACTTCATAGAAGAAGAGTGTGTGCGGTAATTATGGTAAGAATCACTTTAGGTAGTGTATGAAAGGGAAGAAAGTGTGTTATAACTATGGCCATGTGGGACATATAGCACCAAAGTGTACTTAGCCGAAGAAAGGAGGTTGTTACTCATGTGGAGCAACATATCATTGAATTAAGGGTTGTCTAGTGAAGAAGGGTGACGAGGGAGGAAATGGCGACCGAAACAGCAATAACAAGCTAACCATTGGGGGATCTGTGCAGCAGGGAAAATTGACAGCCTGTACTTTTAATATAACCATGCAAAATACTGCATCATCTAAAGACATGGTGTCGTGTATTATTTCGATCAATAATATAAATGCTTATATATTATTTGATTCGAGTGCTACCTGTTCATTTTTGTCTGAGGATTTTGCTAGAACATTTAATTTACCCCGAGAGAAATTAAAAAACCCAGTGAACATAGAAGTCGTAAATAAAGAGGTAATCCCTATCGAATTTATACATATAAATTGTTGTGCAAAAATAAGGGGGAATAAGTTATGAGTGAACCTAATTCCGATACTCGTAGGAGAATTTGATGCAGTCCTATGAATGGATTGATTATTTAACCATGGGATAGTTATTGATTGTTAGAAGAAGAGCGTACACCTTCAGACCCCGAAAAAGTCTAAAATTATATTTTATGGTAATAAATCGCCGAGATAATTATGTTATTTGACAATGATGCAAGCCAAGAAGTTGTTAAAGAAAGGTTGTGTAGGTTATCTTGAACATGTGATAGAGACTGAGAGAGTGGTGACCAAAATGGGGCAGATTCCGGTAGTTAGTAAGTTTGTGGATGTGTTTCTCGAAGAATTATCGGGTCTTCTCCCAGATTGAGAGTTAGAGTTCGTAATTGATTTAGTGCCAAGGACAGTGCCAATATCGAAAGCACTATATAGGATGGCTCTAGTAAAGATAAAGGAATTGATGATACAAGTGCAATAGTTACTAGATAAGAAGTACATTCAAGTGAGTGTATCTCTATGGGAAGCACCGGTACTGTTTGTTAAAAAAAAGGATGGATCGTTAAGACTTTGTGTCGACTATTGAGACTCGAACAAAGCTACGATCAAGAACAAGTACCCGCTACCTATAATAGTCGATCTTTTCGATCAACTTAAAATAGCAAATTATTTTTCAAAGATAGACTTGATGACTGGCTACCATCAGTTGAAAGTGAGGAAGGAAGATGTCCCAAAGACAACATTTATAACTCGTTACAGCTATTATGAGTTTCTGGTGATGTCGTTTGGATTGACGAATGCACCAACCACATTTATGGACATGATGAATAGAGTGTTTAAGCAATACTTGGACAAGTTTATGGTTGTGTTCATTGACGACATTTTGGTTTATTTTATGACTAAAAAGGAGCATGCCAAGTATCTAAAGTTAGTATTACAGATATTAAGAAAGGAGTAGTTGTACGCGAAATTTTTAAAGTGTGAATTCTGGTTGGAGAGAGAGTTCAATTTTTAGGTCATGTTATTGACAATGAAAGGATTATTGTAGATACAGCAAAGGTGGATGCAGTTATTAATTAGGAACAACCGAGGACGCCGACAAAAGTTAGTAGTTTCTTAGGGTTAGCAGGGTACTATCGAAGATTTATCAAGGATTTTTCTAAGATAGCTACCCCAATAACAAATTTATCAATAAAGACGGTGAAGTATGTTTGGATAGAGAAGTGTGAGGAAAGCTTCATGGAATTTAAGAAGAGGCTTAATGAAGCACCCTTGTTATATTTGCCAGATGATACGGGGGGATTTGTAGTGTACAGTAATGCATCGCACAAGAGTCTTAGATGTGTGCTCGTGCAACATGGCAAGGTCATCGCATACGTATCACGACAATTGAAAGATTACTTGAAGGGGTATCCGACTCATGACATTGAGTTAACAGCAGTAGTGTTTACATTGAAGATCTGAAGATATTATCTGTATGGGGAGAAATGTGAGATATATACGGACCATAAAAGTCTGAAATATATCTTTACACAAAAAGAGTTATATATGAGGTAGATAAGATGGTTATAATTGATTAAAGACTATAATTGTGAAATTCTATACCATCTCAAGAAGGCCAATGTAATGGCAGATGCTCTCAGCAGAAATAGTTGAGAGAAATTATTTGTATTGACATATCAAGAGGAACTAGTAAAAGAGATGACTCAAATGGAGTTGGAGGTAAAAAATCTGAAGGAGTCGGAAGAGAAATTGTCAGGAACGGAGGCGAGCCCGACTTTATTAGACAAAGTAAAAGAGTCTTAAGAAAAGGATGAAGAATGTATAGAGATAAGAGAACAGATGGCCGACGGTGAAGAGATAAAGTACAAAGTGGCTAGCAAGGGATTGTTAAGATTTGAAGAACGGGTTTGGGTACCTTTAATACTTGAATTACAAGAGGAGATTTTGCAAGAAGCTTACAGTACGAGATACTCGATACATCCGGGTAGTACAAAGATGAATCAAGATTTGCATCAGCATTTTTGGTGGCCAAATATAAAAAAAGAGGTTGCAAAATCTCGTACTGTAAGCTTCTTGCAAAATTGATAGCTCAAACCCTTAACTCGATCAACCTATGATCATGAAATAATCAAATAATAATTATTTATCTCTTTATGATATTAATTTACTTAATTAATATCATCTCTGGGCCAATTATTAATTTATATGGTTAATTATATTAACCTCGTCCCTTAAATATTAATATAACTTAATATCAACTCCTTCACTTCGGACAACCCGGCTCATCGGACAAATTTTAACATATCTGGTTGTCCTAAAAATTTTATTTAATCATTTTCTAACCTTTAAACTCATTAGATTAATATTTAGAATATTTAAATATTAATCCCTAATATTTAATATTTTTACAAAAATATTAAATTTAATGCCCAAACATCATTTCTATATTTTTAGTATTTTTCTATAATTTTCTATGATTTTTAAACATTTATTTAATTAAAAACAAGTTCTGGGGGAATTTTAGTCATTTTCGCGCCCTTAGGGACACAACCAGAATTTTCCAGAAAGCCCAGGGGTATTTTCATAATTTTCGCGCGTCAAGGGACACTACTGGGATTTCTGAAAAAGTGCAGGGGCATAACTGTAATTACATGTGGCTAAAGGACACGCTGATCCTTTCTAAAAAAGATCGGGGGCAAAACGGTCTTTTCCAAGTCGTCGGCCGCCGCGCATTGCGCGCGACCCTTCTTCCCCTGTAACAACCAAACGACGTCGTTTGGCTGTGCTGTACCGACGTCCGCGCATTACGCGGCCCCTTCTTCCGCGCGACCCCCCAAACAGCGTCGTTTTATACCCGCGCCTGGCAAAAATTTGGCTGTCGCGCATTGCGCGGCAACCCTTTTTCTTCTTCTTCTTCCAGCCGCGAAACAGTGCATCAACTTTCCAATCTTAATCCATTTTTGATCCAAATTTTCATAACATAATACATCCAAAAATCATATAATTCATAACTATACATGCAAAAGTTATTTAGAATAATTATTCTAATTATTTCCTAATTTTTGACAAAATATAATTTACACCTTAAATACCAAAATAATCAAACAATTTAGTTTTATACCTTCAAAATTTGAAAAGTCTTTCAATGAAGCTTGATAAACCCCTTAGATGGCACCAAAGATTTGCTTTCTTGTGGTGGTGGTGGTGGTGGAGTTCCCGGATGGTGGAGGTGGTTTCGGTGGAGGAAATAAAGAGAAAGGGAGAGTTTGCTTTTGTTTCTCCCCACTTTCTTTTTCTTATTCCTTTCTCTTTCTTTTTATATTCCCCACAATACTTACCCAACTTAGATAAAAAAAATTCCACCGACTTTCAGAATTCTCGGACGTTCCACACAAATCACGCATGCAAAATTTAATTATTTTTATACATTACGTAATTGTACCGTGTAATAATTATTTTATATAATGTATATAAAATATTTATTTTAATTCACTAAAAATCATAACATGATTTATCATTAATATTTATACCTCTTCTAGGTACTTTTCTTGACAAATTTTGTACACTCATAATAACATGCATGTAATTATATGAGGTAATTTATACCTCCAAAAATCATAAAATAATTCATATAACATATAAAAATTATTTTTTGTAATTTTGTCACTTCGTTACTTGGACAACATGTTACACTAACATGTTCACGTTTCAAAAATATTATCCTTCATAAAAGTCATAATAATTTAATTATGCATAAACATAATTTTTTTAATGAATTAAAACATTCCTTTTTTCTCATTTAATTTCATCTCTTTACATTTCACATTAACTTCTTTTTATATATAATTTATATAATTTAATATTATATAACCAAAATTATACATTTATTAATTCTTTCATTAATTTAACCCTCTTATATAAATTATATAATAATTCTTATATAATTTATATAATTATTTTTCCATTACTCTTTTGCTTAAATTTTCTTATATAAATTATATACTTTATTAGTATATAATTTATAAAATTCCTTCATCATCTTAAATAATTTCTAAACCTTCACCATAATTATTGATTAATTAAATAATCAATATTTCTAATTTTACTAACTTCCTCATTCACTTTTATTTAACTTTGGATTAATTTAATTATTAATCCCTTAATTCTCATAATTAATAAAATTTATAATTATCAATTAAACATTCACATATATAAATATACATATTTAAATCTCACTTCTCACATTACCATATAATCTCCTTTAAATCTAAATTTCTGCATTTTCATAATAATTTAATTGTACAATTTAATGTATATTTATCTGAAATTTCTCTTATTCTTAATAAATTATTTTTAAACATTTTATTTACTTTTCAATTACTTTAATTCAATACCATTTATCATAATCTCTGCACAGATTTAATTTACTAATTAAATCTCATCTCATACCTTAAATCACATAATATCACAAATAATTTAAATAACCCTGATAATTCTGTTAATTAAATTTTTATTTAATATTATTAAAGAAATTCTGAAAATTCGGGTCCTCACAGTTGTGAAGCAGCCGCGTCAAAGGGCGAGTGGGTGGTTTCTCCACGTTGTTGAGCAGTTGCTGAGTCAATTTTGATGGGCAGTTAAGTTGCTTAAGTGCGGGTAGTTAAATAGCCAAGGAAAGAAAAGAGAAACGAGAGAGCCAAAGAGGGAGAGCGATAGAAGGAGATCTGAAGAAGAGGAAGAAAAAGGTTCAGCTTTGGTGAGAAATCCTCAAGCTTAGTGCAGAGAAGAGCAACAAGGCATTATTAGTTTATCTCTAACCCTTTGTACTTTAAATATTGTCATTTGCTATGGCTAGAACTTATTCATATGTACTTCATTTAAATTTGAATATGAACTAATTACTTTTGTTTAGGCTTTGCAATGAAATTATTTGTTTGATCTGAATGGAGTTATTACTTGTTAGCGTTGGATACATGTGAAGGTTGACTATCATACTAGGTTTAATTGTATTAATTACCTGGCCAGTAATTAACTTGGTTTTTCATATGGAATCGAGAGAGGAGTATGAAAATAGATCCATGTATAGTAGCATGTGATTATAATTTGTTAACGTAATTTTTGATTGAGATAGAAATATACTTAATCGCCACATGTAATTAGTAGAGAACCTGAGCTTATGATCCTTTTAAATTCAACATTCATAGAAATATAGATTGTTTGTTTAAATGAGATGTTCTTCTTCAGTCTATTTCATAATCGGTAGAATTGGGGAACATTTGCTGTATAATAATCGAGAGATATTATTTCAGCTTAATTAATAGTTCTTAATTAGCAACTCATTGCTTGTATTTTAACTTAACAGTAATAATTCGGTTCAGTTGATGACATATAGTTAAATTGTAAACCCTAAACGTTGTTTAACATAGAGATCTCTAGTTTGAAGTAATTTAATCTTTGATATTAATTTCAGAACTTAACAATATTTTCAATTCACAAAATTCAAATGATGTTATTTCAATTATTAACTAGTAATTCCATACTTTATTTGCAAATCCTCGTGGGAACGATACCTTGCTAGCCTTGTACTACGATTAGACCACGTACACTTTCATGAAGTATTTTCTGAAACGAAAAATGGCGAACACCTGTGGAAGCTTGGTTCTACAAAGGTATAAATCTTTTATCCTTGTTCAATTAATAATTACCGCATAAGAAATATCTTAGTTATTGGTTTGTAGAAAAAATTTTAAAATTGATTTTGCTTACTTTTATTGCGCTTATATAATTTGACTGTATGTATGTCATATTTTTTCAAACCAACAGTGGTATCAAAGCCAAACTTATGCGAATTATTAATTATTTTGATTCCGTATATGTATGGGTATGTGTTTAGAATAATTTATTTGGCATAATTTGTTGTATAAAATTATCTTCTCTATTTTTTTCCCTAAAAACTAATCAATACGCAAATTGATTATTTAATTAATGAAGGTGTTCATTGATTCCATTTTTTCAAAGAAAAAAATTAGTCGAACAAGATTATTTAAATTACTTCAGTTATTATCGAATTGGTTTAGTGCTATATACTAAATTCGGTTAATATATATACATTTTTGCCGGGATTCAGGAATATGATTCAGATAATAATATATATATAATATATGATTTGCGAATTGATGATTGTTATAGGAACATGATTCAGATGAAGCTTGGTTATATATATATATAAAAGAGTTTATTTTGGGTTATTTTAAAATAATAAAAATAAATAGTTTATTTTTAAATAATTTTATAATTAAAACAAAAGGTTTATTTTAAACATGAAATTGAATTTCATGCAACTTTAATTGTCCATTAAATGATACCGACATATATACGAAATGATTTTAATTCATAAGATGAATATTATTTATTAATATATATGTTGATATATATGATAATAAATTAGATTAATTATGAATTATTGACCAATGTGTGATTGAATTTATTTTATGTGGATGTTTGAATGAATGGATTTTAATAAATGGAGTCTGCGTACCTCATTTTTTTTTTTTTTTTTTTCTGATGTAAATTCTATATCCCTTC
The DNA here is from genome assembly GCA_947179155.2 of Hedera helix. Classification (NCBI taxonomy): domain Eukaryota; kingdom Viridiplantae; phylum Streptophyta; class Magnoliopsida; order Apiales; family Araliaceae; genus Hedera; species Hedera helix. The sequence goes on from OX359270.1 coordinate 23,261,547, forward strand.
TATGTACTTTCTCTTGACTGTTGATCAATGTTTCTATTTATTGTAAATAGTTTGTAATAGGATTAGAAAGAATTATTTTTAAAAATTAGAGCCAATGAGCGCATGAAGACCCATTTGTAATGGAGTCCGGGTTTAAATTTAATAGTTACATTTAATTTAATTTATTCTTGCGCCCTAAGTTTGACCTTTCAGTTCACTTAGTGGCTCTAGTGAACCAAACTACAATAAAAGTTCATAATCAATCCAAGTAGACTATAGTATTTTATATGTGGATGCTTATTTATATATATTATATATTATCAAACATGTTTCGCATGTTAATTAATATGATGCGTATTTTATATATATATATATATATATATATATATATATATATATATATATATATATATGTATGTGTGTGTGTGTGTGTGTGTGTGCGCGTGCGTGCGTGCTAAACAATATGAGACGATTAATATTAATAAACCCCTCATGATGTAGAATAAATATTATTTATAAAATAAATTAAAAAGGTTTGATTAATGAATTAAAGGAGTTTAATTCAACTAAATAAAATTAGAATGGTTCTAATTTATTTATTCTACTACTCGTAATATTAAGTTGTAACGTTCAAAGATATTTATTAAAAATATCAAATGTCGCCTTCTAGCATGGTAAAATAATATAGTATCAAATAATCATTATGAGTTTGTTGTATCACACAAGGCTTGTATTAATTATTTGAGATGTTGTTTTATTACATAGTTGATGTTTATGAAGGAATTAAACATTACTGTTTTGTTATGTCACATAAGGACAGTCTTTTTCTCTTCACTTATATGGAAATGATAGGTCGAACTTAACTTAAATAATTTTGATTTAGATGTGTCGCACATGATTATAATAATCCAAAAGGAAAAATACAAGGAGTTACATGTTGATATAATTGATAAGAAGTGGTCTACCTATTTATTTATATATAGGTTGTTTTGTCACACAATGTTATATACATTTGAAATATGATCCTTATTATCACTAGAAGTCTTTAATTAGATTTGTCGAACAATATAAGTAAGGTAATATAGTTTGATAAAAATAGTAGGCGATACCATTTTAAATAAAGACCTAATTCACTTGGTGATTAATAAAATGAATGCATGTTAATGTTGTTATTAATTCACTTAAAGAATATTGCTATATTTAATTCACTAACACAGCATAGCATATTGGATGTTAACAATTAATCGAACTGAATTGTTCGAATTGATTAAACAAATTTGAGAATAATTCTCAATGCTGAAAAACTAACTAATGTTCTTAAGCTGCCTTTAATTGCAAACGTTGTAGACTAAGCCTCTGAGGAAGAGATTGTTACTTTAAGTTGTGACAAGATGATGCAACTATGGCTCAATGTATCATGCTCACATCCATAAGTATCGAGTTATAGCATCAACACGAGAAAATTGATGCAGATACTATATTGCTACAGATTCAATTGTTGTATGGTGAGCAAAGTAGGTCAATTAGATATTAGATATCTAAGGAGCTCTTCCGATCTATAATAACCAATGGCACTACAGTAAAGACACATGTCCTAAAGATGATCAATTGGATTGATCAATTGAGATAACTGGGTTTTGTCAAGGATGGAGAGTTTAGTCAATATTTGATCTTGCAGTCGATCACTCACTAACTCTTATTTATAATTTGTTGTGAACTTCAGACATTAGTAAGCTAGATGTCAGTTTACCTGATTAGCTAAACATGTTGAAGACTATTTAGAGTCACTTTCCTTCTAAGAAAAAACCAAGTCTTACTAGTAGATGAATTTTCTAAGTGAAAAAAGATAGTCAAACGTGTTTCTGAGGAGTCAAAAATGATAAAAGGCAATAGAAAGGCTAAACAAATGATATAAATAAAGGTGATCCCAAAGGTAAAGGTGTTTTCTTTCATTACGATAAGCTGGGACACTGGAAGAACAACTGCAAGAGAGTTGCAGTAGTTAAGTAGAAGAAGTTTAGTGAAGCTTCAGCTACAAATATAGATTTGTTCACAATGAAATATAACTTTTTATAAGTCAAGGTTCTACTTGGGTATTAGATACTGGCTGGTGATCTCATGTATGCAAGTTGTTGCAGATACTAAGTAAAAGACTAAACAAATGATAAGTAATCATATGTGTGGGGAATGCAGCAAAGGTTGCTACATTAGGCATAGGAACTTAAAGTTTAGCATTGTCTACGGGCAAGTCTATTATGTAAGTAAGTGTTATTACTTGATGGACTTAGTACACTTGACTTAGGTGAAAAATATTTCAAATTGAACAAACTAAAGGCAAAAAGATGATATGAATCATACCTTCATGCAGAACTATAAACTCGATCATATTAATGAAACAAGAAGTAACAAGTTGTACAAAGATAGGTTTTTAGAACCATTTGATTATAAATCAAATACATCATGTGAATCTTGTCTCATAATTAATATGACTAAATCTCCATTTAGTGGACATAGAGAGAGAGAGTTACAGAGTTGTTAGATATGGTACACCAAGTTGTGTGTGGGACATATGACAACAAATGCAAGATGAGGGTATTCATTCATTACTTTTATTGATGATTCTAGATTTTGATATATGTATTTGGTAAAATTCAAATCCAGATCATTTGAAACATTCAAACGAATTCAAAAGTAAAGTACAAAAATAAATGACCAAAATTATTAAAGTTCTTCGATTAGACCGAGAAGGGAATACTTAAGCAGTACGTTTCTAGATTATCTCAAGTGTAATTGGTATTCTCTCACAATGGACATTGTGATGATCCTAGATGAATTTTACTAATCTTCCAGTATCCTTATAGGGTTATGCCCTAGAAACGGCTGTATACCTACTAAACAACGTATCTTCTAATTCCATCCCTAAGACTCCATATGAGTTATGGATAGGGAGGAACCAAGTCTTAAGTATGTTAAGATTTGGATTGTCCAACTTATATCAAATGGTTTGAAAAGGATAAGTTTGGGACATGATCTGACAAGTGTAAATTTGTGGGATATCCTAAAAAAAGTTTAGGGCGTCACTTCTATAATCCTACTGATTAAAAGGTGTTTGTCGAAACATGATGCCTTCAAGGAAAAAGAGTTTATCCTTGAAGGGGTTAGTGGGAGTAAGATAAATCTTGAAGAAATTCAAGAATCACAAACACTACAAATCAAATGAAAGAATCTGTTCAAGTAAATAAATCTATTGTACCACAACCAAGTAGTAAATCTGGTTTAGTATCGAAGATACTTGAAAGGTATGGATTCATCATAAATGAGGATGATGAGGTACGCATCACAGTAGATGATGATCCAGTTACATATGATGAGGCATGAGTAGAGACTCCAGAGAAATGATTGTTGATCATGGAATCTAAAATGGGTTTTTGGAGAAAGACTAAAGCATATGACAAGGTGAAGACTTATAAGACCTAACTAGTGGCGAAAAGGTTTCAAACAAAGTCAATGAGTTGACTATGAAACTTTTCACTGGTATAAATGCTTAGTCCATTTAGATTTTACTTATAGATATCCAATTATGGATTGAAGCAAGCTTTTCAAAAATGGAATATCCTTTTTAATGAGACAATCAAAAGAGTTTAATTTTATCAAAAATGTGGATGAACTAAGTGTGTACAAGAAGGTTAGTGGGAATGTTGTGACATTTCTAGTACTATATGTTAATATACTACTAACAAGGAATGACATAACGATGCCACAATCAGTAAAGATGTCATTGTCTAAACACTTCTCTATGGAAGACTTAGGAAAAACATCCTACATAGTGGGGATATAGATCTATAAAGATAGATCATAAAGGATGCTCGGCTTGACCCAAGAGATATACATTGATTCAGTGCTAAAGATGTTTAACATGCCGAACTCCAAGAGAGGTCTCGTGTTGATGAGCCATGGAGTAAATCTCTCCAAGAAATAATCCCAAAAGACAGTAAAGAGAGAGATTGCATGATTCAGATCCCTAATGCTTTGGTAAAAGGATTTATCATGTACAAATGATATGTACTAGACCTGATGTTGCTTGTGTATGATAAGTAAAAATCAGTTCAATCCTAGAGAAAAATATTATAAGGGAAATTTTTTAATGGTGGGTTTGTTAAGAAACTAGAGGTCTATGAGGACTCAAGTTTTTGGACTAACCAAGATGACAACAAATCCATTTTAGGTTATACGATTACCTTGAACGGTAGTGCAGTGAATTTTAAAACAAGGTTGCAAACAGCAAAGAGTTGTTGAATTAGTGACAAATGCATAGTATATAATTATAAGTGAAGCTGCAAGGAGGTTGTTTGGATATGCAAGTCTATAACTTGTATTGGTTCCTAGCATTAAAGGAGTTTAATTTGTCAAGGAATCTAGGTCTCGTCTGAAATCTAAACATGTGTTGTAGCACTTTTATTTAATTAGAGAAATTATTAAAAGAAGAGATAACACCATATATATGGTAAACTCTCATAACAACATTATAGATCTCTTAACTAAAGCATTTACTCGGCAATTGTAAAGTCGCCATTTAGAAGAAGACGATATAATATACCAAAGGCAATTGACTTTAGTGTAAGTGGGAGATTAAAAGTAGTATGCACTCAAGCCAATCACATTTGATGTGATAGAGCATTTACTTTGTAATCTTATTCGTCTATTAATAAAATATTTAAAGGTATTTATTATTCATGATTAATTAGTTTAATTAATTAAATTGATAAACTCATAGTCTTGAGGAATGCTTTTAGAATCATAATAATGATTGTGCTAATAAGATCTAAATTCATGATAATTCAAAACTAAAATTATTCCTAATCGTTGGATCATTAAAAAAGAGATTAGTAGATCTGAATAGATTGGTACATACTATGCTTACTCTTACGAAGAGGATGATTGATCTCATAATTATTTGTGTAGAGACACTAAAACAAGTATGTAGGTGCTTATTAGAGAATAAGTTCACTAAAGGTGACTGTTAAGGAAGACCTAATAGAGTTTTACTTGTCTGTCAATAGGAGTTCCTTATGTGATAGTCGTACAAGTGATCATTAGACTTAAGATCATCATAGTATCTTGTGTGTGCTGAGTTATACTTTAACATATTCCTCAAGGCTTGTTAGTAAATCAGAGGATATGCTTGGGTATAATAAGGTACACATGGAGATAGATGAATGATCAATAAATGATCTACCACTTCCAGTAAAGGTAGAGAATGTCTTATGCGATTCAATAAGTTACAACTCAGAAATCCTTGGATAGGGTTGAATGGAATTAGAAATGAATTTCTAATTTACATTAGCCAGAGTTGTGCATTTGTGAATTGAAATGCATATGATCAAACAAATAAGGCTTGATAGAAATTTCATGTCTATATTTGATTAGGATATTGTATGGTAGAAGGATTGAATTATACGGCAACTATTTGTGGAATATGTTCTTGTGATCAAATGTTAAAATTCATATTATCTGGAAAGTCATTAATTGCTAGGGGCATAGGAATTACCTTTAATGTGGAATAAATATTTATTTATTTATTCTGAATTAAAGAGTTTAATTCGTAATAAATAAATTAGAATTATTCTAATTTATTTATTATACAATCGGTTTAATATGAAGAACCTAAAGGGTCATACCGTAAAAGAGTAATATTTATTTTAGAAGTAGATGACATAATCATAATAATAAATTAAGTATATTTCATTTATATTATGGTGATAGAATAAATTAAATAGCTTAATATTTCTAATATAGTATTTTAAAAATACTAATTATAAATTAATAAGATGAGTCTTATTATTATTATTACTATTATTATTATTACTACTATTATTATCATTATTTAGTTCCTAAATGATTTAAGAATTAATTAATAAATAGTAATATTATTATAAATAATTAAGTTCCTAAATAGTTTATGAATTAGAATTATTATAATAATTAATCAAGTTACTAAGTGTTTTAATAATTAATTAATAAGGAATACTCAGAATATTAAATAATTAAGTTCCTAAATGATTTAGAAATTATAATTAATTAATTTAGCTCCTAATTAGATTGAGAATTAAATTAAAATTCTAATCCTAAATAGTTTAAGAGGGTTGACTATATCTATAAATAAGAGGGGTTTTATTATGGATTAAGACAAGCTCTGTCACAATAATTGATAGAGTATTTTATAATTCTCTACATCTAATGAGTTAGTGAGAGAGAAAGAGAGGGATAGATAGATAGAGAGAGAGAGAGAGAGAATTAGGGCTAGCCACCTATAGTTTAGAGAAACTAAAATTCAATTATTTAATTTATAGATCTCTTGGTGGATCACCTCTAGAGGCTTCATACCCAGGGAGCTAACATTGATCCGTGGAATCTAATTGGTGAATTTGAAGAAGAACGCGAAAGATTAAAGAGAGTTGAACTTGTACCTATGGAAGCTTGGTTCTAAAAAGGTATAAATCTTTTATCCTTCCTCAATTAATAATTATTGCATAAGAAAGATCATGGTTATTGGTTTGTAGAAAAATTTTAAAATCTGATTTTGTTTTCCTCCGTTGCGCTTATATAATTTTATTAAATGTATACCATGTTTCTGTACACCAACAAAGAGCTCGACTAGTAGCAGCTCAAGATCATCAAAAGAAGTATGCGGACTTGCATCAACAGAAAAAAGGCTTCGAAGTAGGAAGTTTTATGTTTTTGAAAGTATATCCCTGGAAAAGGAAGATCAGATTTGGGAAGAACGGAAAACTGAGCCTGATGTTCATAGAACCGTTCGAGATATTGAAGAGAGTAGGCGAATTGCCGTACGAGGTAGCTCTACCTCCTGAAATGGAGCATATTCATAATGTGTTTCATATATTAGTGTTGCGGGCATATAAGCTTGATTATAAGCATATCATATGAGCCGATTAAAGTTGAGAAAGACTTATCGTATGAAGAAATTCTCGTCCAGATACTAGATAGGAAATAACATACTTTAAGAAATATGATTATACATTCTATGAAAGTACTTTGGAGGAACCACAATGCTGAAGAAGCTACGTGAGAATTGAAAGAGAAGATGAGGAATAATTGTCCTAATCTTGTTATGTAACCTTATATTTATAATTTTGGGACAAAATTCTTATAAAGAGGAAAGAATGTAGAAAACCTTAGAAATATGACCATAAGGAAGTAAGTGAAAATTGTTAGAGTTTTAGGAGGCGAATTGTGAAAATTGTTAAAGTTAAAAACTTTCACATTATGTGTTATGTGTAATTGAGACAAGTTAATTGCATTGAACTAAATAATTATTCATGTGATTTTGTACTATGCTAGAGATTAGGGAATCCAGTCAAGCAATAGAGGAAGAATGTTGGGACATTTAAGTGGATGTAATGACTATTGTACCAGTTGTGGCAATAGTATCGGCTAATGACAGTAGATATGAGGAAGATCTAGAAGAATTGGAATGAGACTCTGTTGGGGCATTGCCTGAGAATGCGTCATCCGAGCAAAGGGAGGCTGACCAAGAATGGGTAACTAGTCTGATATAGCAGAATAGTGAATTTGTAGACATAATTTTGGAATTAGAGACTCGGGCAGCAGAGCGACAAACATCTATTGAACAGAATGAGACTGTAGTGCAAGTATTGGTTAGTAGAAATATAGAGTTGGGGAATAAACTGAGATAGAAAAAATAGAAAGTCCAAGACTTAGAAATGAAAAGGAAGCCTTTGAGGCTAAACTAAGGGTGGCAACTGCTGAGATCGCCAGGTATGAAAATGTCGGGGCTAAAGCAGTAAGGATAGTGAACCTAGTGGAGGAGGAAGTGATGGCTAAAAAAGTCAGGATAGATAGCATGAGTGTAAGAATGGATGATATGAGCTATGCTTTTCGCACAGCTTTTGGGAGGGCACAAAATAGGGTGTTCTACTACCCTGTAGACTATGATCAGACTAGTAACACCTTGAGCAGGTGGAAGATGATTACTATTATAGATGAAGAATATGATGACGCAGTTCGGCGTGGGATGCTTCCGTAGGATGTTGTAATATATGTATATAGTTGTATATATCTATGTGTGTATGTAATTTAAATCCCTAGTCTTTTGTTATAAAGTGGGATAAGTAGTGTTATGTAACCTCATTTGTCCTAAGGAAGGAAGCTATATTTTGTTATTTAGAGGAATGAAATATGAATCCTGACTTTTGTAGTTTGAAGGGATAGAAAAGTTTATAGTAATATGCTGTATCTAATGTAAAGTGCTAGGTACTAGTCAATTTGCATATGAATATAAACTCAGTTATTAAATGTGTTTAAAATGATTATGTGTTTAAATTAACATAAGAATGTGATATGTGAATGATAAAATAATAATCATTACATAAATTGTTAAACAGAAATATTGCCTAGACAAAGACAGAATGTCCAACCTCCACTAGAGGAGTTAGTAAATGCTCCAGAGGAGCCAGTTAATCACATACAGCAATTTGTGGACTTCTTAATGGGAGCTTTTCAAAACAAAAGTATTAATCCTGTTGGCCGTATTGCTACATTCAAAGATTTTAAAGTGGTAGGACCCCCGGAGTTTAAAGGGACTATGAATCCGATAAAGGCCCATAACTGGGTAATTAAAATGAAAAAAATGTGCGATGTAACTAACGTGGTGAAAGAACAGAAAACTATCTTTGCTACGTTCATGCTAAAAGGATAAGACAATTATTGGTAGGGAGCCAACAAAGGAAGACTGTGAACGGGAGTAGTATAATGGGAAAGATTCACAGAGATGTTCTTCGAGGCTTATTTTCCTCCAGTTACACAAGATATGAAGGAAGTGCAATTACTGGAATTAAGACAAGAAAGCATGACTGTGGCCGAGTATGCGGCTAAATTTAACGAGTTGGCAAGATTTTCTCCACATCAGGTGGACACAGAGCAAAGAAAGGTGAAACTTTTCGAACGCAGATTAAAGTCATGGATTTACAGCAAGGTTTCAATGTTTCAGATCGGAACCTTTACTGGGGTATTGAAGAAGGCTATTTTATCTTAAAGAGGCCGTGATACTTTAACAAAGTATAAACAAGAACAGCGAGGCAAGAGAAGTGATAGGGCTAATAGAGAAGGAAGCAGTGGGGGAACAACTCCAATAAACATAAATGGAACAATAACAACAACATTAACACCTCTGCAAGTAAGTAAGGAGAATAGAAAAAGAAAGTGGAACTGTGTGCCATTTGTGGGAAAGGACACTTGGGAGTATATTTGAAAGGGAAGAACGTATGCTTTAACTGCAGTCAAGAAGGGCACATTATACCAAACTGTCCAATTCTGAAAGCAAACTACGGATGTTTCAATTGTAGAGAAATGGGACATTGTCCTAAAAAGAAAGCCGATGGGGGGAGTGGAAGCAAGGAAAATAGCAGTGGAAAGCTCGCAATTAGCGGACCTGCTCAGCTGGGGAGACCGACAGCACGCACCTTCAATATGACAGCGTAGGATGCAGTGGCATCAAAAGACGTGGTGTCAAGTATCATTCATATCAATGATATAAACGCTTATGTATTATTTGATTCGAGTGCTACCTACTCCTTTATGTATGACGAATTTGCAAAGAGGTTGAATTTACCCTAAGTAAAATTAGAAAATGTGTTAAATATAGAAGTAGCAAACAAATAAGTGATTCAGATGGAGAATATTCATTGAGATTGTTGTATGACAATAAGAGGGCATAAGCTAACAATCGATTTAATTCATATTCGGTTAGGAGGATTTAATGTAATACTTGGAATAGATTGGTTGTATAACCATAGGGCGGTGATTGACTACCAAAAGAAATGTGTGAATCTTCAGACTCCTGCCAAGTCTAAGGTAGTATTTTATGGTAGCAAATCACCAACGCCATTTTGTTGTTAGACAATGATGAGGACCAAAAGGCTGTTAAGGAAAGGGTGTATAGGATATTTGGCTCATGTGGTTGATACTTAGATAGTGGGATCAAAAATGAGTCAGATACCTGTGATAAAGGATTATGCGAACGTATTTCCAAATGAATTATTAGGTCTTTCACTGGACAAGGAGATCGAATTTATAATAGACCTTGTACAGGGAACGACACCAGTTTTGAAGGCACCATACAGAATGGCTCCTGTTGAATTGAAAGAGTTGATGGTCAACTGCATGAGGTATTAGACAAGAAGTATATTCAACCAAGTGTGTCTCCTTGGGGAGCACCAATATTATAAAAAAGAAAAATGGATTGCTAAGGCTTTTTATCGACTACAGGGAGTTGAACAAAGTAACGATTTAAAACAAGTACATGTTACCGAGGATCGGCGATTTGTTTGATCAACTACGGGGAGCAAAGTATTCATCGAAAATAGACTTCAGAAGAAATTATCACCAGTTGAAGGTGAGACCTGAAGATGTACCTAAAACAGTATTTAGGACTCATTATAGTCATAACGAGTTTCTGGTTATGTCTTTTGGTTTGACAAATGCACCAGCTGTATTTATGGATTTACTGAATAGAGTATTCAAACAGTACTTGGACAAGTTCGTGGTGGTGTTCATCGATGATATTTTGATATATTCAAAGACTCAGGAGGATCATGCTGAACATTTGAGAACAGTGCTGGAAAAGTTTAGGGAAGCAAAGCTGTATGCGAAATTTTCAAAATGTGAATTTTGGTTAGAAAGGGTGCAATTTTTGGGGCATATGATTGATTAGAAAGGGATATCAGTAGATCCAATGAAGATAGAGGCAGTGATTAATTGGGAACAACCAAAGACACCAACGGAGGTACGGAGTTTTCTTAGATTAGCCGGGTATTATAGAAGATTCGTTAAGGATTTTTTGAAGTTGTCAGGACCTCTGACTACTTTGACAAGGAAAGCTATGAAGGGAGTTTTATGGAACTCAAGAAAAGGTTATGTGAAGCACATGTGTTATCATTGCATGATGATACGGGAGGGTGCGTAATGTACAGTGACGCATCGCATAAGGGACTTGGTTGTGTATTGTTGCCGCACGGCAAGGTCATAGCTTACGCGTCAAGACAACTAAAAGACTATGAGAAAGAGTATCTTACCCATGACCTAGAATTGATAGCGGTGATTTTTTCTCTAAAGATGTGGAGACATACACAAATCACAAATGTCTGAAGTATATTTTCACTCAGAAGGATTTGAGTATGAGGCAAAGGAGGTGGTTAGAATTAATTAAAGATTATGATTGTGAAACTCTATACCCTCCGGGGAAAGCTAATGTTGTGGCCGACGCCTTAAATAGGAAGGGTCAAAAAATGTTAGAAATGATGATTGCTCAAGAAGAACTAATCAAGGAGATGGAAAGAATGAAAATAGAAGTAACGTATCCGATGGAGTCGAAAGAGAAATTAGAAATTATATGTCATAGAAGCTCATCAAACGTTATTGGATAAAGTAAAGGAAGCTCAAATTCAGGATCAGGAATTTAGTAAAATTAGAAAACGTATGTTTGATGGGCAAGAGACAAAATTCAAAATTTATAATAACGGATTACTCCGATTCGAAGGAAGAGCATGGATGCCATTGGTATCCAAATTGAAAGAAGAAATGTTACAAGAAGTGCACAATTCGAGGTATTTAATTCATCCGAGAAGCACGAAGATGTATCAAGATCTTCATCAACACTTTTGGTGGCCCAATATGAAGAAAGACGTGACAAAATGCGTTAGTAAACGTCTAACTTGTCAAAGATTTAAGAAGGAACATCAGAGATCTAGTGGGCTGTTACAACCCTTAGAGATTCCAGAATAGAAGTATGAGCACATTACAATGAATTTTGTGGTGGGACTTCCAACTAAGTAGAATGGTTATGATGCAATATGGGTGTTAGTGGATCTACTAACAAAATCTGCACACTTCTTGTCAATCAAGAGCAAATTCAACTTGGATCAACTAGCAAAACTTTATGTGAAGGAGATTGTGTCTAGACATAGAGTTCAAGTATCGATTGTTTCAGATCGAGATCCGTGATTCACATCAAACTTTTAGAAGAGTTTCGAAGAGCGTATGGGCACGCTGTTGAGGTTGAGTACAACGTATATCCTCAAATAGATAGGCAGAGTGAACGAACAATTCAAACGTTAGAAGATATGTTAAGGGCATGCGTGATGGATTTCAAGGGTAATTGGGATGACCAATTACCATTAGTTGAATTCGAATATAACATCAGTTATCATGCGAGTATTGGTATGCCACCTTATGAGGCATTGTATGAAAGAAAATGCAGAACACCTTATGTTGGAATGAGGTAGGAGAACGTAAACTTGTGGGATCAGAAATAGTGCAATAGACTGTAGAGATTGTCACTGTGATAAGATCAAGGCTCATAGCAGCACAAGACAGACAAAAAAAGTATGCAAACATGCATCGACAGAAGAGAGACTTTGAAGTAGGATCCTATGTATTTTTGAAGGTATCTCCCTAGAAAGGGAAAATCAGATTTAGATAGAAGGAAAGCTAAGTCCAAGATTCATCAAACCATTTGAAGTGTTGAAAATGATAGGAAATGTAGCTTACACAGTAAAGTTACCTCCAGAGTTAGAGCATATACACAACGTATTTCACGAATCGGTATTTAGGCCGTATAAGCTGGACTATAAACATGTAATAGAATATAAACCTATTCAGATTGAAAAGTACTTAGCTTACGAAGAAACTCTTATTCAAATTATTGACGGGAATGAGTAAATTTTAAGAAACAAAGTAATATCTTCTGTAAATATAGTCTGGAGAAACCAAAATATTGAGGAAGCAACATGGGAGCTAAAAGAGAAAATAAAAAATAAAATTATCTGAATCTATTTGTGTAACCTTATAATAGTGATTATGGGGACAGAATCCTTATATGGAGGGAATAATGTAATGATATGTAAATTCAATAATGTTGTAAATATTATAATTAAATAATGAAATTAAAATTTAGAAGTGTGACAAATGTTTTGAGATAAACAAGTTATGTATTAATTGATTATAAAATAATTTTTAAGCAAAGTGCATTTAATTTGGATTAAAGAGGACTTGAAATGGATTAAAAGTAATCAAGAAAGAATTAATTAAACAAAGATTGTCTAGGATTTTTGAGAATTGTCCAAAGTACCCTTAACAATTTAAGAAATGACCATGGTGTCTTATGTTGGTGTGTAATGTCCGTAATGCCATTAATGATTGATGAGAAGTGACTTGCATGCCCCTAACTATGCTTAGTTAAGTTAAACCAAAGGAGAGTTAGTTGTTGGAAATATACATACAATTTATGTATGTATATATTTTTCAAGTATAAGCTAGGATATTATCACAATTCATTTCAAAAGTTGTTAAGTTGTGAAAGTTCTTATAGAGAGAAAGAAGAAGAAGCTAGGGTTGTCTTACAACTTGAGAGATTTCATAAGAGGTGTTCAAAAGAAGTAAAACTAGCCATCAAAGTGGATCATCCTTCCTTAGAAAGCTTCATAGCAAAAAAAAAAAAAAGAGCACAAATAAGGTTTAAAAGTGTTCTTGTCCTAAAACTCATCATTGTTGTGTTTAGATTCAAGGTTATATGTAGTCATGCATGTATTTGTAGTTAAAAGTAGTATTTATGTGAGTTATGTGCTACATGAATGGTTCATGAAGAAACCTTAAGCATTAATGTTGTATTACAAAAGTGGTAGGTGTATACATGCATGTATTCATGGCTAGAAAGTATAGTTTGAAGAAGATCATGTGCTAAATGTTGATAGATGTGGTGAAACCCTAGATTATGCATGTAAACCAAATCAAAGTTGGTAACATGTTTTAGAAGGTGTATATAGATGTTACATGAACATATAAAGTTAGTAAATAAGCTTATGATAGTGTATATGGTGTATGGAGTTCAGTAACTCAAGTATGAGTTTAAGAGTCAATTTTGTTAAGTTGACAAAATTCTACCAAAGGGTATTTTTGGTCATTTTGTGTAATTAAAGGTAAAATTAAGCTAAATAACTAAGTTTTATATTAATACTTGTGTTTGTGTCAATTTGGTGGTCATTTGGTGTTTATGACGATAAAAGTGAATTTTAGATGTTTAAAAACGTTTGTCGGCACCTAAAATGAAATTTTTGGAAAAATATGGTCATTTGAAAACTTTTAATATTTTTGAAGACCTAGGCAATATGTTATATATGCTAAATCATGTGTTAGAATCAAGTTTTGTAAAAAAATGGCCAAAAATAACATGAAAATAAGAATAAAAAAAATTTCTGAAAAAAATTGATTCTATAGCATTGCGCCGGGGTGAGGTCTTTTGAACTAAATCCTGCGTCAGGGCATAGTACAACTAAGAAGAATTCGCTGGGGGCGTACCTAAAATGGAATTTTTGGAAAAATAGGGTCACTTGAAAACTTCTAATGTTTTTGAAGACCTAGGCAAGTCATATATATGTTATGTATGCTAAATCGTGTGTTGGAATCAAGTTTTGTAAAAATGGGCCAAAAATAACATTAAAATTGGAATGAAAATTTTTCCGAAAAAAAACTGATTTTGCAGCACTGCGTCGAGACAAGGTCTTTTGAACTAAACACTGCGCCGAGGCGTAATACATTTAAGAAGAGTTCGCGGGGGGAGATGCCAATCGGCGCCGGGCACAGTCCAACTGAGAGGATCTCATGACCAGCGAAGAGTCTAGTATAAAACACTTGGCGGAGGCGAGATGTCCTGATTTTCAATTTTTTTTTATTTTAATCTGAAATGAAATGTTTTAATATTATATGATACAGACATGTATTGTAAACTATAAATTGATAAGAATGATTAATATGGTAGGTATTAGGGTATAAGTGAATGACATGTTAAGGTACATTTATAGATAAATAGTAATTTGTATGTCAAGGTAAAGCATGTAACTAATGCATGGACCATTATTATTATGGTTGTGTAGGACATAAACGGGATAAGATATTAACGGTAAAAGTAAATGAGGATAAAGGCAAGTGTTCAATTCGAACTCTCTTTTGTAGTTCCTTGAACAATGATTTATGCCATGTATTCCTATAAGTCATTTTGAAATTTATTCATCGTTGAACTGTTTTAAGAAAGGTCGATATCAATCTTGATCTGGCTAGACATATGTGATAGAAGTTATATATTATGGAATATTTATAGTTAATCAGTTAGACGTGAGCACCAGATCTGCTATAGGAAATATAGAGAGTTGAAGGCGTCACAGTCATTAACAATTTTCTCTTATGGCAAAATAGTCATTACCTTATCACTAGGAAACTTCCTATAAATTTCCTCCAAGGACAAAATGGTCATCAAGAATTTTCTCTTAGGGTAAAATAGTCATTACCTCATCACTAGAAAGCTACCTAAAAAAAAATTTTAAGGACAGAATGGTCATTAAAAATTTGTTCTCAAGGCAAAATAGTCATTACCTCATTACTAGGAAACTTCCTAGAAATTTGTAATGACCGCGAATATTTTAAGTTATATAAATGAAATTAATTATTGATAAATTAAATTTTGTGCGATTAAATTAAATCATTATATAATAGCTTGGTTTATTTAATTATGTGACATAATTAATATTAGGGCTACTATTGGTTTTAATTTAAAAAGGAGCCTAATATAAATTAATGTGGGAATTAAATTAAAACCTAATCAATAGTCCACTTAAATTAGTTGCTTAGCAAGTCTAATTAGATTATGTGTTTATTAATGATGTATTTAATTAAGTATCATGTGATTTAATTAATAATCCGATCAAGCTAACTTTCTAGCCAATTGATTAATTAATGCAAGGCCCAAGTATTTAATTAAAATTAAGCCCAAATGAAATGTGACATAGGCCCAATGAAATTAATTAAATTAAGATTCAAACATAGCAAATTAAATGTGTGTTGGTGAGTATATATATATATGTATCTATATATATATTTTACTAACTCATTTTGGACATTAAATGAAAGGGGAATAAAACAATTATTGGACCATCTTGCCCCTCAAAAATCTGCAGCGTTAGTGGACTTTAATGAGCTGATTTCTTGTTCCTTTTAGTGGCTCGAGGTATTGGTAAAAGCAAAGAATTAATACAAGTTAGTAGGCCTATGCTTGGTTGATGTGAATGATGTGTATACTTACATAATTTGTAAGTATACACAACAACTAATACACTCACTCTCTCCTATCATCCATCATCTTATATTTCATCTACCAAGTTGCTAGAGAGTAAAAGAGTTCGAGAGAAAAGAAGAGTTGAAAGCAAAATTGAGAGAAAGTAAGAGAAATGAAGAGAAACCCTAGAAAATCAAGATCAAGCAAGAAGGAAGATCATCAACCATACCAAGGTGGATCATCCATTGCTAGTCCAGTTCCTATCTAGAAGAAAGAAAGCAAAAAAAGGGTTTAAAAGTGTTCTAAGCTTTAACTTTTCTTTAAACTATGTTCTAAATGTGTTTTAAGTGATTTTATTGGTCAAAAATGTGTTTTGATGGTAGAAACCTATTTTCCAAATTCTTGATGATTAAAACCATGCTATACTAGTATATCTAGAGTTTAATATGAGTTTTGGTATTCATTTATGTGGAAAAGCTTAACAAGACATGAAAGCGGTTTTTACCGAAAAATACTATTCTGGACAGTTTGTTCCCGGAGTTACTGTTCACATTCCGTAACTCGTTTTTGTGATCCGTCAGTTTTGGATGGTAGGTCTATCAGATAAGAAGAGATTCCAAGTGGAACGACCGAAAAATATTAAACGAACGATTTATGGTGATTTTTCTAGCAAAACAGTTTTTACCGGCAAAAGCCATAAAACCTACTGTCCCGAAAATCGAAGGACCTGTTTTGGCCACTTTCGTTACTCTAAAAATTCAAAAAAAATTATATGTGGTACTATATGGTAATAAGCAGCCACTGCAAAAAAATGAGCTCATTCTGATCTCGGATGAGTGAGTTATGACTCGACGTTTCTTTACAACTTAAAAGAGAATTACAGTTATAACTTGAGTGGTATAACTCCAAAGCTTATGAAATGTTTACTAGAGATTTTATATGATGGAAGGAGGCTTCATATTAATTTTAGTATTTTTTGGATAAAAACTCAAATTTTAATAAATCCTGCAAATTTCAGACAGTTGGCTTTTTGAAAAAATAGCAAATGATGTTGAAAAATTAAAAGAAAATTATTTTGTGTGTAAAATTAAATACACTAAAGATATCCAAGATGTAAAAAAAAAAATAAGTCAATTAAGTATTTTTAATAAATACAATTGACTTAAGAAAAATAAGGATAATTGAATAAAATAATTATGTATCGTTAAATTTTAATTAAATAATACATAAAAGTAATTTATTTTTTATTTACCTAATAATAAATATTAAAGTAATTAAAAAAATTAGACTCATTATTTATTATTTAAATGCTAAATAATGAATAAAGTAAATGAATAAAGAAGTGAATAAAATAATTAAACAATTTAGTTTAATTGTTTAAAGTTTTTAAATATTATTAAATGATTGAAATATTATTAAATAATAATAGTAGTTAAGTTATTATTAAATTATTATTAAATAATTAAGAATAATAGTAAATGATTAAATTATTAAACAATAATAATAAATGATTAAATTATTATTAAATGATTAATAATAATAGTAACACATTAAATTATTATTAATTGATTAATAATAATAGTAAGTAATTAAATTATTATTAAATGATTAATAATAATAGTACCTCATTAAATTATTATTAAATGATTAATAATAATAGTACCTCATGAAATTATTAGTAAATGAGTAATAATAATAGTAAGTCATTAAATTATTATCAAATGATTAATAATAATGTTAAGTAATTAAATTATTATTAAATGATTAATAATAATAGTACCTCATTAAATTATTAGTAAATGAGTAATAATAATAGTAACTCATTAAATTATTATTAAATAATTAATAATAATGTTAAGAAATTAAATTATTATTAAATAATTAATAATAATAGTAACTCATTAAATTATTATTAAATGATTAATAATAATAGTAGGTATTCAATTTTGATGATATTAATTTATTAATAAAATTTCTAAATGAACTTGATATTAATAATATTATTTGGTAATTAAAATATTATCCAAGTGTGATAATATTGTCGTGTAAGCTACGTGTTGTTAAATAGAGGATTATGTGCTTAAGTAGCAGTCTGTATGATTGTAATATATGAATCTCTATGTGTTATACTAATTAAAAGATAAACCTATTTAATACTAGGTCTATCAAAGGCTGTAATTTAAGTTGTGTGAACTGTAGTCAACAATCAAGACAAGTTTCCAAAGTCAAACTCGAGCTATTATTTTTTAACATGTTAATGGTTTCATTATCGTTAATTATTCCATGTAAAGTAGGTATTGACATTCGCACGTTGGTGTATTTGAAATCTATATTCTATCATTGAACAAGTAAATTATTTAAAGTTCTTTATTTCATGAATTGTTCAAGAATTGGTCTACGCCATTTATTTCGGGTAGACATATAAAGGAAATGTTTTTAAAAGCTATTCTAAACCAATTGATTAGTGCGGAAGTCTTGTGCTGGAGAACAAACCCTAAATGGGGAATTATAAGTGTTATTATCCGACACGGTCAGAGTTTAATGTTATGCATACACATGGTGTACGAGAGGCTGATCCCCTCAAGTACAACTTGATTTATAAAAGGATAAATCGAAAGATTGATTTCTTGAAAATGTCGGTTGTACCACTCAGTAGTAAACAATCATCTTTCATTCCTTTATTTGAATTTTGATTATCTTATCAGTTATTTCATCAACTTCTATAAAATGTTGAGCAGTCTCTCTATTCGCAGTTATTCATGATATACCTGTATTAATTATTTTAAACTTGCTGAGCATATAAGTTGCTCACTTTTGTTATATATATCATGAACTAATTGCAGTTAGGTCTGAGCATTCCAAGAAGAACAAAGGTAATGACAAGCTTTAAGAATAGTTTAAATAATTCTATTTCTGTTTTGTAAATCATGGAACCCTGTTTGTATTAATAGGATCGTCATGAGGTATTTTATTAAGGTTGAGACCTTGGGACCGTAGTAAACCTTTTGTAATGAACAACTTATGTTTATTTATTCCACATTTAGTAATATATGTTGTTTAGAAGTGATGTATGTATTTGATCGTGAGCACTGAATACGAGGTTGAGACAACCCGGATTTGGAGGCGTCACAGGTTGGTATCAGAGCCGTAGGTTATAAACTTTGGGAATTATGAAACCTAGGTTATAACCTTAGAATTAAACTCATATAGAGTACTCTAGGATGATGGGTCGAGGAGATCCATTGAGTTGCATTAAGTCTAGAGATGGATTGTGGAGATTCATCGAGCCGATGTTATACAAAATAAAATATTAGTTAATTTCATCAATGAATATATTTTATTATGATACTGATATGCTGTCGTTTTTTCTTTTTATCTGTGGTTATAGGATGCCTAAGGTAGGTCAGACGAGCTAGCCAACAGAAGAAGAGTTCATAGATATATACATATGTGGATACGGTTCAGCCACTGGTTGTTGCACCTGAGGAGGATCACGTGGCTGATGTTGAGGAACCAGTTAGGGGCGGGGTAATGAGGCCACATAGTGAAGATGACACAGAGGAGCAGCAGACTGCCGAGGAGGAGTCAGCTGAGTATGCAGATGGCATGGGCACGACTGCTAGTGACATCATAGAAGAGCTGACCACTAGGAATGATGAGCTAGAGGATAGAATTCATCATCTAGAGGAGCAGAACCAAGTTCACTAGGAGATGAAGGACCAGTATAAGGATGTGGCATATCATCTAGAGGATAAGATGAGGGGGATGAAGGCACAGCTGCAAGGGTATGAGCACTCCGCATAGCAATTAGGGCCCTTGTTACATCAGATGGTGGCTAGGAATATAGAGCTGAAAGAGGAGAAAGATCAGGCAGAGTTGAGTCTGACAGAGTTATAGGTAGAGCATGAGGCCATGAAGGCCAAATTTGATCTTGAGATAGCGGACAAGATCCAAATTCATGATGAGTGGATGACAGCTACCAAGAGAGTGGAGGAGCTAGAGAGGGAGGTTCGAACTCGGGCAATCAGGATTGATCGTCTGAACTTTATGTTTGGTACTGCCTTCCAGAGGATGAGGCATAGGATTCGAATGTATCCTCAGGAGGTGGACCTCCACAAGCGCACTATCAGTCGCCATAGAGCGGACATAATAGCCCAGCAGGAGCATGAGGATGCTATCTTCAGGGGCCTGTAGTATCTCCATAGTCTTGTTATGTATATAGATGCAGTTAGTTCCTACTTTTGATTATAGTAAGGACGAATATATGTTGTAAATCCCATTACTTTTGTTTTGACTTGGGATAGTATTAGACCCCGACTTTTGTTTGTCATAGGGATAGCTTGGTTTAAATTCTCTATTTCTGTTCTGAGGGGATAACCATTGGTTAGTATTAGCATTTATAGCAGTATGCCACAGGTTACCGGATGTATTTAAAACAGTGGTATATGAATATAAATGCAGTTATTGATATCTATTTGGGATTTTTGATTGAGTTGCGCTTTACCTGTTAAATGCATGCATAAATGAAATGTGGCATGGAATGTAAAGACACAGAATAATAACATAAGGTTTTGTTTATATCAGACAATGTCGCCTAGAAGAAGAAACCAAGTTCCACGTGTAGAAGAATCCGTTAATAATGACGGGGGTCCAGCAGACCCTATGCAGGTATTTGCAGCCATGATCGCAGGGTACATGCAGAATAGACCGCTGTTGGTGGTACCACCAGTAGTATCGCCAGTAGTAGAGCAGTCAGGGGCTCACTTGGCTAATTTCAAGGATTTCAAATTGATAGGACCGATGGAGTTTCGCGGGACTACTGATCCCATTGAAGCCCAGACTTGGGTGGAAGAGATGGAAAAAGTGTTTGAGGATGTAAGGGTGGCCGACGAACAACTGACGTCATTCGCCACTTGCATGCTGAAGGGTGAATCGAATTACTGGTGGAAGACAAATAAGAATAGAGCCTGAGAATGAGTAATTACGTGGGTACGTTTCAAGGAGCTGTTCTTCGAGAATTATTTCCCAGAGAGTATGTAAGCAAGGATGGAAGTGAAATTCCTGGAACTGAAATAAGGGAGCATGACAGTTGTTGACTATGCTACAAGATTCAATAAACTGGCCAGATTTGCGCCGAAACAGGTAGATACGGAAGTCAGAAGAGCTCGGAGGTCTGAACAAGGACTGAAGCCTTGGGTTTATGGGAAGGTAGCTGTGCTACAAATCAACACATTCTTGTCATTCCTGGAGAAAGCCCTAATTGCTGAGGGAGGAAATGAAGCAGAGACCAATTATCAACAAAATCACAAGAAGAAAGGCCACTAAGGGCTCAAGGAAGGGATTAGTAGTGGAGGAAGCAATCCGCACAAACAAAAATGGAGCGACAATCAAAGCTCGGGAGAGCCATCAAGCGAGACTAAGCAAGGCAACAAGTGCAATAAGTGTGAAGAGTCCTCGAGGGAGTGTATGCGGGGTAAGGGAGTTTGCTTCAACTGCAGACAACCGTGTCATTTTGCTCCCTAATGCCCAAATGCCAAATAAGGGGACTATTTCTATTGTGGTGCTTCCGACCATCAGAAAAAGGATTGTCTAAAATGAAAGATCGACTCAGGCAGTGTCAGTCAAGGGAACAACCGTAAGCTAACGGTTTGAGGCCCAGCACCACAAAACAGGCTAGTGGCACGTACTTTCAACATGACCATACAAGATGCGATGGAGTCCAAGGAGGTGGAGTCAGTTATTATTCCGATCAATGATATTAATGCATATATATTATTTGATTCGGGTGCTACCGTTCATTCGTATTAGGTGAATTTGCTAGTCGATTAAAATTTCCCCGTGAAAAATTAAAGAACCCAATGAATGTAGAGGTAGCAAATAAAGAAGTGATCCCTGTAGATTATATATATATAAATTGTTATGCCGAGATACTGGAACATAAACTGTGTGTGAATTTAATTCCGATACATCTAGGAGAGTTTTACGTGATCTTGGGAATGGATTGGTTATTTAATCATGGAGTTGTGATTGACTGTCAAAAGAAAAGGATACACCCGAAAACTCCAAATAAGTCTAAAGTCGTATTATATGGGAGTAAATCGTCAAGATAATCGTGTTGTATGATGATGATGATGCAAGCAAGGAGGTTGCATAGGTTATCTGGCCCATGTAGTTAATACTCAAAGAGAAGGGGGAGAAATGGGACAGATACCTATGGTAAGGGAATTCTCAGGTGTTTTTCCGGATGAGTTGCCAGGTTTATTGTCGGACAGAGAGGTGGAGTTTGTAATCGACTTAGCACCGGGGACCGCACCAATATCGAAAGCACCATATAGGATTGCCCCGATGGAATTGAAGGAATTGATGATACAGTTGAAAGAGTTGTAAGAGAAGAAGTACATTCAGCTGAGTGTATCTCCGTGAGGAGCACCAGTGCTATTTGTAAAAAAGAAGGATAGATCGTTAAGGCTTTGTGTCAATTATAGGGACTTAAACAAGGTCACCATTAATAATAAGTACCTGTTGCCCAGGAAGATCGATGATCTGTTTGATCAGCTTAAGAGGGCTAAGTACTTTTGAAAAATTGACTTGAGGACTGGTTATCATCAGCTGAAGGTGAGATCGGGAGACGTACCAAAGACAGCCTTTAAGACTCGATACGGTCACTTTGAGTTCCTGGTGATGTCTTTTGGACTGACAAATGCGCCAACAGTATTTATAGACATGATAAACAGAGTATTCAAACAGTACTGAGATAAGTTTGTTGTTGTGTTTATCGATGATATACTGGTGTATTCAAAGACGGAGGAAGAACACACAGAACATTTGAGAATAGTATTGGAGACATTAAGGAGGGAACAACTATACGTCAAGTTCTCCAAGTGCGAGTTTTGGTTACAAAGGGTAGAGTTTTTGGGACACATCATCGACAAGGAGGGTGTTTTAGTGGATCCTGCAAAGGTAAAGTCAGTTATCAACTGGGAACAGCCGAAGACTCCAACAGAGATCAGAAGTTACTTGGGATTAGTGGGATACTATCGGAGATTCATCAAGGACTTTTCAAATCTAGCATCGCCGTTAACCAATCTGACAAGGAAGACAGTAAAGTTTGTATGGACGGATAAGTGTGAAGAAAGCTTTAGGGAATTAAAAAAGAGGCTTAGTTAAGCACCAGTGTTATCCTTGCCTGATGATAAAGGGGGATTCGTGGTTTATAGTGATGCGTCACTCAAGGGTCTTAGTTGTGTACTAATGCAGCATGACAAGGTCATCGCTTACACGTCATGCCAGTTAAAAGATTATGAGAAGGGATATCTGACCCACGATTTGGAACTGGCAGCAATAGGTTTTACTTTGAAGATCTGGAGGCACTATCTGTATGGAGAGAAGTGCAAGATATACACAGACCACAAAAGTTTGAAGTATATCTTCACTCAAAAGGAGCTGAATATGAGGCAGAGACGATGGTTGGAATTGATCAAGGACTACGATTGTGAGATTCTGTACCATCCCAGTAAAGTCAATGTTGTAGCTGATGCTCTGAGCAGAAAGGGCAAGGAAAAATTGTTAATATTAACAATGCAAGAGGAATTAATCAAGGATATGGAAAGATTGGAGTTAGAACTCAAGTATTCAAAGGAGGCAGACGAGAAACTGTTTGCAATAGAGGCGAACCCAACTTTATTGGACAAGATAAAAGAGGCTCAAGAGGGTGATGAGGAATGCATTGACATTAAGAAGCGGCTATCCGAATGTGAGGAATTAAAGTACTCAGTGGATGGCACAGGGTTAATCCGATTCGAAGGAAGAGTTTGGTTACCATTGATTCCAGAATTGAGAGAAGAAATTTTATAGGAGACACACAGCACGAGATATACAATACATCGGGGTAGTACCAAGATGTATCAAGATCTACAGCGGTATTTGTGGTGGCCTAACATGGAGAGGGAAGTGGCTGAGTGTGTTAGCAGGTGTTTAACTTGCCAGAGGATTAGAGCGGAACATCAGAAACTGGGTGGACTGTTACAACCTTTGGAGATTCCGGAGTGGAAATGGGAACATATCACAATGGATTTTGTGGTAGGACTTCCAGCAACTCAAAAGGGGTACAATGTGATCTGGGTGATCATGGATCGTTTGACCAAGCCTGCACATTTTCTACCGATCAAAATCAGGTATAACTTGGGGCAGCTGGCAAAGCTACATGTTAAAGAAATTATGTAGCAACATGGAGTGCCGGTGTCTATAGTATCTGATAGAGATCCGCGCTTCACATCAAATTTCTGTAGGAGCCTACAGGAAAGGATGGGGACGCAATTAAGGTTGAGTACCACGTATCATCCCCAAACTGATGGGCAGAGCGAGCGAACAATTCAAACACTGGAAGATATGTTGAGAGAATGTGTGATGGATTTTAAAGGCAGTTGGGATGATCAACTACCATTAGTGGAGCTTTCATATAATAACAGTTATCATGCAAGTATTGGCATACCGCCTTATAAAGCACTGTATAGGAGAAAGTGTAGAATGCCCCTGTGCTGGGATGAAGTTGGTGAACGGAGACTGTAGGGACCCAAACTGGTACAGCAGACCATGGATGTGATCAAAGTTATAAGAGCTCGTTTGGTTGCGACACAGGATCTGCAAAAGAAGTACGTAGATTTACATCGTCAGAAAAGGAACTTCGAGGTGGGAAATTTTGTATTTCTAAAAGTATCTCCATGGAAAGGGAAGATCATATTTGGAAGGAAGGGGAAATTGAGCCCTAGATTCATCGGACCATTTGAAATTTTGAAGCGAGTCGGTGAGGTGGCGTACGAGGTAGTCTTACCTCCATAACTTGAGCATATTCACAACGTGTTTCATGTTTCACTGTTGCGACCTTATAAACCTGACTACAAGCACGTGATATCCTATGAACCAATTCAAGTGGAAAAAGATCTGTCGTATGAAGAAATTCCTATCCTGATACTAGATAGGAAGGAGCAAACACTAAGGAATAAGGTCATACATTTAGTCAAGGTTCTTTGGAAGAACCACACAGTTGAGGAAGTTACGTGAGAACTAAAAGAAAAGATGAGGATGAATTACCCGCATCTTTGTGAGTAACCTTATGTTGAAATTCCGGGAACAGAATTCTTATAAGGGGGGGAGGGGGACAATGTAATGACCGCGAATATTTTAACCTATATAAATGAAATTAATTATTGATAAATTAAATTTTGTGCGATTAAATTAAATCATTATATGACAACTTGGTTTATTTAATTATTTGACATAATTAATATTAGGGCTACCATTGGTTTTAATTTAAATAGAAGCCTAATATAAATTAATGTGGGAATTAAATTAAAACCCTAATCAATAGTCCACTTAAATTAGTTGCTTAGCAAGTCTAATTAGATTATGTGTTTATTAATGATGTATTTAATTAAGTATCATGTGATTTAATTAATAATCCGATCAAGCTAATTTCCAAGCCAATTGATTAATTAATGCAAGGCCCAAGTATTTAATTAAAATTGAACCCAAATGAAATGTGACACAGGCTCAATGGACCATCTTGCCCCTTAAAAATCTGCAGCATTAGTGGACTTTAATGAGCTGATTTCTTGCTTCTTTTAGTTGCTCAAGATATTGGTAGAAGCAAGGAATTAATACAAGCTAATAGACCTATGCTTGGTTGATGTGAATGATGTGTATACTTACATAATTTGTAAGTTTGTAAGTATACACAACAACTAATACACCCACTCTCTCCTATCATCCATCATCTTATTTTTAATCTACCAAGTTGCTAGAGAGCAAAAGAGTTTCAGAGAAAAGAAGAGTTGAGAGCAAAATAGAGAGAAAGTAAGAGAAAGGAAGATAAACCCTAGAAAATCAAGATCAAGCAAGAAGGAAGATCATCAACCATGCCAAGGTGGATTATCCATTGCTAGTCAAGTTCCTATCTAGAAGAAAGAAAGCAACAAAAATGTTTAGAAGTGTTCTAAGCTTTAACTTTTCTTTAAACTATGTTCTAAATGTGTTTTAAGTGATTTTATTGGTCAAAAATGTGTTTTGATGTTAGAAAATTATTATTTTAACTCTTGATGCTTAAACCATGCTAGGCTAGTATATCTAGAGTTTAATGGATTTAATATGAGTTTTGGTATTCATTTATGTGGAAAAGTTTAACAAAACATGAAAGCGGTTTTCACCGAAAAATACTATTCTGGACAGTCTGTTCCTGGAGTTACTGTTCACATTCCGTAACTCTTTTTTGTGATCCGTCAGTTTTGGATGGTAGGTCTATCAGATAAGAAGAGATTCCAAGTGGAACGAATGAAAAATATTAAACAAAAGATTTATGGTGATTTTTCTAGCAAATCAGTTTTTACCGGCAAAAGCCACAAAACCTACTGTCCCGAGAATTGAAGGACCTGTTTTGGCCACTTTCGTTACTCTAAAAATTCCAAAAATTTTATATGTGGTACTATATGGTAATAAGCAGCCACTGTAAAAAAAATGAGCTCATTCCGATCTCGGATGAGTGAGTTATGACTCGACGTTTCTTTACAAGTTAAAAGAGAATTGTAGTTATAACTTGAGTGGTATAACTCCAAAGCTTATGAAATGTTTACTGGAGGTTTTATATGATGGAAGGAGGCTTCCATATAAATTTTAGTATTTTTGGATAAAAACTCAATTTTTAATAAATCCTGCAAATTTCAGACAGTTGACTTTTTGAAAAAATAGCAAATGAAGTTGGAAAATTAAAAGATAATTATTTTGTATATAAAATTAAATACACTAAGGATATCCAAGATGTAAAAAAATAATAAGTTAATGAAGTATTTTTAATAAATACAATTGACTTAAGGAAAATAAGGATAATTGAATAAAATAATTATGTATCATTTAATTTTAATTAAATAATACATAAAAGTAATTTATTTATTATTTACCTAATATTAAATATTAAGTAAGGTAATTAAAAAATTAGAGTCATTATTTATTATTTAAATGCTAAATAATGAATAAAGTAAATGAATGAAGAAGTGAATAAAATAATAAAATAATTTAGTTTAAGTGTTTAAAGTTTTTAAATATTATTAAATGATTGAAATATTATTAAATAATAATAGTAGTTAAGTTATTATTAAATTAATATTAAATAATTAACAATAATAGTAAATGATTAAATTATTAAACAATAATAATAAATGATTAAATTATTATTAAATGATTAATAATAATAGTAACACATTAAATTATTATTAATTAATTAATAATAATAATAGTAAGTAATTAAATTATTATTAGATGATTAATAATAATAGTACCTCATTAAATTATTATTAAATGATTAATAATAATAGTACCTCATTAAATTATTAGTAAATGAGTAATAATAATAGTAACTCATTAAATTATTATGAAATGATTAATAATAATGTTAAGTAATTATATTATTAATAATAATGGTAACTCATTAAATTATTAATAAATGATTAATAATAATAGTATGTATTCAATTTAGATGATATTAATTTATTATTAACATTTATAAATGAACTTGATATTAATAATATTATTTGGTAATTAAAATATTATCCAAGTGTGATAATATTGTCGTGTAAACTACGTGTTGTTAAATAGAGGATTATGTGCTTAAGTAGCAGTCTGTATGATAGTAATATATGAATCTCTATGTGCTATACTAATTGAAAGATAAACCTATTTAATACTAGGTCTATCAAAGGCTATAATTTAAGTTGTGTGAGTTGTAGTCAACAACCGAGGCAAGTTTCCTAACTCAAACTCGAGCTATTATTTTTTAGCATGTTAATGGTTTGATTATCGTTAATTATTCCATATATATGCAAGTATTAACATTCACACGTTGGTGTATTTGAAATCTATGTTTTATCACTGGAGAAGTAAATTATTTAAAATTCTTTATTTCATGAACTGTTCAAGAATTGGTCTACACCATTTGTTTCGGGTAGACATGTAAAGTAAATATTTTTAAAAGCTATTCATAACCAATTGATTGGTGCATAAGTCTTGTACTGAGAGAACAAACCCTAAATGAGAAATTATAAGTATCATTGTTCGACAAGGTCAGAGTTTAATGTTATGCATACACATGGTATACGAGAGGCTGATCCCCTCAAGTACAAACTGATTTATAAAAGGATATATCGAAAGATTGATTTCATGAAAATGTTCATAGTCGGTTAGACCACTCAGTAGTAAACAATCATCTTTCATTCCTTCATTTGAATTTTGATTATCATATTAGTTATTTCGTCAACTTTTATAAAATGTTGAGCATTCTCTTTATTCGTAGTTATTTATGATATGTCTGTATTAATTTTTTTTAAACTTGCTGAGCATATTAGTTGCTCACTCTTGCTATATATATCATGAACTAATTGCAGTTAGGCCTAAGCATTCCAAGAAGGACAAAGGCAAGGGCAAACTTTAAGAATAGTTTAAATAATTCTATTTATGTTTTATAAATCATGGAACCCTGTTTGTATTAATAGGATCGTCATGAGGTATTTTATTAAGGTTAAGACCTTGGGACCGTAATAAACCTTTTGTAATGAACAACTTATGTTTATTTATTCCGCATTCAGTAATATATGTTGTTTAAAGGTGTTGTATATATTTGATCGTGAGCACTGAATATGAGGTTAAGGTAACCTGGATTTGGGGGCGTCACAGAATTTCGTAACAATTTTCACCAATCTTCTCCCCCTAGTGGGCCCCACTAACTCGGCCCTACCTCTTCCAAATTTTCGTTCATTTTTCCTTTTCCTTTTAATCGCATACTTGCACCTTTAAATACACACACACACACACAAATATATATATATATATATATATATATATATATATATATATATATATATATATATATATATATATATATATCACATGCCACATCATTTGGACTTACTAAATTAAACTATCATTGGACTTCTTCGTTGGACTTGACACAAGTTTTACTCAAATAACTTGGGTTATCTTAATTCTCTACAATTTGGGCTTGAAACTTACCAATATTTTAAAGTTTGGCTTAGTTATTCTTTTCCCATTATACATGACACAAGAATTCATTGGACTTCTTTTTATTTTTAGGTTTGGGTCAATTTAACATTCTCTACAATCTTGCAAGACTCTAATAATGCTATAAGAATTGGGCCAATTAAGTCTTCCGTACAAGACACATTATAAACACATAAATGGGCTTGTTTAATTTCCATCATAAGCCTTAGCTTATATGTTACCTAATTATTAATTTGACTAACTTTAATCCATTTATTGGACCTAACTCCATAACCTCATAATTAAGCTACTCACTTAATTAATCCAAATCTTTAACATTGTCACTCAAGGTCAACTTTTAAGTTTTGTTAATTAATAGCAAAAGCTTTTAACTTATTTTCATATAATTAGCTTAATTAATTATTCCCCTTGGCTTTCCTTAGCGTTCCATATTCAACTAATTAATTATTAACTTTGTTGACTATTAAATTACTTCTCTTATCCCTTGTTTGGCCAAAAATATATAGCACAAACCTATATAAATATATGCACACGCACACACACACATTCACTTCATCGTAAGAATAATTTTTCAACTGAAATTCATTTCATTAATAAACTTTCTTACATAACTCTCGCTAAAATATTCCTTGAATTTTTTTTGTTATTATTTTCTTCTTTTCCCATTACAAGGATTTTGTTTATTAGAATCACTATTACCGAATTGTTCTAACTCGGTTTTCTTTCAATCTCTTATATATTCTTTTTCATCGAATAATCTTATCGAATTACCTTAACATAAGTATTACATTACATCTTTTTCCATTTACCCCTTCCTTTTAAATTCATAGAAGAAAATCTTTTCTTAGCCCAAGTCTTATCTGACTTGCCTTAGCTCGTGACTACCTGTTTATATTCAGGTATTAACATTTTCATCATCATATCTCTTATGCTCATATGTAAACTTTATTTTACATTACTCTACTGGGTACTATTGGCCTCATAATCCTTTGACTCGCTATTTTTTCTTTTGCTTTCATTAATTTGGACATAATACATACTATCCTCATACGATTCTAACATTTCCATACCTCCATATCTCTGCTTCTCACGACTTATCTTACATACCATTATTTCATTTCCCTCCTTTTTCATCTGTGACAGGGTCTAACATTAATATTTATACGAATAATCGTAATTTTTCAAAACTCTATATTACGGTATTCTTCCTACTTGTCATAAGACTTCCTCTATTGAAAACTTCTCATTACTTCTTCATTTCTCATTTCATACTTTCTAACGTGTTTGTCCTTTGTGTTTACTCCCTTTATTCTCTTTCAATAATAGTAAATTATATCTTATTATAAATTAATCGTCTATCGAGCCACTAAAATACCTTGCTTTAATGTCTACTCTACTAACCTCTCCTCATAACCCCCTTAGAGCCTTTTGCTCCTAAAAGTTTCTATTTACAAATTCTAACACATAAATTAGATTAAAATGTGTAATCATTTCTCTACACTACAATCACATTAATCATTTAAGATTATATTTACTAGCCTCATAAATATCTGAGATATTATATCATAAGTAGAAAAGATAAATGCAATCGTTCAGCTGCTAAGTTCTTCATAAGAGAGCTTTATTGCAAACTTAGCAACACCCCCTCAAACATCATCAATAACAACAAATAGCAAAGTCGACTTTAGATGGCTCACCTGATTCGGAGGAATCAGTCCATGTATGGGAAGGTTAAAGGTAACCTGAAAGACAGAGGTCTTCAAAGCTTAACTAAAAGACAAGTCTTTTTTGGCTTACTTGATTCATAAGAATCAAACCCAAAGGGGTTGGTTGAGGGATCCTGAAAACAGTGAATTTCAAAACCTTATGTAAGATGAGTCTTAAATGGCTCGCTTGATTCATAGGAATCAGACCTAGAGGGGTAGGTTGGGGGATCCTGAAGATAGAGTGGTTCAAAATCTCATATAGGTCGAGTTTTAATGGCTTGTTTGATTCAGTGAAATCAGTCCATGTGTCGGATGTAAGACCCCGACTTTTATTAAATAAAATTTAATTGTTTTTCATATATTATTCTGAAACAGTAAGGTGTTATATTGATAAAAGTTAAAATTTAAGGATATTATGTGCAAATTATATTATGTCGAGATATTCGATTTGTCGGAAAATATTCATTTTGTAGGGGAATATTTGATTCATACAGCGGCGCCGAAATAACTCTCCACAACTAATATTGTCATATATAATAAACGAAAGAAGTAACATTTTTAAATAAAAATGTCAATGATACTATCACTTTAAATTATTAAAATACTCAGTAATAAAAGAACAGTGACACATGATACTCCAAAATAGAACACGATATTACACAGTAGCACATGGTATTACATAGTAGCGCGTGATATTACATAGTAGCGCGTGATATTGTACAATATCTCATACTATTAATCTAATAAAGTGACTATTGTACAGTATTCATCAATAATTATTGTTATACAATATTTTATATTATTGAATCAATAATTATCACAGTAGTAAATGCATAGCATTTTGCATTATTGAACCAATAATTATCATTACACGGTATTTTATACTATTGAATCAATTATTGTTATTGCACTATAGTTTATATTATTGATCCAATAATTGTTATAGTATCTCATACATTATATTAAACTAATAATTATCATAGTAATGTATTTTGTCTTTTTATTTATTTATTATTGCATTATTGTTATCATTGTTATAATATTACTTTAATTATTATATTTCATTGTTTGTTGATATTTTAGGTATTATAAAATATTTTGGTAGAGGAAGAAATTAAAACTCGTGAAAAGAAAGGAATGTATATGTGGAAAAAGTTATCTAATAATAATAAAGCTATTTATTTTATTATAATATAATATATAAAGTTATTTATTTTATTATGAAATATTATAATATAATATTTTTTTTATTCATTCAATTACATGAATGAATTTCAAAGTTTTTAGCTGGCGTATTCTTTCTCCCATTTCAAAGATGGTGTGCCACCTATCGCACACACACCATTTCTTTTTGTCAAACTAGGTGTGTTCCTCCAACACATTTTGTCAAATTTTGTGTGCTCTCTTACACTATAAATATGTTGCTCAATTGAGCAACGAAGAACACACCAAAAACATAAAATTCTCCTACTAATAAATTGTGAGTATATTTTGAGTGTAGTAATGTTACTCTGAAGTTTTGGTAAAGTCAAAAGGAGTGCAAGAATTTTTCAAGTGAGCTTTTTCTTTAAATAGTAATATTTGCACAAATATTCACCTCACACGATATTCACAAATCTTCTTTTATAATACTCTTCTTTTAGAATATTTATTTTAAAAAAATTCTTTTAAAAATTTTTATTTTGAAATATTATTTTAAAAACTATTTTGAAGTTGTTATATTTTATTCTATACATTACACAAATTTATATTATGTAAACACTTTTGATAATTTCATAATATACGAGTTATTATACACTGTGAAATTTATATTTGGTAGTTACTAATTCAATTACATATATAATTATAGGTTGATCAACTTAATAGAAAACAGTATCTAGTCACGTGTTTAGGTAATTGATATCATTTTCTTTTATACTCTTAAACTTACTATGCTAAGTACTATTCGGTAAAATTCTTGAAATGATTATATATTTCTTAATAGTTTGCGCTTCATTTAATATCATTTCACATGAACCTTTCTATTTACCTGAATCTTTCTATTAAACTTTAACCGTTATTTTTGAACTATGAAATCATGAATATCATTATTGAATTTGACTCTACGTCATGTTGATAAGTTGAACCTATTAACTATTTGTCTTTACGTGAAATTGGTAAGTGTTGTTTTAGGCTAAATTACATACAAACCTCCCTTGTTATACTGGTTTGAGCGCTCTTTGATTTTCTCTAATAGTCTGTCTCCCAAGACCTTAGCAAAATATATATTCTCAAATTTGTTTTATTGGTATATTTCAACATTCTTCTAAATATATTACGATTCCGCCACTGGTGAAAAGACAATGGAACTAACATCTGTAGATTTTCATGCACAATAATTGTAGCTAATTTGCAATTAATATTTACATTTGTGTGTGTGTTTGTGAATAAAACTCAACTGTAGTTTATATGATTAACAACCTTCTAAAGTTATTAGCTAACAGATTATTATAATTAAATAAAAGCTGGGCTCAAATCTTTATAAGATACAAGCTTAATAACTCGTGTAGGCACAGACTAATTTGTTAAAAAATATTTTAAACTTGATGACATTTTTTCCTCAAATATATTTAACTAACAGAATATCATTCCCTTATTTAAAAGACAAAACACCATTCCTTTCTAGAAGAAAAAAAGAAAGAAAAAAAGAAAGAAAAACTCAAAGCATTGAAAATGGTTTCATAATTAGCACATGATGAATATTACAAGTAACTTTCCCATAATAATCTCAAAATGCATCCTATAATTTGACAAAACAAAAAGCTGGCAAACGTTTGGATACATTTGACCTTAACAAACCTAACATGTGGTCTTGAAATAAAATTAATATTTAATTTATATAGTTATCCAACACCTAACCTTATCAACATACACGTGTAACATATTCTTTCCATGCTGCAGCCTGTAGGCATGTAGCTCACACTTTTGCTTAGTACGTTGCTTTTTACTAATTTCGCTTAGAATTTTTTTAGACTTTTCCATTTTTTTTATTTATTATTTTACTCGTATATATGATAAATAAATATAATTTATTTATTTGAATTAAAAATAAAATAAAATAAAATTATATTAATTTATCTTATATAGAAATAAAATAAATAAATAAATGTAAAAGAACTCTTTAACTTATTCTTTTTCCCCCTTTTCGTTGCACCCTTGCCGTGCCGCTCATAAATCATGAGTGATATATTACACGATATATGTTACGTATGTTACCCTGCTAGCAGGTTCACAGATGATAACTCAGTCATAACAGCAAGCGGCGCCGCCTCGTCCCCCTATTTGTGCTGTTGTTCTGGTCGGCAGCTCTGTTAATGAATGTCAAATTCATCTTTATGTTGATTTAGAACTAGGAAATCTTAGTTTCATTGGGGGGGGGGGGGGGGGGGGGGGGGGAAAGAGAATGTCTCCCCCTTTCTTCCTGCTCTCATTATTCTCTTCTTCTAGTACTATTGAGGTCATATTGGTTCTAACTAGAAAAGAGTATATAGCTTTGATTTTTCATTTCCTTTTTGTGAATTAAAAACATTTAGTGAATTAGACCAATAATGTAATCCTTACCATTTATACAACTTCGATTTAAATTTGTTATGAATGAGTAATTTTTTGATTTTTTAATCCAAATTTAGTAGTATAACTCGTACGAATGAAAATGACTCGTTCGTATAGCATATTTAACGTAATTGAACTTATGACCAAAAGTCAAATTGGTTCAAACTCAATTAAATAATTCAGTACCAATGAAATTAATTCTTAATTAATTAAGAATCGACTCAAAATTGAGATCGTTTCATGGTTGGTTGTTATATATTAGTATTGTGTAATAAGGTATTTGCAATTAGAAGACCATCCTCATTTTTCTAAGTGTAAGTAGATCCATCCTCATTTTCTACTTTCTATTTTACCACAGGATTTTCTTATATCTCTTTTGAGTAATGGGGGCCTAAAAGCCTAAGAATTTATACTATGAATAATAAAGATGGTGCAGCGGAACAAAAAAAATAAAAAATAGACGTATACAAGATTTTCTTATACAATTGTCTAGGAAAATATTATATGATTGTTTAGGAAAATGCTATATTCGTGCTATATTTCCAGGATTTCTTCCTGTACTTGTAGTTTTACCTTGTTAGTACTTGTAGTTTTACCTTGTTATAAAAGAAGAAAAGGATTGCTAGAGTGCCCAAAATAATTGTGTTTGGATTGCACGGATATGCATCAAGTGATTGTACAATATAACAACTTGATGCTTGTCCAGATAATTCCGGCATAATATTTCTGGGCACCAAGGCTTCTCCAAACGGAGAAATAACATGCAATAAGCCTAGAAGATAATGAGGGGCTCCATAACACTTTGAATATAAAAACTATTAACGTCCTAAAATACAATTTCCACATCTTATTCCTTAAACGGAGGACTGAAAACCATGAAAAATAGAACTACTTGTTCTTTGCGAAAAACTGAAGACTGTGCAAACTCAATAGTATGGCATTTGAATTCATCGAACCATTAATTTGAATTCATCTTTCATCTATATATGTATGTTAAATACATAATTGAACTTTGTACATGTATTCATATTGTGAAAAAACAATAAAATTTAATTTTTAAAAACACAGGGCAGAATCCTAGGCTAACCTGTAAAACAAAATTTAGTTTACATTCTGCTGATGCTTGACCCGAGTGATATGCAGAATGATGTTGTTGTGCTAAACTGCTGGGAAGATCGAAATGACTCGTGGCCAAGAGGCAATGGTCTGTCAGGTAATATCGGGATATCGATATCACCTTCCAACATCTTTAAAGCATCAGAAATGGTAGGCCTAAGAGCCACCATTACATGTGCACACAGTATACCAACATGAACAAACCTTTCCATCACCGCCTTTGGTCCATTCTCTCTCATACACGCATCAAATATCGCATTTACATTTCCTGATTTCACATGATCCCATGCCCAATCAGTGATCAAAAGTGTAGAAGAAGATGATGCATCGAGAACTTTTCTTCCGCTCATAATCTCAAGAATTATGATGCCAAAGCTATAAACATCACTTTTCTCGGTTAGTTGTCCATAAAGGGCATATTCGGGTGCCAAGTATCCGTATGTGCCAGCTACCCTTGTTGTAAGATGAGACTGGCCTTCAGTACTTTGCTTAGCTAACCCAAAATCTGCCACTTTTGCTTTCAAATCCGCATCTAAAAGTACATTTGTAGACTTTATATCACGGTGATAAATGGCTGGTTTGATTCCATAGTGCAAATAAGCTAGCCCTTTCGCGACATCAAGAATAATATTCCTGCGTATCGGCCAACTCAAAGGTTGCCTACTAGAATTTGCTCTATTGTTGAACAAATGCTCATCAAGACTACCATTTGACATGAAATCGTAAACTAGATATCTTCTATTACCTCTAATGGCATCGCTTGTAACACAAAAGCCTCTCAGGGAAAGAAGATTCCGATGCCTAATTTTGCTAATGATCTCTGCTTCATTAGTGAATTCTTGATCATCCCCATTTGTATCCAAATCAAGAAGTTGTTTGATTGCCACAATGGTGCCATCCAAAAGGGTACCCTTATAAACAACCCCATATCCGCCCTGGCCTATCAAATTCCTCTGCGAAAACCCTCCAGTGGCTTGCTCAAGCTCGCCTACATGAAACCATTTTGCACCGGTGTTAGGTAAAACCTTGGCCTTGACACCCCTAACATATTCTTCGTGCATAGCATCTTCCCTCTTTTCCTTCTCCCTTTTTCGATAAATTATGATTAAACCCCATGCTGCCAAGATTCCAATCAAAGCACCTAATGATCCGAAAACAATTTTAAGCACGCTTCTTTTGCTCAAACCATTTGACCCCTTGTTATTCGCTGAGCTAGCCAGGGGCAGGCCTAGTATACAAGCAGCTGTCCTAATATCCTCAGGGCCATATTCATTGACAATACCAGCAGCATATAAAATAGTGTAATAAAAACACTTTGTCGAATTCGCTTTCAAAGAAGTCAACACAGAATTCACCCTCAGCCCAGCATCGAGGCATGAGCTGCATCGGCTGAGCCCCGATAAGTCTGCATTACAAGATGAGTCTAGTTGACTAGACTGTCCGACTTTCTCTATCCAATCTTTAGTTGTTGCAATTCCAGCACAACTTGAAACGTTAACCACGAACTGGCTCGTATCGTTTGCACATGCTGGATATATAGACTTGGCAGCAAGTTCAGCGCGAAAATTTGACAAACAAGATGCAGCATCTGAAACAGGGAGATAGAACATTGAGGTTTCTTTGAGATGTTTAGCAAGGCCCATACCAATGAGGCTTTGGAGAGTTTGGCAGCAACTTCTGTCAACGGGTTCGCGGCACGCTGTATCGTCCCATGGGAATGTTTGGACATAACTAAAATCGATGGGGCAAGAAGAATTTGCAGAGCAGATGAAGAAGATGATCAAACAGAGGAGACAGAGAACTGAGGACAAGAAGTTTTGGGACTTGTCCATTTTTTGGTATTCTTTATTATGTCCTCACTCAACAATGGCTTTAGTACATGTACAAATGGTTATATACTATATAGTTTAATTGAGCATGAGTTTTATTTTTTATTTTTTGATGTTTTTATTGGAGCTTTAGTTTTGCGGGGTCCAAAAGCATCAAGATTGGCTGCTGTGGACTTCTGGTCAATTTTGCACGGTTGGTTCATTAAGAGTTTGGTCTTAAAATTGTAAGAATATGGAATGTTCATACTAGTATAATATTTTCTGCTGGTCAAAGTCAAAGTAGTCTCTCTCTCTATATATATGGAGTTTGGTTCATTTAGGCTATTGACCGTGGGCTGTTTTGTTAGCGTGTAATCTACCCTACCTGTTTGGCTTTTTTCTTATTTATTTAAGTCGTTGGAAATTTTGATGTGCAATATTTTCAGTACTTGCACCAATACTTTTTTATTCTTGCGATAGTTTAAAACAGAATTTAAATACGAACGGTCAATTTTGTTATTATCAAGATGTAAAATCTCACCTTCTTAGTATACAAGAGATGGGGGTAACACCAATACTTTTTTTTACACAAAACTAATAATAATTACATAATTCGCAACGGAGGGAGTATCACTTTTTTTTTATTTTTACGAAGTAAAAGAGTGTAATAAATATTAATATTTGGGTGATTACAGATGTGATCATTACTTTTTGAGAAATAGTAAAGCATGACTTATGTTTTGTATTCAAATAACTTGTCCTAATGCTTACTGTCTAAATCACGGGTGTTATTGTCACCCTGCACGATTCGCATGTCTTTTATCTTTTGTGATACAAATACTTTTTATATAAATAATAAATAAAATTTATATTTATGTAAATAAAATTTTATAAAAATATTATTATTATTATTTTGTAAAAAATAACAATTTTTTGTTATTTCTTCTTTTTAACTTTTCTTAAAAATATATTTATGAATCACGACTATATTTGTAAAAATAACAATTTTTTGTTATTTTATCCAATTTAATGAGGGTGTAGTTTACTACTCCTTTAACAAGTGAATGAGTTGTTCAACAATTGGATTCTCTGTACAAATTACAAAAACATCTTCATTAACTCAAATTAACCGAACAAGTTTATCAATTTCGTGCTAAGTATGAATTATATATTTGGAGGTTTTTTTTTTGGGTTAATTATTAAGTCATTCAATTGAACGATTGTAGCTATATTAAGTAAATGTTTTAAAAAGATCATTATTTAATTATTAAATTTTCGTTAGAGTAATTAATTAACTTATATTGTGCAGGGTTTTTTTTCACTCAAATATTAATATAATCAACTTATTGTAATATAGAGTTATTAGGAATCTAATAATATAATTATTATATTGTTAAAATTTATTCTGCAAAAAAATAAAATTATATTAGGATTTTAATTTATTGACAATCTAACATAGGAATTTGCTTTAAATACCAAAGTGAATAAAATTTTAGGATCCAATTTTAATTGAATTTTAATATAGTTGATACTGATTAATAAAAATTTCATTATTATTAAACTAAATTTATGGCTGCCTGATATAATTAAATAATAAAATTTGATAAGATTTTAAGTTCTAATTAATATGATTAAAACACTTAGTAAATATATTCAGTGTTAAAATAAATATAATTAGAATTCCATATATTTAAATATTTAAAATATTAATAAATTTTAATTTATTTAAAAACTAATAAGGAATGTAAGGAACTAAGTGTATATATAATCAATTCACATGATATGTTAAGAAAAAACAAACTCCACAAAAAAAAAAAAAAAAAAATAACATCACCAAATAATAGATTAATTATAACAAAAAGATATGAGAGAAGGTATCTTTAAAAGAGAAGGTCTAAATTGAAGGGTTGGGTTATTAAAAATGTTTTATATGAATACTTTGTTTTATCTCCGTATTAAAAATGTTGTTTTCATGTATATTATTTTTATATACATTTTTATTTATATTTTAGGATGATAACATTTTCTTCGCAAAGTCAATTTTTTGTTTTGGTATGAAAAATATTTTCTGAACTATTTATAATAAAAATATTCCTTCCCAAAATTTCTAGACCAGATATAACGACTTTTATTCGTTCTATATGTCTTCAAACCAAATCCATTTGACCCATTTTGTTTATTCCTGCACGCGTACTTATATGGTCAAACAATTAATCTCTTTCTTTTACTGGTCCAAATATGTTAGTAACATTATACATATACATATACATATATATATATATATATATATATATATATATAAAATAACATTAATTATGGATACTATTTTAATTTATGTATCTCATATCATCAAAAATCACATCCAAGGACGGAATTTTTTTTAGTTCTCCTCTCTTAGGGGTGAAAAATAAAAAATAATAAAATTTTCCGCTGCTTAGTAGGGTGGAAGGGTGGAAGGCGGAATGACACAGAATCCAGTGTGTTGTTTGGATAATGCATACATCCAAAAAAAAATTCAATTACTTTTTCTCACTCTTAAAATTTTACAAGTTTGATGGCTGTGTAAGATACGAATTAATTTGTATCACTTTTTTTTATATAAATATTTAATATTTTTTTATTAATATATTTATTATTTTTTGTTAACATAGTATATATAATATTAATAATTTATATTAATATATTCTACAATAATTAAAAGAAATTTAATTATTTTTATTATTGTGTAATTAAAAATTATAAATAATTGTCAAGATATTGAAAATTACAAATTAATTATATTTGATTAATTAATACATATAACTTTTAGTAGTTTGAGAAGAAACATTTTGTATTCTTCCTCTACAATTCAAATGAAATTAATTGTAATTATTATTTACCGTATTAAATATAATAATAACCGTCCGAGTTAACTCATCAATTAAAATGAGTCAACTTATTTTAATCGAGGAGTTAACTCAGATGATCATTTAATTGATTTTTTTCTTCTTACTTTTATATATGGTAACGCAAATAAACCCGTGCGAGGCACATGCTATTTTAATATCCGTAGATAATTTTTTGCAAGTATTATGTTAGTGCATTTATGATTAATATATTTGATTTAATGATATGAACTAACTGTATATTTGTAACAAAAACAAATAATATTGTACAGTCCTTTATGAATAAAAATTGATGAAAAAAAGATTTAGGGAACAAATTGGTTAGGTTGATCCAAATCATAGAGTTAGGACTTGTAATAGACTAGGCAATCCAGAGATCGCAGAGCAAAAGACTTAGTTACTCTGAAATTACAAAGTGAACTAAGGAAAAGTTGTCGAGTAGAATGAATAGGCATTCTAGGATCGCAAAGTGAAATTAAGTAACTCTAAGATCGCAAAGTGACAATCAACTCATAGATTGTCTAAATGAACTCTAAGATCATAGAGCGACTTCAGATGTAGAGCCAAATCGCAAAGCCACCAAAATCGTAGAGTGAACTACTTGAGGATTAACTCTATGATCCTAGACAACCAAATCGTAGAGTGCAACTCCTAACATGTCAGTGATTTTTCTACAAATTAACGGATTAGAAGCTTCCTCAACACAACTTCATCATGAATATACTCAAGTGTGTTGACGAAAAGGAGATGTCCACTCAACTATAGCCAAATGACTATATTTTGGTAAAATTCAAACACATAGTCTGTCACAGCACACAAACAGTATGTTGTTTCCCAAAAGCCACTAATAGATCTACAAGGGGGGTTGAATAGATCATTTGAAAATTCTTTCGTTTTAAATAATGATTATCAGATTACAAATTAAGCAAGTTAATTTATTTAAACATAACGGAATGTTAGTTTGGAAACGCCTACAAGATTGTAGGCACCCAAAAATTTTGCACCTGTCTTTTAACCATGGTAGGAGGGCAAAATTCTCATTTCACCTAGACATACGAGAAAGGATGGAGAACCTCAGTACGTGTATTAGAATCCTTCACAACAAGCTACAATCAAAGCTATCACGACAATTTACGAGCGTCAGATTATGTAAGGTAAGGCAAGTGATTGACCGGCGTCTTCACGAGGATGTTTATACCTTTCGCTCTATCTTCCTAGATTCAAAATTGGTCAAGACCTATGACATTGCATATCCCTTGGAAAGAGCTTTCCGGAATGGTATGACACGTCTCCTAACTCTTCCCGAATTGCAAGTTACGGGCGTTCCAGCATAAAGTTTGAAAAATTTAAATCACTGCACGAAAATCAAGGCTGTAGGGCCCACCCCAGCTAGTCGCAGGTGTACCTATGGCCACTCGCATGTGTACCTTAGGCCAAGCTAAAATGCTATAAAAGCCTGATTTCAGCTCATTTTCAAGGAGAGGGCCATTTTTTAAAGAGAGAAAATTTATAATCTAGAGAGAAAAGGTCTGATCCTAAAGACAGAATGTTATTTTTGAAATAGAAAGTGCAAGGAAAGCTTAGATATAGTATATTCTTATCAATCTTTAATTGAAATAGCAAGTTTTATTGAAGATTCTAGCTCAAGGCAACCGTTTTCACTGATCTTAAGGTGAAAAATTCAATATTTGTACATTTTTTCCTAAATATAGTATTGATCTATTATTCTATATGAATTTTATGATGTTTTGTGATTAAAGATTCAATCTTCTTGTGATATATATATAAATCTATTTTAAATCTAGCATTTTTGATACATTACGATACTAAAAATGTAATCTCTACTTTATTTAGCTATAGATCTACTAAGGATCTACTATTTTCGATATGTTATGACATTAAAGATTTAATTTATACTTAATTTAATTCTAGATCTATCATAGATATAATATTTTCAACGTACTACGATACTAAAGATTCGATTTTTAACCTAGATCCAACCTATATCGCTGGATTTACTAAGTTATTGGATTAGGGATGGCTAGAGAGGATTTTGAATGAGTATTTCCTCCTTGCCTCCCGATGATATCCTTTTGATTATTTTATCAATATTTTATACGGGGTATATGTAGGTACACAGCTGTGTACCTACACGGTAGGCTTTTGGCGACGATTTTAATTGCTATGGCGACAGTTTTCTTGATAGTACTGTCGCCATAGCCATTCAAACCGTCGCTAAAGGCCTACCGTGTAGGTACACAGCTGTGTACCTACATTTTTACCATTTTATATATTTAGCTCCCTTTTATTGAATGCTTTATACGAGAGTTGAATTATTTTAATTATGAGGTTAATCGCACGTCCCATCCTAGATCTGTATCTAGTGATGAGCGAATCCTACCTTTTGGTCAGTCGGGACTCCATGAGGTTAAACGAACTGTTAACTAATCTAGGATATATTGTTGATTATATCCATATTGCGTCATCGCATAGATATAATTTTATTAAGATTTTACTACGGTATTACTACGATTTTGTTACGATATTGCAATTTATTGCAATTTTCATTATATCAGTCTGGGAAGGACGTCAAGGCCCTTAAATATCGATTTAAAGGATATTGATGAAATTCCAACGATGAACACTCTTTGCAGATGTAATATTTACGATTCCATTTCCTTGTAAAATGTAAATTTTGGGCCTTAAAGCGACATCGAGAATCTTGAAAGGCAGATTTAAGGCCTCGCAATAATGGAAATTTTATTTGGTGTTTGGGGCTATTTTGATGGCTTACATACTCATGGGTAGCTCTAAACTTATTTATGATTGGTTGATTTTATCTTTTGACATTCAAAACAATTTTCAAACAAAGGGCGATAAAGATCTTATAAAATTGAATCAACTTAGGGTATTAGATCCACTAAGTTAAAATTGGAAGTAATCTAGAGGACCTCAATTCCTCTTTGATGAAGGGTTTAGAAACAATTTTTTCCGAAACGTCACCCAAAATATTTAATCAAAACAAAATATAAAGAAACTAACTTCTCTTTAAATGATTAAACCCTTTGTGTATAGACTCAATGGGGTTCGAAGTTGCTTTCAACATAATGCACTTCTCACAATTTCGATTCCAAAGCTAAGTGACGATATTCTAGATTTTCTACTAAATCACACAAACATACACGCACACGCACGCACGCACGCGCGCTCTCTCTCTCACACACACACACACATTCCCCATCTCAAAGGAATTTTAAGGAAAGCATTAAGAAAACAATAACCGTGTTTTCACTTAAGTCGAGGGGTGCCTAACACATTCCCCTCGCTTAAGCAAGTCCCCAAACTCTATGAATCTCGGTTGTAGACTAATTATTCAGAGTCACACATGGGCCATCTCGATTGCATAATAATCAAAGTTAGGATGAATTAGTATGTCCATTTAAAATTTTACCAACTGGCGGCTCTAGTTAATTGACCCATTATCATAATTATTCTTTTAAAACCCCGTCGACATTTATGCTGACTTTTCCTAAAAATACCCCTTTAACGAAACAAATAATAATATAATAAAATAAAAAGGGCACTTTAGGAAAAATAAAAATTCCCCAGCGTCGATAGATGACGACTTTATTGAGGACTTTAGAAGGCTTAAGCCGCGTTGAATCTTAATGCTTTCCTTTCCTAAATCTGTGTATTACATGAATGAATGGAATATGTGTTTGCGATGAATGCCTTATTTGCTAGGATATTTTATGCCTACGGCGAGACGCAATGAATGTATGTGAATGTATATTTGTGTTTGCGATGAATACCTTATTTATTGGATGCTTTATTTCAATGTCATCATATGCATACAGTGAGACGTGATGAATTTATGATGTGTGATTCCTCCATCAGGAGGCGAACCCATCAGATATTGATTACTAGATTCAAGGGGGCATTCCCCGTGAAGCTTAGGAAAGGCACCACTCAAATTCGCTCTAATCGAAAAATTGAATTTATTCCCATGAAGTAGGTTGTGAAGATCTGGGGACCTTCATGCTGAAAAGCCCGTGAAAGTAACCCTAGGGTAGGTCAACCTCAGATAAACCTAACGTTACGGGAAGTCTCTTCATGCTATGTTACTCCTTATATAGCGTCATTCGTCTCATATTTAAATTATTCACCTTATATATCGTCACCTTATTGAATTTTTTTTTTGCTAACCCATGTTTTGTAGGAAAAGATTAAAGAACCACTGAAAACATGCATATTACATTAGCGTGCATCCAAATTCTTTTCATAATGTAGACACTCAAATTTTGCACTAACCCTGACAGGAGGGCAAAATCGTCACTTGACCCGACATACAAAAAGGA
Source organism: Hedera helix (assembly GCA_947179155.2). NCBI lineage: Eukaryota > Viridiplantae > Streptophyta > Magnoliopsida > Apiales > Araliaceae > Hedera > Hedera helix. Next base: position 23,306,193 of record OX359270.1, read on the forward strand.
AGGTGGACCCCAACACGAAGCCGCCTCAACGACTTACGGTCAAAGCTGCCACAACGAACAACGAGCATTAGGTTACTTGAGACAAGGCAAACAGCTGATCCAGAAAGAACCTGATTTGATCACCAAAGACGACAAATGACCACTACGCTTACGGTAGTCGGGGGTCTCGCTCCCAGTGAGCGAGCGGCTGCCCAGCTCACCGGTGAGCTGGCGGGGGTGTAAGGGGGTAGCGCCCCTTGGAATCCAAGCACAAAGAGCAATTTATACATCAAGCAATAGCCTTCCAAAATAATGCAACAAAAAATGATGATTTAAGACTGCGTGACACGAAAATTGAGAAAAGGAAGCCAGGCAGCCGCAGATGCATCTGCGGCCAATGACAAGTTGTATTTTTCGTGGCTCGAGGAAACACACGGCAACCGAGGTTTTGGCGCGGAAAGCCACAGCAGGCAGCCGCAGATGCATCTGCAGCCAGCCGCAGATGTACTTGCAGCTGCTCTCAGTCAGCTATACGATGCCATTGTTGCAGCCGAGAGCAAGGAGAAGGAAAAAAAATAAGAAAGAGAGAGAGAGAAAGGCGACGGGAGAGAGAAAAAAAGAGAGAAGAAGTGAGATTTCTCCATATTTTGTACAATCTTTATACTATGTATTGTATCCTAGTTAATCTCCAAGTGTTAAAGCTTTTATTTCATCATTTGGAATGTGAAAAATCCGAGTTTCATAGCTTCGTTGTGTTTTATCTAGTAAATCTTTTAGATCTAGTTTTATTTTGTTCTTATTGCATTTTGTTGGGTGGATCTACTGTAGATCCGAAAATATTTGGTGCATTGCTATTTAAATAGTTTGATTTTGTGTACTTTGATGTTAGATCCAATGTAGTCAATATATGTTGTAGATCTGTGGATTATGGATGGTTAGGGAGGATTTATTGCAGATGGAATCTCCTCCTAACCTCCCGATGATATCCTTTTAGTTTATTTCATAGTTTTTGCGTATGTAGCGATTGCGAGGCGCCTGTATGTAAATATGTAAATTTTTGGGCCTTAAAACGACATCGAGTCAAAAATCGGGTTTAAGGCCCCGTGATAATGAAATGTGCGATTGTGGGCGTTTGAGGTTATTTGGATGGCTCACATGCCCATGAATAGCCTCAACGCTATTTTAATGTTTGATTTTCCTTTTCGACATGAAAAATGGATTTTGGAATGAAAAGATGAAGATTTTCATAAAATCAATCAAAGTAGGATATTAGATCACGCGTAGGCTAAAATAAAATCGAAAGTATCGGATGAGCTCCATTCCTATTTGACGAAGGATTCGAAAATCTTATTTTATAAATGTCATCATTAAAGATTTTGTTATCAAAACGAAAGCTTAAAAATTAACTTTTCAAAACGAATCGAATCCTTCGTGCATAGGGTCAATGAGATTTCTGAAGTATTTTCGAAAATAAAGCATTCCAACGATTTTCATAGGCACACACGCATACACACACACACACACGCGTGCGCATACACACATTTTAGGATTTAAAGGACAGGAAAGCATTAAGATAGCGGTAATCGTGTTTTCACGGAAGTCGGGGGGTGCCTAACACCTTCTCCTCACTTAAGCAAGTCCCCGAACTCTATGAATCTCGGTTTGTGGACCAATTAATTCGGAGTCACATATGAGCCATTACAATTACGAAAACAAAATTCGGATGAGTTGGTACATCCATTTCAAATATACCAACTGACGGCTCTGGTTAATTGACTCATCATAAAATCAATCTTTTAAACCCTGTCGACACTCAAGCCGACCCTTTTCAAAAAATCACATCTTAATCCAAAGGCTAAAATTGAAAAGGAAAATTATAAAAAAAGGAAACGACTTTCCCGGTGTCGACACATAACGAAACCACTAACTCTATTTTGCAAAAAAAGATTAAAAGCCTCTTAAAAACAAGCATGTACCTCATGCATCCCTATTCTCCATTTTTCAAAACTAAACTCTTTCTTTGTTTGTAAATTGATCCTCAAACCCGTTTACAAGCTCGAAAGGTCCGAACACCACCCGACATAATGTCTGAGGCTCCTACGCCAGGCCTTATTCCCATATCTCGGGAAGAGTTTGAGTCCTTCAAGAAACAAATCACTTAAATAATTTCTCTACTAATGAAGCAATACAAGCTAAACCAAAGATCTAATGATCATCCTGAATCCTCTATACCAGGTAGAAACCAAATTCCTCTCAATACCAACAACACATAAGTCCCTACTATGATATTTCAATTCACCAATAAATCTACCAAAGATTCCATCAGTAAGTGTTAGATCAAAGAGATCATCAATGTCCCTGAGGATGGGGAGACCAAAGAAATCTAAAAGAAGATGAAGTAAATGGAATAAGTCATTCGTTCCATGAACGGGGTGGGGACATATGGTAGTGTCATTTATTATGATCTTTGTATATTCCTAGGTGCCCGATACTCTGACAAGTTCCAGATTCCTGAGTTTGAGAAGTATAATGGCTCGGCTGACCCCTATACCCATTTGAAAGTCTACATTGGAGAGATCAAATCCTATGCTGAAGATGAAGGGTTGAGAATGCAATTATTTCAGAAAAATCTGACCGGAAAAGCAAGAACTTGGTATGCGTGGCTTGACAATACAAAGATTCATAATTAGGAGGAGTTGACCAATGTTTTTTTAACCCGATATTGTCTCCAATCCAAAATGGCGTCGGACCGTTATCAATTGACCAAGATCAAAAAACAACCCATTAAATCTTTCCAAGATTACGCTCAGAGGTGGCAGAGAATGGCCACCCAAGTAAACCGTCTTATGGATGAGAGCAAAATGATAATGACTTTCATAGATATCTAAGAAGCACTTTATTACAAAAGAATACTGGCTGGTATAGGTAAACCTTTCTCGAAAATGATCAAACATGGTGAAATGGCTTAAATGTGTTTAAGGACTGGGAAGATCAGAGATTTCAGAACCTTGGAGGCTATAGTTGAGCACCTTTAAGTCGAAGATTATGGAAGTTGGGCAAAAGAAAAAGAGGATGTGTCCCTCATTTCATAGGGGCAATCTTGGAGACCTAATAACAGTGCCCTTACCTAGATGAAGGGAAATAATCTGTAACTACAACGACAATCTGTAGTCAACCAAGGCCAAGACAGACAAAGAGAATTTGAAAGAATAGAAAATCAAAAATTCACTCCTCTAAATGATTCCCTTGAGAACATATTGGCAGTATTAATTGCCCAGCAGAAAATTACTGAATTAGCTCCATCCCTGGATCTGAAAAGCAAAAGATATGACCCCCGCAAATGGTGCACTTACCATTCAAGATCTCCTGGGCATAACACTCAAGAATTTTGGTCGCTAAAACATAAGATATATAACTTGATCGATGGAGGGGACATCGTGGTGGAATAGCCCAAGCAACCTAACATCAACATTCTGGCACAACACAATACAGAGGGAATGAACATGATCGGGTCAGGAAGTGTCAAAATGGACCCAAATTGCAAGGACATACGGAGGATTAAAGAATGCCACCAAAGGAACGAAAAAAATGTCCTAAGGTGGGAATATCTGGAGGAGATAAAGGTCATAAGATAAGAATTGGAGATGATCAGGCATCAAGTGAAACAGTTAACAGAGTTGGTAGTGGACAAACATCAAGTTATAGGGTAGCTTTTCACTCAACTATCAAAAACCAAAAGAAGGATGAGGTTAATCAGAATTTGAGCATAAATCCCTCCAAGATGATCTAGTTGACTGGAAAAAATCAAAGCAGGATGAAAGGGAATGAGAAGCGAAACAACAAAATTACTAGACGATCACACTAGTGGAGCTTTAGAACTCGCTCAAAAGAATGCGAACTCCCAAAGAAGAAAGATCAAACAATATCCGTAAGAGACCAAAATTTCAACCCTTTGAACAAATCAAAGGAAGAAATGCTATAACTTCTGATAACAAATGAAAGATTATAAAGTTCCTGCCTCCTATAGATCCTAAGACGAAGATATATGATCCCACAAAGATATGTCTTTACCATTCTAACTCCCCTTGACATGAAAGCGAGGAATGTTGGGCTCTAAAACACAAAATCCATAATCTCATTAAAATGGGGCACTGAAAATAGTAAACAACATTAAAAGCCCTGAGATCAAAGAATGATAAATTCAGAGAATACAGTTGTGAGTCCCAGGAAGTATGAGGACGTTATCAGTTGTCTAGCTTTCTGTCGTGTTTTATTTTTCGTGCATTACTATGTTTTGCTTTGTTTATTAATCCTGAAAAAAATCAAATCAATCGCTTGTGTTTTCTCAAAGCCTAAACTACGTAAGACCCGATCTCCCTTTCTCCGGGAGTACGTAGGCAACCACTTGTGGCGCGGTTTAATTCTTACAAAAATTCCCAAAACCCTTTGATAATTTGGCAGTTGCGAACCATGATCCTTTGACAAACTTATTGCCATAACTACGTAAGACCTGATCTCCTTTTCCTATAGGAGTACGCAAACAAACATTTTGGTGTGGTCTAGTCCTTATAAAAATATTTTTACAAAACCCTTCAACAGTTCTACAATCAATAATTACAACAGTCAACGATTTGAAAGACCTGATCTTTTATCAACCCACCGGAATATATAAGCAGGCAGTAATGGTGCGATTTTATCCTTGTAAAATCATGAAAATCCTTCAATAACCTCTACGACTTGACATCTTTAAGACTTAATCTTCCTTTAACTTATAGTATTATGTAGATAGTCATCAGTCTACCTCATACCCGACAACCTATTTCCCTAAAATAAAAGACCCAAATCAAGCCTTACAAATTGAACTAGTCCCAGTTAAAACCATCACATCATAAACCAAGTCACGCTCTCAGATTCAATTTAATGGAATCCAAAGGCATCTCAACATCAATCATTGAAGCTAAAGTGACAACATGAAATGAGAAACACAATAATATATCAAGCATGATCATCAGCAAGGACAGATACAACCCAAGACGATGAGAAATGTAAAGATAAAAAAGTCCACAACAGATATCGACCAAATGATGTAGAGTAACTATCAGGCGACCCCTCTCCTGACCTTTAAAGAGTTGATACCCTCAATCATAAACCTTCGTCAAATTAGAAGCATTAAAGTCAAATGCAACTACAAGCCAGAAACGATAGTAGGGGCACTTAAACATCAGAGCTAGTTCCCTCTATCTGATTATCAAGGAGGATTATAAGGTGTAGGATTCTTGGGATCTCAACGTCTTATCAGCCCACTCATAAAAAAAAACAGCGAAGTAACTACCTTGACAATAAACAAGACTGGGGAAATTTTGAAATCGACGACAATTCAACATTGGGGCAACTTCGGAACTAACGACGACTCATTATTGGGGCATCCATCGATTATCCAGGAAAGGATAATACGCAAGTCGATGTCCATAGCACAGTCCTGTTAGCATATGCCATCATCATCATTGCTTCCCTCACATCATTTCTCTTGTTAGTCAATACGATCATTTGGTCATTTCAATCATATTTTTCTCAGAATACGATGACTCAGATGTAAGGTACAACTCTTTCATCACTTTGTTTATTTTTTTTGTCTTCATTAAGGTGGTAGATATTCTAATTATCAATAACAACTCACATAACTTTTGGAAAGAGAAAATGTTATTTGACTTATTAAGAATCAGATTAATTCTGACGAGCATCCATGGAGTAGAATCATGAGTATGATTTGACGATTAAGACTATTTGACCTTTTGATAAAGCACAAAGTTTCAAGCACTGTTCGAAGTAAAATTAACTTCATGTGCATGTCTGCACTTTGCATTAGCGCTAACTTTCAGTTGTGGGGTATAAATCTGTGACGACAGTAATGACAGGTAGTGCAAAGTCAAATGAGAGGAATATAATGTCTTGAATTGTGGCATGGGTTACTTGAGTAATTAAGTCTGAGGGGTGTCTCTATATCTGGTTCCCTAAAGCCGACTAGTTTGGGAGTCGTCGGCCCAAAGCTTGTTACATAGGTAACTTAGAGCCTAAGAAATCGAGCATTACGAAAAGGGAGATGCTGGAAGAAGATGAGACTTGAGCAGATTCGAATCGTGGATTAAGTTATTCGAGTAATTAAGCTCGAAGGGGTGTCTTTACACCTGGTGCCCTAAAGTCGTCTAGTTTGGGAGTCGTTGGCCTAACGCTCGCTACACGGGTATCTTAAGCCTAAGAAAATAAATCTTGCACGAGTTCAGGTGAGGAATAAATAGAATAAACGACTTAACTTGTATCGTAGTGTGGCCTTTGTTAATTGAGCAAGTAAAATCGAAGGGGTATCTTTACACCTAGTGCCCTAAAATTGCCTGGTTTGGGAGTCATTGGTCCAAAACTCATTAAATGGGTAATACTGAATAGCCTAATAAAATGAGACAAGTTAAGTGGTAGGAAAAAAAATATGGAGTCAAAAAGAAGAAAAAAATTTGGCAAGAGGAAGAAAGGTTATCTAAAGTCATGGTAGAGAAACCTCTACTAAAAGGTGCCTCGCACAGTGCATTTATTATATGACGTCAATCCTATGAAGAATGGTACCTAGAATGAAGACGAAGTAACTTTGATAAAGGAAGGTAGTCTTTTGAATTTGATCTTATTCATGAATAATGACCATGAATGCTTGAAAGTTCTCTTACAATTTCATAACTTGTTAAATCAAAATCGTTAAAATGAAAAAAATAAAATAAAATTGAAATTAATATATGCACAATTCACAGCTTGCTTAGAAAAGATTCATTGTCCTACTCGATTTCAGGTTCTTTAACCATAAGATAAAAACACCACATATATGAGATAAATTACAAAGTCAATGAATATTCAATTTCATGTACTTTAACTTTATATACTTTCTTGTTGAGGTTAAAATAATTCTTATATCGGATCTAACCCCGACGGCCTGAGCCGTCAAGCTTTTAACATTTCTTGTTTTCCTAATGTGCAAGATATTACTCACTGTGGGTAACTTGGTGTGGTTAATAAAGAGATTTTTCTATACGAGCCTCGATAACAGCACGCGCAAGGGCTGGGGCGTTTTAAGAATCATGGAAATCGAAGGAGTTAGAGGTTATTGTCAGAAAAAATGGGAGACTCTTAAAAGAAATCGCAATGAAGAAAGATCAACACAAAAAGGGAAGGAAAAAGACAGAATTCCCTACCCTATAATCCTTTACTAAAAAACGATCGCCCTGTCGGTCAAATCGTATCATTTAACTAACCAAGGGTCATTTCTATTTAAACTGTATGCATCATGATAGTAGAAATAAATAAGTGTGCATGTGACTAGCGAAGAGAATCCATATATAAAATATTTATTGATCCATACATAACATCTTGCATATGTACATGTAAAGATTAAAATAAAATATAGAGGAAAGAAGAACAGACGCCTGACATTCGGCCTCCTAAATTCCAGTACCACTTTTCAGAGGGCCATGAGGGCCTTCTTTCACGACATAATGCACACGGCAATTGAAGTATATGTAGATGATATTTTTGTGAAATCGAGGATAGAAGCCGATCACATAACCCATCTCAAGAAATTATCTAATCACCTTCAGAAATATAAAATGAAACTCAATTCGGCCAAATGTGCTTTTGGAGTCAAATCAAGAAAGTAATTGGGATTTCTTGTCAACAACAAGGGCATTGAGATAAACCCCGCCAAAATCAAAGCCATTACAGAAAAGTCGATACCACGAACAGAGAAGAAAATGCAAGGGTTCCTCAAAAGAATCAATTTCATCAACCGAGTCATATCACAGTTAACGACCACTTGCGAGCCAATTTTCAAATTGATGAGAAAGAATTCCTATGGGAAGTGAAACAAGGAATATCAAGAAGCCTTCTCGGCTATTAAAAAATGACTAATTAAAAGGCCAATACTGGTGCCCTCAAAAGACAGAGCTCCTCTATTCACGTACATATCAGTTAACTCCAGCGCGATAGAGTACATGTAAGACCCCGAATTTTATGAAATACAAAATTTAATTTTTCTTCATATATATATTTTTTTGAAACAGTAAGTGGTTAAATCGATAAAGTTAAAAGTTAAGGATGTTATGTGCAAATTTTATTTTGTCGGACAATATTCGCTTTGTCGGGGAATATTCGTTTGGTCGGGGAATATTCGTTTGGTCCGACGGCGCTGAAATAACAAATTATTGGTGGACCCCACATCGGAATATTTGTCGGATATAGAAAACGACAGAAATAACCTTTTTAAATAAAAATAGTCAACGGAACTGTTAAAATACCGGTGATAAAAGAATAGTAGCATACGATAGTTATTGGTATTTTCTGTAGCACTCGGTACTCTACAGTAACACACGGTATTGCATAGTGTCTCATATTTTTGGTCTGATAATTGACACCGTAACTGTTACGCATCATTTCATCGATAATTGTCACTGCATAATATTTTATATTATCAATTCAATAATTATTGTTACACAGTATTTTGCATTATTGATTTAATAATTGTCATTACACTGTATTTTATATCATTGAGTCAATAATTGTTGTTGCACTGTTTTTAAAATTATTGAACCTAATAATTGTCACAGTAACATATGCACAGTAATTCACATTACTGAATCAATAATTGTCATTACACAGTAACGTATGCTTTATTTTACATTATTGTTATCTCTATTATGATGTTATTTAAACAGTTGTATTTCATTAATTTATTGACTTGATATCTAAGAGCTAACTATACTGTATTTATAACAATTAGTCATAATAATTGAATTGATAAAGTTATTTGTTTATAATATAAAGTTAGGTGATTATTAGGTGATATGAAATGAATGGTGTAGATTAAAGTGTGAATTATTGTTGAATAATTGAATTGATTTGTTTATAATATAAAGTTAGGTGATTATTAGGTGATATGAAATGAATGGTGTAGATTAAAGTGTGAATTATTGTTGAATAATTAAATTGATTTGTTTATAATATAAAGTTAGGTGATTATTAGGTGATATGAAATGAATGGTGTAGATTAAAGATAATATAATATTTGAAATGGATGGTGTAGATTAAAAGATGATCTTTAAATGAATGGTTTAGATTAAATGAATGATAAGATTTTTGGCTATAAATAGAAGCCTTAACTTAAGGATTTTTCATAAACTTCCTTACTTGTTCTTTCTTTCTCTCTCTAAATACTTCTTGTGAAAGTTCTCTTTAAGTGTGCTTAAGTCATCTTGAGTATTTGTGAAGATCTATAAGTATACGTGTACTGTTCAAGTTAATCAACCTCATTTAAATCAATATCCAGTCACGTGTTGAGGTAAGGGATACCATCTTTTTCATCTTCCATTATTCAAACATACTATGGTAAGGGATTATCATTATTTGATTCTCGATAATAATATTGTTTCTTCCTTACTCATAAGACGTGCATTTTATTTCCATGTATTAAATTGTGGGAATAACCTTACGGAGCGGATTGCCGCCTGTTGGTGAATAACCTTTCGTATTCATTTATTATTAATCTCTGAGAATAACCTTAGGGAGCGGATTGCCGCCTGTTTGGTGAATAACTCTTTGTACTCAAATTCTATTAAATTGTGGGAATAACCTTACGGAGCGGATTGCCGCCTGTTGGTGAATAACCCTTTGTATTAATTTCCTTCATCTTTTGTTAATCAAACCTACTACGGTAAGGGATATTATTTTCTTTCATACTCCTAAATCGAAATTTATTATGGAACTATTGCTTCTATAATTCCTGAAAATATTATATGTTCCATAATAGTTGAACTTCATTATTTCAACTGAACCTTCCTATTTACGTGAACCTTTCTATTGAATTGTAACCGTTATTCTGAACTGTAGATCTTGAATATCATTTTTAAATTTCACTCCACATCATGTTGACAATTTGGACATTATTTGAATCTGTACAAAGTAAACTTCCGATACTTATTGTTATCCTATTTCTTCTGTTCATCATTTATATCATTCTAATCATCCAAAAATCAAGCTGTTGTGAATATCTGTGGCCGGGGGCACAGATGTGATATATTTGTTGAACAGATGATAGGTTAAAGGCGATATAATAGGTTAAAGGCGATACATCTGTTCGGTGTCTTTTATGGCACGTGGTGAATGTTCTCTTTGGCCCGTAGTGCAAAGATGAACTGTTGTTTGGTATGATTATGACCAAAGGCTGAATCTGGTATAATCATGACCGTTGGTGCTATATTGAATATCTTTGGCCCGTAGTACAAAGATGAACTGTTGATGTGCATGATTATGATCAGGAACTGTGAATTTGTATTATCTTGACTAATGATATTTCAGATGATAAAAGTTGATGATGTTTTTCCTAAAAAGAGAACCGAGTGGACATTATAGTCTGCATTATTCTTCTAATAGATTACTCATTCCGCTGCTATTATTGATCTGAACGTTGTTTAAGAATTTAACTGCAGTTTTTGATATAAACCTTGTAGTCTATTGTATTCTATCAAGAACTCAACTGTTGAAGACTAATGATAATTTATTCGTCATTATCTTAGTCATGATATTCTTTACTGGGCTATTTGAGCTCACCCTTTCTTTTGTTCCATTGTTTTTCAACAGGAGATGAAAACATAACAGGGTCTAGCCGGGGAATGGAGTGAGGGTCCGAGGAATAGTTATCATAGTCTTCACGTTTTGTAAAATAGTGTGGCAATAATAGTGAAGACTTAGTTGTGTATTATGATACACTGTATTGTTGTACGTTGTGCTTTGTTGTAATAATTTTGTTGTAGTCTTTTGACGACTCAAGTTTGGGCTGTGTGGGCCCAGATTTGGGGGGCGTCACAGTACATGCTGGGGTAGAAGGATGATGTGAGCGAAGGACGAGTTATTTACTATTTCAGCAAAAGGTTCAGTAGTTAGTTGTGACCAAAACTACACCCTGATTGAAAATACTTGTAGTACTGGGCCGCGATGAGACTGCAACATTATCAGTATAGCCATACTATTTACTTAATCTCCCGTGTGGATTCTTTGAAATACATATTCGACAAACCAATAATGAATTACAGATTGGCAAGGTGGCAGTGGATCTTCCAATGGTTTGACATTATCTACGTGACCCAAAAATTTATGAAATGTCAAGAAATCGTAGAACAACTATCTGAAGCACCCTCAGGTGATTTAAACCTCTGGAAACTTAGTTCCCCCACGAGGACATATTGACACTTTAGCAAACAAGTCATGAAGATGAAAGTCAATTTTGGAAAATATATTTTGAGGTGCTATAAATGTAACGTCCCCAAATGACTATACTTTCTATAGCTGATTTGGTGTTCACTATAAATGCTAAATCATTGGTCTATAGATGATTCTCTTTATTCATAAATAAAGTTCTCATCTTAATTTTCAAAGATCTTTCATTATTTCATACTAAGTTCTTGTAATTGATGCAAATGACTTAATACTCATCTTTAATATTTTAACCTTAAGATTCAGATATTCTATAACTCTATATATTCCAAGATTCACGACGTTAACTCATTAGGACGATTCTTGGGAATAGAGAATCTTGCGATGACTGTTTGTATCTTTATCCTTGATAAATGTTGAAATACATATTCGACAAACCAATAATGAATTACAGACTGGCAAGGTGGCAACGGATCTTCCAATGGTTTGACATTGTCTACGTGACCCAGAAATTTATGAAATGCCAAGAAATCACAGAACAACTATCTGAAGCACCCTCAGGTGATTTAAACCTCTGGAAACCTAGTTCCCCAATGAGGACATATTGACACTTTAACGAACAAGTCATGAAGATGAAAGTCAATTTTGGAAAATATATTTTGAGGCACCATAAATGTGACGTCCCCAAATCACTATACTTTCTATAGCTAATTTGGTGCTCACTACAAATGCTAAATCATTGGTCTATAGATGATTCCCTTTTTTCATAAACAAAGTTCTCATCTTAATTTTCAAAGATCTTTCATTATTTCATACTAAGTTCTTATAATCGGTGCAAGTGACTTAATACTCATCTCTAATATTTTAACCTTAAGATTCAGATATTCTATAACTCTATATATTCCAAGATTCACGGCATTAAATCATTAGAACGGTTCTTGGGAACAGAAAATCTCGCGATGAATGTTAGTATCTTTATCCGTGATAAATGTTTGTATCTTTATCGGTGACAAATGTTTGTATCTTTGTCTGGTGCAAAATTCTCTTTCCATACAGAACATATCCAACTATTTAAAACCCTCACTCGAAACACATTTGGTTATAGTGATATTTCTTTATATCAATAATCATACTTATTTTGCATTTAGAATAGTAATAACAACTTGTACTTGGGTCCGAGGAACTTAACTATAAATTTGACCATTTAACATCGATTAGTCCTGTCTCAGATGCTTACAGTACTCACAATGTAGTTTTCTCATCCTTATTTTGATAAGTAGTTCATATCAATACTGTGTTAATGTTTAACAATTCTAAGTCTTATAAAAGTAAAGACATGATAAGAATATGTTTTGAAACTTGATATATATTGATATAGCGTCAATTAAACGGTTTGCTTGTTTATATTACATAAGTCATCAAGATTTTAAAATAAAAAAGACAAAAAATTTAATAAATCATGTAAACTAATCTACACATTTATTCTTTTCTTTCTTTTTCTTAGAGCCGAAGCTCTTAATTTTGTCTGTAAATAGGTTTATTTGCAAGGGTGAGCATACAAAAGCTCAATAAGTCTAACACATAATATATAAGTGAACTCACACCGATATGGATTGTAAGAATTTATGGTACAACAATTGATATCACAAGTGTTTTAACATAGTAAGACCGAGTGGTGGTTAGACCTTGAACTATTCGTTTGTTGTTCAATTTAGAACCATATACCGTGGATATAGAAAGGGGATTAACCTAACGACATCCTATGTTATGCATAACATACACTACACTAGACTAATCATGAATAGTGCTACATATTTGTTCATCTCAGTTTACTTCATATGTCAAGATCGCCCCAAGACAATTTGATTTGTTAAAATAAAGCATGTTTGGAAATATATCACAAAGGAACATTTCATTTCTCAAGTTATGCCAAAACAAGAAGCAATAACTTTCATATCAAAGATTTATAACACGTTGTTTGTACAAGATGTATAAATCACATAAAAAGCAAGTAAACAAAGGTTAATGATAGAAAACTTTCCTTAAAGTAATTTAGGATTTTTCCAGTAAAGCGTTAAATGCCTACATAATTTTCTATGCGTACCCAAATGTTAGTTTATTGAATTTTATTTCTTAATAAATATTTTTATAACTTGTTTAGACTATTTCCATAGGTGGTTTTATTTGAAAATTTTGCTAACTCAAAAACTTATTTTTAAGGCACTTTTTAAAAAGTGGACAACATGTTAAACGGCCATAACTTATTCGTTTTAAAACATTTTTGAGTCATTCAAAATTTCATGCATTCGTAACTTCTGTCTCTACAATTTATATTTAGACCAAAGTTCAAAATTCCTTATTGATTTACACAGATTTTGTAAGTAAGGGGACTACACAAAATTGTATCACTATTTCTTTGACTGAATTGATAAAACACGATACCCCAAGCATTAATTTGCTAAGATAACATGTTCTAACAATCAATAACACTTTATAACATAAAAAAAATAATCATAAACCTTCTTATATAGAGATTTATGACTTTTGCTCAAGAACGCACAAGCAACGCGAATAATGAAAAATCGTACACGGTAATGACTTATGTTCTTGAACTTTTTGGATTTCATACTTGAAATAATTTGGGCATTATAACTGCTTACATATGTGATTACAATATTTATATATGAAATAATTTGGTCGTTATAAGGGCTTTTTACTTGATTTTAACAGTTTATATCTATTGCTCAAGAACACATAAAGAACATGGAGAACGACAATCGTACATGGCTACGACTTGTGTTATTTGAGCTTTGGTTCTAAACATTGAAATGAAAATAGACATAATAACGATTTGTTCATGTCATAGAGAACACGGAGAACAAAAAATCGTATATGGCTATGACTTATGTTATTGAGCTTGTCAATAAAAGAAAGAAAATTAAACAATATAACTACTTATAAATTTATTAAATTAACTAACTATAAATTAAAAAGAAACAAAAATAATATTAGCGGTGTACCTTGTTAAGATGCGAGCTTGATAATAGTTTTACAAGGCTTCAAATATTAAACTCACAAAACTCTCTTTTATGAAACTTTGATTATAACTTTAATGCTTAGAAATTATATTTGGAAAATGATAAAAATAATGAAGGCTTAAGCTTGTATTTATATGCTTTTCAAACCTAGGGTAATTTAGTCATTAAGCCATTTTTTTAGCTTTTTGAACAAGCTTAACAAAGCTTCTCCAATACACATCTTTTTAGCTTCCAAAGCAAGCTTGGTGAGCTTTTTTGGTTGGCCATTTAAAGGTAAAAGGGTCATTTCATAAGCTTTAGCAGAGGTAGTTTAGTTATTTAATAAGCTAGCATGTGATTGGTTGATTAGTAATTCATCTAACTAATGAAACTTACTTAGTTTAGCCTTAATCTTGATAAAATATACTAATTTGTATAGTTGACTCTTACTATTCATAGTTGACTTTTTTATATTTATACTGTATAATTTTAGTATTTATACGCATATTTATGAATAGTACTTTTCTAGGGTTTAGGGTTTAAACATTAGAGTTTAACCATTAGGGTTTTTAAATAGAGTTTAGATTTTAACTTATTTTTTTCACTTTAGATTTTAGGGTTAGGGTTTAGGTTTTAATCTTTTTAGGTTTTCTCCGAACCCTAACTTTAGGTTTTCTAAAAAATAACTTTTATTTTTTCAATAATTGTTTAAGTTAGATTCTTGAAACGAAACACAAAAATAAACACATATGAAAATTTCATAGCACATTTAAAGTGTAATTCAATCTTTATTTATTCATATAAAAATTGGATTACAATATTTTTCGAAGTTCGGAACATTACATTCATCCATTCTTAAAAGAATTTCTCTTTGAAATTAAGTGCAAAACGAAGAAAATAAATGTGGATAATCTATCTTTATTTTATCTTCTAATTCTCACGTAACCTCTTCCATGGATTGATTCCTCCATATTACCTTAACTGAAGGTATTACTTTATTCCTTAACACTTGTTCTTTCCTATCAACGATTTGAATAGGAATCTCTTTATAGTTGAGATCCTTCTCGATCTGGATTGATTCGTAATTAATAACGTGTTTGTAGTCGGGTTTATAGGGTCACGATACTGAAACATGAAATACATTATGTATATGTTCCAGTTCTAGAGGCAAGGTTACTTCAGAAGCTACCTCACTTATTCTCCTTAAAATATCGATTGGTCCTATAAATCTTGGACTTAATTTTCCCTTTTTCCTAAAACTAATCTTCCCTTTCTAGGGATACACTTTTACAAAGACATGACTTCTGACTACAAAGTCTCGTTACTGTCTATACTGGTCCGCATATCTCTTTTTCACTTTTAAGCAGCTCGTTATCTTCCTTGGATGACTCGAACTACTTCTGTAGTTTATTGAACTAACTCTGGCCCAAGTATTTGTCGTTCCCCAACTTCATCCAAACACATCGATGTTCTACACTTTCTCCCGTATAAAGTTTCGTATGGTGACATTCCTATACTAACGTGGTAACTATTATTGTTTGCGAATTCCGCCAAAGGTAAGTGATCTTCCCAACTTCCTTTAAAGTCCATCATGCATGCTCTTAGCATATCCTCCAACGTTTGGATTGTGCTTTCGCTTTGGCCATCAGTTTGTGGATGGTAAGCCGTACTTAATCTCAGTTGTGTCCTGAGATATTCGTGAAAACTTTTCCAAAAGTCTGATGTGAACCTTGGATCTCAATCGAACACGATTGAAATTAAAACCCCATGCCTAGATATAACCTCCTTAATATATAATTTGGCTAATCTATCTAGGGTGAACTTAACTTTAATTGGTAGAAAGTGAGCAGACTTGGTTAGTCGATTCACTATCACCCAAATTGCATCATGAACATTTTGTGTGGAGGGAAGTCCTACTATAAAATTCATTGTAATATGCTCCCATTTTCACTCTAGAATTTTCAACGATTGTAACAACCCACTTGGTATTTGATGTTTTGCTTTAACCCGTTGGCATGTCAAACACCTACTAACAAATTCAACCACCTCCCTCTTTATATTTGGCCACCAGAAATGTTGAAAGATTTATAATACGTTGTTTGTAAAAGATGTATAAATCACATAAAAAATAAGTAAATAAAGGTTAACGATAAAAAACTTTCCTTGAAGCAATTTAGGATTTTTCTGGTAAAACGTTAAATGGCTACATAATTGTTTATACATACCCGAATGTTAGTTTATCGAATTTTATTATTTCTTAGTATATGTTTTTATAACTTTTTTAGACTATTTTCATAGGTGGTTTTATTTGAAAAAATTTCTAACCCAAAAACTCATTTTTAAAGCACTTTTTAAAAAGTGGACAACATGTTTCCTGTCAGACCCCGGGTCAGTTAAATGGCCATAACTTCTTCGTCTTAAAATATTTTTGAGTCGTTCAAAATTTCATGCGTTCATAACTTCTGTATCTACAATTTATATTTAGACCAAAGTTCAAAATTCGTTACTTATTTTCACATATTTTGACAGTAAGGGGACTGCACAAAACTATTTCATTATTTCTTTGACTGAATTGATAAAACACGATACCCCAAGCATTAATTTGCTAAGATAACATGTTTTAACAATTAATAACACTTTATAACATAAAAATAAGAAAATCATAAACATTTTTATATAGAGATTTATGACTTTTGCTTAAGAATGCACGAGCAACGCGAAGAATGGAAAACCCTACATGGTAAAGACTTATGTTCTTGAACTTTTTGGATTTCATACTTGAAATAATTTGAGAATTATAATTGCTTACATATGTGATTATAACATTTATATATGAAATAATTTGGTTGTTATAACGGCTTGTTTACTTGATTTTAATAGTTTATAACTATTACTCAGGAACACAAAAAAACACGGAGAATGACAATCGTACATGGCTACGACTTGCATTATTTTAGCTTTAGTTCTAAAGTATGAAATGAAAATCGACATAACAATAACTTGCGTAAGTCATAAGAAACACGGAGAATGAAAAACCTTACATGGCTACAACTTGCGTTCTTTGAGCTTTAGTTCTAAACTATGAAATGAAAATTGACATAACAACGACTTGCTAAAGTCATAAGGAACATGAAGAACAAAAAATCATACATTGCTATGATTTATGTTCTTGAGCTTGTCGATAAAAGAAAGAAAATTGAACATTATAACTACTTATAAATTTATTAAATTAACTAACTATAAAGTAAAAAGAAACAAAAATAATACTAGTGGTGTACCTTGTTAAGATGCAAGCTTGATAATACTTTTGCAAGGCTTCAAATGTTAAACTCACAAAACTCTCTCTTATGAAACTTTAATTATAACTTTAATGCTTAGAAATTAGCTTTGGAAAATAATAAAAATAATGAAGGCTTAAGGCTTGTATTTATAGGCTTTTCAAACCTAAGGTAGTTTAGTCATTAAGCCATTTTCTAGCTTCTTGAACAAGCTTAACAAAACTTCTCCAATACACATATTTTTAGCTTCCAAAGCAAGCCAGGTGAGCTTCTTTTTGGCTGGCCATTTAAGGGCAAAAGGGTCATTTCGTAAGCTTTAGTAAGGGATAGTTTAGTCATTTAATAAGCAAAAATGTGATTGGTTGATTAGTAATTCATTTAACTAATCAAACTTACTTAGTTTAGCCTTAATCTTGATTAAATATACTAATTTGTATAGTTGACTTTTACTATTCGCATTTAATTTTTTCGTATTTATACCGTATAATTTTCGTATTATTTTTGTATTCTATCCATATAATTTTCGTATTTATACGCGTATTTATGAATAATACTTTTTATTATTTTAGGTTTTGAACCTTAGGATTTAACCATTAGGGTTTCCATTTAAGGTTTAGATTTTAACTTATTTTCCCACTTTAGATTTTAGGATTAGGGTTTAGGTTTTAATCTTTTTAGAATTTCTCTAAACCCTAACTTTAGGTTTTCTTAAAAATAATTTTTATTTTTTCAATAATTGTTTAAGTTAGATTCTTGAAACGAAACACAAAAATAAACACATATAAAAATTCCATAGCACATTTAAAGTGTAATTCAATTGTTATTTATTCATATAAAAATTGGATTACAATATTCTTCGAAGTTCAGAACATTACAATAAATATGGATGGAACCAAATCATGGGGACCAGTTATCTCAGCAACTCCATCATCCATCCTAACGTGATAAACACAGCTCGGATAAATGCATGACTCAAGTAATCGATAAAGATGTCAAGTCAACCGAAGAAAATTACTGTCAAGGAAAATCTACGAAGATGAACCCTAAAGAGGCCCTATAAACTTCTTGACTCGTAGGGATCTATATCTAATTCATGGAGAATAATTGCAAGCAACTAATCATGTATGTTTTCTTTTCAGTGTTGTTTAATTGATTATTATATTTTCTAAACGATTATGATACGTCGAAATCAAGTAAAAGAAAAACTAATTTAGAATTATAAATCATAATTAAGTGGAAGAAAAATGAAATTTGAATTATAAATCTTATTTTCTTAAAAAGAAACATTTTGAAAAATTGGAATTTGAAATAAAGATTTACACGGCATGAAAGCTAGTCAAAACATAAGAAAATTAGATAAGAAAACAAAATAGGGAATTGACTCAAGCAATGCGATATAAGAAAAAAGAGAGTTACGATAGAAAGTTGCGATGAAAAGTTGAAATTTGAAATGAAGAGTTGAAGTTTGAATTTTTGAGTTATAAAGTTAACATAAAAAAGTGAAAAATAAATTGACTCAAGCGACGCGATGTGATTTGTGATAAGATGCGATTTGTGGTATGCTATGCGATAGGATTTACGATACAACGCGATTGACGATGCGATTGACGAATTCGATACGATTAACAATTCGATTCTCCAAGCAAAGAAAAATGAATGTCCATGAGATATGAAAATACAAAAAAATGCTAAAAAAAGTCAAAATCAATGAAAGAAAAAATAAGTGAAGTTGTGAAGAAAAATGATCGATAGAATGTTCATTTTTCTGGAAAGGCATTCAAAAAACTGGTAATGAATGACCATGAAATATGAAAGTATGAAAAAAAATGTTCAAAAACAAGTTAAAATGATGAAAATACAAGAGTAAGTTAAAGGAGAATAGTTTCCTCTAACAATGATGATGATGTGATTCCCTTAAGATCAATAACCAGCGAAAGTCAAAATTAATGAAAAAAACTGAAGAGGAAACAAAAGAAAATAGTTTTCTTTAACGATGATAACGATACGATTCCATTAAAAATGATACCAGCTAATAACAATGTGTTGTGATTCAGTTAGAAGTGATATATAACAATATCCGATGACGACAATATGATTCGATATAAAATTATTATCATTACGGTTGTATTACATCTTTTTATATTGTCTTGCATCATTGATATGTACTGTCATTGGCATGCATTCGGTGTCTACTTATTTTTCATGTTCATGTTCATTTCATTACATAAATATGACAAAGACAGGTATCTGCAGACACCAAAAATTTTGCACTTGTCTTCCAACCATGACAGAAGGGCAAAACCATCATTTCACCTAGATATGTGAGAAGGGATGACGAACCTCAGTATGTGTATTCGAAGCCTTCACTACAAGCTACGATCGAAGCTATCACGATAATTTACAAGCATCAGATTATGCAAGGCAAGGCAATTGATTGATCGACGTCTTCAGGAGGATGTTTATACCTTTCACTTTATCTTCCTAGATTCAAAGTTGGTTAAGCCCTATGTCATTGTGTATCCCTTAGAAAGAGCTTTTCGAAATGGTATGACATGTCTCTTGACTCTTTTCAAATTGTAAATTACGGACATTCCAGCACAAAGTACAAAAAAATTGACATCACAACATGAAAATCGAGGTTTTGGGGCTCACCCCAGCTAGCCGCAGGTGCACTTGCAGCCAAGCCAAAATGTTATAAAATCCTGATTTCAACTCATTTTCAAGGAGAGAACTATTTTTTAAAGAGAGAAAATTTATAATCTGGAGAGAGAAGGTGTAACGTCCCTGAAATACCTGCATTTGCTACAGGCGATTTCGTGTGTTAAAACATAACCTTTTTTCTTAAAATCATATCATACAAACATAATACTGTTCATAAACCTGTTTATTAAAACTTACATTCATAACCTGTCTCAAGATCATAACCTTCACATTCTATCCATTAGAACTTAGATCATACATACTTAAATCATGACATAGTTTATTACATTTCAAAATCATATAACTTATGATTTTACTTAACTTAACATGTGAATACAATCACCATTCATAACTATTCATACATACACCTGCTTACACATATATGTCCCATACATGCGAGTTAAATACATATAATACTCGACTTCCAATAATATATTAATCTTATCTCGTTATAAGCTTTTATGAATAAAACTTGCATATATCTTATCCACAATGGATTTACAATTCATATATTTCTTTATTAACAAAAAATTTTAATATTCTAAAACTAAGACGTTAATTTACTTATACTTGTATGCATTTATATTCCTCTAATGGCTTAACACATTTCACTACATAATATAATAAAATCTTCATACGTTTATCTGCGTTTATCATTCCTTACCCTTTTGCTTTACTGATATCTTCAGCCTTCTTGTACTTATCTGAAAATGTCAATTTAAAACAAGAATGAGCACGACGACTCAACAAGTTCAACAGATAACACTTTTCATGCTCGCAGTTTATATACATGCGTTGTCGACGCCGGAAAAAGTCATTTCGTTTTATAATAATATCCCTTTCCAATTTTAGCCTTTGGGTTTAAGATGTGATTTTGAAAAGGGTCGGCTTAAGTGTCGACGGGGTTTAAAAGATTGATTTTATGATGAGCCAATTGACCAGAGCCGCCAGTTGATATATTTGAAATGGATGTACCAACTCATCCGAATTTTGTTTTCGTAATCGTAATGGCTCATATGTGACTCCGAATTAATTGATCTGCAAACCGAGATTCATAGAGTTCGGGGGCTTGCTTAAGCGAGGGGAAGGTGTTAGGCACCCCCCGACTTCCGTGAAAACACGGTTACCGCTATCTTAATGCTTTCCTATCCTTTAAATCCTAAAATGTGTGTATGCGCGCGCGTGTGTGTGTATGCGTGTGTGCCTATGAAAATCGTTGGAATGCTTTATTGTCGAAAATACTTCAGAAATCTCGTTGACCCTATGCACAAAGGATTCGATTCGTTTTGAAAAGTTCATTTTTTAGCTTTCGTTTTGATAACAAAATCTTTAATGATGACATTTATAAAATAAGGTTTTCGAATCCTTCGTCAAATAGGAATGGAGGTTATCCGATACTTTCGATTTTATTTTTAGCCTACGAGTGATCTAATATCCTACTTTGATTGATTTTTTGAAAATCTTTATCATTTCATTCCAAAATCATTTTCTCGCGTCAAAAGGGAAACCCAAGCATTAAAATGGCGTTGGAGTTATTCATGGGCATGTGAGCCATCCAAATAACCCTAAACGCCCACAATCACACATTTCACTATCACGGGGCCTTAAACCCGATTTTCGACTCGATGTCGTTTTAAGGCCCAAAAATTTATATATTTACAATAAAGGCGCATCGCGATCGCTACATACGTAAAAACTATGAAATAAAGTAAAAGGATATCATCGGGAGGTTAGGAGGAGATTCCATCCACAATAAATCCTCCCTAACAGTCCCTAATCCACATATCTACAATATAGATTGACTACATTGGATCTAACTTTAAAATAGACAAAATCAAAATATTTGATATCACCATACGCCAAATATTCGGATCTACAGTAGATCCACCCAACAAACACCATAAGAACGAAATAAAACTAGATCTACAAGATTTGCTATATAAAACACAATGACGCTATGAAACTCGGATTTTTTCACATTCCAAATGATGAAATAGACGCTTTAACACTTGGAAATCAAAATAGGACACAAGGATTGTACAAAAGAGGAAGAAATTTCACTTTTTATCACAAACCCGTGGGTTTCTCTCTCTCAATCTCACTTTCTCTCTCTATATTTCCTCCATTTTTCTCCTCTTTTCTTCCTCGTGGATTCGCTCTTTCTTTTCCTCACGGATCCTCCCCTTTTTCTTTCTTTTTCTTGCCCCCCGTCGCCTTCTTTCTCTCTCGCGTTTCTATATTATCTTCCTCCCACGTCTGATGAAGAAATGAAACTGGAATAGGCGATTTAGAAACTCAAATCTTGGCCGCAGGTGCAGCTGCGGCCTGCTTCGGTGCTTCCTCGATTTTCGTGTACTGATGTCGGTCCTTCATTTTTTCGCTGGAAGGCTCGTATTTTGCAATCCGAAAATCCCTGGGAAACGTGCCATATTGTTCTGGGAGGCTAGTTCGGAGGGCTGCGACTTGATATAGAATTTGCTATTTGTGCTTGGCTTCCAGGGGCGAGACCCCCGACCATTGTAAGCGTAGTGGCCATTAGCCGTCTTTTGTGATCAGATCAGGTTCTTCTGGATCAGCTATTTGCCTCGTCTCAAGTAACCTGATGTTCGTTGTTTGTTATGACAACTTTGACCGTAAGTTGTTTGGGTGGCTTTGTGTTGGGGTCCTCCTTCCTTTTCGCGTGTCGGGTCAAGTGACGATTTTGCCCTCCTGCCAGGGTTAGTAGAGAAGTGCAAAATTTGGGTGTCTACAGCTGCCCCTCTTTATCATGTTTATGGAATGCAATATGAAATAAACATGATAAAGAAGTAGGCACCCAATGCATGAAAATGACAGTACATATTTTAATAATGCAACATATATATCATTGATTCAACATATACATATTAATGATGCAACACCAATATCACCGGTTACTGTCTCAAATGGAATCGCATAGCAATATTCGTCAAAGAAAACTACTTCTCTTGCTTATCGCATATCACATATCGCATATCAAGTATCAAATCGCATATGAAATCACATATCGCACTACTTCTCATATGATGTATCGCAAATTGCATATTGCATCGCACATCGCCTCGCACATCGCATTGTTTTAGTCATCGTCGGATCTTTCTCCAACGGTCATCGCATTGTCATCGTGGGATCTTTCCCCAACGGGTGGTCTCGTCATCGTCAGATCTTTCTCCAACGATCATCGTCGGATCTTTCTCCAACGGTCACCGTTGGATCTTTCTCCAACGGGTGTCTCGTCACCGTCAGATCTTTCTCCAACGGGTCGTCTCGTCACCGTCGGATCTTTCTCCAACGGTCATCGTCAGATCTTTCTCCAATGGTCATCGTCGGATCTTTCTCCAACGGTCACCGTTGGATCTTTCTCCAACGGGTGTCTCGTCACCGTCGGATCTTTCTCCAACGGGTCGTCTCATCACCGTCGGATCTTTCTCCAATGGTCATTGTCGGATCTTTCTCTAATGGTCATCGTCGGATCTTTCTCCAACGGGTCGTATCGTCATCATCGAATCTTTCTCCAACGGTCCTCGTCGGATCTTTCTCCAACGGTCATCCTCGGATCTGTCTCCAACGGGTCATCTCGTTATCATCGTATCTTTCTCCAACGGGTTGTATCGTCATCGTCGGATCTTTCTCCAACGGTCCTCGTCAGATATTTCTCCAACGGGTCGTCTCGTCATCGTCGGATCTTTTTCTGACGGTCATCGTCGGATCTTTCTCCAACGGGTCGTCTCGTCATCGTCGGATCTTTCTCCAACGGGTTGTCTTGCCATCGTCGGATCTGTCTCTAACGGGTCGTCTTGTAGGTGTTGGGCTTCGTCTCCAACAACTCATCTCGTAATTGCCGGATCTCGTCTCCGGAATCGCTGTGTATTGTCCCAAATGGACTCGTATCGTATTGTACATTATATGAACAAAATGCAATAATCGCTTGAACAAATTTAAAAGGAAAGCGTACCTGATTAGTTTGTGGGGCCTCCTTAGGATTCGTCCTCGTAAATCGCTTTTGCCAGCCACTTCTTTGGTTTGACTTGTCATTCTTGGGGTTTGTCCCCGTAGATCGCTCTTGGTAGCCATTTCTTTTGGCCTGTCCTCCTTGTTGATTAGCTAAAGGTGCTTCAGGCAGTCGTTTTGCAATTCCTTGATGTCCTATAGACTCTGGGCGCATTGGATCGTGGGAGTTGCCCGCTGCCATGTCCTTATGATAAATGGCACCAGTATTCGTGATGCCAACAGTCTCGTACCTGTGATTTTCCTTTCATGTATATTTTATTTTGATATATACATGGATGCGCAGATGTTATTCATGGATCAATAGATATGCTTGGAAGGAAATGACCCCTGTTTAGTCAAATGATACAATTTTTCACGTGTCGTTCTTTTTGACTATTCAGTTGTGCCATGCCTTATTTGGGAGTACAGTTTCTGGACTTCAAGGTTGGTTCGTTGAATCGCATTCCCCTGATCGTTTCTCTGTTGGGGAATTGTATCTGTCGTTTTGAATGCCCAATCGACTTATCCAGGGCTCCTCATCCTGTTGGCTCACAGATCGTCATGTCATTGAATCTGGGGTGCAGGGACTTCCTTCTTATGCTGGAGGATTATGCCTAGATTCTGGGTTAATATCTGGGTGATCTCCTTGTCAGTTGGTCGTATACTTTGATAGCTCTTGACATCAATCGGATTGAGGCAGTCCATTTGGCTTTTTGCGATGACCGACGGCCATGTTGTCCCTCATCACCCTTTTAATCGATCAGCTTTGACGTCAGGAATTATATCGTTCTTGCATATGCTCGCTTGAGTATCGAGGTAATTTCAGCATGCATCAGGTTGAGTTCGTCAAAATCCATTGATGGTCGTGGGGGAAAGTTCGTTGATGAGGAGTCTAATACAGATCTGGGCTTCCTTCATTTTCGTAATTTCCAACATGCCCCCGCCTTTACTTGTGTTCTTATCGAGGATTCACATGGGAAAGTCGTTTCGTTGGTCAGGCCGAGTTACCCACACTGATTCATATCCTGCACAAGTAACAAACGCTAAATGCTCGACGGTTCGGGTCGGCGGGGTTAACTCCGATATAAGAATTACTAAAATCTTGACAGTAACATATAAAATGGAATGCTCATGATTTTGCAATTTAGCTCGTGTCCGTGATGTTTTCGTTTTATCGTAAAAGAAATTTGACATCGATACGAATCTCTTTTTTTTGTGAATCGTGAGTGTATTAACTTTACATTGAATGAATTGTGAATGTACTAAGTCATTCTCGATTTCACCTTCTTTTTTTTTTTTTCAACTTCATCGTACGAGTTATGAAATCGTAATAAAACATTTAAGCATTCATGGTCAATATACGTGAGTATGATTAAATTCAAAACTACCTTCCTTTATCAAAGGTATTCCGTCTTCATTCTCGCTATCGTTATTCATAGAATTAACGTCATATGGCAAGTGCACTGTGCGATGCATCCTTCAATGAGGGGCCTCTTTTCCGTGACTTTAGATGAGCTTTTTCTCCTCTGGTTGAACATTTTTTTTTCTTTTTTTCTTTTTTTTTCGACTCCGCATTTCCCTTTTTGTGTCCACTTAACTTGTCTTGTTTTCTTAGGCTATTCAGAGTTACCCATTTAACGAGTTTTGGACCAATGATTCCCAAACCAGACGGCTTTAGGGCATTAGGTGTAAATACACCCCTTCGGGTTTACTTGCTCGAGTAACAAAGGCCACGCTTCGATACAAGTTAAGTGATTTGCCGCATTTATTCCTCGTCTGACACTGTGCAAGATTCGTTTTCTTAGGCTTGAGTTACCCATGTAGCGAACGTTGGGCCGGTGACTCCCAAATCGGACGACTTTAGGGCACCAAGTGTAGAGACACCCTCCAGGTTTAATTACTCGAATAACCCATGCCACGATTCGAATCTGCTCAGGTCTCTACAGCTGTAATGCTCATTTTCTTAGGCTATGAGTTGCCCATGTAACGAGCGTTGGGCCAGTGACTCCCAAATCAGACGACTTCAGGGCATCAGGTGTAAAGGCAACCCTCAGGCTTAATTACTCGAATAACTCAGGCCACGATTCGAGACATTTGATTCACTTTTATTTACTCTCTGACTCCGCATCAACTGTCATCATTATTGTCATAGCTTTATACCCCACATCTGAAAGTTGGCGCAAACGCAAAGTGCAGCCTTGCCTATGAGGTGGATTCTGCTTCGAACGATACTTTGAAATCAGGTCTTTGTTGAACAATTTTAATCATCTAATCATACTCATGAGTCTGCTCCATGGATGCTTGTCAGAATTAATTTGATTCCTAACAAGTCAAATAAAAATTTCTCTTTCCAAAAGTAATGTCAGAGTTAAACTATGTGCAGTCTTAATATATGTATAGGGAGAATTGATCCTGAAAAGACTCTAATTGGAAGAGACCAATTGATTATACGACTCTGATGATGTTGTCATACGCAGACGGGATCGTACCCTAGATGTTGCGTTGTGCACTATCCTTCCATGGATGGTTGATGAATGCCCCAGTGTCGAGTCGTCATCGATTTCAAAAACGCCCCATCCTTGATGGTCGTCAGGGCCGTCGCTTCGTGGTGTCTTTGACAGGTGGGCTGATGAGATGCTGGGAACCCAATAATCCTTTGCCTTTGATTAGGTAGGAAGTGTACTCCGATGTTCACAAGAGAACAGGTCGCCTGAGTCATTGATCGTAAATTGTAAATCTATCGAAGGGTTCTATAGATTTTTACAAGGATTAGACCGCGCCAAAGTGGCTGCCTACGTACTCCTACAAGAAGAGGAGATCAGGTCTTACGTAGTTCAGGCTCTTAATAGCACACTAAATTGTTTTTTTTTATTTATATTTTTTACAAGAAAAGATAACATAATAATGCATAGAAAAAATAAAACAAGACATAACATTAAGCAGCCAAGATCGTCCCCACCCTTTTTGGGACTC
The DNA here is from genome assembly GCA_947179155.2 of Hedera helix. Taxonomy (NCBI): domain Eukaryota; kingdom Viridiplantae; phylum Streptophyta; class Magnoliopsida; order Apiales; family Araliaceae; genus Hedera; species Hedera helix. The sequence goes on from OX359270.1 coordinate 23,333,389, forward strand.
GCAATCATATTCTTCGAATTCACCATTTCATGGTTCGCTGAGGCTCGACAATCCGTTCGTCGGTGTTCAGGTTTCCCATTGCGGTGATCTCAATGTCGTTTGCCATTTTTAGTTCTCCTCTTTCGATAAGATTTTGAATTTTGTGCCGCAACACGCAACACTCCTCAGTATCATGCCCTGGTGAGTTAGAATGATAGAGGCATATTTGTGTAGGATCGTATCTTTTATACTTGGGGTCTGTTGGTGGCAGCAACTCCGTAATCTTTCCTCGGCTGATCAGAAGATGCAATATTTCCGCCTTTGATTTGCTCAAAGGGGTGAACTATCAATCTCTTGGGAATGCTGTTAGGTCTTTCCCTTTTGAGGGTTCACACTCGTCCGAGCGGTTATCAAGGCTCCACTGGTGGGATCGTCTAACATCTTTATTATTTTGATTTCCCTGCCTTTTCAGTCTGCTTTGATCTTCTTGAGTCAGCTGGTTTTCCTGGGAGGGATCCTGGTTTGAAATTTATTTGTCCTCTTCTTCCTTTTGGTCTCTCAGTAAGTGGGTGAAGAGTTGCCTCGTAAGATTATGTTGGTGTACCACCAGGTCTGCTAATTGCTTCATTTGATGCCTGACCAACTTCAATTCTTGCTTAATGACCTTAACCTCCTCCAGACATTCCCATCGAAGGACATTTGTTTCGCTCATTTGGGAGTATTCTTCGATCTTTCGTATGTATTTGCGATTGGGGTCCACCCCGATATTTCCTGACCCAATCATGCTTACCTCATCTGTTTCGTATTGTGGCAAATGGCTGGCGTTGACATCTGGTCGTTCAACTACAATGTCCCCCCTATTGATCAAGTTATGTATCTTATGTTTTAATGACCAACAGTCTTGAGTATCATGCCCTGGAGATTCTGAGTGATAAGCGCATCGTTTGCGGGGGTCGAATCGTTTTCCTCTTGAATCGATGGGTGGAGCTAGCTTAGTGATTTTCTTCTGGGCGACCAATAACGCCAATACGTTCTCAAGGGAATCGCCTAGAGGAGTGAATCTTCGACTATCTGTTTGCTCAAACTTCCTCTGCCTGTCTGGACCCTGATTGAATGTGGCCTGCTGCTGTAGTTGCAGATGGTTTCCCTTTAACGAGGTAGGGGGACCGTTGTTAGGTCTCCACGATTGTCCTTGTGAAACGAAAGACACATCTACCTCTTCTTGACTCCGCTTAGGTACAATGTCGTGCTCTTTGGCTCGAAGGTGCTCAGCTATGGCCTCCAATACTATGAAATCTCTGATTTTCCCAGTCCTTAAACCTATTTCAGCCATCTCACCATGTTTGATCATCTCTGAAAAAGGTTTACCTATTCCAGCCAATACTCTTTCATAATAAGGAGCCTCCTGTATGTCTATGAAGGTCATCACCATCTCAGCCTCATCCATTGGAGGGTTTACTTGTGCGGCCATCCTCCTCCATCGCCGAGCATAGTCTCTAAAAGACTCTTTGGGCTGCTTCTTTACCTTCGTCATTTGGTAGCGGTCAGGGGCCATTTGCGATTGAAAGCTATATTGTGTCAGAAAAGTGTGGGCCAACTCCTCCCAATTGTGAATTTTTTCATTGTCCAGCCTAGCATACCAAGTTCTAGCCTCTCCCGTTAAACTTTTTTGAAAGAGTTGCATCCTTAATGACTCATCCTCAGCATACGCCCCAAGCTCTCCAATGTAGACCTTCAGATGAGTGTAAGGATCTCCCGACCCGTTGTATTTTTCAAAATCTGGAGTCTTAAACTTTTCGGGGTATCTGGTTCCCGGAAAAACGCATAAGTCGGAGTAGTTGACACTGTCGAATGATCCAATCCCTTTTATGGTCTTGATGGCCTCTTCCATCTGTTTCATCTTTTTATGCAGGCCATCGATATCCTTATCCTCATGAACACTAATTATTTTCTGGTGATGGATCTAATTGTCTTTGGGGAGGCCTTGATCCTCCTCCTGTGGTGGTGCATCAGGCGGGGCATCGGGCTGCAGCCCCTGCTTTGGCTTGAACTGTTCTCTAAAAAATACGGCCATTTCAGTCATTTGCTTTTTTAAAGCTTCAAATTCTTCCCGAGAAACGGGAACCGAATCTGGAGTGGGATTCTCAGCCATTCCCCTCTTGGATCGTAAACGTGTTTGGGGAGTAATCTGCAAACAAAGTAATCGAAGTTTAGCTTTAAGGAATGATACAAGTGGATGCATGCTAAAGCAAATATTTCTGTGTTTTTTTTTAGTCTTTTAATCTTTTCCTGCAAAACAGCGTTAACAGTTTTTTTTTTGTTTTTTTTTTTTGTTTTAACAATGAGGTACTTGAATCGTAATGTCAATTACTGCCTCATCAACTCTTCCCTGCAAAACATAGGTCAGTGATTCTAATTGACAGGATGAGAGATAAGAGATGATTAACTGAAATACGACATCATGTACGTAAAACGTGATAGGGTATGAAGAGACTTCCCGCGCGTTGGGTTTATCTGAGGCTGACCTACCCTAAGTTACTCTCGCGGGCTTTTCGGCATGAAGGTTTCCAGATATTCGCAACATACTAGACGGAAATAAATCCGGTCTTTCAATTGGATTGGATCTGAGTGGATGCTTTTCCTGAGCCTCGCTGGGGAGCGCCCCTTTGAGTCCAGTAATCCACATCCGACGGGTTTGCCTCAAGGGGAGGAACTGCTCAACATACATTCATCGTACCTGACCGTATGCATATGATGACATTAAAGTAAAGCATTCGTAAAGATAAAGCATTTATCGAAAGCAAAACATACATTCACAAATGTATAATGTCAAACACGGCATATATCGCAACCACATATTTTTAGATTTTTAAAGGATAGGAAAGCATTAAGATTTGAACGCGGCTTAAGCCCTCTAATGTCCCCAGCAGAGTCGCCAGCTGTAGACGCCGAAAAAAGTCGTTTCGTTTTTTAATATTAAAAGCCGTTTCCAATTTAGCCTTTGATTAAGATGTGATTTTTTTTTTTGAAAAGGGTCGGCTGAAGTGTCGACGAGGTTTGAAATGTCGATTTTATAATGAGCTAATTGACCAGAGTCGCCAATTGGTATATTTGAAATGGATGTACCAACTCATCCGAATTTTATTTTCGTAATTGCTGGCTCATATGTGACTCCGAATTAATTGATTTGCGAACTGAGATTCATAGAGTTCGGGGGCTTGCTTAAGTGAGGGGAAGGTGTTAGGCACCCCCCTGACTTCCGTGAAACACGGTTACCACAATCTCGATGTTTTCCTATCCTTTTAAAATCCTAAAAATGTGTGAGTTGTATTTGTGTGCGTGCGTGCCTAGGTGAATGTTTGTGGTGAATTTTACTTGGATTTTTATATGGCAAATGTGCCTTATTTTGGAAAGCGTTTTAGACGTCCTTTGACCCAAATGACAAGGCTTTGTTTCATAATAAAGATTGATTTTAACTTTGAAAGCGATGAGGATTTTTTAGGTGTCGTTTATAGGAAACAAGAGTTTTTTAAACTTTTGTCAAATAGGAATCGAGACTATACATTGTCTTCTAACAGTAAATCGAATAAAATGAAGGCAACTTTTAGAATTCTTTAACCCTATGCACAAAGTTTAATGAAAACGTTTGTTTATTTTTACGAAAATCATTTTTATGATATTTCAAAACCAATTGGAGCCTTTTCATCAAACCGGAATCAAAGTTCGCCATAACCCTTAATTTTAAACCTCGTGAATCTAATATCCTAATTTGATCACTTTTAGAAAATCTTTATCGTATGCCTTATTTTGGAAAATCGTTTTTTTCATGTTGTAAATCAAAACGAGCATTCAAAACATGTCGGGGCTATCCATGGGCATGTGAGCCGTCTAAATAACCCCAAACACCCACAATCACATATTTTACTATTACGGGGCCTTAAACCCGATCACGGCTTGGTATCGCTTTAAGGCCCGATATTACATATATACAACCATGGACCCTATATAATGATTACATACATCCAAATTTGTCCATCATCGGGATTCGACCACGAGGATCTCCTCCCTTGGCTCAAAATTACCCAAATCACTGCGCAACCATACCAAGGCAAACTTTACAAAACTAAACTTGTTACTACGCTACACGAATCAAAAAATTACAATTCCAACACTACAAACTATCCGTTAACGCAATGAACTACATTATCACCGTACGGATGTCATCGGGACTTTAGGAGGAGATTACGTTCCGACGGAACCCTTGCTAATAATCCCTAATCCACGGATCCTCACTAATATAACAACATACTACGCTAAACAACCCAAAACACAAGATTATAATATTAATACAAGCAAAAAAATATCAAAAGAAAAACCCTTTTCACCTTGCAATATACCGACAAAAGCTTTATATTTCACGATTCAAGCAAAACCACAAGAAAGCCTAACTATTGGAGCAACAATCGACAATTTATCACCCAAATAAACTCCACCCGAGCCTCTTTCTCTCTCTTATCGCATTTTTCTCTCTCTAAAAAAACTTAAAAAACTTTCTTCCTCTTGCTATCGGGTAAAAACTGGCAATGTATAGCGTTCCGCAGGCAGCCGCAGGTGCAACTGCAGCTGGCCGCAGGTGCATCTGCGATTGCCTTCGCTAGCCGCCCGCGCCGAATCCTCGGCTGACGGGTTGTCTCCTCGAGCCGCGAACTGTCCACTTTGTCGGTGGCCGCAGGTGCACCTGCGGCTGCCCGACTTGCTTTTTTCGATTTCTGTGTCACGCGGTCTTAAATCGCCAATTTCTGCTGTATTATTTTGGAAGGCTGTTACCTGATGCATAAATTGTTTTTGTGCATGGTTTCCCGGGAGCGAGACCCCCTACTGCCGTAAGCGTAATGGTCATTTGCTGTCTTTGGCGACCGTATCGGGCTTCGTCTGGATTGACTGTGTGTCTTGCCTCAAATGGCTCGATTCTCGTTGTTCGTTTGGCAGCTTTGATCGTAAGCCGTTATGGTGACTTCGTGTTGGCGTCCACCTTTCCTTTTCGTATGTCGGGTCGAATGACGATTTTGCCCTCCTGTCAGGGTTAGTACACAAGTGCAAAATTTGGGTGTCTACATGCGTCATACCTTTCATGCTGTGCATATTTTCTATGCATCATGCCTATCATGCTGTGCATTTTCAAAACATAATCTCACATGCTTCATTTAACCTTTAAAATCACATAGTTGCATAAAGTGCACATTCGAAATATATCCACATTGATTTCACATAACACATAAATTCTACTTTTAATCTGTCAATTAATCATATAGAACCATTTATCACATAGCAAAAAGTTTTGAAAAACTTGCTTGTCATACGTAACCATTATAAACCCTTACGCTTCTCGAATGTCTTTCATATTCCATCTCGTCGGTTTGCTAATCCGAACTCTATTTGTCAATATAAAACCTATAAATCATAATAGGATCATAACACTTTACTATCTCTTTTGAGAGTTAAAACAAACACTAGACCACTAGTCTTCATTCATTAAATGTTTGATGTAGTACACCTTATAGGTCAATAATATATACTAACTCATTACCGACCCATTACATAAACATAAACATGTTTTTGAAAGTAGTATGCCCTCAAGCCAATCACATTTGATGTGATAAGCATATACTTTGTAATATTGTTCATTTATTAATAAAAGTATCAAGGTATTTCTTTATTCATGATTAATTACTTAAATTAATTAAATGGATAAACACATAATTTTTTAGCAATGCTTTTAGAACCATGATGAGGATCATGCAAATGAGATCTAAATTCAATATAACTCAAAATTAAAATTGTTCATAATCGTTGGATCACTAAAAAGGGGATTAGTAGATCTAGATAGATTGGTACATACTATGTTTGCTCTTATGGAGAGGATGATTGATCTCATAATTATTTGTGTAGAGACACTAAAGCAAGTATGTAGGTGCTTATTAGAGAATAAGTCCACTGAACGTGACTCACTCAACGAACACCTAATGGAGTTTTACTTATCTGTCAATAGGAGTTCCTTATATGATAGTCGTACAAGTGATCCATAGACTTGAGATCATCTTAGTATCTTATGTGTACTAAGTTATACTTTGACATATTCCTTAAGACTTGTTAGTATATCAAAGGATATGATTGGGTATAATAAGGTACACATGAAGATAGATGAATGATCAACAAAGGATCTACCATTTCTAGTAATGGGAGATAATGTCCTATGCGATTCAATAAGTGACAACTCAGAAATCCCTGGCTAGGGTTGAATGGAATTAGAAAGGAGTGTCTAATTTACATTAACTAGAGTTGTGTATTCGTGAATTGAAATACATATGATCAAATTAATAAGACTTGACAGAAATTTCATGTCTTATATTTGATTGGGACATTGTATGGTAGAATGATTAAATTGTACGGTGACTATTCGCTGAAAGGTTCTTTTACGATCAAATGTTGAAATCTATATTATCTGCAATGTCGATTAATCGCTAAGGGGGCTTACCCTTATTGTGGAATAACTATTTATTCTAAATTAAAGAGTTAATTCGTAATAAATGAATTAGAATTGTTCTAATTTATTTATTATACAACCGGTTTAATATGGAGAACTTAAAGGGTCACACCGCAAAAGAGTAATATTTATTTTAGAAGTGGATGACATAATCGTAATAATAAATTAAGTATATTTAATTTATACTATGGTGATAGAATAAATTAAATAGCTTAATATTTATAGTTTAGTATTTTAGAAATACTAATTATAAATTAATTAGAGGAGTCTTATTATTATTATTATTATTATTATTATTATTATTATTATTATTATTATTATTATTATTATTATTATTATTATTATTATTATTATTATTATTATTATTATTATTATTATTATTATTATTACTACTACTACTACTACTACTATTATTATTATTATTATTATTATTACTAGTATTATTATTTAGTTCCTAAATGGTTTAGGAATTAATTAATAAATAGTAGTATTATTGTAAATAATTAAGTTCCTAAATAGTTTAGGAATTGTAATTATAATAATTAATTAAGTTACTAAATGGTTTAGTATTTAATTAATAAGAAGTACTCTCATTATTAAATACTCCTAAATGGTTTAGAAATTATAATTAATTAATTTAGTTCTTAATTAAATTAAAACCCTAATCCTAAATAGTTTAGGAGGGTTGACTATATCTATAAATAAAAGGAGTCTTATCATAGATCAAGGTTACACACTCTTTCATTAGAATAGAGAGAGTACTATATAATTCTCTACATCTAAGGAGTTGGAGAGAGAGAGAATTAGGGCTAGCCACCCATGGTTTGGAGAAACCATAATCCACTTATTTAATTCATAGATCTCTTGGTGGATCACCTCTAGAGGCTTCACACTTGGGGAGCTAACATTGATCCGTGAAATCTAATTGGCGAATTTGAAGAAGAACGTGAATGATTAAAGGGAGATGAACTTATACCCGTGGAAGCTTGGTTCTACAAAGGTATAAATTCTTTTATCCTTCCTCAATTAATAATAGTCGCATAAGAAAGATCCGGGTTATTGGTTTGTACAAAAATTGTAAAATCTGATTTTATTGCTTCCGTTGCGCTTATATAATTTGATTATATGTATGTCATATTTTTGTAAACCAACAGTTTTTACATAGCTTTAAGTATGTTACATTATACCGTTCGTCTTAGGTATGTTACATTATACCGTTCGTCATTCCATTATACCTTAACACCTATTATATTGACCATTTTTATTAATCTAAGATTTACATAACATATCCTTTATCGTATCACATCAAAACATAACTTTTCAGAACACGTTTAAAAAAATTCCGAGCTCAGGGCACTACGCCCCGACATAGAACATCTTGATGGGGGTGAGATGTTCTTAGTTGACTATGTCCCGACGAGCTTTAAAGCCGCCCCCAGCCAACTCTTCTCAGTTGATTGTGCCTCGATGAAGTTTGTAGAAACCAGAATCTTGATTTTTGCAATCACTTTGCTAATTTTTAGCTCCTTCATTTTCATCTAATTAAGTTTAAATTTAAAATATAGCTAAGTCTTACTACATAGTATTTTACAAAAATATAACTTGACTCAAATATCCTCTTTAAATCATCAAGGCATTAGTCTGTAAAATAGTGTTTAAACACATTTTCGTACTTTTCTATCAATTAGTGATTTTTGGCCATTCACTTCTAAACTTCATTCCGACACTTGATTAAGCTATATATATATATATATATATATATATATATATATATCATATAACACATGTCTAGACCTTTAAAATAACTTCGTATTGCACAAGGCGGGATTTGTCTGTAAAAACTCATTTTAACTTAAAACGATCGATTTCGATCGCTCGAAACGTATTTTTATTCTAACTTTCATCCGTTGACTACCAAATCAATGTAGACATGTGTAACTTCATAAAACTAAGTTATTCAACCTGGTTTCACTTTTAAATACTCAAAATTGCCAAAAATCACATTTAAGTTGAATTTTCATCCACTTAACATAATTCTTCATAAAATTCATTTTCTAATTCTTAGACTCCACTTTCCATGCACTTATTAAACAATTCATTTTTAACCTTTGCACACTTATGCTACACGTGTATGAATTGTTCCAAATTTATTTACTTTCAAAATATGTTTATTTGAACATATTACTAGTATAACTAGTTTTATCTTTCAAAAACATACTTTGTATACTTTAAGGTCTCCAACATGCTCTAAAACATGAAAATACACACAAGACCTTTATGTTCAACCTTATATCTTAAGGTTTCACCATGAACTTCCAACTCTAGACATATAATCTTCCATAACTAATACTTTTAACCATAAATACATGCTTAAACATACATAAACTAAAGTTTTAAGTTTAGAAAGCTTCACCATGACGATGCCTTCATCTTTACTTTTCGCTCCTTGATTATCCAAGCTTTCTAGCTCATAAATTTTAAGTTTTTCTTCCTTCATCCACGGCTTCCTCTCTTCTCTCTCCTAGGGCTTAATTTTCCAGCAAAAAGAAGAGAGCTTTTGCTTTGCTTATTTATGAGACTTAACCCAAGTTGGGTTATATCAACTTAACCATAGTTAATTCTAACCAAGGGCATTTTGGTCATTTCACATACTTAGTCAAGGGCATTTTTGTCATTTCACCTCTTAGGACACAAAGGTCATTAATTAATTTGTCAAGGGTATTTTTGTCAAAAGCCAAATTGGCTAGACTTTTCTTTTATGAAATTTTCCATTTAAGGAAAATTTCCTTATTAGGCAACTTCCTAAACTTTCTATTTAAGGAAAGTTCTTTACTTTCTTTCCATTTATCCATTTCATGCTCGTTTAAATTAATTTTTCTTTCAATCAACCAACTATGTCATTCACTTCCCATTATGTTACCCTCACGTAATTTCATTTAACTACTTAATTAGTCATTTAATTGCAAATCGATTAACTAACTTTTCCTAACTAGAACTGTGTTTCTAATTCTTTACTATCCTTCTCTTTTTACACACTTAGTCAATTCAAATTCCCATAATTTCAAATAGTAAAAATGCTCATATTTTTCATAACAACACTTTCTCGAAAAGCAAACTTTGCTCGAATTTCCAAAAATGTACTTCTTTTACCATTTAAGCTCATATTAGCATTTTATAACGTTTAGGTCATTACCTTCATTTATATTATACTCATATGCTAATTTGTATCATACACCTTTCTAACTCGTTTTACTCCTAATCGGGAGTATTATCTTCTGTATTTATATATCGTATAAATACTCAGCTTAATTCCATCAATTCATGTCTATTTATTAAATAAATTTTAGATTTTAAATCTTATAACTCTTATTACACAGTAAATTCTTAATATACAAATTAGGCTAAACTGCTCTATCCTTTTTGCATATTCTGACATACCTTACCTTGCCATTTTTGTAACCTAGCCTCTTAAGGCCTATTCATTAAGCTAGTTATTAATGTTCATACCAAAGCTTAATTTATATTTTCTTTCATCATATATCACTTTTCTCTAGGTCTTATATTTCCTTTCACTTATTAGATTAAATATATTTAGATATACACATATATTTAATCTATCACATTTTGACAAAATACAGTGTCTTACAATAATTTTTTCTAACTACCTAATTGTAGGTATTACACATTATCCTTTTCACATCCATAGTCTTTCTATACCGATTTAAGCCACTTTGATTAAATAACAATTTAATCCATTCATTTACATTTTTTATCATTCTAAACTAGGTTTTAACTTTTAACTTTTACTTAATTAACGAAGATCCTTATTTAAAAATCTTGTCAAAAACCTAGAATGTTACAGAAGGTTTGATCCAAGAGAGAGAAAATACTATTTTAGAGAGAGAAATTGCTAAGAAAGCTTAGATATAGTATATTGTCATCAATCTTTAATCTAAATAGCAAGTTTCATTGAAGATTCTAGCTCAATGTGACCATTTTCACCAATCCCAAGGTGAAAAATCCAATCTTTATACATTTGTTTCTAGATCTATTATGTATATATAATATACGAATTTTATTATGTTTTGTGATTAAAGATTCAATCTTTTTGTGCTATATATATAGATCTATTTCAAATCTAGCATTTTCGATACATTACGATACTAAAAATATAATCTTTACTTTATTTAGCTATAGATCTAGTAAGGATCTAGTATTTTCGATATGTTACGACATTAAAGATTCGATTTTCACTTAATTTAACTCTAGATCTAATATTTTCAGCGTACTACGATATTAAAGACTCGAATTTTAACATAGACCCAGCCTATATTTGCTAGATCTACTAAGTTATCGGATTATGGATGGCTAGAGAAGATATCGAACGAATGATATTTCTTCCTTGCCTCCCGATGATATCTTTTTGATTATTTTATTGATATTTTATATATTCGGCTCCTTTTTTATTGAATGCTTTATAAGAAAGTTGAATTATTTTAATTATGAGGTTAGTCGTGCACCCCATCCTAGCTTTGTATCTAGTGATGAACAAATCTTACCTTTTGGTCAATTAAGACTCTATTACCACGGAATGAACTATTAGCCAATCTAGGATATATTGTCGATTAGATCCTTATTGAGTCATCGTATGGATCTAATTTTATTAAGATTTTTCAATGGTATTATTGCAATTTCATTACGATATTACAATTTATTACGATTTTTATTTTGAGAGCCTAGGAAGGAAATCAAGACCCTTAAATATCAATTTTAAGGAATATTGATAAAATTTTGACGATTGACGATCTTTGCAGATGTAATATTTACAATTCTATTTCCTTGTAAAATGTAAATGTTGGGGCTTAAAGTGACATTAAAAACCTCGAAAGGTAGATTTAAGGCCCTATAATAGTGGATATTACAAATCAACAATGGCATCAAGAGCCAAACTTTATACAAATGATTAATTATTTTGATTCTGTATATGTATGAATATGTGTTTGGAAAAATTTAATTGGGCATATATGTTGTATAAAATTAAGGGTTTTGAAAAATAATTACCAAAAATCGTGTTTTGGATGCAAAAGATCAAAAATCACGTTTTTCGAGAAAAATTACGAACTGACAACATCGACTTGTGCAGCTGCGTTATTCGGTCACGTAATTGCATTAATGGGGTCTCTAACGCAGCTGCATCGAGACCTAACGCAGCTTCGTGGCGAGGCACTGGTTTGTCTATTTTTAAAGTTTTTTGCATTTTTTCTAAAATTAAAATAAAGAGTTATTTTACATGATTTTATAATTAAAATTTAAAGTTATTTTAAATATGAAATTAGATTTCATGCAACATTAAATTTATCATTAAATGATATCAATGCAAATATGAAATTTTTTTAATTTTATTAGATGAATAATTTATTAATACATATGATTGATATGTATGATAATAAAATGAATTGATTATGAATTATTGACTAATCTGATTGGATTTATTTTATGTGGATGCAAAAATGAATGAGTTTTTATAAATGGGGTCTGCGTACCTCGCCTTTTCTAATTTTTACTAATGTAAATTTTATCTCCCTTCTATGTACTTCCCCTTGACTGCTGATCAAGGTTTATATTTATTGTAAATAGTTTTGTAATAGGATTAGTTAGAATTTTGAAAAATTAGAGTCAAAGAGTAAGGAGCGCTTGAAGACCCATTTGTATTGGAGCTCATGATTAAATGTAATAGTTATATTTAATTTTGTTCTTGCACTATAGGTTTGACCTTTTGATTCACTTGGAGGCTCTAGTGAACTAAACTAGAATAAAAAGTCTATAATCAATTCAAGTAGAATATAGTATTCTATATGTGCATGCTAATTATGTTTATATTATATATTATCAAATATGCTTCACATGTTAAATAATATGATGCGTATTATATATATATATATATATATATATATATATATATATATGTGTGTGTGTGTGTGTGTGTGTGTGTGTGTGTGTGTGTGTGTGTGTGTGCACGCTAAATAAGATGAGACAATTAATAATAAACCCCTCAAAACTAAAATATATTAAGTTGTAACGTTAAAGAAATTTGAAATATCGAACGTCGCCTTCTAGCACGATAGAATAATAGAGTATCAAATAATCAATATACATTTGTTGTGCACACATACGACTTGTATAAATTATTTGAGATGTTATTTTATCACATTGGATGCTTATAAAGGAATTGAACATTACTGTTTTGTTGTGCACATACAAGGACGGTATTTTTCTCTTCACTTATATGAAAATGCTAGATCGGACTTAACTTAGATAATTTTGATTCGGATATGCACGCACTTGATCATTATAATCTAGGAGACAAAATAAAAGAAGTTATATGTTAATGTAATTGACAATGAGTTGTCTACCTATTGAATAAACTATAGTTTGTTGTGCACACATAAGACTATACTTATGTCAATAAGATCATTATCTCACTAAGAAATCTTTAATTAGATTTGCCGAACTATATATGGAGGGTAATATAGTTTGATGAAAATAGTGAGAGATACCAATTTAAATAAAGACCTAAATTTTTTTTGGTAATTAATAAAATGAATATATGCTAATAAGTTTGTCTATTTTCATATGCAAAATTTAACAAATGTCAAACTCACTATTATCACTCTGTAACATACTTGATGCTAACAAATTGACTGGCCCAAATTATACTGATTGATTAAGAAATTTGAGAATAGTTCTCATTGCTGAAAATATTTCTTATGTCCTAAATTCGTCTATGCAGTTATTATAGAAGAAGCGTCTGAGGAAGAAGTTTCTACTTTTAAGAAGTGACAAGATGATGCAATTATGGCTCAATGCACCATGCTCGCATCCATGAAAAGATGGATGCTCCTACTATACTGCTGCACCTCAAGGAGTTATATGGTGAACAAAGTACAACTGCTAGAAATCAGATATCTAAGGAGCTCTTTCGATCTCGAGGGCACTACTGTTGAGACTCATGTACTTAAGATGATCAATTTGATTGAATAATTTAGGCAGTTAGGGTTTGTGATGGATGGGAAGTTGAGCCAAGATTTAGTTTTGCAGTCACTCCCGAACACCTTCTCATAATTTGTTATAAATTTTCACATGAATAAGTTGGATGTTAGCTTGCTTGAATTACTTAACATGTTGAAAAATATGGAGGGTCATTTCCCATCCAAAAAGGACCAAGTCTTATTGGTGGATGATTCTTCTAAGAAAAGAAAGAGGCCCAAGGGTTCTTCTGAAAAAAAGAAAAAGAAGAAGGCTATGTGCATGATAAAGTATAAGGATAATAAGAAGACTGATCCTGATAGCAAAGGAATATGCTTTCATTACAAAAAGGTTGGGTCACTAGAAGAGGAACCGCAAGGAATATCTTGCAGAACTAAAGTAAAAGAAGTTTGGAGAAGCTTTAACTTTATATCAATGTTTGTTCATGATTGAAATAAATCTTTCTGTAAGTCAAAGTTCTACTTAGGTATTAGATACTGGCTGTGGTTCTCACATATGTAATACTATGCAGGGACTAAGCAGAAGTAGAAAGCTAAATAAAAGAGAAGTCGTCCTGCGCGTGAGGAATGAAGCAAAGGTTGTTGCATTAGCCGTAGAAACTTATTGTGTAGCACTGCCTATGGGCAAGTCCATTAATTTGAATAATTGTTATTACGTTTCGGTACTTATTAGAAATATTATTTCTATTCTTGGACAAGGATGGTTTTCATATTATAATAAAGAATAACAGTTATTCTATTTATATTGATAGTATTTTGTATGGTACTGGAAAATTATGTGATGAACTTTACTTACTTGACTTGCATAAAAATATACTTCAAATTGAACAAACTAAGAAAAGAAAAAGAGATAATATAAATTATACTTTTATGTAGCACTGTAGACTCGATCTTATTAATGAAACAAGATTAAACAAGTTGCATAAAGATGGGCTTTTAGAGCTATCTGATTACAAATTATATCTAACTTGTGAATCTTGTCTTATGGGAAAGATGACCAGATCTCATTTTAGTGAAAAAAGGAGAAAAAGTTATAGAGTTGTTAGAGTTGGTACGCACAGATGTATGTGGACTTATGATAATACATGCACGAGGAGGGTATTCATATTTTATTACCTTCACTGATGATCATTCCAAATTTGGATATGTGTATTTGATGAAATACAAGTCTAAATCATTTGAAAGTTCAAAGAATACATAAGTGAAGTAGAGAAACAAATTGGCAAGAGTATTGAGATTCTTTGATCAGATCGAGGAGGTGAATACCTGAGCAATGAGTTTCTCAATTATGTCAAAAAAATGGTATAATCCCACAATAGACTCCACCGAGCACGCCACACTTGAATGGTGTGTTTGAAAGGAGAAATAGAACCTTGTTGGACATGGTTCATTCCGTGATGAGTCTTATCGATCTTTTAGTTTCCTTCTAGGGATATGCCCTAGAAACGGTTACATACCTACTTAACAAGGCACCTTCTAAATCTGTCACAAAGACTCCATATAAGTTATGGACAGAGAGAAAACCTAGTTTTAAGCATGTAAAAATTTGGGGTTGTGCAGCTTATGTCAAAAGGTTTGAGAGTGATAAGCTAGAGACACGATCCGACAAGTGCAAATTTGTTGGATATCCTAAAGAAAGTTTAGAGTATTATTTATATCATCCAACTGATCGAAAGGTGTTTGTTACGAAATATGTTACCTTTTTAAAAAATGAGTTTATTCTTGAAGGGATTAGTGTGAGTAAAATAGACCTTGAAGAAATTCAAGAACTGTAAAGTACTACGGGTCAAAGTGAGGTATCGAACCAAGTAACACAACCTACTGTACCACAACCTATTCGTAAATCTAAAAGAGTACCGAAGATACCTGAAAGGTATGGCTTCATCATAGAGGATGATGATGATGTTCGCATCATAGATGATAATGATCCATGGACTTATGAAGAGGCAATTAGTAATAAAGACGCAAAGAAATGGCTAACAGTTATGAAATCCGATTTGGGCTCCATGTATGAGAACCAAGTATGAACTTTGGTTACTCTACTTAAGGGCATTAAGCATATTAGCTGCAAATGGGTCTTTAAGAGAAAGACTGGAGCAGACGGCAAGGTAGAGACCTATAAGGCCCGACTGGTTGTAAAAGGTTTCAAACAAAGACAAGCTATTGATTGTGATGAAACCTTTTCACTAGTAGCAATTCGTAAGTCCATTTGGATTTTGCTTGCAATAACAGCTTATCATGATTATGAAATACGAGAAATGGACATGAAAATGGCCTTCCTCAATTAGATACTAGAAGATGATGTATATATGATGCAGCCAGAGATTTTTGTTTCAAAAGTTGGAACAAATCAAGTCTGTAAGCTACAACGATCAATTTATGGATTGAAGCAAGTTTCTCGAAGATGGAACATCCGTTTTGATGAGATAATCAAAGAATTTGATTTTATCAAAAATGAGGATGAACCTTGTGTGTAGAAGAATGTTAGTGGGAGCACTGTAACGTTTTTAGTATTATATGTTGATTATATATTATTGATATGAAATACTGTTCGTATGCTACAATCGATCAAGATATGGTTGTCTAAACACTTCTCCAAAAAGGACTGGGGAGAAGTATCCTATATTTTGGGGATAAATATTTATAGAGATATATCTAAAAGGATTCGTAGCTTGTACCAAGAAACGTACATAGACTCGATGCTAAAAAAGTTTTGCATGGAAAATTCTAAAAGAGGACTCATACTGACGGGACATGGAATATATCTCTCCACGAAACAGGCCCAAAAACATTTGAAGAGAGAGATCGTATGAATAAGTTTACTTATGCCTCAGCAATAGGATCTATTATGTACGGGATGAAATGTGCTAGCCCTGATGTTGCTCATGCACTTAGTGTAACAAACAGATATTAGTCGAATCCAGGAGAAGAACAGTAGAAGGCAATGAAAAACATCATAAAGCTCTTAAGAAGAACTAAAGGTGTATTTCTTGTCTACGATGGGTCTGATATGAAATTAGAGGGCTATACATACTCAAGTTTTCAAACTGACGAAGATGACAGTAAATCCGTTTTAGGTTATGTGTTTACCTTAAATAGTGGTGGAGTGAGTTGAAAAAGTTCTAAGTAGCAAACATTTACTGATTCAGTGACAGAGATAGAGTACATAGCTGTAAGTGAAGCTACAAAAGAAGTTGTTTGGATAAAAAAGTTAGTAACATAACTCGAGGTGATTTCTAGCATTCAAGGACCAATGTCTTTATTTTGTGACAACACGGAAGCTGTTGTACAAGCTAAGGACCCAGGTCTCATAAAAAATTCAAACATGTGTTGTGGTGGTTTCTTTTGATTAGAGAGATTATTGAAAGATGAGATGTTACCCAAGAGCATGTGGACTCTCAAGACAACATTACAAATCCATTTACTAAAATTTTGATCATCACTTAGAGAAGATGGGTATTAGATACCATGATAATTGACTTTAGTGCAAGTGAGAGGTTAAAAGTAATATGCACACAAGTCAATCACATTTGATATGATATAGCATATATTTTGTAATCTTATTTATTTATTAATAAAAGAATTCATTTATTTAAAGGCATTTTCATTATCCATACTTTGTTGCTGTATTAATTATGATAAACCCATAGTTTTTTAGTAATATTTTTAGAATCATGATGATGATCATGCTAATAAGATCTAAATTCAAGATAGCTAAAAACTAAAATTATTCCTAATCATGGTATCACTAAAATGGGAATTAGTGAATCTGAATAGATTAGTACATACTATGCTTGCTCTTATGAAGAAGATGATTGATCTCATAGTCATTTGTGTAGAGACACTAAAATAAGTATGTAGGTACTTATTAGATAATAAGTTTATTGAACGTGACTCGCTAAAGGAATACCTAATGTAGTTTTACTCGCCTATCAATAGGAATTCCTAATGTGTTAGTAGTACAAGTGATTCTTAGACTTGAGATCATCAAAGTATCTTTTATATGATGAGTTATGCTTTGACATATCCCTTAAGACCTTTAGGCTATATTTATTTGCAACAAATATACTTGAGATTAGACTATTTGTATTAATTTAACATTAGTTTAGACTATTTTATCCCATAATGTGGGATTAATAGTCTTTTAAGTAGTCCTATGTATTTTTTTTTATCATTCCTAAGGCTATTTATACGGGATTATATAATCCTATGAAAAATTTAGGATTAATAGTCTCTCTCAGTTTAAGCTATTAAATGACTTTATGAGACTAATAGTCCAACATTAAGGGATTAATAATCTATCATCAAAGATTTAAATAGTGCAAAGTATTATTAAATTAAGGCAAATACTCCAATCTCAAACATATTTTTTTGGCAAACAAATATAGCCTTAGGGTATATCAAATGGTATGTATGGGTAAAATAAGTTATACATGAGGATATATGAATGATCAACAAAGAATCTACCACTTCAAGTGAAAGGAGATAATGTTCTATGTGATTCGATAAATGACAACTCAGTAGTCATTGGCCAAGGCAGAATGAAAACTAAAAAGGAATTTCTAATTTACATTAAATAGAGTTGTGCATTTGAAAATCGAAATGCATATAATCAAATAAAATAAGACTTGACAATAAATCCATGTTTTATTTTTGATTGAGACAATGTATGGTAGAAAGATTGAATTGTATAGTAACTATTCGCTGAAATGTTCTTTAATGATTAAATGTTAAAATTTATATTATCTGAAAAGTTCTTGATCACTACGGGGGCTTACCCTTATTGTGAAATAAATATTATTTATTTAAATGAATTAAATATTTTAATTTATTTATTTAAATAAGATTAGAATTATTCTAAAAGGTCACACCACAAAAAAAAGTATTTATTTAAGAAGTAAATGACATCATCGTAATAATAGATTAAGTATATTTAATTTATACTATAGTGGTAGAATAAATTAAATAGCTTAATATTTATTATTTAGTATTTTGGAAATGCTAATTATAAATTAATAAGAGGAGGCTTATTATTATTATTATTATTATTATTATTATTATTATTATTATTATTATTATTATTATTATGATTATTATTATTATTATTATTATTATTATTTAATTCCTAAATAATTTAGGAATTAATTAATAAGAGTACTTGTATATTAGTTCTTAATTGAATTATGAGCTTAATTAAAACCCTACTACTAAATAGTTTTGGAAGGTTATCTATATATATAAATAAGAGAAATCTTATCATGAATTGGGGTTATATACACTTCCAGAAGATTTGGGAGAGTACTCACAAGTTTTCTAGATCTAAGAAATTATAAGAGAGAGAAAATTAAAGTTTGTCATCACCTACTTCTTGAATCATTATTCTTTCTTAGTGGATTACTTCTAGAGGACAAACATTTGAGTGGCTGACATTGATATTAGGAATCTAATCGGTGAATTTCAAGGAGAACGCGAAGGAATTGGAGTAAAACACGTACCTATGGAAGCTAGTGTCTATAATGGTATAATTCTTGATCTCCTTCTTGTTAAATTAATAATTGCATATAAAGTTCGATCCTGGTTATGGTTTGTAAAATTTTAAATTCTATTTTTTACCATGCTTCCATTATTGTTATACAATTTGATTATATGTTCATCGATATTACAAACCACAACTTTTGACATGCGAAACGATTTTCAAACAAAGGGTGAGAAGGATATTATAAAATTGAATCAACTTAGGGTATTAGATCCCCTAAGTTAAAACTGGAAGTAATAGGGGACTTGGATTCCTATTTGATGTAGGGTTTAAAAATAACATTTTTCGAAACATCGCGCAAAATATTTTATCAAAACGAAATATAAAGAAACAAAGTTCTCTTTAAATGATTAAACCCTTCGTGCATAGGCTCAAAGGGGTTTGAAGTTGCTTTTAACATAATGCACTTCTTACGATTTTGATTCCAAAGTTAAGTGGCGATATATTAGATTTTCTACTAAATCACACAAACATACATACACACACACACACACACACACACACACACACACATATTCCCTATCTCAAAGGCATTTTAGGGAAAATAGTAAGAAAACAGTAATTATATTTTTGTGGAAGTGGAGGGGTGCCTAATACTTTTTTCTCATTTAAGGAAGCCCCTGAACTCTATGAATCTCAGCTGCATACCAATTATTCGGAGTCATAAATGGGCCATCTCGATTGTGAAAAAATAAAAAATCGGATTAGTTGGTACATCCATTTTAAACTTTACCAACTGATGGTTCTGGTCAATTGACCCATTATCAAAATTAATCTTTCAAAACTCCGTCGACATTTATGCTTACTTTTCCTAAAAACACCCATTTAACAAAACAAATAACAATATAATAAAATAAAAATGGCACTTTAGGAAAAAATTGAAATTCCCCTGCATCGACAAAGATTTATGGAAATCTCAATTCTGAATTTTGGTTAACTCATAGAAATTAATTACAAGAGATACAAAATAGTGCAAAAATATAAAGTGTTGAACGTAAAGATGGTATAGAGATTTTAAGTGGTTTGGAGCACAAAGATCTCCTAATTCACTATTCTATTCCTAAATTAAGGATTCTATTAAGGATGGTGATTACAAAGATCAGTTCATACAAAACTATTACAATCAGTTGAATCACAATGATTCCTTCAAGTCACTAAGACTCGGTACCACAATGGTCACAAAGACCAATTCATAAAGAACTCTTTCAGTCACTTAGATTTGGCACAACCAGTTCATAAAGAACTTTTCAAGTCACTTAGACTTGAAATCACCAGTTCACAAAGAACTCTTTAAGTCACAAAGACTTGGAACCCCCAAGTTGACAAAGAAATCTTTAAGTCACAAAGACTTGGAACCACAACGATGTTGGTTTACAAAATCCATAAACATACAATCAAATTGCATAAAAAATAGCAGAGGCGTGGTAAAATCAAATATTAAAATTTTACAAACCATAACCAGGATTGAACTTTATGCGCAATTATTAATCAAAAAAGAATGAGTTAGAAATTTATACGCTTGTAGACATTATGCTTCCACAGGTATGAGTTCACTTCCAATTCCTTCCTGTTCTTCTCCAAATCCACCTATTAGATTCCTAAAATCAACGTTAGCTACCCAAGTATATGGCCTCTAGAGGTGATCCACCAAGAAAAATTTGAATTCAAGAAGTGGGTGATGGTAAACCTTAGTTTTTCTCTCTCTTCTAATTCCTTCGATGTAGTGAATATGTGAATAACCTCAATCCATAATAAGACTCATCTTATTTAGAGATTTGTTCAACCATCCTAAACTCTTTAAGAATAAGGTTTTAATTTAGCTACCAATCTAATTAGGAACTAAATTAATTTAATATCATAATTATAATTTCTAAACCATTTAAGAACTTAATTATTTATTATGAGAGTACTCTTATTAATTAATTCTTAAATTATTTAAGAACTAAATAATAATAATAATAATAATAATAATAATAATAATAATAATAATAATAATAATAATAATAATAATAATAATAATAATAATAATAATAATAATAATAATAATAATAATATTCTTATTAATTTATAATTAGTATTTTTAAAATAGTAAATTATAAATATTAAGTTATTTAATTTATTCTATCACTACAGTATAAATTAAATATACTTAATTTATTATTTTGATTATGCCACTTAACTTCTTAAATAAATATTTTCCCTTTGCGGCGTGACCCTTTAGGTTCTCCATATTAAACCGGTTGTAGAATAAATTAATTAGAATTATTCTAATCTTATTTATATAAATAAATTAAACTATTTAATTTATTTAAATAAATAATATTTATTTCACAATAAGGGTAAACCCCCTTAGCGATCAACGATTTTTCAGATAATATAAATTTTAATATTTGATCATAAAAGAACCTATTTTGCGAATTGTTACTATATAATTCAATCATTCTACCATATAAGGTCTTAATCAAATATAAGACATAAAATTACCATCAAGTCTTATTTTATTTGATCATATTTTTTTCAATTCTCAAATGCATAACTCTAAATAATGCAAATTAAAAACTCCTTTATAATTTTATTCTGCTTTGGCCAATGACTATTGAGTTGTCATACATCGAATCACATAGGACATTCTTTCATTTTACTGGAAGTGTTAGATTCTTTGTTGATCATTCACCTATCTCCATGCACAATTTATTATACCAAGCATACCTTTTGATATACCCAAAATGTCTTAAGAAATATGTCAAAGCATAACTCATCATACACAAGATACTATAATGATCTCAAGTCTAAGGATCACTTCTATTATTATCACATAAGGAACTCTTATTGACAGACAAGTAAAACTTCATAAGGTGTTCTTTTAGTGAGTCACGTTCAGTGAACTTATTTTCTAATAAGCACCTACATACTTGATTTAGTGTCTCCGCACAAATAATTATGAGATCAATCATTCTCTATGTAATATCCCAGATATTTACAAGAATTATAAATAAGATTTGAAATAATTAATTAAAAGTTATGGTTTAAAATCTAGAGTTGTCGAAGTGAGATGTGTAGAAATGGGTAAACAATTTTTTTAAACATAATTTATTTATTAAATGTGGGAATATTTTAATGATGCATGTAGAGAATTTATTAAAGAAATAAATTCATTTGAGAAGTGAAAGTAGATATATATATATATATATATATATATATATATATATATATATATATATAAAGTGTGCTTGTTAGCCAAATAAGAGGATGAGTAAGTTAATACTCAATTAAATTAAGAAATTAATTAGTTTAAATATGAATTCAAGAAATATAATTAATTAGGTTAATTATATTAATATGAGTTAAATTTGTGAAAAATTTAGGATGATTGTCTTGGATGGCAATAATATGAAGTGATTAATTAAGTAATTAATTTAATTATTAAGTTGTTATATAGAGTCCATTAATG
The DNA here is from genome assembly GCA_947179155.2 of Hedera helix. Lineage (NCBI taxonomy): Eukaryota > Viridiplantae > Streptophyta > Magnoliopsida > Apiales > Araliaceae > Hedera > Hedera helix. The sequence goes on from OX359270.1 coordinate 23,355,945, forward strand.
GATTAAAGCAAGCCCAATATTTGAATGGTTGAAAGTCTTGTTGGTAATTTATATAGAGGTCCAAATAAATTTATGGATCTAGCTTGATGAAGAGTCCAAGTAATTTAATTACTACTAGTGGACTAGCCCAAAAGGATTATAGATGTTAGCCTAATATGAGAATACTTGCATGAAGGTAGGTAATTAAATAATAAGCTCAAATGTTATAGTTTAAGAGGTAATTAAGATAAGTCCAATTAAATTATGTTGGCAAGTATTATATATAGTGTGGTGGTAGTCCAATTAAATAAATTACATAGCCTAAGTTATGGAAGATGTGTGAGTTGTGTTGGGTAGCCCAAGTAATTAAATAAGAGAGTCAAATGCAAAGTAAACTATGTAGCCCAAAAATTTAAAAGTCAAATGATGGTCAAAGTGTTGGAAAATTTCAAGTATTGATTTAGTGTTGAGAATTAACTAATGTAGGGTTAATTGAATAACCCTAGTTGGTAAACAAGATAGAGCATAACCAAACATTGATTAATTGCTAGGTAAGTAAATATGATGATGAGAATTAACTATGGATTAGTTAACTTAGTAACCCAAGGTGGTAGAATAATTTAAAGCAAGCCTAATTGGATTATATTATAAATCTAAATGAGGTATTAAACTAAGTTAAATAAATTAACCTAGTAGTTTATGAAATTAATTAAACCTTGATTCATGTAATAATTAAACTAGCTCAATGCTTATTTTAATTAAATGTAACATATGGTATTTAATGTTAGCCCAATGTAACAATTAAATTGAGCCCAACCAAATTAAATGGATGAGCCCAATATATTTAAATCCTAGAGTCCAATGTGGAGCCCAAATGGTAGTCAAAATTGGTCAACATTTATATATATATATATATATATATATATATATATATATATATATACATAAAAGCTATAAAAATAAAACAAAAATAGGGAATTTAATCCCATTTTGCTAAGATTTAAGGGGCCCACATGGTAGCTTGCTTCTTTAGGTTGCTTAAATGTTACACAATTGGTAGCTTATAAGTAACATTGATGAATGTCAAACCAATAGTCATTCAAGAAGTCATTCAATCAAATAGTAAGCACAATTTGCTCCTAATTTGACCAACATTAGTTGATTAGTGAATGTTGATGGTGATTAGGGAAGTTCTATAAATAGCATCCTCCACACTCTTGTTACGCTGGTTAGTCATTTTACTAGGAATGCTAGAGAGAAAAGAGAGCTTCTTTGAGAGAAAAACAAGTAAACTCTTGTGAGTTGAAGATCCACGAAGGAGATTGCTAGAAGATAGTCAATGTGGAGTCACAAGCCAAGATTGATAGAGTTAAATTATACGATATTTTTATTCCCTAATATTTAGTTTTTATATTTATTGTGCGCTTAAATGTTTAATTATTTAGCTTATTTTGGTTTTAATAGGTTTTATAAGATTTTAGTTAATTTAGGTAATTTTATAGTAATTTTATATTTTTTTTATTTATGTATTTTTATTTATTCTGAGTATTTTAGAAATTTTATTTATTATTATGTGTTTTTAGGATTTTTAGTATTTTTATATTATTATTATTTATTTTACATTTTATTTTGTAGGAAAAATAAGTTTGGGGGTAAATCTGTAAATTCTGCAAAAATTAGATGGCATTTTGGTAATTAAGCAGGCGGCGGCATTTTCGTAATTAACCGGAAACTTGCGTCCGCGCATTGCGCGCGAGGATATCAGGCAGCGGATCTGGAACGACGCTGCATTGAGTAGCAATTGGAAAAGCTTTCGCGCAATGCGCGCGGTGATGCTGAACAGTAGCAAGAGAAGGAACAAAACGACGTCGTTTAGAGCCTTCGTCCGCGCACTGTGCGGCCTTGCCTGAGTTGACCGTGTCCACTGTAGCAAAGGGGCTGTTTGTTTGGCGCATTAATTCTGGAAACGAGATTATTCGCGATTTATTGCTACTTTTTGATTCTAAATTGGATTTTAATTCCAATTAGGGTTAGGATAATAATTATTTTATTTTTATTTTATTTCTATTTGTATTTTAAATCCTATTAGGGTTTGAAAAGTGTATTTTCTACTAGGGTCAAGAGGATTTTGGAGCCTATAAATAGAGGGTTTGACACACAATGTAAGACACAACTTTTCTAATAAGAAAAATTCTTTTTTCTATTTTTTGGTGTTCTCTACAATTATGAGTAGTTAAATTCTTTTTTTCTTGGTTTAAGTGATTGAAGCCATCAAGATTTATACACTGTGAGATCTAATTTATTTTAATTGTTCAATTTATATTTTGAGTATTGAATATTTTTCTATGTTTAATTTTACGATTAATTCGTTTAATTGCTAGGGTGCAGAATAGTTTATTATTCGTTGAAATCTACTGCTAAATTAAATATCAAATCTGTAATTGTTTGGTTACTTTAATTTGCGAAGCAACTAAGATTAATAATTATTTTGCATATCAAAAGATTGTTATATCTTAGGAAAAATATTCATCTAAATTAAATGCAGACGCTTTGATTGTGTTGTTTAGTTCAACGATCTCTTTATTTCTTTATGCTGCTACTAGGTTAAATCTTTAGCGCTTGTCTGAGATTATTTAGTATCAAGAGTTATTTGGATCGCTTGTTTCTACTTAACTAAAATTAAGGAGAGATAAAAAAATTATTCAAATGAGAGTAATTATTCCACGTTGAATATTTAAAATATGAATTGATTTGTTTTTCCAAAATTGTTAAGTTGCTTGTTGGCTATTAAAGGAAAAGAAAAGCAAGAAAAAGGAAGAAAAACAAAAACAACAAACATAACACTCTTTCTTCTCCCATCACCACCACCCACCACCGACCTCCATAGCCACCAAGGAAGAAGAAGTTGGTGTCATCCAAGTGGGGAGAATAAGTTTCAAATGAAGAAATTTAAGCTTTGTGTCGACGCCGGGATTTTCGTTCGTCTCGTTTTTTATTTATTAAAAATGTCCCTTTCCAATTTTAGCCTTTTGAATTAAATGTGATTTTGAAAAGGGTCGGCTTAGTGTCGACGGGTTTTGAAAGATCGATTTTTTATGAGCCAATTGACCAGAGTCCCCAGTTGGTATATTTGAAATGGATGTACCAACTCATCCGAATTTGTTTTCGTAATCGCTGGCTCATATGTGACTCCGATTAATTGGTCCGCAAACCGAGATTCATAGAGTTCGGGGGCTTGCTTAAGCGAGGGGAAGGTGTTAGGCACCCCCCGACTTCCGTGAAACACGGTTACCGCAATCTTGATATTTTCCTATCCTTTTTAAATCCTAAAATGTGTGGTTTGCGTGTGTGTGCGTGCGTGCCTAGATGAATGTTTGTGGTGCGTTTTGCATAAAAGTTCGCTTTTATTTTTATATGGCAAAAGTGTTATCTGGAAAGTGTTTTGGACGTTCTTTGACCCAAATGACGAGGCTTCGCTTTTTATAAGAAAGATTGATTTTAATTTCGAAAGCGTTGAGGGTTTTTTATTTAGATGTCTTTTTAGAAAACAATAGTTTTAAACTTTTGTCAAATAGGAATCGAGACTATACATTGCCTTCTAACAGTTAATATAAATAAATCGAGGGCAACTTCTAGAACTCTTTAACCCTATGCACAAAGTTTAATGAAAACATTTATTTATTTGCAAAATCGTTTTTTGTGACGTTTTAAAACCAACTAAAGCCTATTCATCAATTATGGATTAAAGTTTACCAAAACACTTAACCTTTAAACCTCGTGAATCTAATATCCTAAATTTGCTTGATTTTATAAAATCTTCATTATTTGCCTTATTTTGAAAACCATTTTTTCGTGTCGTAAATTAAAACATACATCCCAAAACGTGTCGGGGTTATCTACGGGCATGTAAGCCATCCAGACAACCCCAAACACCCACAATCACATATTTCATTATTTTCACGGGGCCTTAACCCGAACACGCATTTGTGTCGTTTTAAGGCCCGATATTACAAAACGCACATCCATGGACTCTACATCATGATTACACATACCCAAAACGTCCATCATCGGGATTCGACCGCTAGGATCTCCTCCCTAGGCTCACAATCATTCAAAACGCTACATAACTCATACAACAACCAAATCTAACCACGCTAAACAACTACGATGCTATATAAATCGTAAATCACACAAAACCAACACTACAACTATTTAAAAACTTCCAATGAACGATATATCCCCGTACGGATGTCATCGGGGCGTTAGGAGGAGATTATGTTCCAATGGAACCCTCGCTAACGACCCCTAACCCACGGATCATCATCCACACAACAACAAACTACATCACAAACTCAAAAAACACAACATCAATACATCAATATAAACAAAAAAACATCAAAAGAACACTCCTTTTTCACCTTGTGATGAACCGAAACGAGCTTTTATTCCAAGATCTAGCAAACCCACAAGAATACTCAACTATCTAGCACACAAAGTGAGATTTCCCTCAAGTTTTGATCCAACCCGAGCTCCCTCTCCTTCTTCCTCGCGATTTTCTCTCTCTAAAATCCTAAAATTTCTTCTCTCTCTCGAGCTCTCGGGTGGAAATGGCGATCTATAGCCATTTCCAGGCAGCCGCAGATGCATCTGCGGCTGGGCGGCTGCCGTGTGCCGTCTCCTCGAGCCGTGCGAACCTCGAAACTCGTTTTGGCCGCAGATGCATCCGCGGCTGTCTGGCTGGCTTTTCTCGGTTTTCGTGCCACGCGGTCCTAATTCGCCAATTTCTGCGGTATTATTTTGGGAGGCTGTATTTTTGCAGTCCGGAACTCCCTGGGAAACGTGCCATATTGTTCTGGGAGGCTAGTTCGGAGGGTTGCGACTTGATGTAGCTTTTGACAATTGTGCCTGTCTTTCAGGGGGCGAGACCCCCGAACATTGTAAGCGGAGTGGCCATCAGTCGTCTTTTGTGGTCGGCTCAGGCTTTTCTGGGTCAACTGTTCGCCTTGCCTCAAGTGACCGGATGCTCGTTGTCCGTGGTGGCGGCTTTGACCGTAAATCGCTGGGGTGGCATGGTGTTGGGGTCCACCTTCTTTTCCGCGTGTCGGGTCAAATGACGATTTTACCCTCCTGCCAGGGTTAGTCCAAAAGTGCAAAATTTGGGTGTCTACACTTTGGAAGGTATAATTATTAATTTTTATGATTTATTATGTATTTTTAGTGATAAAATAAAGTTGTGAAAAAATAGTAAATAATTAGAATAATTATTCTAAATAATTTTAGGATGTATATCTACGAATTATATAATTTTTGGAGTGTTTATGTTGTTGAAAATTTGAGCAAAAATGGTGTATTTTTTCTTGGCTGGTTCACTGTTACTGGAACAAGAAGAAGAAGAAATTTCAGGCTACCGCGCATTGCGCGGTAGCCTTTTTTTAATGCGCGGTAGCCTTTTTTTTCGGGACGCCGAGTGAAAACGGCGTCGTTTTGGGGGCGCGGAAGAAGCAACCACGCCATGCGCGGAGGCTTCTGGAAATGGAAGGAAACTACTCCGTTTGGCGTCCGCAGTGAGGGGCCGTGCGCAATGCCGGTTGTGTCCCTAAAGGCACAAAATTACCAAAATGCCCCTAGAATTAGTTTTTAATTAAATAAATATTTAAAAAATTATTTAAAAATTATAGAAAAATACTAAAAATATAGAAATGATGTTTGGACATTAAATTTAATATTAAATATTGGGAATTAATATTTAATTATTTAAATATTAATCTAATAAGGTTAGAATTTAGAAAATTGTTAAATAAAAATTTTCAGACAACCAATTATGTTAAATTTTATCCGATGAGCCGGGTTGTCCGTATTAAATGTGTTTGATATTAAGTTATTTTAATATTTTACGGGATGAGGTTAATATAATTAACCATATTATTTGATAATTGGCCCAGAGATGATATTAATCAATTAAATTAATATCATGAGAGGATACATAATTATTAATTAATTATTTTATGGTCATAGGTTGTTCGAGAAAGGGTTTTGAGCTATCAATTAAATAATTGGACATCAAGGCAAGTTTTTCAGTACTTTTATGTTAAATGTTTGTCTGTTATGATATGTAATTCTTGTTTCAAATGCATATAAATTATGTGTTATGTGATCTGTGGATAAAATGACAACGATGTGTACTTTGTGTTATAATATGAATGTATGTGAGATATAATGCTTAAGTAGAAGCACAACACATGATGTATGACACACACAGAGCATGCTATGCTATGTGCTACGTGAAGCATGAAAGGTGTAAACTGTTGAACTTGTTGAGCCGTTGTGCTCATTACTTGCATAATATATATTTTTGCAGGTAAATATATAAATTTCAAGAATATCGGATTATGTTAGAGATGGATCAACCTAGAAGTTTGTAAATAAAATTGTTATATTCAATATGGTAAATTGCAAAGTTTATATTGATGATTCATATGTACATATATGTTGGATCCGAATAGGATGAATAGAGTTAAATTGTGTACTGTGATTACTCAAGGTAGTTGTTACCTTAGAAACTATTGTATGTCTAATTATGAATTATGAAACAAAGAAAATTGTATGGATATGAACAATATAAAATTATGAATGTTGAGCTTTATGACACTGATAATAGAAAAAAAAAGTAAATGTTGCGATCCAGGGACTAGGATCGGAATATTAAGTTCTTAAATATTCAAATACTTTAATATAATGATTGGAAAAAAAAATTATACCGAAAAATTTGGTAGTTGATGACTATAAAGTCAATTAATGGATTAAATAAAGTGATTAAAGATTTATTAACGGACCGAAATTTTGACGTTAAGGGAATAATGTATAATAAATGTGAAATTTAAGGTAATAAGGATTGTCGAATTTCGGGGTTGTTACAGCGACATCACACCAAAATTTGGTGCCGTTGCCGGGGAATTGATTGATTTATTTTTGTGTTTTTTATTGTTCGTAGTTATTTTTTAGTTTAATTGATTGTTTATGACCATAACTCGTTCTACTAATCAAAGTGATTTAAGGTTTGATCCAGAAATCGAAAGAATTTTGCGCGGATTAAGGAAAGAAGGGCAAACCAATCTTGAAGCAAAAGACATTAGGCTGGAAATCGAACTTTGAAGGAAGTTGCGGCCCCAGATTTGAATCAACAACCTTTATGTATAACTTTTCCCAATTTAGATGTTAACACTTCTTTTGAGTTAAAGTTTGGTCTAATACATCTTTTACCCACTTTTCATGGACTTGCAGGTGAAGATCCTCATAAACACTTAAAAGAATTTCATGTGGTATGCACGAGCATGAAACCTCCCAGAGTGACCGAAGAGCAAATCAAATTAAGAGCTTTTCCATTCTCTCTAAAAGATTTGGCTAAAGATTGGCTCTACTATCTACCATCCGGAAGTATAACCACATAAGCAGAAGTGAAGAGATTATTCTTGGAAAAATATTTCCTAGCTTCAAGGGCGGCCAACATACGAAAAGAAATTTGCGGTGTGAGGCAGAACCATGGAGAATCCCTGTACGAGTATTGGGAACGTTTCAAGAAATTATGTGCAAGCTGCCCCCACCATCAAATCAGCGAACAACTCCTCATCCAATACTTCCATGAAGGACTCATGTCTACTGATAGAAGCATGATTGATGCTGCTAGTGGAGGCGCTTTGGTAGACAAAATGCCCGAAGCTGCAAGGAACTTAATTGCAAACATGGCGGCCAATTCCCAACAATTTGGCACCAAGCTTGATTTTTCCTCCAAGAATGTTAATGAGGTAGAAATTTCTTCCCTTAAAGAACAAATTGTTAGTTTAACTTCTCTTGTTCATCAGGTGGCTGTAGGTAATACACAACAAGTAAAAGCTTGCAAAATTTGTGTGGTAGTAGGACATCCAACGGATATGTGTCCTACTCTTCAAGAGGAGTCCTACGAACAAGTGAATGCAGTAAGTGGTTTTTCTGGTCAACCACAAAGGAGATATAATCCTTACTCGAACACGTACAACTCAGGTTGGAGGGATCATCCCAATTTCAATTACAAGAATCCATAAGTGAATCACCCCATAAATTAGAACTTCGCAAGCTATCAACAATACAAGCAGCCGTATCCCAATAAACAACAGGGCCAATCATCTAATCCTAATATGTCTTTAGAGGATTTGGTTAAACAACTTACCACTAACATTTTGCAATTTCAGCAAGACACGAAGGCAAACATGCAGAATTTGGAAATACAAATGGGACAAATGGCGACTGCAATCAGTCAATTGGAGGCTCAAGGTTCTGGAAAATTACCATCTCAAACGGTGGTGAATCCAAAAGAGAACGCAAGCGCAATCACTTTGAGAAGTGGTAAAGAGATACAAACTCTGGAAAAGGCAGAGTCCGCACCAACAGAGCAAGGCAAAATAGAAGCAGACCACACGGATGAAGGCGGCAGTAAAGCAGAAGACAATGTTCTAGGCGACAATGGTACCCCTAAGCATAAATTTCCACCTCTTTCTGATTATAAACCAGTACCCCATTTTCCTCTAGCTTTAACAGAACAAAAGAAATATGAAAAAGATTCAGATTTGTATGAAACTTTTCATCAATGCGAGGTAAAAATTCTATTGTTAGATGCAATTAAACAAGTACCTCGCTTTGCTAGATTTCTAAAAGAATTGTGCACACACAAGAGAAAACAAGCACTCAAAAGGTATGAAAAGGTAAAAGTAAGAAAAAATGTGTCTGCCGTGATTCAAAGAAAACTTCCTACAAAGTTCCAAGATCCAGGAATGTTTACTATCCCTTGTAGGATAAGTGACACTAGGTTTGAGCAAGCTATGTTAGACTTAGGAGCATCTATTAATGTCATGCCATATTCTATATATGCTTATTTGAAACTTGAACCTTTGAATAAAACCGGCACGGTGATTTAGTTGGCTGACAGATCTAATGCCTATCCTAAGGGTATAATAGAGGATGTTCATGTGCAGGTAAATAATTTGATTTTTTCTACTAATTTTTATGTGCTTGATATGGAGAATGGTGATCAAAATGCCCCTATTTTGTTAGGAAGACCATTCTTAAAGACATCCAAAACCAAGATAGATGTTCATAGTGGTACACTTACAATGGAATTTGATGGCGAGGTTGTGCAGTTTAATATTTATGATGCCATGAAATATCCTAATGATGATAATCCTGTTTATTTTATTGATGTGATTGACTCATTAGCACATGAAATTTTTGAACTTGATGGAAAAGATGCAGTAGAAACGACAATTAGTCAGAATCTTGAGGAGGAAGAAGAGTTCGCCTTGACCAATGAATTGAAGGATGTTATTACAACACTAAAGGATTCTCCAAAAGCAGGTAACGTTCCTTTTATTGATCTACCAGTGTCTAACGAAAAATCTTTACCATCTGTTTTGCAGTCACCTACTCCAGACTTGAAGCCTCTTCCTGATCATCTCAAGTATGTTTTCCTTGGAGAAGAAAAGACATTGTCGGTGATCATATGCAATAAACTTAGTCCATCGCAAGAAGAACGACTCGTGAAAGTTCTTAAGGAGCATAAGAAGGCCATCGGTTGTATAATTGCTGATATCAAGGGAATAAGTCCGTCGACATGCATGCATCGGATATTACTTGAAGAAGGAGCAAAATCCACCCGTCAACCGCAAAGAAGACTCAATCCACCCATGATGGATGTTGTGAAAAAAGAAATTCAAAAGCTTCTTGAAGTTGGCATGATTTACCCTATTTCGGGTAACAGTTGGGTTAGCCCAGTACAATTAGTTCCTAAAAAGACGGGCATAACTGTGGTCAAAAATCAAAATGAGAGTTAATTCCCACCTGTGTTCAAAATGGGTGGCGGGTTTGTATAGATTATAAAAAATTAAATGCTGTAACCCGAAAAGATCACTTTCCTTTACCTTTTATTGATCAAATGCTTGAACGATTAGCTGGTCATTCTTACTATTATTTTCTTGATGGTTATTCAGGTTATTTCCAAATTGCAATTGCTCCGGATGATCAAGAAAAGACGACATTTACATGCCTATTTGGAACTTTTGCATATCGTTATATGCCGTTTGGACTTTGCAACGCCCCCGCCACTTTTCAAAGGTGTATGGTTAGCATATTTTCAGATTATATTGAGCATATCATGGAAGTTTTTATGGACGATTTCACAGTTCATGGGGACTCTTTTGATAATTGTTTGCACAACCTTACACTTGTTCTTCAAAGATGCATAGACACTAACCTTGTACTAAATTCTGCAAAATGTCATTTCATGGTTGAACAAGGTATAGTTTTGGGTCATGTTGTTTCATCTAAGGGAATTGAAGTAGATAAAGCAAAAATTGATATTAAAGCAAAAATTGATATTATTCAGTCTCTACCTTATCCCATTAGTGTGCGGGAAGTGCGTTCTTTTCTTGGACATGCATGTTTTTATCGGAGATTCATAAATGACTTTTCCAAAATAGCATCACCCCTATGCAAATTGCTACAAAAGGATGCGGATTTCAATTTTAACAATGAATGTAAGACAGCGTTTGATAAATTGAGGAATTGTTGACCTCTACTCCAGTTATTCAACCTCCAAATTGGGACATACCCTTCGAGATTATGTGTGACACAAGTGATTATGCAGTAGGAGCTGTTTTGGGTCAAAAAGTTGGGAAAGCATCTCATGCTATTTATTATGCTTCGAGGACTTTAAACGATGCCCAGAGAAATTATTCGACCACTAAAAAAGAACTTTTAGCTGTCATTTTTGCTTTAGAAAAATTTTAATCTTATCTACTTGGTACTAAAGTTATTATTTATTCTGATCATGCAGCTCTTCGTTATTTGATTACAAAGAAAGAGGCAAAACCAAGGTTGATAAGATGGATACTTCTCTTAAGTGAATTCAATTTGGAGATCAAGGACAAAAAAAGGACATAAAATAGTGTTCACTTAAGTCGTTTGGCGAATATCAAGGATGAGCTTCCTCTCGAAGAGACATTTCCTGATGAACAATTGTTCTCTGCATATAAAAAATCACCTTGGTATGCAAATATTGTCAATTATTTGGTTACTAACATTTTGCCTTCTAATTTGTCTAAAGCTCAAAGGAATAAAATCAAAAGTGAAGCAAAGTACTACGTGTGGGATGATCCCTACTTATGGAAACATTGTGCGGACCAAGTAATTAGAAGGTACGTCCCTGAAATTGAAATTGAACCTATTCTCACTTTTTGTCATTCGTATGCTTGTGGAGGTCACTTTGAATCTAAGAGGACAGCAAGAAAAGTGCTTGATTGTGGTTTTTATTGGCCGTCTTTATTCCAAGATTCATATTTGTTTTGCAAGTCGGGTTGCAATTGTCAAAAGACAGGTAATATATCCCAACGAAATGAGATGTTGCAAACTCCCATACTCTTTTGTGAATTTTTTGACGTTTGGGGCATTGATTTTATGGGACCGTTTCCTGTATCTTTTGGTAATGTTTATATTTTACTTGCTGTCGATTATGTTTCGAAATGGGTGGAAGCTAAAGCCACAAGGACTAACGATTCCAAAGTTGTTGCAGATTTTCTCCGTACTAACATATTTTCCAGGTTTGGAGTTCCTAGAGCTCTAATAAGTGATAGAGGCACTCATGTTTACAATCGAACTGTGGAAGCTTTGTTGAAAAAGTATTATGTCACTCATAAAGTGTCGAATGCACATCATCCGCAAACTAATGGACAAACATAAGTGTCGAATAAAGAGATCAAGTCCATTCTCGAAAAGACAGTAAATCCGAACAGAAAATATTGGAGTTTGCGATTGGATGATGCTTTATGGGCGTATAGGACGGCTTAGAAAATGCCTATTGGTATGTCACCTTACAGATTAGTATTTGGGAAACCATTTCACTTACCTGTGGAGCTAGAACATAAAGCTTATTGGGCTATTAAGAGTTTCAATATAAAGATGAGTGATAGTGGAGAGCATAGGAAGTTGCAAATACAAGAGTTAGAGGAAATTCACATTGATGCTTATGAGAGTGCAAGAATTTACAAGGAGAAGACAAAGGTTTTTCATGACAAAATGATTTCTAGAAAAGAATTTACAATTGGTGAAAAAGTTCTTCTCTACCAGTCTCGACTTCGGTTGTTTCCAAGTAAGTTGCGTTCTCGTTGGGATGGACCTTTTGTTGTGACTAATGTTTTTTCTTATGGTGCAGTTAAAATTCAAAGTTTGGAAACTTCTAAAGTATTCACGGTAAAGAAGACTCGAAAAAAGTGGAACTTGAGGATCCAATTTATACTACTTGAAAAAAAAAAGGGAAAATAGGTTGTCAAGCCAATGACAATAAATAAAGGCGCTGCTTGGAAGGTAACCCAAGAAATCAGATTTACATTTCTTTTCCTTTTTCTTTTTATAGTTATTTTTGCTTTTTCTTTGCATCTTACTTTACATTAGGGACAATGTAAATTTTAAGTGTGGGGGAAGGGATTTAGGATTTTTGTTATTTTTAGGTCATATTTTGAAAATTTTAGGAAATTTTAAAAAAAAATTGAAATTTTGAATTTTGTGGGTATATTCACTGCAAACCCTCACGAGACACAACTCGTCCACTTGGGGTAATCTTGGGGTTTAAAGGCTTGTTGCACATGCTAAGTGTAACCGTGTTTCCTACAAAAATGGGATAATTTTTTATTTTATTTTTAGGATGTGTTACATGAGCAATGAATTAATTGGATTTAAAATTTTTAGTCAATGATATAATCTTGATTTTTATTTAATAACTCTTGGAAAAAGTATAAATTTTTGCTTAGTCTGAATTTTGACTTATTGTTGGTATTTACTTTATTTGAGATCTTTAATTTTTTATGCACATATGTCCATTTGTTTGAGCTAGTTTTAATTAAGGGAATTTTAAATGGTTAAATGCTTATGAAAGATATTTTTGAACTCTATATCTTATTTGATCATTATTTGAAGTGAAATATAAAGCAAAATATAATTTAGAAGAGATGATTTAGGTAATTTTTCTAGGATTGTTAAATTGAAAAGAAAAATCTTATGGTGGGTTGAGATGGAGCGTAAAACGTACTCACTCATAAACACATGAAAAAGTGAGATGTAACATAAAATGCACTCACTGGAAAAAAAAAAGGAAGAAAAGAAAATGGGATGGAGCATAAAATGCACCCATTAAAAGGAAAAAAATTGAAAAAATATTTGAAAAATTGATATTAATAATCCTAGTGTGCCTAATTGTTTAAAACCTTTTGATCTTCTGGTATATAGTTGTCTGTATTAACTGAAAGTGATGTAAAAAATAAGTATATTGAGTTTTGTTATTTGTCTTTTATAAGTTAATTAATAACCGAAACTTATTCGAGTTTTAATTAGTTTGATACATTTGGATTCACACACACACAAAAGGTCTTGAGTAGAGTAAGATTAATAAATATGTTAAAATTTTGATCTTTGCATATTTTGAAATTTTCTTTGAGTTATTATTTAAAAAAATCTTTGAGGCTGATGTTGAAATTTATATTGATCTGTTTCTTAAGTATGTTGTTTGGTTATTAGTCTTAATTTTATAGTTTTTGTTCTTGTTTTGCTCGAGGACGAGCAAAAGCTAAGTGTGAGGGTATTTGATAGAGTTAAATTATATGATATTTTTATTCCCTAATACTTAGTTTTTATATTTATTGTGTGCTTAAATATTTAATTATTTAGCTTATTTTGGTTTTAATAGGTTTTATAAGATTTTAGTTAATTTATGTTAATTTAGGTAATTTTATAGTATTTTTATATTTCTTTTTATTTATGTATTTTTATTTATTTTGTGTATTTTAGAAATTTTATTTATTATTATTTTTGGGATTTTTAGTATTTTTATATTATTTTTATTTATTTTATATTTTATTTTGTAGGAAAAATAAGCTTGGGGAAAAATCTGTAAATTCTGCAAAAGTTAGATGGCATTTTGGTAATTAAGCAGGCGATGGCATTTTGGTAATTAACCGAAAACTCGCGTCCGCGCATTGCGCGCGAGGATATCAGGCAGCGGATCTAGAACGACGCCGTATTGAGTAGCAAGAGAATGAACAAAACGACGTCGTTTAGAGCCTTCGTCTGCGCACTGTGCGGCCTAGCCTGAGTTGACCGTGTCCACTGTAGCGAAGGGGCTATTTGTTTGGCGCAGTAATTCTGGAAACGGGATTATTCACGATTTATTGTTACTTTTTGATTCTAAATTGGATTTTAATTCCAATTAGGGTTAGGATAATAATTATTTTTATTTTATTTTATTTCTATTTGTATTTTAAATCCTATTAGGGTTTGAAAAGTGTATTTTCTACTAGGGTCAGTAGGATTTTGGAGCCTATAAATGAAGGGTTTGACACACAATGTAAGACACAACTTTTCTAATAAGAAAAATTCTATTTTCTATTCTTTGGTGTTCTTTACAATTATGAGTAGCTAAATTCTTTTTTCTTGGTTTAAGTGATTGAAGCCATCAAGATTTATTTTAATTGTTCAATTTATATTTTGAGTATTGAAAATTTTTCTATGTTTAATTTTACGATTAATTCGTTTAATTGCTAGGGTGCACACTAGTTTATTATTCGTTGAAATCTACTGCTAAATTAAATATCAAATCCGTAATTATTTGGTCACTTTAATTTGTGAAGCAACTAAGATTAATAATTATTTTTGCATATTAAAAGATTGTTATATCTTAGGAAAAATATTCATCTAAATTAAATTCAGACGCTTGGATTGTGTTGTTTAGTTCAACGATCTCTCTATTTCTTTATGTTGCTACTAGGTTAAATCTTTAGCGCTTGTCTGAGATTATTTAGTAGTAAGGATTATTTAGATGGCTTGTTTCTGCTTAACTAAAATTAATGAGAGATAGAAAAATTATTCGAATGGGAGTAATTATTCCACGTTGAATATTTAAAATATGAATTGAGTTATTCTTGCGTCAATGATCAGTTGTAAATTTTTGATGGTGGATGTTAACTTAAACCAAGGATTTTTCTTCTTATCTATTTCTTGAATATTTATTTTAATTAATTTTATTTAAATTATTTCTTCAATTAAAAACCCCCCAATTTTGGTTTGCAAAACATAAAAATTAAATAATCATTATCTATGGAATCGACTCTTACTTACACTACTACATATTTATTTTTCGAAGTAAGATTTTATTTTTGGGTGCCTGGGACGGCACACCAAAGATCATACCAAGAGGAAGAAGAGCATTCATGTCCAAGAGGTTAAAAAGTGTTCTAAACTTCCCTTAGTGCATTTTTATAGTTTATATATATTTTAAACGATTAAAATATATTTTTAACCGGTCAAAAGTTATTTTGATGCTATAGAAGTCTAAATCTATGATATATAGGTAGATTCATGGTTTAGTATGTTTAATACATGTATTGGTATGAGTGGTATACAAATAAATGGTAGAAATTTCCATATTGTGTTACCGGTAAAACTCTACATGGTTCGATCTTAAATTTCTTGTCAAAACGTTTTCAAAAATGTGATTGAACCATGAAATATTGTAAAACAAGATATTAGGAAGACAACAACACTAAGTTGTTGTCCTTTGGATGTGTAGAGTTTATTTTATACCATTTTGAACAATTAAAACAAATGATTTGTGATTTTAGTTTTCACTTTGTCCTTGTGAGCAGTTTTTAGTGCAGTTCCGTTCGGAATTTAGATTTGTGATCTAAAGCGAAATTGTAGAGGGGGAAATTATTATGAGAATGGACTAAAGAATCACCCCAAAATGTTTTAAAATGAAGAAATTATGACAATCGGAGCATCGAAGGGACGAGCAGTAAAAAAAAATGACTTCCAGACATATTGGCCTGATGCACCTGCATCCGGTGTGGCGCAACCGTGCCAGAACAATCTGCCAAGCAGATTTTTGGTGCTCTAGGTCAGGTCGAGTCGGTCCGGGTCGAGTTTTCTTTAAAAAATTAAGTTGAAATAAGTATAAAATGAATGTGTTTGGTTATTAAACCAATATATATAGAATCCATTAATGATTAATTAGTTACTAAATATTTAAAATAAAGATTAAAGTTAACACAATTAAAAAGTTAACTATTAGTATTATTTGATATGTATTAAAATATTATTAAATGATCAATAATATTAGTATATGATTAAAAAGTTATTAAATAATGAATAACATTAGTAAATAATTAAAATATTATTAAATGATGAATAATATTAGTAAGAGATTAAAATATTATTAAATGGTGAATAATATTAATATGTGATTAAAATATTATTAAATGGTTAATAATATTAATAAGAGATTAAAATATTATAAAATGATTAATAATATTTATGTGATTAAAATATTATTAAATGGTTAATAATATTAATATGTGATTCAAATATTATTAAATGATTAATAACATTAATAAGTGATTAAAATATTATTAAATGGTAAATAATATTAATATGTAAGTAAAATATTATTAAATGATTAATAATATTTGAACGTAGTTGTATATTATCAAAGGTAGATAATATTTTGAAGTATTTGGTACATTATTAAATGTTTGAATCATTAAGTTATATAAAAGAAGAAAGTTTAATTGAATTAAACCAAGGTAAATAGTCCGTTTGTGACTAATCTAGACAACTTATTAAAAGTGGGTCGTACGAAGAATGTATAATGAATGCGTAAGTTGGTTAAGTGTACCCGACATGTCCAATTAGGTCTGGGCTAGGGTTTTTGTCCAGAACTTAAGAGTTCGTTTGTCGGACATCTTAAGAGTTAATAATTTGAAGTTAAGGTCTTAAGTTAAGACTAATTAATAATTATTGTAACTAATGATTATGTCAATTTTATATATAAATTTTAGGTTGAACGAATGACGCAAAAAAGCGTAAATGGTAGAAGTGAACTAGACAAGTTTTTCAAAACTGACTCCTATGTGCATTGCTATACTACAATGTGTTATTAAATTATTGATATGGAGATATATTGATGATATTTGTGTTATGTACATAACATGAGATATGGTTACATGTGAAATATGTTCAGATATGAAGCATGTTTGCTGGATGCTAGTTGTTTATGGTATGAGATGCATAAGTGAAATTTAAGATAGGCACACTTAGAAGGGGGGGGGGGGGGGTTGAATCAGTGTGGAGCAAACAATATCCAATTTTTCAGTTTTTAAAAATCTGTTACGAATACAGTCTACTGTATAAACCAATTCAGCAGGTTCTATTAAACTGACAGCAAACTGTTCACTGTAGCGATTTTGGAAATTATTTTTCTTATATCAAATGAAGACCTGAATTGAAATAAATAATTTTCTCATGAAATATATATGTCAAAGTATTCAGAATGTGTTTTATAATTCAAAATTGAAGCATACAATGAACAGATAAAGTTATGCAATCAATCACATGAACACAAGGATTTTTTACGTGGTTCGGCCCCTAACTTCTATTCTAGTGGCCGAATCCACGTCCAATACCAACTAGTATCGGAGACACTTTTATTGATCAACTTGGTTTACAATTAAACTCCTTTTACAAAACAAATTCCCACAACCGTTGATGACTTATCCTCCCCGAGCACCTTTCCACACCTTGTGCAAACCTATGCACTCCTTGAGTATCTCTACTCACCTTGAGCACCTATGCTCACCTGAAACTTGTTTGTAATAACCCAATAGACTACTCACTTAGTCTATTAAACAACCTTGAAGCAACAAGATAATTAGTACAATATAGACTATGATCAAAGCAATAATTATATCAATAAATCAAGGCTCAACTAGTATGCAATGATCAATAAGAAACAAAGATAAGATATCACCGATTAAGCGCAATGTAGAAAAGCTCAAATTAATAATCAACTTGATGTAGCACTGTATGCTTTTTGATCATTCTTCACAATAAAATATAAATAGCTTTGTATAGAATATTTGTGAAGAGTTGTGATAATTAATGAATTTGCTATTCTTTTCTCAACTTGTTTTTTTCACACACGGCTGATCCAATATATATATATATATATATATATATATATATATATATATATATATATATATATATATATATATATATATATATATATATTATATAAGTAGTAGCCGTTAGCAATTGGAAAGGAACAAACATGAGTAAATTGATTCCATAATTCCAACTAAAGCCTTAGTGTACCGTTAACATAATATTGGAAATATCTTTAGTTTTGCTACCTTGATACATGTTTCATTGGTTGATATAATATAATACCCCATTTGTTTCAATCACCTATAGCATGCATGCATGGAAGGTTTTATCATATATTATCCCATGACCTTGGCTCCTTTAATTTAGATATCCAGTTGCTCATTCCATCAAATAACCTTAACAGATTAACTCCATGATTTCGGTTGGGTTAAAAGAAAATTCTTCCCATTGAATGTTCTCATGCTATATGGAAACAAAATAATCACCTTTTAAAAATATTTTTACTTTTAATATTATGAAAACCTAATTAATTTATTTCATTATTAATTAATCACTTCCATAATTGTTAAAAACTCAATTCCAAGATTTAAGGTAACAAGATTTAATAAATAAGAATATAATAAAAATCTTGATTTATAAATGAACTCACTAATTATGGGAATAAATAAAATCACCTTTAAAAATAATTTCCCAATCAATTCCATACGAAAGGAAGTGAATCAATTTAATTCCATTATGGTTATAGAATAAATTTGCATCAATATTACCGTTAGACCCAAAATTAACAATAACCCAATAACTTGATTTCAAAGAATCATTTAATTACCAAGATCACATATTACCGTTAGGAACAAGAAAAGGGTTCTTTGGAAATTAATTGATTATGAACAAATTTAGAATACTTTTGGAAACCACTTGACTTACATGGCATGAGACATGTACTGTTACCTTTTGAAGTTTAATTACAAAAAGTAAGTTACTTGATTAAGCCCATAAATCATGTTTAAACATATCTCGTTAATCATAGTTAATTTGATGTATATTTTAGCTCAATCAATTAATTAATAATTAACAACCCAAATCATATCTTTTTAGACTAAGTTAATTATTTGAAAATTCAATTAATTCTTACCATAATTATTTTTGAAGGCTAAATTAATTATTATCATGCAATGCAAAATATCATGCAAATCCTAGAGCCTTGATAGAGATATAATTAGAGCTAGGATCTTACATTGAAAAACTAATGACTCAATTATATCTTCAAGTCTTCATGCCATCAATCCTTTACAAAACCAAGGCTTCAAGAAATCTTTTGTTTGTCTCACTTAATTTCCTGTAACTGCATAAGTAAGCATTTAGTAAAATAAGAAAGTCATCATCAAAATATAAGGTTGGAATATGACCAAACCAACATTCTCCCCCTTTTTGATGATGACAACACAATAAATACAGCTCCCCATAAAACCATGCATATATGTAAAACAACATGCCGAATAAAACCTGTACGCCTTTCCTGTATCAATTCACAACAGTTTTTATGCAATCCTTATTTTCTCTCCCCCTTTGTCATCATACAAAAATAATTGATAACCAAGTAGTGCATATAAAAACATCAAATGTCAAACCCAACATAGATTAGTTTTGTCCCTTTGTCATTACAAATAGAGAGTTAGAATCGAATATATATCCATGAAAGTTCAAGTAACTCTAATTCAAGTCCAATTCTAATTTTTCTCCCCCTTTGTCATTAATCAAAAAGAATAAGCTAACTTGTAGCCCACATATATTTTAGCATAGCAAAGTATATAATTAACTCATTTAGTTCCATCAAAATATTCAATGAATATTAGCTACAATTAGACTAGGAAACACGTATTATTAAATCATGCATATGATTAGCAAAATAAATTATGCACATAAGATAATTATGCAATGTAAATCAATTAAGAATTTAAACCATGCATATGCTTAGAAGATTAAATATACACATACTATAAATGCACATATAAGTCAATTGATTTATGCACATGCTCTTCATGTTGAATATGATTAGAATTTGAAGGCTCTTCAACTCCTTGACAGTTTCTGCTTTAGGTCATTTCTGTTCTGCTAATCCAGTTAGTTGTTCATCTGTATCTGGTATACTATTCTGCACTGCCTAACTTATTGGAACTGCAGCAATTTTCTCTTGTAGCAATATTCAAGCCCCTTTTGTGCAGCCTCATTTCTTTCACTTTGAGACACACCTACACAATACATTTTATCTTTTTGGTACCCATATCTTTTTGGGTCTACTTGGGTTAGTCGCATGCAAATCACTTTTCTTAATCCATACTTTTTTAATCTTCTTGTTGCAATTAACATTTAAATGCCCTTTAATTCCACAATTTTTACAAGTACTAAAAGGAGAGCAATAATTTAATTTAACATGTGATCTAGATTTTAATATTTTTACATCACTCTTTTTATGTGTTGGATTATAACCAATTCCTTGTTTTTCATAACTAGGTCTTTGTTTACCCAACAAGATAGTTAAGTTTTCTTCCCCTTGAACAAACTTAGCCAATGACGATTTTAATGATTTTATCTCTTCTTGTAATTCATTAGTTGAAGTGTTTTCAATATGTGTATTATCATTAAAAGCATCAATACAAATATCTCTCATTTTTATTTCTTTGGTTAATTTTTCAACTTCATTATTCAAATAATTAACCTTGTTGAAAAGAATTTTGTTTTGGTTTTCTAAGAAATCATTTTTAGCAATTAAAATATTTTCCTCTTGAGATGGTGTCTCTTTTTCAATTTCTTTATTTTCATCCATTAATGAATCAACTTCATTCATTAATGTATTTACCAAATCCTTTAAGTATACATTTTTTTCTCTTAATTTTTCATTTTCTTGTTTTAAAAAATTATAATCAAAAGTGGTTACCTCACTTGATTCATCATCAATTCCCATGAAGCACACATGAGCTATTTCGTCGTTTGCATCAACTTCCACGTCGGATTCATCATCACTCCAAGTAACAAGAGCTTTGTTCTTTCTGTAGCTTGATTTGCCTTTTAATTTGAACCAGTCCCTTCTAAAGTGACCCAGTCGCCCGCATTCGAAACAAGTATCTTCATTTTGCTTTCCTTTGAACTTGTTTGAAGCTATTGCATTCTTTCGTTTATTCTTTCTTTGAATCAATCCTTTGAGCTTCCTTGACATCCTTGCAATTTCCTCATCCGAGTCATCATCTAACTCTTCTTCACTTCCTGCATTAAGAGCTAGCACTTTCTTTGTAGGAGTTTCCTCCTCATCATCATATCTTTTCAATTGATGTTCATATTCTTCTAATTCACTAAACAAGCTAGGTTAATGTATCCATAATCGAAATATTAGTAGAATCTTGTAAAGTTGTTACTTTTGATGCAAACCTTTTGGGCATAACCCGAAGTAGCTTACGGTTTATCTCCCTTTGTGGAATAGATTTATCTAGTAGCTTTAAGGAATTCATGAGTGTAAGAAATCGTGCTTGTGCCTCCTTTATAGTCTCATCTTTTTCAAGCTTGAACATTTCATATTCATGCATGAGCATGCTAAGCTTGACTTCCCTAACTTTTGAAGTTCCTTCATGACTCACTTTTAAGATATCCCATATCTCCTTAGTCGTGTTGCATGAAGAGACTTTATCAATCTCGGATTGCACCATGCCACTAAGTAGTGTGTTCATTGCCTTAGAATCATACGACACCATGTAAGTCTCGGTTGAGTCCATCTCCATTAGTGTTTTTGGGGTGCCATCATTCTTTCTTGGAACGACCGGTCCATTCTCCACAACCCACCATTCCCAAGGGTCTTTCTTGAGATAGATCCTCATGCGGAATTTCCAGAAGTTGTAATTTTCAGCTCCGAGTAGCAATGGAGGTCTAGTTGTTGATTGCCCTTCTTGAATGTAGTTCCCGAAAAGTGCCATTATAGAATCTTTCCCTACAAGTCACCTTTAAGACCAAGATAAGTAGAGCCTTGCTCTGATACCAAATGAAATTTAAGATAGGCACACTTAGAAGGGGGGGTTGAATAAGTGTGGAGCAAACAATATCCAATTTTTCAGTTTTTAAAAATCTGTTACGAAAACAGTCTACTGTATAAACCAATTCAGCAAGTTCTATCAAACTGGCAGCAAACTGTTCACTGTAGCGATTTTGGAAATTATTTTTCTTATAACAAATGAAGACCTGAATTGAAATAAATAATTTTCTCATGAAATATATATGTCAAAGTATTCAGAATGTGTTTTATAATTCAAAATTGAAGCATACAATGAACAGATAAAGTTATGCAATCAATCACATGAACACAAGGATTTTTTACGTGGTTCGGCCCCTAACTTCTATTCTAGTGGAACTAGTATCGGAGACACTTTTATTGATCAACTTGGTTTACAATTAAACTCCTTTTACAAAACAAATTCCCACAACCGTTGAGGACTTATCCTTCTCGAGCACCTTTCCTCACATTGTGCAAACCTATGCACTCCTTGAGTATCTCTACTCACCTTGAGCACCTATGCTCACCTGAAACTTGTTTGTAATAACCCAATAGACTTCTCACTTAGTCTATTAAACAACCTTGAAGCAACAAGATAATTAGTACAATATAGACTATGATCAAAGCAATAATTATATCAATAAATCAAGGCTCAACTAGTATGCAGTGATCAATAAGAAACAAAGATAAGATATCACCGATTAAGCGCAATGTAGAGAAGCTCAAATTAATAATCAACTTGATGTAGCACTGTATGCTTTTTGATCATTCTTCACAATAAAATATAAATAGCTTTGTATAGAATATTTGTGAAGAGTTGTGATAATTAATGAATTTGCTATTCTTTTCTCAACTTGTTTTTTTCACACACGACTGATCTAATATATATATATATATATATATATATATATATATATATATATATATATATATATTATATAAGTAGTAGCCGTTAGCAATTGGAAAGGAACAAACATGAGTAAATTGATTCCATAATTCCAACTAAAGCCTTAGTGTACCGTTAACATAATATTGGAAATATCTTTAGTTTTGCTACCTTGATACATGTTTCATTGGTTGATATAATATAATACCCCATTTGTTTCAATCACCTATAGCATGCATGCATGGAAGGTTTTATCATATATTATCCCATGACCTTGGCTCCTTTAATTTAGATACCCAGTTGCTCATTCCATCAAATAACCTTAACAGATTAACTCCATGATTTCGGTTGGGTTAAAAGAAAATTCTTCCCATTGAATGTTCTCATGCTATATGGAAACAAAATAATCACCTTTTAAAAATATTTTTACTTTTAATATTATGAAAACCTAATTAATTTATTTCATTATTAATTAATCACTTCCATAATTGTTAAAAACTCAATTCCAAGATTTAAGGTAACAAGATTTAATAAATAAGAATATAATAAAAATCTTGATTTATAAATGAACTCACTAATTATGGGAATAAATAAAATCACCTTTAAAAATAATTTCCCAATCAATTCCATACGAAAGGAAGTGAATCAATTTAATTCCATTATGGTTATAGAATAAATTTGCATCAATATTACCGTTAGACCCAAAATTAACAATAACCCAATAACTTGATTTCAAAGAATCATTTAATTACCAAGATCACATATTACCGTTAGGAACAAGAAAAGGGTTCTTTGGAAATTAATTGATTATGAACAAATTTAGAATACTTTTGGAAACCACTTGACTTACATGGCATGAGACATGTACTGTTACCTCTTGAAGTTTAATTAGAAAAAGTAAGTTACTTGATTAAGCCCATAAATCATGTTTAAACATATCTCGTTAATCATAGTTAATTTGATATATATTTTAGCTCAATCAATTAATTAATAATTAACAGCCCAAATCATATCTTTTTAGACTAAGTTAATTATTTGAAAACTCAATTAATTCTTTCCATAATTATTTTTGAAGGCTAAATTAATTATTATCATGCAATGCAAATCCTAGAGCCTTGATAGAGATATAATTAGAGCTAGGATCTTACATTGAAAAACTAATGACTCAATTATATCTTCAAGTCTTCATGCCATCAATCCTTTACAAAACCAAGGCTTCAAGAAATCTTTTGTTTGTCTCACTTAATTTCCTGTAACTGCATAAGTAAGCATTTAGTAAAATAAGAAAGTCATCATCAAAACATAAGGTTGGAATATGACCAAACCAATAATAAGAAGTATGAATCATTCATAAAAATGAAAAATATGAAATGCATGATGTAAGAATAAATGCAGATAATGTATAATATGTGAAGCATGTAATGTGCTACGTGTAACTGTTAAACTTGCTGAGCCGTCGTGCTCACAATTGCTGAAAACCAAAAATTTTAGATAGTGCAAGTTATTCGAAGTTTTGTTAAAGATCAAGAAACTGGAATGCATATTACATTCACTAAATGTCTAACACGACCATTGTATATATCAGTCTGAATTGGACAGATAAAAATGATTGTGTAGTATAAGAATTGGTTGGTATGTAATATGAGTGTTAAATACTCAAATTGATTGTAATAGAATGTCGTATCATATATGATATTGAGACATACTAGGAATGTATAAAGATTGCGATTCTGGAATAGAAAGAGATGTTGCAAAATTGTAAATAAATGATTATTTATATATTATAATATTGTTGTAATTCATGAACAATAAGAAAAATGTAGTACTAGTGTTGAACCGGATTCGAGGTTCGAGGGACCTGGATTTGGGGTCGTCACAAGTTGGTATCAGAGCTGATATAACCTTAGGTAAGAGTACCTTAGGCTATAACCGTAGTAGAAGATAAGTAAGATGGTAAAGGAATAAACTCAAGTAGAGTTTAAGTAATAGAAGATGAATTTAGAAAATTCATATATTAAGGATTATCCAAATGTGGATTTGAGAAGATATAAGAGAAATAAAAAGGGTCATGTTGTACCTAATTTGAAGAAGTGATAGAAGATATCTTATAATAAGATTTTGAGAAGCAGAAAGAAAATGCTAACAATGTCATGAAATGATCTAGAGAGATGAACTTGTAATAAGTCAGATGTGCTAAAATATGAATGGAGAGAAATCATATTCAGTTAAGAAAATTAGAGGTTTATGGGTTTTAATTGAGGACTCATATTAGTGGCTGAGTTATACGAGGGAATTTATGCTCGGTTTTAGAGCCACTTAGCTTCCAATATTAATATAGTAGTTAAGTTGAACAGTTCTTTGTATGGGCAGGGGATTTGTTCTTGGTTTAACGACCGCTTAACTTCCTATATTGATTGGTGGTTGAGTTGACTAATTTCTTGTATAGGCAGGAGATTGTGTTTGGTTTGACACCTACTTAGCTTCCTATAGTGATAATCGATTTAAACCTGGTGTCACGCTATTCGATGTATATATGGTAAGAAGATGATTCTTTTCTTATATTGGATAGGTAGAGGATATTAAGATAAGTACGTTTTCTTAAAACTCATATTGATGGTTAGTTTGTAACTCATAATCATATAGTGGAACCCCTCAGCGAATGGACGATTTTGGTCTGACTAGGATAAATTCCTCAACCCATATGATTACAAGTTCCTGAACTCCTAAAGTGTGGTAAGTTTGACGAACAGTGGGTATGAGTAGTGTTAAGTAGCAAGATTAAAGCTATACTAGATATAGTTATTAAGCTGAAAAAAGAATGTGGAGGAAAAATTTGAGGTTTTAGGATATTCCAAATCTTCTAGCTATGCTAGCCTTTGAAATTCTTAAAATCGTGCCAAATTCACACTTTTGTGCTTTTGAAAATGTCAAAATATGTTTTAGTAATCATTAATGCATTTAGTGCAGAGATGATAAACAATGGAGTCATTAATGCAGAGTAACCTAGTGTTGGATGTATTTTTAAGCCCACTACGGTATGATGTATTATGACAAAGTCATAAAATGATTTTCAGTATTTTGAAACGCTTAAAGAAGAGTCTATGCTAATTGTTTCGGCTAGACAAATTGATTTAAAAATATCAAAATATATTTATAAAATTATCACACACCATTAAAGCCATGGTGTGGGGATGAAAAGGACGGAATCCTCAACGTACTGTCAATATGTGCGGTAGCATGAACTCATGAAGTAATGACGGAATCCTCAACACATTGTCAAGCTGATGCGGTATCATGAAGTCCTATAAATGAATTTTAGTTATGTTAACTAATCTGGAATAGAAAGAGATGTTGTAAAATTGTAAATAAATGATTATTTGTCAATTATAATATTATTGTAATTCATGAACAATAAGAATAAGGTAGTACTAGTGTTGAACCGGATTCACCCGGATTCGGGGTCGTCACACTCTACATAAGAGCAATATCGTATGTACTAATATATAAGAGCATTTGGAGCAGATAGCGTGTTAGAGCCTGGGAGCAGTAGTAAAAATATTAGAGTAAGAGAACTCCATGGAGAATTTTTTTTATCTGTTGATGACATAAAGGAAGAGGGAGATGAGGAGTATGCGTGTGAGTCCAATAGAGATATTATCTTTGAGAGATATAGAGAAGAAGAGTAAGAGCTATGGAGATGATGATTATTAGCTTGTATTTTTTATTATTTATTTGTATTTTTTTATCATTTGTTTGTGTTTGATCTTTGAATAATTACATGTTTGTGTTAGAACTTTGACATTGACAATATGGATATGTGTTTGAACTTTAAACAAATGCATTTGTTATCTTTATTATAGATTATTTTGTTTCGATAAATGTAAGATTAAATATTAAAATTAGTTTAAAATAAAAAATCTCGCCTTAGCCCCCTAGGCGTTGGCCCCCCACCCCTAGTCGCCCTCCTCTCGCCTACCACTTTTTAGAACATTGGTACATATTATGCTTACTCTTTTGAAGACGATGATGATTGATCTCATAGTCATTTGTGTAGAAACACTAAAGCAAACGTAGGTGCTTATTAGAAAATAAGTTCACTGAACGTGACTCCCTTAAGGAACACCTAATGGACTTTAACTTGCCTGTCAATAGGAGTTCTTAATGTGATAGTAACACAAGTGATCATTGGACTTGAGATCATCATAGTACCTTGTGTATGATGAGTTATACTTTGTCATATTCATTCAGACTATATAGGTATAATAAAGGATATGTTCGGATATAATAAGTTATATATGGAGGTAGGTGAATGATCAACAAATGATCTACCACTTTCAGTAAAGGGAGATAATGTCCTATGTAATTCGATAAATGACAACTCAGAAATCATTGCCCAAGGTGGGATGAAAATTAGAAAGGAGATTTTAATTTACATTAGAATTATGCATTCGAGAATTAAAATGTATATGATCAAATAAAATAAGATTTGACAGTAATTTCATGTCTTATATGTGATTAGGATATTGTGTGGTAGAATGATTGAATTGTACAGTAACTATTCACGGAATAGATTCTTTGTGATCAAATATTGATATTCATATTATCCAGACAGTCTTAAATTACTAAGGGAGTTAACCCATATTGTAGAATAAATAATTATTTATTTATAAATAAATAAAAGGAGTTCAATTTATTATTATAAATAATATTAGAATGGTTCTAATTTATTTATTTTACATCAAGTTTAATATTGAACCTAAATGGTCATACCAAAAAGAGTAATATTTATTTAAAAAATAAGTGGCATAATCGTAATAATAAATTAAGTATATTTAATTTATACTGTGGTGATAAAATAACTTAAATAGCTTAATATTTATAATTTCGTATTTTGACCATACTAATTATAAATTATTAAAAAGATTATTATTATTATTATTATTATTATTATTATTATTATTATTATTATTATTATTATTATTATTATTATTATTATTTAGTTCCTAAATGGTTTAGGAATTAATTACTAAATAGTAGTATTATTTTAAATAATTAAGTTCCTAAATGTTTTAAGAATTAATTAATAAGAAGTACTCTCATTATAAATAAATAAGTTCCTAAATAGTTTAGGAATTAATTAATAAGAAATACTCTTATTATAAATAATTAAGTTCCAAAATAATTTAGGAATTATAATTATTATATTAAATTAATTTCGTTTCTAATTAGATTAGGAGTTAAATTAAAATCCTACTCCTAAAGAGTTTAGGAGGGTTGATTATATCTATAAATATGAGAAGTCTTAATATGAATTGGGTTGATTCTCTATTCACAAGTATTGGAGAATACTTTTAATAATTCTCTACATCTAAGAGTTAGAGAGAGAAAGAATTAGGGCTAGCTACCCATGGTTTGGAGAAATCAAAATCTACTTCTTAAATTCATAGATCTCTTGGTGGATACATCGATCCATAGATTCTAATAAGTGAATTTGAAGAAGAACGCGAATGATTAAAGGGAGGTGAACTCATAGCTTTTCAAGAATTGAAACTGCAAAGGTATAACTCGTTATCCTTCCTTAATTAATAAGTTTCGCATAAGAAAGCTACTGGAATTTGGTTTGTAATTTTTTTAAAATAAGATTTATTGCTTGCTTCCATAGTGTTGTACAATTTGATTGTATTTATGCCACGTTTTTACAAACCAACACTAGGCACTCTACAAAATGAAGAACCAACAATATTAGAACCTATAGAACTAAATCTAGAAGTATTCAAACAATAAGGCACGAGGACAGATATACTACCTGGAAGTAGATGGGTAAGGGATCATATAGAAGATCTAATAATTGGAGATCCAACAGCTAGAGTCACTACCAAATCTATAACTCAGAGTGAATGTACCTATTTAAGCTTCATTTTTCAAATAGAACCTAAACAGATTGATGAGGCTCTATAAGACAAAAGTTGGATAGAAATAATGCAAGATGAATTAAATTAGTTTGAAAGGAACAAGGTCTAAAGATTGGTTCCTAGGCCCATGGATCATCCAATCATTGGCACCAAGTGGGTCTTCAGAAATAAAATGGATGTAGATGGTGTGATCACAAAGAACAAGGCCAGACTGGTGGCAAAGGGTTACTCTCGATAAGAAGGAATTGACTATAATAAAACATATGCACTAGTAGCAAGGCTAGAAGCTAGCTATCAGAATGTTTCTTTCCTATCACTACTACAAAATAGTAAATAGATAACAGTTAAAAAAACATTGTAATTTTCTCCCAGAAACGTCGAGGTTAAGGGTGTCATCTATTTGGCCTGTTTTATACAACGTTTTTAAAACGTTGTAGTTGGCCAATAATACAACGTTTTTTACTAAAAAACGTTGTACATTGTCTCAGAATAAATATTCAGTTGCTTGAAAACGTTGTAGATGGTATCATTCCACAACATTTTCTGGTATAAAATGTTGTAGTTTGATACATCACACAACCTTTAGACTAATTTATACAACGTTTATAAGATGTCATCTATTGTAGTACGTTTAGACAACGTTTTTAAAATGTTGTAGTGTAACGTAAAAATGTTGTACTATATCTTTGTTAATACATTACACAACGTTTAGGCTCATTTATACAACGTTTTAAAG
Organism: Hedera helix; assembly: GCA_947179155.2. Lineage (NCBI taxonomy): Eukaryota > Viridiplantae > Streptophyta > Magnoliopsida > Apiales > Araliaceae > Hedera > Hedera helix. The sequence continues at coordinate 23,385,509 of OX359270.1, forward strand.
GTGTCTTCTATTTAGCACATATCTGGTTTAAAATGTTGTAGTTTGTTACATCGTACAACATTTAAACAAATTTATACAAGTTTTATAAAGTGTCATCTATTTGGTAACATTTAAACAACGTTTTCAGACAGTTGTAGTTTAACTGAAAAATAGTTGTAGTTCACCCATATTTGAAAATACATACACAGTTTCTCATTAATGCAATGATATATAGCTAAAAAAAACTCTAAATTCTCATTTAAAACCAAAATGTATCAACCATTCTCAGTTTCAAAATACATCCAATAATACCATACGTTTACAGTTTGAAATTACTACATCCACAAAATATACCAACTATCCACAAAATATACCAAACTAACTGTAGTTCACTACTATCTAATCATGTGCAAAAAAGCCTTCTCCCAAGATACATTCATCTAAATTAACTTGTACACCCACCGTTAACCTCCAAAATACATTAATCTAAACATGTACATCCACTGTTAACTCAAGGCTTACATGTAGCTGCTCACATAAGCTGCCCACTCACCCCGTATTTCGTCAATTTGTCCTTGTGTGTACGTTAATCCATTTACCTTATCCAACTGAAATAAATAACAAAAAGTTTAGTCTCCCACTGTAGACTAATTGGCCAAGTTTAGTACAAATTAGAATGTTAGCAAACCACAGCAGACCCACAAACAAAAAAGATAAAGTAACAGTAGATATCCAATATAGTAGAACAAGCTGTTAACAAACTAACAAAACAAAATTAACTAAGACAACCATAACTGTAGCGATATAAGATATTTGCATTCATAAATTGACAATGTCTACTTTGCCTCTCAGTCACATTTTAGAAATAAAAATCAGGAATATAGATTCTCTTGTATCCATCCATTTGCATTAGAAGGTTATGATTTATATTGTCCTTTTGTTTTTTGTTGTCAAGTCAAAATAGTAATTGATGAAGAACATTCAGATTTGGAGTTTTAGTTCGAGGATTGGGCTTAGTTGCAGGCATTCTCCAGTCCTAGTAAATTTCATATACTTGGATATGATAGATAAAACACCTGAAGCTATACAATCCTTGCCAAAAACCAATAAGCTTGGATGTCACATACCACCATAATATGTAAGCAATTAGAAATACCCACAAGGAAAGTTTATATTAAACATTTTTACTATGTACAAAATTTTTGACGAAACCATTTTATTATTTAGAAAATTGGGCTACAAATTCCATTGGGGCCAGTTACAGTGCTACAATTTTGGCTCTCCGAGCAGACCATTTGATGGAAAATAGTAGAAGTAACTAAATTTTAAAATTGTCATATTTACTAACACATGCATACATTAGATATTTACAGCTCAAAACAATATCATGTTTGATCACATAAGAACTTCGCTAGGATAATTCAAGGTCAACCCAACATGAGACAGAACACAAGTTACAGAACAAAAAAAAAGCAACTTAAAATATAATTTTAAACACATCAACCTACCAATCACTGCATCCTTCACACTGAACCATTAGGTCATCAGGATTATACGACATCTCACATTTACAGTACCTGCCATATTACAATGAGCTAGAAAAATCATACCAGTAGTATAAACTTTCAGAAGCAAAAAAAAACAACACATAATATCTTCTAGACCGTCGCTATAGGCCTTCTAAATATTAAAAAAATTATTAATTCATGTGCATTGATTGACAAAAATCTGTTATATTTATGATTATTTAAGCAAGCTGGATGGCATACGCATTAAATAGGACAATGTGGTTAAAGGTGTGAATCTTGAATTAAGCAATAACAATACATCAAGCATAAAGGAGGATGTCGTTATCAATAGAAGAGAAGAAAGAAAACTATGTAAATACTTCAAACATGCAACAAACAGTAAGAGAAGAAAGATTAAGCTATGAACAGGTTCTAGCCAAACCAAGGAAGAATTAGAAGTCAAAACTCCAGGATAATATGAACAGTGCCATAACAGAAAAGTTGTGAATTCACCCGCTACTATCCTTGTCAAAATATTGAAATGCTTTATATAGATGCTCGTCTCTCTCGAGCTTGTGCCTATGCATAGTAGCAGTAATAAATTCAATGTAGTCGATTGTGCCATTCCCATCCACATCAGCCTGAAATGCAGAATAATCTGAGAATTATATGCCAGTTTTTGCACAATCAGAAATAAGATGATCAAAATTAACAAAAGATTCTTGGATGGAAGTATGTGAACACAAATCTGACATCTTATTCCATCTTTCTCCAAGAACTCTGCCAACATTTGTGAAGATAATTCCAAGATTACTCTTCTTCACATTCTGCAGCCAGCATAACAGAATTAGCAACTATACGCTATCATCATATGCTTAAGAGCTAGATAACTGCAACAACTCCAATAAGAAAGAGGACCCAAGGAAAAACATGGCCAACATGCAACCAACAGAGTTCCCTCCACCAACTAATTAACGATATACAGAAACTAAATGTAAGCAAACCTACTAAAGGTAGCATGCATGACATAAGAAAGTCCATACATAAAAATGAGCCACACCCTTGTAAAATTGTTGTCTATAATGCATATATTCATATCCTTGATAAACCAAAGATATCAATATAAACAACAACACTAGTTACTTTGCCCTTTGACAATTAACTCGATGTAAACAATGTCACTAACTAGAAAGAAGCAAGAATAAGGCCAGGCCTCACACTAGGCAGATCGGATATACTATGAGTGCGATCACCCTTGAATTTTATTTTATTTTATTTTTTTTTGTTACATAAGGGTTGTATCTATTAAAAATGAAATTGTGCCCTCCCATCTGAAAATTTTAAGTAAAAATTGAGCAAGTATCTTCTCTAGTTCTCTCAAGTCTCTACCTCTTCGTCCCTACATCATCTTTAATTTGAATCACTATTCTACTTGTAAAGGATGAAACAGAAGCTATTAAAAATGAGGCTATTATAAAACAATTTCATGGAAAAATGGTTTAGTAGTGACTTTTATTTAATATTGAATGGACTTTATTTGGTATTTTCTATTAATTATATTTATTTATTTTTATATTTTATTTAGTTATAGTAGTGTCCACCCTTGAAATAATTCATATATGACATTGTTCAATGCTCTTGTTATGTCTAATCAATACTCAATACTCAATACTCAATATTCTTCAATTAACAGTTTTTTGTCTACGTTCCATAAAGGGATAAAACCTCAGAGGCAAGATAGTTATCCAGAATCTGGGTTACGCACCAAATGGCACTCAATTTGTATGTGTGCTACTCCATGAACATTTCGCACAGACAATTATCAACCATGTTGGGTATCTTAGAATTTTGCATTATCGATATATGTGACAAGTCGAGCATGAAAGGTAAAAGAAAGAAGATTGATCATCTATATCCATAAATACCAACCTCCCTTTCAGCCTTTGAGAAGAACATGAAAGCACTCATTGGTTTCTTTGGTGTGTTTGGATCTTTTTTCTTCTTAGGTTTCTTCTTCTTTGAACTATCTTCGTCGACACCTTTGGTTCTCTTCCTATTTGTCGATGCCTTGGAAGAAGCAGAATGCTCTTTCTTGGATTCCTTTTTAGCAGGTTTCTGAAATAACAACTAGTGCATGTGAGGATGGCTGTAACTTGGTGCAAAATTTCTATTAAAAGCAAAACAATGAGCAACTAAAAGAAGCACAAAGGGAAAATGAATAATTTTTATTAAATTATTTACCTCTTTTTCACCTCCACTATCGCTAGCATCACTTAACAAAGTAAAATTACCTCCTAATCGCTCTCATCTCCACCCGCTTCGTTCTTAATCCGCTCAAGATGTGGGTTGACGGCATCATCATCTTCATTCTGCAAAACAGTAGCAACGCCATCTGCAGCTTGGGGACCTCCAAGGTTCATGATTTTCAGACCCTTAGAACTGCATTAGATTACGGGGAAAAAGTAAAATATATATCTTATAGACTCAGTCTACTCTTAACAGGACATGAGAGTTACTGACCTGATGAAGTCAAAAAGATTATGGTATTCATTTCTCTGGATGTTCCGGAATAGATGTTCTTGTTCAGTCTTCAGTCTTATCAGAAGATCAAAATAATGCATGTTTGATCCTCCAACAGCATGTCTCTCAAACTCAACATAGTCAATCTAAAAACAAAAGAACACAAGACAACTCAGAAGCTTAATAGCATATCATAACCATGTATACAAGAAAATTCCAACAGTAAGAATACATCATCATTTATCACACCTCTCATGAAGAATAAGGGTAGGAGGCTTTGGCAAGAAGAAAAAGCTCTTCTCGAATGGATAAAGGACTCCGTGACAATTAAAGTGATATAGAATTGACTCAAAGGAGCACCAAATTATGCAACACCTTATGCAACTAAGAAATCATGAACAGAAATATCATATTAATGATTCCTTTTAAATCACTATATCCAAGTGATCAATATAACTGGAACTATAAAGTGTACCTGAGTATTGTGTTCAACACAATGCGCATTTGTTAAAAGCTTCCCATCTCCAATCATGAAAGCACTGTGTGAAGAAATACAAGGACAAGCACCAATAAGTAACAAGCGTGGAAAATAACAATACTAGAATAGAAAAACTGAGGGTCTTTGCTTCATCAAACTTTTCCTAACACCCACCAAAATAAATTTAAAAAAAAAATCCTAACAATTTCCAAGAACAGTGAATGGGTAAAAGAAATCAAAACATGCCTTCCAGTACTTGTATATTGTCTTTGTTTTTGCCAAGGAAGGGAGTAATCAGGTGCAGTATGCGTACAGTAAACCTAGAGAAATTAGAAAAACAAGAAGATTGAAAACAAACTGAAGATAAATGTAAAAAGATTTACAAATAGATTCTGCAAATATTTACATGTTTAAGAATGTTATATGGCATGATGAATATCAAATAAATGAACTTTAATGGGCACAAGCCATGTAGAGGGAGTCTAGATCAACATTAGTTGTTGCATGCAAAATACATTATATATCTATTTAGTATTTCTGATTGCCTCAAGAACAAAGTTTGTGTCATCTTCTTTATTTTCCACTTCTTTATGTTGCATGTTATACGGAAGTTACACCAGGTAAGATAAATCTCACCAACAAGTAAAAATTGATTATGTATCCATCTAAGATTTACAAGCTAGAAACACAACTTATAACGGAAGTATAAGATTAATAGTTTGATTAAATTAGTTCGATCACTCAGCCTTCAGTAAATCACACAACTCCTCCATCAAAATAAAGAGCAGCTCCATAAGGACAACTGTTCGAGAGTCGATTGACATAGACAGAAGAAGACAGTTCAGAGAGTTAGCATGAGTTCCACAATTTAGTCTACAAATATAATAAAGGAAGCTCCGATATGCATTCAACCACTCCCAGAATAAATATGCAAAAGCAACTTTAGAAAGAGTTGGGGAACAGATGATATCCAGCTCCATAATGCCTACAATAATTCAATTTGGAACTTAAAAGTGAGATCAACAAGAGAACAAAATAAACAAACCAGATATCTTTACCTTTACAACAGTATTAAGAAAAGCCGCATCTTGAAGATTACCTGTTTCAACCTGGGTAAAACAGCAGTACATCTTAGATAAAAGTTAAATAATAGAGTTAGCAGACTTCAAATGGAAATATCTTAAAGAAAAGGAAATTAGAATTCAATTAAGTGGATAATAACTTCCAAAATCAAATTTCAAGATTAAAGTGACCTTGCGCATCATATTGTATCAATTAAGTGCACCTTAATACAGTACCCATGACATTAAAAAACATTACTGTAAACTCCTATAATTAATTGTAACCGAGTCTACAAAGAACTCACTTGAGCTGGAGGACAATTTTCATCACCAACAAACCTAGTGTTGGAATTAGGTATATGAAAACTTATCTCCATCAATGAATCTTTCTGTAATCATTACAACAACAGAGTCAATATGCTAGTAAAGAGTGCGTAGAAAAAATAACAGCACATATACATGTATAAATTAAATGCTACATTAGGCCAACTGGAAACCTAATAGGTGCTTGATCCATATGTGTGTGTGTGTGTGTGTGTGTGTGTGTGTGTGTGTGTGTGTGTGTGTGTGTGTGTGTTGGGTGGGGAGGGGGGTTGGAGGTTCCAAAAACTCTATAAATCCATATATAGTTTTCACCAGCTATGATTTTCACTACAGGAAGGCTAGGATCCACAATGACGTAAGAATTAAAAAGTATTGAAAAGAAGAAAAAAAACTGAAAATAAATAACCTCATTGGCACCGGTAGTATCATCAACATGAAATTCCAAAATGACATCGTTTTTTCCTTGGAGTTGTGTTTGAGAGACATCTGCTAAGGACACCTCAAATGCTTGCTTTGAGACAACAAGAAAACTAAGCATGTTGCCTGATAAACATAAGCAAAAGTGGTCGGCTTTGCGATGTGAGCAAAGGAAATAACAAACACAAAGGAACTCAACAAGACACAATCAACTGCCTCCCATGAAAATGAACTTGCATTAAATTACAGTGACATATTAGTTTATAGTACAATTTCCAAAAATAGAATTGAAAAGAAAAATAGAAAAACAAGGGGTTGGTATAAGAAAGCAATACACTGTAATCAAAATCCCTACACAGGAGACCAGTTACCGTCAAAATGCAATGGCTTTCTGCAGGGTTCATATTCATTGGGTAGTTGCAGACTGCAGATAGAGAAAACCAAATTGGGGGAGGAGGGAGGGGATTTACAAGATTTGTCAAATGCTTGTAAAGAAATTAAATAGATTATGAAAAATAAAAATAGAACATGATTTCAAAGCATCAAACAGAGTAAATTCATAATTGCATAAAGAACCCTAAAACATACTAAAAATCAAATCAAAATCAAAACAAAGCACTAAAAATCTCAACGTATCAGCATACATCCCTCACCTCTGACTTCATTCTCCAACCGATTGAGCTCCATTTTCACCGGATCCAACCCGTGCATCAAATTTAAGAAGTCATCCGCGTCCAAACTCGGTGGCCTAAAACGAGCTCGCTCCTCGAATTGCTCCTTCCTTCTCTAAAAGATGCCGACACCGTCAATGGCGTCGGCATCGCCTCACTCGCCAGCAGTCGTGCATTGCCGCAATTATCACCGGCGCACAACTCTGCAGGAATCGACATTCCACCTTCGTCACCAGAAACATCCACCATCTCAGATCTAGACACTTCATCTCACATCAAAATACTGAAAACCTCCCCCTTAACACAATCTCTAGGGCTCCAACTTAAATAGAAATACAGATAGAGAGAGAGATGAATTCACTTGGAAGATTCAAAATGCGTAGTTTGTTTCTCTCTCTATAATGCTTTTTAATAATCAGAAACTATACATGTTCCGTGTTTTAATTTCAAGTTTTTACTTCCGCGCTATTTTTTCAAGCTCCGTGCTTTTTAAATAGATAACGTTTTCTTTAAAAAAATATTATAATTTTAAAACCAAATATTGCCCCTTATAAATACATAACGTTTTTGCATATGTATCTATAACGTTTTTTTTAAAAACGTTGTGAAAAAAAATACTACAATGTTTTTTATAAAAACCTTGTTGTTTAAGTGTTATCTTTTTACTGTTTTGTAGTAGTGTATGCAGCCCACAAGAAGTTCAAAGTCTTTCAGATGAATTTCAAGAATACTTTCCTAAATGGAGAACTTCAAGAAAGGGTGCATGTAGAACAACCTCTAGGTTTTGTTAATCTAACTCATTCAAATTATGTTTATAAATTAGAAAAAGTGTTATATAGGTTAAAACAAGTACATAGGGTATAGTATAAAACTCTAACTAATTTTCTTATTGAAAATTGATTTACTAGGGATAAAGTGTACATAAAGTGATTTCTTAGGAAGCACGGGATAAAATATTGTTATAACAAATTTATGTAGTTGATATAATTTTTGCTTCTAGTAACAAGAAGCTATGTGAGAGGTTTGTCAAGCTTATATAGAACAAGTTTAAGATGAGCATGTTGGGTGAGCTGAACTTCTTCCTTGGACTTCAAGTGAAGAAAATTAATGAGGGAATCTTCATCAAACATGACAAGTACATCAAAGATTTACTAAAGAAATATGGTTTGAAATTAGCCACTCCCATGAAGACTCTTATAGCTCCTGCTACTAAGCTAGACAATGATAAAAATGGTAAAAGTATTGATATTACTAAATACAGATGTATGATTGGCTCTCTCCTATATTTAACTACTAGTAGACATAATATTATGTTCTCTACATGCATTTGTGTTAGATTTCAAGCTAATACTAAGGAAACTCATTTAGTCTCTATTAAAAGAATATTTAGATATCTCAAGGGCACTCCTGATTTGGGGCTGTGGTGTCCCAATGATTCTCTATTTAATCTAATTGAATATTCAAATGCTGACTTTGCAAGATGAAAGATAGATAAAAAAAGTACTAGTAGAACGTGCCAACTGCTAGGGAATAGACTTGTCTAATGGTTTAGCACGAAGTAGAATTCTGTTTTAACTTTTACTACGAAAGCTTGAGTACATTGCTGCTGAAAGCTATTGTGCTCAAATCTTATGGATGAAGAATCAGCTTGCTGACTATGGGTTTGAGTTTAAATATATTCATATTTGTTATGATAGCATTAGTGTAATTGTTATAACTTATAATCTTGTTCTGCATTCTAGAACTAAACATATTGATATAAGGCATCACTTCATTAAGGATCATATTTTAAATAATAATATCACTTTACATTATATCACAACAGATGATCAACTTGTTGATGTGTTTACAAAACTCTTAGATGAATCAAGATTTTATAAGTTAATAAGTGAATTAGGCACTTTAAACTTAAGTTGAGCATACATATATATTTTTCCTTGTAAGCCTAACTATGTAGGAGAAGATAGTAGAGTGCGATCCCTTAGTGATGGATCGTAGAGCTAAGTGAATCGTAGAGTGAATACTCTGTGAATGAATACTCTACAAAAGTTGAAAGCTATAACTCCACTCTACGAATTATAAGACTAATATCGTTGAGCAAGAAAGTCAAAAGTCAAATCAGTGAGTGGTGTACACGACTGGAGAAAAGAGTAAAGATTTGACAGACGGGCAAGAGTAACTAAAAGAAGTAACCAACAGAAGCAAATTAACAAATGTATCTACTATAGTCGACCCTGCCGCCTGACAAACGAGTAAGAACTCAACACATGTCCTACTCAGTTGAACAACAAATAGTGTATTCAATTTTTCAACGTTCTAACTTATCGAATACCTCAACTCATTATTACTCTTTAAATTGTCTCTTCACCTATCTTTAAAAGATTCATCAACACATATCTTTCTCAGACAAACTTTCAAATATTCCTACTTCATTCCAAAACCCAAACCTCTATGAAAGTTCAGAATCTTATCTTGATAACTCTGAGTTTCAGTTAACATATCTTATTTTCAGAAATCAAATAGACTTCAACCAAAATATTGATAATAAGGCTTACATCAAAAGATTCATTCCTTCTGAACGTAAAACCAGACTTGTACTGCTCATATATAAAGAAATCTGGATCTTCTCAAGGCTTGAAGAAGAGATGCATATTAACGGGAATATAAACAATGAAGAAATAAGATTAAAAGTGAAAGGAAAACTTCTCTTTATTATGACTCTGGGTTTTGCTCTAAGACTAATCAGCCAACTAGAATCCAAGGTCGATCTTAAGGATATTAGACATAAGGTGCAGAGTTGTCCATTAGCTCTCAAATAAGGAGTATTTCTCTATGATAATGCATCTAGACTACCGTGGAGATCTTCCATAATACCCATCTTGTCGATGAAGAAGAAGATGTCAGTTGTATTGAAAAGGTAAGATGGGTACAAAAGACTTTAATTATCTAATGAAAAGATGAGTATTAAGGCATCATCACTAAGATAATGAAGGATATCTACGATATATATAACCAATAACGGAAAGTTGGTTTAGTTAGTAAGGGGGAATAAGGAAACATAAAGAAGAAAGGAATTAAAAAATATCTAGATTGAGACGCATAAAGGCCAAACTGGATCAGAAGAGCGTTAAAAGGAGGTATGATGTTAAGCCTCGGACAGTTAAGTCCCAGAACTACTTAGAAGCAGAAAAGTAAAAGTAACAAGTCGAACCATGGGAGAAACTTCAGAATGATGCTGACAAAAAGGGGGAGAAAAGAAAAGAAGTGATCGTGACCAAAGGATGAAAAGATAAAAAATTTGATAAAGGGCCATGATCATAGGGAGAGAGTAAAAGAGATCGTCAAGTAGAAGTGATGACATGAAAGCAGAGAAGATCGTCAAGCGGAAATGACAATTGTCGTGCACCAAGGAGATCTTCCTTTTATGCTTTGATCTAAACTATATTAACTATACTTTATTGTAAAAATCTTATTTTATACAGTTACAAGTGTTGTATATTATTGGTGTAAACAACACTTGCTAAAATCTTTTGTTATTCAATAATTATATAAATAATATTCATACTTTCTTATAGAAAATACAGCTTCTTACTGTCTACATTAGAGTTATTTATGATTGTTGAAAATTACATATTTTTTGTCATCATCAAATAGGGGGAGATTATTAGTGCATATTTTTTGTTTAAGTTTTTTAGATTTAATGATGATTACTGTAATGCTAATTATGACCAGATTAATGTATATTTACAATCAGAAAAGAAAAACAAGTAATATTATAAAATCATTCGGAGATAATCAATGTAAAAGGACTTAGGGATCAAATAATATTAGATTGATCTATTTGATAAAGTAAGAACATCGAACAAGAGATCTGATAAGAAGATTGAAGAAGTTATCAAACAAGAGATTGGATAAAGAGATTTAAAAAGATATCGAATAAGAGTTCAGATAAAAGATCAGACACGAGATTAAATAAGAGATCGGATGAGATATCGTACAAGAGATTAGATAAGATATTGGATAAAAGATCAGATAAGAGATTAGGAAAGACATTAGACAAAGAGTTCAAGGGAAAAATCAGATAAGAGATTGGATAAGAGTCCACAGAACTGAGACTTAGTTACCCTATGATCGCAGAATCAACTAAGCAACTGCAAAGTCGTTGAGCATAATAGAAAGGACTGAGAGTTTGCAGAGTCACAGAAGGACAAAAGCTAAAATGAAGAAACGACTCTAGAGAGTCAAATAGTAAAATAACTACTAGATAGCTAAAACGTAGAGTCAGTGAATATCGTAGAATAAGCTAATAGAAGCTTTACTCTACGATCCAAGTCTATCATATCGTAGAATGGAACCTTGGAAGTTACCATTGGGATATGAAAGATTCCTCAACACAACTATTCCAAAGATCTTAAAATGTGTTGACAAACATAATAATGTCTAATCAATTGCAACACCAACAGCTATATTTGGCACAGATAATCTACTACAACACTCATAGATAAGCTTGTCACATGAGATTACAGTAGACTAACACGTGACTTTTACAGTTATGTTACAAGACTTTTTAGTAATGAGATTTTCAAAGGAAATCTATAAATAGAATTCTTCTTTTAAACAAGAATAGGTGATCGAAAAGAGATGATCGTACATTGATGAAATTATAGAGAATATTGAATAATGAGAACACAGACATAGATTAAAGCTATACAAGAGTGTAAAGCCAAGCACACTCTATGATATTGAAGAAGCACACTTTATTATCCAGAAATCACTCTACAATTTATGTGACAATGATCACTACTGTTATGCCATTCAGAAGATGAGCTTAAACACAACTTAGCAGCACCCCAAAATCAACTACAGGGACATTGAAAAGTCAAGATAGAGATCTTGCTTGATTCTAAGTGAATTATCTCTAGAGGGAGGTTGTGACGTCATGACAGAGATCTCGCCTAATTCTAAGTGAGTTGGCTTCAAAGAGAGGTTGGGAAGTCGAGACAGAGATCTCTCCTAATTTTAAGTGAGTCAGCTCAAAAGGGAGGTTGTAAAAGTCGAGATAGAGTGCTCACCTGATTATGAGGGAATCAATTATCCAAAGAAAGATTATAATTGGTTTAGAGAACTTTATCATATAGTGGATGATCCCTACTCGGTGGAGTGGAAGAGAAGACTAGGAGTAGTTTAGGATTTGAACCTCTTAATACTATATCAACTATTATATAATAGTAATATCATTTGACTGACTTTCACATTTCCATATTACTAAAGTCAGACCTGAGATTTTCATTCAATCTTAACGGGGATTTTACAAAACACAATATTCTGTTGTGCTTAGTTGAATATGATTAATTAATTATTGGGTAAATAATTTTAATATGAGATTTTATTAAGATCTATTCAACCCCCTTCTAGATCTCATTATGTCATCTGGGAATAACAAACATGCAATATCTTATAATGATATTCAACACTTGGAACAAGACATCAAAGGTATAAGGCCCATTTTCCACAAGTAGTTTAATTTCTCTTACAGTGTCTCTCCATGACCCGTCAAAAGCCCTAACCACCACATGATTGTCATGAATGCAATTAGAATTGATATTTATCCTTTTCAAAGTATCATAAGGGAAAATATTAAGGGCTGAGCCTCCATCAATTAGAATCCTACTTAACACAAATCTTAACAAAATGGCAGCTATGTACAGTGGTTGTGATGTCCAGTTCCTTTGGCATGAATGTTATCATCAGTGAAGGATATAACATTGCTATCCAGAATGTGACTAATTAGATGGTCAAATCTCTCTATCGTCACTATTTTAGGCAAGTGAGCTTCTCTAAGGACTTTTAATTTCACTTAGAGATGGGCTTTGAAGGCTAAGATCAAATCCAGGATAGATATTTGAGAAGACGCTTCTTCCATTTTTCTTACTATGTCAATCTCTAAGTATCTCATTTTTTATAAGAACTCCTTGGGTTTTCCTTCGAAGACCTTTCCAAGAACTCTTTTTATAGGTTTAATGATCCTTTTAGGAAATTATTGGGGATTACTCTCGGGTAAAAGAATCCCACAATCGGATGTTTTTTATGATACTTTCTTGTAACGCTATGGAATTACTTTTAAACTCTTCATTAGTCATTGTGGTGTTGCTTGTAATTAAATTGGTTGTGATGCCTATATCTTCACAGGATCTATACCTTGTGTTCTCTCCTTAGATTTTGTAGCCCTTTTCACAGTGATGGGTTCTCCCTTAGTTCCTCATATATTGGTTATCATGGTTATTTCCTCTTCTGAATCATCCATCCTTTAAAGAAACTTCAGGACCTTTGACCGAATTTCTTCTTTGATCATGCCAATCTCAATGTTGCTTACCACTGCCAATTCATCTTAGCCAATAAGGTTTTGAACCTTGTTCTTTAAGGCCCAGCATTGTTCTGAGGAGTGTCCCAGAGAACTGAAATGATAAATGCATATTTTACAAGGGTCATATCTCCTAGCCTTAGGATCTGAGGGAGGCAGTAGGGTTATAATCTTTACTTTAGCTAAGTAAAGGTGCAAAATTTCTTTTCTTGGCATGCTGAGAGTAGCAAAACTCCATTTCTCTTAGTATTGTAGTTTATTTTCTTCTTTTTTTCTCCCTTGGGTATCTCAACTTCTCCTACCTATCTCTTTCTTTCAGGCCCAACCAATTAGACCTTGCCTTATTGAACTCCACTCATATCCTTTTATCATTTTTGAATTCCATTAACTCTTTCGCAATTTTGTAGACCCGTTCCACTCCACTTGTCCCTTAACCTCCCATGTTCATCTTAAAAGAGCTTAATTATTCTTAAATAAGATGTTTATGAATTCCTAACATGCCACTTTCTAACTAGAAGCTATCGTTAACACTCCAAAATTAATCCTTACTTTTACTCTATGAACACAAAATTCGGTATAGTGACGAATAATGGTCGATCTCACAGAGAATGATTAATTTAATTTTATGCTTTGCAAACCAGAATTGGGGGGGGGGGGGGGGGGTTTAAATTAATTATAATTAACTAAATAAGCAAAAGTAATTCATAATATTAACCAATAAATTAAATACTTCAGTTCAACGTCACATTTTCACAATGATAATATAATCAAGTTAATCATATTCATCCCTCAATGAAATTAATAACCCTTGATAACAACAATCGTTATCTACCTATAATTCCCTTTAGGATTTAAATCTAATGTGACAATCGCCCCCACTAAACCTTAACTATCATACAACCTAAAACTATCAGTCTAGATTTAATATAACAGTAGTATTAAGAATTAGGAAATTAGATTATTCTAAGCAACAATAGCAAATTATTTAACTTGTCTTCTTATAACCATAGTAATACTCAAAAGCTTGATCACAATCATGTATTACTAGTTACTACTTATAATCAGATACAATATCGTTTGTTTAACACTATATCTTAATGTAGCAGATGATAATAATTTAACTAGCCATAATCAAATTAACCAAAATAAATATCATTCATCAATTAAAATAAATTATCAAGAACAAATCTCATATAAAAAGAAATAAATAATAATAACCTAATCAAACTATTAACTGTAGATAAGGTTCAACATCTCTTTAGAACTGAATAAGAAAAACTAGCTACTCATACTAGAAGAAGAAGAAGAAGAAAAATCATGTATAAGAGAATTGAGAGATATTCCTAATTGTATCTCAAAATCTCTATTTGTAGACTATATAATTTATCCCAAAACCTAATAGAAAATAGAATTCTAATTAAAATAAATTAAAAATTAAAAATCCTAATTTAATTCTCCTTTTCCAATTTACTGATGGAGTCTTCACAACATCATTCTTTAAGTCATTTACTAGAACCCACAAGAAATCAAGACATAATCTATTGTCAGGATCCGTTGGAGAGAAGGATTAGAAAATGCGTGGGACCCATGATAAAGTTAAAAGAAATAATGAAACTGTAGCCCCACGCCCACGTTGAATTCCCCCTCTGTTGCAGCCACGCGTTGTGCGCTTTACTTTTGAACCAAATCACCTCCATGCATTGCGTGAGAGTTATCATGCCCAACCTTCACTAAAACGGCGTCGTCGCTCCTGTTCATGCTAGCTAACCTCCAATGTGCACATGACGCGTTCTATACAAGTTGTTAGAATTTACGATTATGCCATCCACAGCTTTATAATTACAATCTTGCCATTAAACTCCATTTTTTTTACAAAATAAATAAAAATACATAAAATAATAAAAACTCATAAAATTAAATAAACTACCTAAAAGTACTAAAAATATTTTAAAACTCACAAATAATTAAGACTAAAAATACATAATAAATAGATATAAAATATACTTATCAAATACCCCCACACTTATATCATTGCTTGTCCTCAAGCAAAACAAGAAACGAAATTATAAAAATAAAACTAATAACCAAACAAGTTACTTGAGCAATAAATGAATACGAATTTTAATATTATCCTCAAAGATTTTTAAATGATAATTCAAAGAAAATTTCAAAATCATGTAAAATCTAAAATTTTAATATTTTTGTCAATCTTACTTTACTCAAGATCCATTGTGAATGTGTGATTCTAAATGTATAGAACTAATTAAAACTCAAATAAGTTTAGGTTATTAATTACCTTATAAAAGATATATAACAAAACTTTATATGATTATTTTTTACATCTCTTTCAGTTGATACAGACAAATATAACCTAGAAAATGAAAACGTTTTTAATCAATGAAACACACTAGAATTATTAATATCAATTTTCTTTCAAATATTTCTTTAATTTTTTTCTTTTTTCCTTTCTTTTAAATATGTGCATTTTATGCTCCATCTCATTCTTTTTTTTTTCCTCTCTCGGTGAATGCATTTTATTCTTTATCTCACCAGCAAGTGCGTTTTACGCTCTATCTCGCTTTTTCATGTGTCTATGAGTGAGTACGTTTTACGTTTCATCTCAACCCAATACATAAATTTTTTATTTTCTTTTAATTTAATAATCTTAAAAAAGTTATCTAAATCATCTCTCCCAAAATTATATTTGCCTTATATTTCACTTGAAATAATGATCAAATAATATATAGAGCTCAAAAATATCTTCTGTAAGTATTTAACCATGTAAACGTTCTCTAAATTAAAACTAGCTCAAACAAATAGATGTAAGTGCATAAAAATAAAGGATCTTAAATAAAGTAATAACAAACAATAAGTCAAAAAATTAAACTAAACAAAAATTTATCCATTTTTCAAAAATTATTAAATAAAAATAAAAAATTTATCATTGATAGAAAATTAAAATCCAATTAACTTATTGCTCAAGTGACTAAAAAAAACTAACTACCAATTTTCATAGGAAATACAGTTACACTTAGCATGTGCAACAAACTTTTAGACCCCAAGGTTACCCCAAATGGACGAGTTTTGTCTCGTGAAGGTTTGCAGTGAATTTACCAACAAAATTCAAAAATTAATCCTAAAAATAAAACCTAATTTTTTAAAATAAAATTTACACATACCCCCAAATTTAAAATAAACATTGTCCTCAATGTATAAAATAAAGGAACTAAAAACAAAGGACTCCCCTGAATATATAGAAAAAAAAATTCTCCTCATTTGCTAGTCAGAGTGAATTGAATAAACTTAAAACAAAACAAAAAATATTAAAATAAATAACTAAATAAGAATCTAAAATTTACTACTAATAAAAATCTACTGAAAATAAAAACAAAAATAAAAACTAAAACTAAAACTTGGGTTACCTCCCAATAAGCGTCTTTGTTTATTGTCATTGACTCTGTAATGACCGCAAATATTACGACATATTTCAATTGTAATTGATGACGTATTAATCAATGAAATGAAATTAAAAATTTATTTTATTGTACATTAATGAATAATCATATCAATGTGTATGAGGTTGGAATTAAAGGGAAACTCACTCGGTTAAATTGTTAAACCAAGTGACTAATCTAGAAATAATAATATCGATAACAATAGAATCGAAATCCTAAACCGATGACCTAATTAAAAGTGTTAGGGTTTATAATTAAACCGATGTATGGTAGATCGAATAAATTTTAAATGAGAGTCTAATTGGATAAATTAATTAATCCAAGTAGGTCATTTGATACCTATAAACCATAATCTATGGAGTGATAACAATTAAACATGTTAGGGTTAATTTTGACCACTAATGTTTAATGGTAACAATTAATACCTAACTTATTGAAATTAATTTACTAACCCATGAAATTAATGATGGAAGCCCAAATGAATTTAATTGGGAGCCCGAGTGAATTTAATTGTTAGCCCAAGGAATTAAAATTCAATAGCCCAAACAATAGCCCAAAACAAGTCAAAATTGGTCAAAGCATACAAGTTGGTTGATATATATATATATGACCAATCAAAACATTAAAAGAAAAGCAAAAATCATGGGGAAGAGGGGGCTGATTTCTGCAGCTTTGGGAGGCTCCCAAGGGGGGGGGGGTGCAATGCTCAAGATGGTTGGGAACTCAAGAGCTAGTAGGCCTATAGCATTGGGTGTTGTAGTTGATGTGTTTGCTTACAAATTTTGTAAGCATACATATCATCCAACACTCTAAACTCTCTAGCATTTCCTTCTCTCATCCATTAGTCATTCATTTTCACCAAGAGTTAGAGAGAAGTTGGAGAGCAAAAGAGAAAAGCTAGAGAAGGTTAGAGAGGGAAGTAAGAACACTTAGAAGTTCTAAATAGATAACCAAATAAAATACCAATAGGGCTTAAGGGGGAAGGTCTCGACAACTAGGAGGAGCCTAGTGGATGTCATCAACCTTCATCAACTACTTTGGAAAGCAACGGAAACAAGCTATTTGGAGCAAGAGGTATAAAATAGCTTAAACCCTAGTTTAATACTTCTCTTGGTATATTATGTGATTCTATTGTTGAAAACTAATTTTCAAGGTGCAAATGAATAGATCCATGCTAGATTGGTAGATATAGGGTTACATGGGTTTAACATGGGTTTTTATGTGTTTATGTTGAAAATTTTTATCAAACTCGTTGAATAAATTTTTACCGACGTAACCAAAAACATAGCAGCCCCTTACCGGAACTACTATTCACGATCCGTAAGTCGTATTTATGATCTGTCAATTTTGGGTGTTAGATCTATAAAATATGAAAATTCTCCAAGTCTCAACTCGTGCAGTCATTAGTTCCATAAGTGCATCCATATCAAGCAAATGAAATAAAAACAATAAACAAAAAGAAAAATCACCTAAATTAAACCTAAGAAGACAAAAAATAATATTTACAAAATATTATTTAATAACTCCCCGGCAACAGCGCCAAAAACTTGTTGGTTGGAATCGGAACCTATAAAAAGTATGCGATTCTGAATTCGTTTGAATGAATGCAACGCGCAAGTATACGCGGTCAACAAGTAATATAATGAAAGTAAGTTATCGATCCCACGAGGAGTTATGAATAATATAAACGAAGTAACTAATGTAAATGAACTTAATTTTAATTAACGAAGTGGTTTTTGGGTTTTTAGTGTGAAGAAATTTAATTAACAATTAATTAACTAATACCGACTGGAATTCAATAGGATACAAGCTGGGATTGCAATTTCTCCCAAAGTTATGTTCAATCTTATAAATCTCTCTTGAATTAAATGAACACAGTGAATAGCTAACCGAGAATTCATTATAGCGTTTATATGTCTCTTTCAATAACATATAAACATATCATTTCTAAATCTATGGATTCAGACAGGAACATCCAAGCAAAGTAATTCACTATATGTCTATGAGAATTAACAATAGCAAGGATTTCAAGCACAGATTCTCCCATTTGGCTACACATGGCACAAAGGTATATGTCTATCCTTTATACAAATTATGCATTTATTCCTAAGAGCAAATAACATAACATATGTCATCATATTTTTGGCCAACACACTATATTCCATCTATCAATTTCATATAGGTTACCAAATTAATTACTATGTCTGGCAATTAATACATGAAGAACTAAATATGACAAACCATCCACAAATGCCAAGCAATCATCCAAGAGAGATATAATCAATTAAAACTACACAATGGGTTCCATTACAATCCTATAATGGAAATCTAGTTCATTACAAATAAACAAAATCCCATCAACAATGTATTCATCAATTCATAAAAAGCAAAACTAAAGGAAAAGAAAGGAGAGAGAAAACCCATTTGGAATCCAATCTTCAAGCTTAATCCTCCAACCCAAGCCCTTCAATCCTTGTATTGGACTTGTTCTTGAGGTCCCAACAAGCTTCCAAGCCGCCTCCCTCCCTCTCTTTTAGAGAGAATGAAAAGATCCTCCATTAGGGCTCCAAAAAATGACTTAAAAAGGCTAAAATCGCGAACTGGTCAGGTCCGGGCGCTGCGGCGCTCAAACACACTGATTTGGCAGTCCCTAGGACCACTCCGGCGGTGGAAACCACCGCTGCGGCGCTAGGCTTAATTTTGGTTTTTGGACTGCTGCAACCTCCTTCAGTGTTTTGGGCATATCTGCTTCATACGAACTCCGATTGGGGTGATTAAAGATGTTATGGAAAGGAAACTCCTATACCTACAACTTTTGTGTTTTACAAAATTGAAGATTCGGAAATGATTAAAGCTAAAATTGGGCATGAATTGGCTTCTGCGTAAACAGAGCGCAGAAAATGCGAACCGGGCAATTCCAAGCCTTGATCCACCAAGCCCTTATTATAATTCCTACAAAATAAAATAGAAACACATAAAAACAATACAACACCACATCCTATACAATGTGGTACACAAACATACAACTAAACAAATACTTAACATATAAATTACGAATAAACTACACAAAAACGACATAAAATACATAAAATACTTAAACATGATATAATACACCATATTATACAATAACATAAAAACACATATAAAATCACATAAAACATTTAAAGATTCACAAATTATCAAGCTTAAATGTATTCAATTCGTAGGTATAAAACTCACTCATCAATATGATCCTTAAAATCCGCACTTTGTGCATTTGAATTCTTGTTTCCATTATTGAACTGTGAAAGATTTAAAACTCTCAAATTATGAATTGAATTGAAAGAGACGTCTATGCATTTTGTTCGGCTAGACAATTATCTATGAAATTTTTATAACTTACCTAAACCATTGTGGTATGGATTCTGATATTGAAATTGAACAACCCTGAATGGGGAGTAACCTAAGTATCTGAAATACGATACACGTGCATACACATAGTGTACAAAAGGTTGATCCCCTCAAGTACAGTTCTGATCATATAACCTAAGGGGGACAATTATAGGGTTGATTTCTCAAGAGAAGTAGTTCATGGTCTATTTGACTACTCTGATTTTAATAATCAATGGTCTAATATTATTCAAGACTTTGATTATACTGTTGATAAATTATTTTAAATCATTTGAGTTATTCATTTCGTATTCATTCATGACATATCTCATATCTATTTAATTAAACTTGTTGGGAAAACTAGTTGCTCATTCTTGCTATGTCATAAACCTTATTGCAGTGAAATCTGAGAGCTCCAGGGGAGATAAAGGCAAAGGGAAACTGAAACCCTAAATGCATTTGAAATGTTAATTGCCTAAATTAGAATTATTTTGTGAACTATTATGATGTAACACGAACCCTATCACATTTGATTTGACTCGTGATGTATTTTGTTAAGGTTTCGAACCTTGGGACTAGTAGTAAACCTTTTGTATAAACAACATACGTTTATTTTATTCCGCATTAGTATATTATGTTGTTTGGAGATGAATGATTGTATGATGACGTGAGCACCAAGTTCGAGGTACTAGTATCTGAATTTGGGGGTGTCATAGGCTCGACAGCATGTCAAATTACTACGTTACTCCAATTTTATAAATTTTGAGTACCACATCCATCACGTTATCCTTCATCGGTAGATTCAATCTCACTTGAAATTGATATAAAGGTTTTACTCCATCTTCAACGAAGAAGTATTAGAGATAATTAGAGAAAGTCTTCAAATTTGAGATGGGAACCTGCAAAACAGAAGATAAAAATTTGTAATGAGTAACAGGCAGTGGAATGAAAATAATTATATTATTATCTAAAATTATTGGCAAAGAATTTAATGCAGGTTCAGTCTCCTTCAAATCTTGTTTCAGCTCAATTTCTTCTTCCTCCTTTAACTTCAAATTATTGGTAATCGTATCCTCCAAATTCTCCTTATTTATATTCCCAAAAATTTTCTCCACCTTAGGTATGTCATCAACACAAAGAACATCATTGTCTGCATTGATACTGTCTACTTTTACACTGATATTATCTGCTTCCTCTTGCGTCGGCAATGGAAGGAATGACCCTTGAAAATCTAATTAACCGGTTGTAGTAGCAAGCTGACTCATTTGAGTCTCCAAATTATATATAGAAGTTTTTGTCTCTTGTTGGAATTGTTGTGTTTGAGTCATGAAAGCTTTAAACATATCTTCTAAAGACATATTATAATTTGATGATTGGCAATGTTATTGTTGGGGACATGGTTGCATGTACTGTGAATTATTTGGAAAGCTTTGGTTTACATGTCAATTCACTAGTGGATTCTCATAGCTGAAATTATAATGATCCTTCCATCCTTAATTATACGTATTTGAATAGGGATCATATTTCCTTTCTGATTGACCAAGGAAACCACCAGCTGCATTGACTTGTTCATAGGACTCCTCTTGAAACATTGGGCACATATCGATTGGGTGTCGTATTACCGCACAAATCCTACAAGTACCTACAACCATTTGATAAATAATAGAAATTAGACTACTAATTTATTGCTCATAGGAAGAAATATTTACCTCATTAACATAATCAGGCATGGCTTCCATCCTTAACCTGCACAACTTAATTAAACTGTGAAAAACTATATAAAAAAATAAAATAAAATAAAAAACCTAAGAAAAATTACTAAATTAAAATAAAATTTACAAAAGCACAAGAATAAATTAGAATCACTCCCCAACAGCGGCGCCAAAATTTGAAAGCTGTCGTTAACACTCCAAAATTAATTCTTACTTTCACTTTATGAATACAAAATTCGGTATAGTGACGAGTAAGAGTCGATCCCACAGAAAATGATTAATTTAATTCTATGTTTTGCAAACAAGATTGGGGGGTTTTAAATTAATTATAATTAACTAAATAAACAAAAATAATTCATAATATTAACCAATAAATTAAAGACTTCAGTTCTTCAGTTCAACATCACATTTTCATAATGATAATATAATCAAGTTAATCATATTCATCCCTCAATGAAATTAATAACCCTAGATAACAACAATCATTAATTACCCGTAATTCTCCTTAGGTTTTAAATCTAATGTGACAATCGCTCCCACTAGACCCTAACTAATTATACAACCTAGAATTATCAGTCTATATTTAATATAACAGTAGCATTAGGAATTAGGGAATTAGATTATTTCAAGCAACAATCGCAGATTATTTAACTTGCATTTTTATAACCATAGTAACACTCAAAAGTTTAACCACAATTATGTATTTCTAATTACTATTTATGATCAGATACAATATCGTTTACTTAATACTATATCTTAATTAAGCAGATGATAATTCCTTTATCAATTTAACTGACCATAATCAAATTAACCAAAATAAATATCATTCATCAATTAAAATAAATTATCAAGAAAAAATCTCATATAAAAAAGAATAAATAATAATAACTTAATCAAACCATTAATTGTAGATAAGGTTCAATATATCTTTAGAACTAAATAATTCTCCTTTTCCAATTGTAGATAAGGTTCAATATATCTTTAATTGAAAATCCTAATTTAATTCTCCTTTTCCAATTTGCTGATGGAATCTTCACAAAATCATTCTTTAAATCACTTGTCGGAACCCACAAGAAATCAAGACATAAGCTGCTGCCAAGATCCGTTGGAGAGAAGGATTAGAAAAATGCATGGGACCCATGACAAAGTCAAAAGAAATAAAGAAATTGTAGCCCCGTGAGGAATTCCCCATCTGCTGCGACCGCGCATTGCGCGCTTTGCTATTGAAGCAAATCACCTCCGCGCATTGCGTGAGAGTTACCATGCCCAGCCTTCACTAAAACGGCGTCGCCGCTCTTGTTCATGCCAGCTAACCTCCATTGCGGGCATGTCGCGTTCCATACAAGTTGCTGGAATTTACGATTACGCCATCCATAACTTTATAATTACAATCTTGCCATCAAGCTCCAATTTTTCTACAAAATAAAATTAAAAATAAATAAAAATACATAAAAAGAATTAAAATGCATAAAATTAAATAAACTAGCTAAAAAGTAATAAAAATACTTAAAAACTCATAAATAATTAAGCCTAAAAAGACCTAATAAATAGATATAAAATTTACTTATCACTTACTGATGTAACAGACTTCGTCGCTTGGTATTTGATAAAAAATTCCCATATGAAATGGTGTTCATGTATGATTACATCCACGAGCCTTTCATCTTCTAATTGATTATTTCCAATTCGCTTTTATGAAATTCATTCCAAGATGTTCGTCAATCATTTGTATATGTTTTTAACTCTGGTCTACATTATTAGCCTCCAATCCAATCATATTCACACTGGATTCATTACACATTGGCAGAGAATTGTTAGTCATATTCGACAGATCCGATTGCCACACCATAATTTCTCCACTGTCAGTCGTCTTCTAAATTTTATCCTTCAAAGATCAAAAATCATGTGTATCATCTCCAAGAGCTTCTAAAAGGTAAGCACATCTCTTTGCTAAATTATATCTCCTCCCATTAGATCCACGGGGAGAAGTAATTCGGTAATCTTCTTTTGTGCCAACAATATGGTCAGAATATTTTCTAATGATTCCCCTAAAGGCGCGAACTTCCTGTATCAAACATCCTTATAATTCCTATTGGCATCACTATTTTGGTTAAACCCGGGATATTGTGGAGGTTCATAATTTCCCTGTGCCTAGATAGGGATACATTATTGGATCCTCTTCCTACCTGCCTTTGAACCACAAAAACACATCTTCTTCTTTCTTTTTTGTTTCTTTTTTGAATCACTTGCGTAATTCCCTGTCTATATCTGCTCTACAACGACTTCCAAAGTCAAAAAGTCATTGATCTTACTCGTCTGCATTCTAATCTCTACTATATCCCCATATTTGATCATTTCTTAAAAAGATTTCCCTATTCTTGGTAAAATCCTCCCATAGTATAGAGCCTTCTGAGTTTCTATAAAGGTTATCACCGTCTTATTTTCGTCCGTGGAAGGGTGGACTTGGGAAACCAAATTTCTCCAATGTTGGGCGTACTATCTGAAAGATTAATTGGGTTATTTCTTAACTCAAGACATCTGATATCTATCCGGTGCAATTTGGGTCTAAAAATTATATTGTGCAAAGAAAGTATGAGCTATATCCGCCCTTTGGAGTTGTCAAGCTTGGCGTTCCATATTCTGGCATATCTTACAAGGCTCTTTTAAAATAATTGAATTTTAAGGCTTTCATCCTATGCGTAGGATCCTAATTCTCCGATGTATACTTCAAATGGGTGTAAAGGTTTCCTGATCCATCATATTTTTTAAAATTTAGTACTTAGAATCTATCTGGATATACAGATATCAGAATAAGCCACACTCCCATAGGTACCAACTCCTTTGATGGAGCATAAGGTATCCTCCATTTAGTGCATCTTCTTTTTGAGTACTGATCTTTCATTATCCTATGGAATGTTGATAACTTCCTTAGCAAAGGGATTGTTGGATGTCCCCACAGTGTTGGTTATGGATTCAACGGCCTATTTGCTACAAAATTAGAATACTAGCATAGGAGAACTCATATAGATGGGGATCTGGGGACCATTTATCCTAGGAGGAGTTTGAATGAATCCTGGAACGGATGATCCTAGTTATATACTTGATTTCAACTCCTAAGTCAGTTTCCATGCCCTTTCATCAGGTTATCCATCTCGGCTATTTACTTTTTGAAATTGTCAAATTCTTCACGAGATATAGGGGTTGGGTCAGCATTTGATGTCTCAGAGGTAAACATTTTAAGTGGTGGAGTTTTCACTTTCTTAGCTCGTAAACAAGTTCTTGGACCAATCTACACATAAACTTGTGAACCTCAGTTTTAGAAATGGAAGAAATGGATGCATGCTAATCTTTTCCTGCAAAATAAAGTTATTGTTGACATTATGGCTAGATTGTAATGTCAATTGGGAGGACACGGGACACTGCATTTCATTCCTTCTGGTGGTTCCCGTTTTCTTATCACTTTATACATGAAACATAAAAGAGTTAAACATGATGACAATTAAGGCTATAAGAGCATTAAAAGTAAAACGGCATAAAAAGAATCTCTAAAATAAGCGCTGGGTTTATTTGAAGTTGAACAACCCTTCCTCTTTTATTTTGTATACTAAAATGATCGTATCTTTTAAACCGAGAAAAATTAAGAAATGTGTCACCCTAATTTGAAAAACTCTTTTCAATACCTTTAAAATTGTAGCCAAATTGCCTACTTTTGAATATGTTATGAAGGAGACAAATAGGAAAAATCATTTTCATCTCTGTGGTAGTTTTTTCCTTATCCTTCATTTTTGCATCTTGATACCCAATGGTTCATGTGTGCTCTCTAGGTAATCATTCCAAACTTTACAAACGTTCTCTTGATATCCCCAAGGTTGTGGTTTGATAATATGACCCATTTGTCGCATAATTAAATAATAAGTGTACATTTTAGGTGTCTACAATAGTCCAAATGATAAATTTTTGTACAAAATTAGATAAAACAAATATAACATGAGATTATTTTAAATTTTCTCATCAATAATCTTATTTTAAACAAATATGTTATTAAAACTATTTAATTTATTGATAATCTTAAAATTATAATTCATAAGAAGATAGTCACGTGATTATAATCCTTACTAAGCCAAGGGTATTGCCCTTTTGTAGATAAAAAATGAGCCAACAATAAGAAATACTCCCTCCGCACAATATAACATCTTCAAAGTTTGATATGAGATAGCTTTTATTTCAAAATTAATATAATTCATTTGATTTTTCAAAAAAATAATACTAATTTCGTTCTAAATTATAAGATTAATATTAATTTTTAAAAAGTTAATTTTAAATATTTTTAAATTCAAAATTAAAATAAATTTATTTAATTTATATCAATATAATTTTGAATATCATAAAAGTATAATAATGATAAACAATCTTGTAAGACCTATTCGACATTTAAATTAATAAAATTGAAAGCTCCGTGGGAATTAATGTTCAAAATCTGCAGATGCTAAGGCTATTGTGAAAGTGGGCTTTCATGGAAAAATTTGCAGCCATGGAGCATGGGCTTTTGAAAATTTATGCAGGGGGTTCTGTTTTTGAATAAAAATCAGCCCATCCCACTGTCGCTCTTTGCTAAACCTGTTTCTTGAATTTATTTTGTTAATCTTAGTATGTAGTATTTGGAAAACTTTATGGAAAAAGATTTAGGTAATAGATCTTCTAGTGAACCTTTGTATTTGTAAGGGGGGAAAAGTTGTCCAAAATCCACATAATGCCCTGAAAAAATTATTCAATGGTCCTAGAATATCGTCGCAAGGTACTCTAGGCCAATTATATCTCCTTATTTTAATACTGTCTCATTGCTTGAAATTCTAAACCCACTAAAATAAAAAAATATGATTAACTTGAAACACCGCATGACAGTACCTCAATACTAGGACTGTCAATGGGTCGGATTCGGATCGGATCGGGGGTGATCCGGATCCGAATCGATAAGAAATTATCGGATTCGGAGCAGACCCGATAACCCGACGGATCTCAGATATTAAGGACCGAATCCGAATCCAATAATATTCCAATAATCCGATCCGATTAATCTTAGTACTAAAATGTATATATATATATATATATATATATATATATATATATATATATATATATATATATATATATATCATATTTTAGAATGTATATATATATATATATCATATTTTAGAATGTATATATATATATATATCATATGTTAACGGATCGGAGTATTATCGGGTCGAATTTATATCAATCCGAATCCGATCTATTTAATTATCGGATAATCTGGTAATTGGGTCAATCGGGTAATCGAGTTTCAAAACTGGATCCAAATCCGGATAAACGGATCGAATTTGGGTCGGATCCGGATCATGACCTGTCCCGTTGACAGACCTACTCAATACCATTAAATAATTTCTCCAAACCCAAGCAAACTCCTTTTGTCAGTTGACCTTTTATTAATTTATTTTCAGTTTTACTTGTAGGCATTTATTAAAAATTGTCAAAGTATCCTATTGCCTAATGGGGCCCATTAACCCCCTAATGAGCCTGCTAAGACTAAGAATATGCGGATGATTTACAATATAGAAGTGTACTACTGTATTACTATTATACAATATTTACAACATAAAAATATCCTATTTTTAAGCCTAAATTTAATTATACAAGACTTGCTCTCCACGACATTATCTTGGGGTCCAAGACAATAACGGTAATATAAACTCTGTTTCCTCAAGCACACAAACGCCATTAAGAAGCACAGTAGCCTACAGAGAGAGAGAGACAGAGAATGCAGATCTTCGTGAAAACCCTAACCGGGAAGACAATCACGCTGGAGGTGGAATCGAGCGATACCATTGACAATGTTAAGGCTAAGATTCAGGATAGGGAAGGTATATTCGATCATTAATACATACCATCATTTAATTGCTTATTGGAAAATAAGTTGGTGCTTGATTTGATTTTTATTTTTATTTTTATCTACTCTTCCATCGATCTATCTCTGCGTGCATGCGTTTTTCTGAAGCTGACTGAATATTAATATCTTGTGGCATTTAATATAGCTATGATATTGTTCCATAAAAGTATTAATATATATTAGAAATCATGTGTGAGAGCTTATGAATTGCTATTTGTGCCTTTATCCTGCTAACGGTTTAATTTCGAATACAAGCTGACATAATTATAAAAACCAACAACTTAATTCATGTCTCTGTTTCCCATTGTTATGGTTAGGTTTTTATATCATATGTGGGCTGATTACTTATACTGTACGATCGAGACCTTTTTAAGATCTTACCACCATCTGTCTGTTTCAAGTGTTTCTGTGATTTTTTAATTTTAGTGGTGTGTATATTCACAAAATCTTTGGTTATTGTTTAGGCATCCCTCCGGACCAGCAACGATTGATCTTTGCCGGAAAACAGCTTGAATTTGGCCGTACACTGGCGGACTATAATATCCAGAAGGGTAAATTCATTTGCACCTATTTGTGTATATATGTATAAAAATAGGTATATGAAACTAAGGAGTTTTTATCGTCAATTCTGCAGAGTCAACATTGCATCTTGTTCTGAGGCTTCGAGGAGGAGGACTAGGTATAATTAGAATTGCGCCTGCACTGGTTGCTTTGGCAAGAAAGTATAATCAGGACAAGATGATTTGCCGCAAGTAAGCTAACTATATATTACCAAATTCAGTAGAGCCTATGGTTGAATTTTTTATTTTTTATTTTTTTGCAGCAAATTTTTCAGTATTGTGGTTCTTAGTATTGCCAAGAGGATCATTTCTGATGATAACTTATGAATTATAAGCCGTAATTTGATAGAGGATTCTAGCGAATCCCTTGTATAGTTAGAAATGGTATTTGGTATTCGTAGAACTAGGCAATGCTTGGCCATTAGAACATGTTAAGCTACCATTGTTTTTCTTCCTCAGATTTAGAGGGAATCTTAGGTATACAAAATAATATGAAAGTGATGTGTTGCTGAGAAATTCTATAGTGTGGATGACAAATTATCATAGTCAAATAACATGTCCTTAGATTATATAGGTCAATAACATGTCTGTAGCCGATGATGATCTATTTATTGTATGTAACTGAAATTGATTCAGCCATTAATTATAGCAGTGACATATGCAACTACTAATGTCCTAATTTGCTTGTTTAAGATGCTATGCTCGCCTACATCCTCGCGCTGTCAACTGTAGGAAGAAAAAGTGTGGCCACAGCAACCAGGTACTTCATTCAATTAGACTTTATGTTTCCCTAGCTTGGTGTACGTAGTTTGTACAACTATTATTGGTTGATGAATTCTAGCACTCATCTCTGTTGCTACATTTAATTGCAGTTGAGGCCAAAGGCGTTCCCGAAGCCGCCCAAAGGCTAAATTTCAAGCAGTCGGAGGATTTATCACTGCAGCAGCTGATGATGATGATATTTTCTAGGGAAATAAAATTTGTGAATGCTGGGGCAATATAAATGGCAAAATTATGTCTTATTATTTGTTTTGTTTTGTGAGTAGTAGTTGTGTAGATGCATGACGTTTCTAATACAAAAATTTTATTGCAAACTTGAATAAAATTTATAAATATGTTCTCATATACATTTCAGTCAAATGTTTAGCTTCTTAATTGATCGAAGGAACCTATAATATATAATATATAATTCAATAATTTATTTTTTATATAAAAATTTAATAATCTGTTAAGCACAACTATTTTATCAAAATTATAATTAAATATTTATCCTACATTTAATTGAGCATTTTAATAGTTGACATGGTAAATCATGCATTATCCATATCGCTCGTACTTCATACAAAATTGGTGTATTTGTATTACTTGTTGGTTTCTAGAGGTACATGAATATGATCTAGAAGGATTTTTTTTTTTTGGGGGGGGGGGGGGGGGGTTGAATAGATCATTATATAATTTTTGTATAACTTTCGTATTTTATAACAATCTTTACCAAATAGATAAACAGTTGTATACATGACGGAATTTGAGTATTTGACAAAGCCCCTTTTGATAATTGAGAAAGTATTTATAGTTATGAGTTGCTATTTGAAAAACATGACAAGTAAATACATCAAACAAATAACACAAAACAAATTTCTGAATGATAAAGAAGGTGGTAAAGAGACATTGAGTACACAAAGATTTTTAAGAGGTTCGGAGCCTGAAATACTCTTACTCATCTCTTCCATTCATTTGAGCAGAGATATTCCACTAAGGATAAATGGACATTAAGTCCTTCCAATTTGGACACTAAGTCCAGGACACTTAGTCCTCTCAACCTTTAGGACATTAATTAAATCATCTTCCCTCAATTGGAACTGATTCACTAAGAAGCAGATAGGCCGCACCTGATTTTCTCCTCATGACACTAAGTCTTCTTCCCTAAACAGGGGACAGATTCCCCTGAATCTGGCAAATCACTAAGTCCCGACTTTATTGATGGTGTTGTTGTTGTTGAGGGATGCTGCCGAGTTGACGTTATGCTCATATCAAATGAACTTGACAACTTTTTTGTGATCAATCCTCCAAAGCATAGAGTGACTTTGGGATTTGAATATATCTTTGTATTTGATCGATCCCCTCTATGGTCTTTGCTAGAATGGCGTTTATGTCCTTATTCTCATTCATTGTATAAGCCATTCCATATCTTTGATGTTTGACCATTACTTCTTTACATTTTCTCTTTTGGTGAGTTTTCTGAGTGTATCTCTTTAATGTTCCTCACCAAAGCTATGCTCCCTTTTTCTTCTCTTGATTTTTCTCTTAGACCTGATATCTTTACTAGTCTCTAAAATAAATTCTCTAAAGCTAATTGGGACAAGAGAGAAATGTCTATATGGTGGATCTGGCAAAACTGAACTCAACAAAAATGTCTTGCTTCTTTGCCAAAACTTCAAAAGATATAAGTTGGTTATGACATAGAAGGCTATCTCACCTCAACTTCAAGAGTATTTCAAGCTAGTTTCTAAAGATCTAGTCTCTTGGTTGCCTAAGTTGATCTTCATCAAAGAGAAGCCTTCCAAAGCTTATCAGCTAAGAAAATAAACAAGAGTCTCATTTATAAATAAGACAGTTAACTCCAATAATTGGCCCCTACAACTTCTTCATATGAATTTATTTGGGCCTATACCTACTATCAGGCTTGGAGGAAAGAGATACACTTTTGTCATAGTGGATGGCCACAACAAATTAACGTGGCCATCAAATTAACGTGGATATTCTTTCTGGTTTCTAAGGGTGAAACCAACTCCAATTTGATCAAATTCTTCAAACTGGTTGAGAATGAGAAGGGTGAAAAGATTAAATTAATGAAGAATGGCCATGGAAGAGAGTTCAAATTTTACGAGGTAAACGATTTTTATGAAGATAATAGGATTTCAGATTTTTGACTTGACATTGGTTGTTGAGGAAGATTACTTAGTGTCCCTTATCACACAATTTGCTGATGTTTAACAAGTTCCGTATGGTTTCATATCCTCTAGTTTTACCAGAGTTGTTATCTCTAAAGATAACTACAGGTACATCTTTTTCTTTGAAACTTGACATGAGATCTTTATTACCTATCATATGCCTCGCGCATCCACTATTTAGATACCGTGTTGAATTAGTGGAATTATTTACATGCAAGAAAGATTAAACTTCATTTTGGTACCCATATTTATTTGGGTTTGGATGGGTTAGTTCTCTTAAGAACCCATATTTGCCTAATTTTGGGCCTTCCAAGAACAGGATATGCAATATAATCACACAATGCAACAATATGTCCATAAGAATGATAATTATAATATTTAATATATTGTATACTTATGTTTGTGATTGGATTCCTTCTCTTCCATGAAACTTGTGGTGCATGAAAACCTTTAGCCTTTCTTTCAAGTTTAAGCTATTTCTACTCACACCATTTTACGATTTTGGGAGTTTATAGGGTGGAAGTTGTCGTTAACACTCCAAAATTAATCCTTACTTTCAATCACATAATCAGTATAATAGCAAGTAAGGGTCGAACCCATAGAGAGTGATATTGCTTCAATAAATTCAAATATTTTCTATTTCTAAATGACAATAAATAAACGAGGGGGTTTTGAATTATAATTTTATCTAACTAAATTACAAATAATCAAAATTAAATATTAATAAGAGAAATCAATAAAGAGAAACTTTAGTTCTTCAGTTCAGTATCACATTTTCACTATTAACAAAATAATCAAGTTTAACATTAATCTTTTCCTTTCCTATAATGAGACTAATAACCCTAGGTAACCACAATCGTTCAATTACGCGAAATTCTCCTTAGGTTTTAATCTATTGTAGCAATCGCATCCAATAAATTCTTACTATCATACAACCTAAAACTATCGGTCTAGATTTAATATAACAGTAGCACTAAGAATTAGAGAATTAAATTATTCCAAGTAACAATCACACAATCGCAGATTATTTAACTTTCCTTCTTGATAACCATAATAATATTCAAAAGCTTGACCACGATCAAATATTACTAATCGCAAGTTATAATCAGATACAATATCGTTTGCTTAAAACTATATCTTAATCTAGCATATAATAAAAACTCAATCAATTTAACTAGCCATATTAAATCAATTAATTAAATATTATTCATCAATTAAAGTAAATCATCAAGAACAAATCTTAGATAAGAAGGATAACATAATAATAACTTAATCAAACCATTAATTGTAAATAAAGTTCAACATCCCTTTAGAACTGGAAATAAAGAACTTAGCCTGACATAGCTGAAATTGCAAACTAGCATTCAATCCTTACACTAATGAAAATCTCTCCCCAAAAGTTGGGTTACAATCATAACGATCTCATCTATTTATATATCTCATAACTCTCCTAAAAAGTCTTATGTCGTAGCAATATTACATTCCTTATTGGGCTCAACTTCTGTAAAACGCATGAATCATCCCAGTTAATTCGGCCGACCACTGCCCTGACCAAGGAATTGCAATACAAATTTGGCCGTGACTACGATCCATGCTCAAAAGTTACAAAAATGCCATTAAATTCCAATTTTACCATTTTTGACCCTCTAAAGCCATTTTCTGCAATAGAAACATAAAAATAAGTAAAATGTATCTAAAAATACTCAAAGATAGTAATTTATTAAGCCCAAAAGCATTCGATTCATAAGTATAAAATTCACTCATCAAATACCCCCAAACTCAAGACTTTGCTTGTCCTCAAGTAAAACCACCAAAAAGAAAAATAATTACACTAACTATACTAACTACATGAATGCATATGCATGACCAACTAATTTCTTGAGTAATAAATCAACATAATTCATGTAAATCTAGCCTCAAAGGTCCTTAAGTAATAAATCAGCGAAACTTCAAATTTATGCACAATCAAAAATCCAACATATCACTAATTTATCTCACTATCAACCTTTTTGTGTATGTGTGAATTCTATATATCAACCCAATCAAGATTCTAATACAACTCATAAATCAAAGTGCTAAATAAAATATATCAAATCATAATAGCATTTTTTAACCCCATCTATACACTTGTTTTCACAATTTTTTTTTTCATTTTTCTTCTTCATTTTACAAGTGCGTCTTACGCTCCATCTCTTACATTATTAACTTAACGTGTGCAATGTCCATTTTTCTTAGATTTTTTAAAATTACCCATATAGTGAACTTTCCACTAGTGATTCTCAAACTAGTTGGCTTTAGGACACTTAGTGTAGAGACACTCTTAAGGGCTTACTCGTTCGAACAATAAAGGCCACAAAAACAGACTAGCCAAGTTTTACTCATATTTGTCTACTTTTCTTTATTTTATTTCTTTTTATTGTAGTTAAGATAGATATCGAAGCAATTATTTATTTCCCTCTTTATATTTTATAATCCAACACGATATAGAGGTCACCACTATCCTTAATTAGCACCTAATTCACAAAATTGAACCAAAATTCAACTGACTCAATCTATCGAATGTGCATTGAAGAATTAAGGATCTCAAGTCCAATAAAACTAGCAAAAAGTTAAAATTTCCAACTTAGCATTCCTTATCCATCTCACTTAGAATTCTTAAATAATTTATCAAGCTTTTATCATCGGCTTTCATTAAAATTCGTGCATCAATTCACTACTCAAGTTATTTAAATGCAATGAAATATGACCCTAAATGCAAAAAGTTATCATTTTTCCTAATATTAATGCAACATATCGTGTTAAACTAAATGCAAATTTTCATTTTTTTTTTCATAAACATGCATGCAACAAACTAATTAAAACTAAATACAAAAAGAAAATTTTTTTTGTGAATTTTTAATTTTCTAATTTTTTTTTAAATGATATATGCTAAAAACAACTAAAATAGTCAATTCTCGTGAAAATGTTCCTAAAATGTCATAAAATATGCAACATGCAACATGCAAATACGAAAACTACTATATAAACATATAGACTGTTCCCCACCCCTAAACTCAAGCTTAATAATGTCCTTATTGTGAAAGAAATAAAGAAATAAGAACAAGAGGACTCCCTTGATAGGTCAAGTATCGTGCTCGACCTTCTCATCATTTACATCGGGAGGTGGGTACACTGGCAACGGTTGTGGCTCAGGGAAAGGAATTGCATCAGCAGTCAGAATCATCCTAGCGAACATCTCAGTCAAGGACATATTAAAGTTTGTTTGATAAGCGAACATATGAGCCTGTCGTTCAACAAGTCGTATATTCTGTCGTTCCAATCGCCTAGTTCGATCATCTATTCTTAATTGTAAATTTCGAATTTGAGAGCTAAATTTAGCCTTGCGTTGAACGCCAAACGTGGACGGTGCTCCAGAATCATCATCAGTGCCGTTATCCTCCTCATCATGTGATGGGGAAGAAGATTGAATGATAAATCCCAACCCACGTGGACGCGATTCACCTCCGTTCCATACTTTGTATCTCGCAATTAACCTATGATCCAACAAAATCAAAGGCTACTGCAATGACTCATTTGCCCCCCATTTAACTCCTGTTCGCCTACATAAGCCATAAATGAGTGATGGATGTGGCAATCCACCCTAAGTAGTTTCTCCTAAATTCTTTTTAATAGACGCTTCAATCACACCACCCACATTTATCTTCATGCCCGTCACAATCACATATAACAACACCGTCGTTTCTTTCGTGACATCACTGACGTGCGTAGACGGCATAAGCTTCGCACACATTAATGCATACCAAAATTTTCCATAGCAGCTTAAGCAGTTAAATGGGAATATCATAGAGCCATGTTGACCTCTAGGTGTCCATATAACATCAGCTTTGCACAATTCTCGTATTATCTTGTCATGGTTTGGATTCTCGGTAACAAACTATGTGTAATGGCAATATGCGAGTTTCCTCAAGTTGTAAAATTCATTAATTGTGTCATCCCTAAAAGATACCATTTTGCCTCTAATCATAACCGCACAACGCGACTTATTCTCAGCGTTTGCATAGAATTCTTTTACAATAGATATAATTGCAGGATCCGGCTGATCCGTGAATGAATCTCAACCTTACTCCATTATCATAAGAGCCATTTCTCCATCCAATCACTCATTGGGACGAAGACCGCGCTCAGGAGTTAGAGCTTTACCCATCAAGTAATTATCAAATTTATCCACCACCTTCGCACTAAAAAAAATTTTCTTATCAAAAGCATGGGAGGTCGGTGTGGAACTTTCACCTCATTGACGTGTAGGTGCCATATCAAACACAAATGCGAGCCCCCAACACAATGTCGCACCAAGAAGATAGAACACAAGCCTAACTACACAAAGATCAAAAAATGGACAAATTCCTTCTTTGAGACAAAACAGCGAACACTTAGTAGGCACTTTGTTTCTTCCCTAAACTTAAAGCACACCAACGAGGTCTAACTATGGCACTACTGTAGGTTCTCCTTGACACTACAAGAACACCCAACTCCCCCAAACTCCACCAGTTGGCCAACACAAAACAATTGGGTATCCAAAATACAACACTAATAGGAAGAAGTATCAAGCAAAAATCTGAATTGAAAAGAATTAAAACCGAACACAGTACCTAAATAAGAAAATTGGAACTCCCTATATGCATAATTGAACCCCCTCATGGTAGATGGAACGAAACCTCCATTGACAGAATCGGTCCCTACTTTGGCAAAATTAGACCCCTCATTCGGAATGTGGAATTAGCTTGGAGTAGCTAAGTCGTGAGGGAGATGAACGAAAGTAGAAAGGGAATCCGGATGGGAGATGGAGTCAGATTGGAGAATGAGAGAGTGTTTGTGTCGGGGAAGGATGGAAACGGTGTCAGCTGTGGGAATAGAGATGGTCTCGGTTGGGGATATTGTTGTGTGAATGACTAAATCGCGACCGAATCTTGTTTTTTAAAAACTAAAATTTTTATTCACGACTGGGGCAGTGATTTTGCACTACGAATTCGCCGGGGCCAGATTTGACTGAGAAGTCACTGCTGGGGCAGTTTCAGAATCCGTCGGGGCCGAATTTGGCTGAGAGTATATGGTCAAGGCTTGATTTTTAGGCTTAAAAATCCGGTCGAAGCCACGTCCTGTTTTGCTGGGAATTTTTTTTTGTCTTCGATTCATTGCAATCTTGATTCACTAATACCTATAATGAAAATAAAATTCATAAGGATTAGTATGGCTAATATGGAGTAATATATCCTAAGCTAAATAAATAAATAAAAACTGACAAATTCTAAAATAAATTAATTTTAACTAAAAGAACATAGAAATTGAAAAACGCATGAAGTGACTAATTTAAAGTCGGGTTGCCTCCCAACAAGCGCGTTTATTTAATATCGTTGGCTCGACATTTTTTTTGCGATCAATCTCGATAAACTAGGTCCTTCAGGCCCATAATCTCGATGTTTTCCACTTGATGTCTTTTGTAAAATGATTTGAGCCTATGACCATTGACCTTGAATATGTTTCCTGTTGTTAGGTTATGGATCTCTATAGCACCATGAGGAAAAATAGTCGTAACAACAAATGGTCCTTCCTAACTAGAACGAAACTTCCCTAGGAATAATTTCAGTCTTGAAATGTACAGGAGGACTTTTTGGCCAAGTTTGAAGGTTTTTCTTAGAATGTGTTTATCATGAAAAGCTTTTGTCATTTCCTTGTACAGTCGTGAGCTTTCATATGCTTCATTTTGTAGTTCTTCCAGGTCTTGTAACTGTAACTTTCTATGTCCTCCCGCTTCATCTAAGCTCATGTTGCATTACTTTATCGCCCAAAAAGCCTTATGTTCTAACTCTACAGGTAGATGGCATGACTTTCCAGACACAATCCTATAGGGTGACATTCCTATAGGGGTTTTGAACGCTGTCCTATAAACCCAAAATACATCTTCCAGTTTCAGGCTCCAGTCTTTTCTGTTTGGCATGTCAACCTTCTTCAAATTGGACTTGACTTCTCGGTTGGATACTTCAGCTTGGCCATTACTCCGTGGATGATAGGCTGTAGAAACTCTATGTATGACGTTATACTTCTTGAACAGAGCTGCTAGCATCCTATTGCAAAAATATGTCCCTTTATCGTTGATGATGGCTCGTGGAGTGTCAAACCTAACAAAGATGCTAAACTTGATAAAATCTACAACAACATTAGAATCGTTACCTGATGGCTTTAGCTTCCACCCATTTTGAAACGTAATCACTAGCCAAAATGATATAGATATTGCCATAAGATAAAGGGAATGGTCCCATAAAATCAATGCCCCAGACATAAAAAAAATTCTACAATCAAAATAGGGTTTTGTGGCATTTGATTCCTACTGGATATATTTTCTATCTTTTGGCAATTTACACATGATTTACAAAAAAAATAAGAGTTTTCGAAAATGATGGGCCAAAAGAAACCAGATTCTAAAACTTTATGGGTTGTTCTTTTAGGTCTGAAATGACCTCCACGAGTATATGAATGACATAAAATAAGAATAGACAAAAACTCAGAGTTAGGCACACATCTTCTAACTACTTGGTTAGAACAAAGTTTCCACAAGTACAGGTCGCCCCATACATAGTATTTGGTATTCCGCTTTAGCTTTTCTTTTTGAAGTTTGGAAAACTCATTCAGTATGTATACACTAACTAAATAATTCACAAGATTAGCATACCAGGGTAAAGATTTATCAACGAAAAATAGATGCTCATCTGGAAAAGAATCCTGCAATGGTAGGGTTTCTTCCTCTTTAAATAGTCTGCTCAAGTGATCTGCCACCAAATTGTCAACTCATTTCTTGTCTTTGATTTCCAAGTCGAATTCTTAGAGTAGTAGGATCCATCTTATGATCCTAGGTTTTGAATCTTTCTTGATCAGCAGGTACTTGAGAGCAGCATGGTCAAACTAAACTATAACTTTAGTACCAAGAAGATAAGATCTAAATTTGTCTAAAGCAAAAATAACAAATAATAATTTTTTTTCAGCTGTAGAGTAGTTAATCTAAGAAATGTTCAAAGTTCTAGAAGCATAATAGATGGCATACAAAGCTCAATCAACTATTTGGCCTAAAACAGCTCCCGTGACATAATTGCTGGATTCGCACATGATTTTAAACTACAGTTTCCAATTCGATGGTTGTATCACTGGTGCTGAGGTTAGTAGATTTTTTAATTTATCAAATGCCTTCTTGCACTCATCATTAAATTGGAATTACACATCCTTTTTCAGCAATTCACATAGTGGCAAAGCTATCTTCGAGAAGTCTTTGATAAATCTACGATAAAAACCTGCATGACCAAGAATAGAACGGATCCCCTACACACTGGCAGGGTAAGGCAAAGCAGCAATAATCTCTATCTTAGCTTTATCCACTTCTAAACCTTTCGATGATACTACATGTCCAAGTACAATACCTTGTTCTACCATAAAATGACATTTTTTTCAGTTAAGAACAAGATTAGTTTCTAAGCATCTATCCAGCACATGAGTCAAATTATCTAAGCATGTATCCAAAGAATCACCATGAATTATGAAGTCATCCATAAATACTTCAATGCAGTTTTTAAGAAGATCAGAAAATAAACTTACCATACATCTTTGAAAGGTACCTAGGGCATTGCAAAGTCTAAAGGACATTCTCTGATAGGCAAATGTGACAAAAGGAAAAGTGAAAGTGGTCTTTTTTTGATCCTCTGGAGCAATTACAATTTGGTTATAACCTGAAAAACCATCTAAGAAACAATAATAAGTATGGCCAGCTAATCTTTCTATCATTTGATCAATAAAAGGGAGAGGGAAATGATCATTTCTTGTTACAACATTCAATTTTCTATAATCAATACACACTCTCCATTCTGTTTGCACACGAGTGAACACTAACTCATTATTTTCATTCTTAATGAAAGTTATACCATATTTCTTTAGAACTACCTGTACCGGACTCACCCATTTACTGTCTGAAATATGATAAATAATACCTGCATCAAGTAATTTCAAAACTTCTTTTTTCACTACTTCCATCATAGGTGGATTCAACCTTCTTTGAGCCTCCTTGTCGGTTTAGCTCCTTCTTCTAAGAGAATGCAATGCATACACATAGCTGAACTTATACCTTTAATATCAGTGATTACCCAACCAAAGATAATGATATGGTCCCTGATAAGTAGGTTTTATACCTACTATTTCGATACCAACTTGCTTTAACTTTCGCTTGTTCTCATTATTTTTTATTACTATTCATGCTTTTATATCTCTTTTGTAGGTTTCATGCTCCATAGCTCATTTTTGGCCTTTTTCCGTCTACATGTGGACAAACGGGCTTGTTTTGGACTAGAACCTGTGCGCGGGGGGGGGGGGGGGGGGGAGAAATGCAATATTTCAGGACAAAATTGGTACGATGTGGGTGTGATATGCGCAAAGATCGGATGCAGCAGAAAATGGTGCACAGATTCCAAGACTGGTGCATGGCGCAGCTGCGCCCCAATCCTTCATAAAAACTGCGCAGCTGCGCAGTTCCTCTGCCTGCTGTCTGACTGGTGCACGGCGCAGCTGTGCTGCATTCTTTCATAAAAACTGTGCAGCTGCGCAGTTCCTCTACTTGCTGTCTGCCTGCCGTAAGGCGCAACTGCGCCCCATCTCAGTACAAAAATGACGCAGCTGCGCCGGTCCTTCGCACCAAAATCCTGATATGACTTTTTTGAACGGGCCAATTTAAAGCTTCATGCTATAGTGATCGAAAGGAAGCGCCTGAGGCCCTATATAACAGAAGTATCAGTCTAAGGCTTGAACATAGAGAATAACTAGGTCATAAGAAAGAGGAGAGAGCTCATTGTTCATTTTCATTCTTTGTTTTCTTTGTTCTCTCTTGTTCCTTGTGATTTATCTAGAGTAGTTAAGCTTAGGGCTGGACTTTGGAAGTTTGAAGCATTGTGTCAACATTGGAACTCCGGATT
Organism: Hedera helix; assembly: GCA_947179155.2. Lineage (NCBI taxonomy): Eukaryota > Viridiplantae > Streptophyta > Magnoliopsida > Apiales > Araliaceae > Hedera > Hedera helix. The sequence goes on from OX359270.1 coordinate 23,425,806, forward strand.
TGAAGAAGAGAAACCGAGCTTTGCATTTCTTAACCTTTGTTTTCTCTTTCTTTTCATTTGTAGCTTCAATGTATGAACATTTGTGGATGATGGTTGTTATTTCTATTATGAACTAACTTCTCTTATGGGATTATAATGAAACCTAGGGTTTAGTTCAATTTGTTATGCTTCCTTGTTGTGGCTAAATGATTATGTATGGATTGTCTAATGTGGCTTATTTTAATTGTTTAATTGCTTGATCACCAATTACCATGTTAACTCGCACGGAACCGAGATGGGGAGTGTGAGTTTAGAACCGACCATGTTAGCTTGTGTTCATGATTTCACATGAAGTTGGATTGCATGATTAGTGCTAAGGATAGACATATACCAAAGCACCACACGTAGTCTTTTGAAAACTTGTGCTTAAACCCGTTTTTCTCTAGGTCACATAGAAATATAGTGATTTAATTAACTTGGGTGTTCTTTCCCGTTCTGTTGCCCTTTGGGTCGGATCTGGGTTGGATATGGGTATGATGCAACGAGAGTTGGTCATGCTTTAGTTTCGTGTTTTCGACTAACAATCCGAGATAATCAGTTAGGTTTAACAGGAAGTAGCACAATTGAACGACACCCTAGGTAAAGTTATAATCTCATGCCTCCTTTGTCTGCTTAAATCGTTTGTTATTTAGTTGTCTTTAATTTTCACAACTTAGATTTAATTCACAATTCCTTGATTTACTTGACCACTGTTTAAAGAAGCCGAAATAGTTATAAAACTGCTGCTTGATAGTTTAACAACAATTCATAGTCCTCGTGGGAACGATACTTTACTTATTCTATATTACTTATTAACCACGCGCACTTGCGTGTAAGTGTTGATTTGTCATGCGTACGGTTTGGCACCCAACAAGTTTTTGGCGCCGTTGCTGGGGACTTTGAGTAGTTTTTATTACTTTCATCGTCAGTTTAAATTAGACTGGTTTAGTTAAACAATCTTTTCTTACCTCATTTCTTTTTATCTATTTCTTTGGTTTCAGGTACTTGTGACTTATGCATGCTAACTCGATCAAAGAAACGCAAGTTGTTGGCTCGCAACGACAACATTAATACACGAGTTCAACAAGTGATTGAGGTTAGCTCTGACAGTCAAGAGAGAATTGAACAGCCAGAAATCATGGCGGGAAAACAAGAGACACCCAAGCCATTAAGAGATTATGCAACACCGCGAATAAATGAATTTCAAGCAAGTATCACAAGGCCGGCAATCACAGTCCTCTCCTTTGAAATTAAACCGAGTACCATTCAAATGGTGAAAAATTCAGTACAGTTTGGGGGAATGGCTAATGATGATCCGAATGATCACTTGCTGAGTTTTTTGGAGATTTGTGATACTTTCAAATTCAATGGAGTAACGGATGATGCAGTGAGACTTAGACTCTTCCCATTTACACTGAGAGATAAGGCAAAGAGTTGGCTTCTCTCATTAGCTCCAAGGTCGATTACTACATAGGAAGATTTGGCACATAAATTTTTGAAGAAATTCTTTCCTTCTGCAAATACCAATAAAATGAGAAATGACATTTGTATGTTCGTGTAACAACATGGAGAGTCATTATATGAAGCATGGGAGAGATTTAAAGAGTTGCTCAAAAGATGCCCACATCATGTACTACCCCAATGGATGTAGATGAACACCTTTTATGGTGGTTTGAGTGGTAACACTCGGACTAACATTGACGCAGCATCTGAAAGGGAATTTATGGCAAAGAATTTTGATGAGACATACGAGTTGTTTGAAACTATGGCTGCCAACAATTATCAATGGCCTACTTCTAGGCTAAATCAACCAAAAGTGGCCAGGGTTATAGAAGTAGATGCTATCACAGCCTTAGCAGCTCAATTATCAATAATGTCCAAAAAGATTGATGTTATTGCGGATAATAAAGTGCAGCAGGTGGCTTATGTTTATGAGTTATGTGCAGGGGAACATCCTACAGAGCAATGTGCTATCAACTCGGAAGCAGTACAGTTTGTGAGTAGCTACCAAAGACAATCGAATCAGTATCAGAATACTTATAACTCTGGAGCTAGGAATCACCCAAACTCGTCGTAGAGCAATAATCAGAACCATCAACAAGCTCCAAGACCACACTATCCTCCGGGATTTCAGAGTCACCAACATGTAGCACAACCGTCCCAACCAGAGAGAAAGCCAGATTTAGAAGAGTTAATGCTGAAATACATGGCTAACATTGATGTATTGATAAAGAGTCGGTCTGCATCCATCAAAAATTTAGAGAACTAAAAGGGCCAAATGGCCAATTTGCTGACAAACAGACCTCAAGGATCTCTTCCAAGCAATACAGAAGAAAACCCACGAAGAGAGGGAAAGGAGCACTGCAAAGCTGTCATAACTAGAAGCGGAAAACAGTTTATGCCAACTAGTGCGAATGAGCCGGAAGTACAAAGGGAAACAGAGCAGTTGCGCCCTGCCTTAGACTCAGTTGGTGCAGAAAGCTCTAAGGAAAAAGAGGAAGGTGTTGTGGAGACGGAATCAGGAAATAAGGACCAACTAGAAAAGCCTCCGGTTACTCACATACGAGTCTATCTCCCAGTACCTTTTCCACAAAGGCTTCAGAAACAGAAAATGGACAAGCAATTCGCTAAGTTCCTTGAAATTTTCAAAAAGCTGCAAATAAACATACCGTTTGCAGAAGCTTTAGAACAGATGCCAAGCTATGCTAAGTTCATGAAAGGAATTCTGTCCCGAAAGAAGAGATTGGAAGACTTTGAGACTGTGGCCCTAACTGAGGAATGTAATGCGGTCTTACAAAGAAAACTACCTCCTAAACTGAAAGATCCTGGTAGTTTCACCATTCCATGCGAGATAGGGAGCGTATCTTTCAACAGATGCTTGTGTGACTTAGGAGCAAGCATCAACCTCATGCCATTGTCAATTTACACACAATTGGGACTTCCTGCACCAAAGCCCACAAATATATCCCTACAGCTCGCAGATAGATCTATTACATATCCAAGAGGGATTGTGGAGGACATTCTGGTTAAAGTTGACAAGTTCATATTCCCCACGGACTTCATTATCCTAGACTATGAAAAGGACAAGGATATTCCCATCATTTTGGGGAGACCATTTTTTAGCCACGGGGAGAACTCTCATCGATGTACAAAAGGGAGAATTAACAATGAGGGTCCAGGACCAAAGAATAACTTTCAATGTGTTCCGGGCAATGAAGTTCCCTACCGATGAAGAAGAATGCTTCCAAATGGATGTGGTAGAAAGGGTGGTGGAAGATGAGTTTCTTAGAATTGCGAGTAAGGATCCGACGGAAACTACCTTGGTGAAGGATAGTGACAGTGACAATGATGAGTCAGGGATGGATGACTGTCTCCAAGAGCTGGAGGCACTACCACAGGTGAACACATGCAAGATACCTGTTGAGCTGTTAGAAAATGCAGAAGAACCTCCAGATCGTTTGAAACCATCCTTGGAGGTACCTCTTACTCTTGAGCTTAAACCGCTCCCATCACATCTCAGGTATGCTTATTTAGGTGAATCAAATACTTTGCCTGTGATTATTGCATCTGCACTAACCCCTTTATAGGAAAGTAAGCTGATAAGAATCTTGAGTGAATTCAAGGAAGCTATCGGATGGACTATCGCCGACATCAAAGGCATTAGTCCGTCCTTCTGTATGTACAAGAATCTAATGGAAAAGACAGCAAGCCGAGTGTGGAGCATCATAGAAGGCTCAACCCCATTATGAAAGAGGTTGTTAAGAAGGAGATTCTGAAATTACTAGATGCTGGGATCATATATCCTATCTCCGACAGTGCATGGGTGAGCCCTGTCCAATGTGTGCCCAAGAAAGGAGGGATGACAGTCGTGATGAATGAGCATAATGAGTTGATACCAACAAGGACAGTGACTGGTTGGAGGTTGTGTATAGATTACAGAAAGCTAAACAAAGCAACAAGAAAAGATCACTTTCCATTGCCGTTTATTGACCAAATATTGGACAGACTGGCGGGTCATGAGTACTACTGTCTCCTGGATGGCTACTCGGGGTATAATCAGATAGTTATTGCACCTGAGGACCAGGAAAAGACAACCTTCACTTGCCCCTACGGGACGTTTGCGTTCAGACGAATGTCCTTTGGGCTTTGCAATGCACCAGCAACATTTCAAAGGTGCATGATGGCCATCTTTTCTGGCATGGTGGAGCATAATGTGGAAGTCTTCATGGACGATTTTTCTATATTTGGGGATTCCTTTGATTTGTGTCTAGAGAATTTGATTCTTGTGTTGAAGCGCTGTATAGAGACGAATCTGATTCTAAACTGGGAAAATGCCATTTAATGGTACAGGAAGGAATTATCCTTGGGCACAAAGTCTCAGAAAAAGGATTGGAGGTTGACAAGGCAAAGCTGGAGATAATTGAGAAATTGCCACCACCTAGAACTGTTAAAGGGGTGCGTAGTTTTTTAGGTTGTGCGGGCTTTTATAGACGATTTATCAAGGATTTCTCCAAAATATCCAAGCCACTATGCAGCCTACTAGAAAGGAGGTCCAATTCAAATTTGACGAAGACTGTTTAAAGGCCTTTGAACTTTTGAAGACAAAACTAATATCGGCACCCGTAATCGTAGCACCGGATTGGTCTGTACCATTCGAATTGATGTGCGATGCTAGCGATTATGTAGTTGGGGCAGTGTTGGGTCAGCACAAGGAAAAGATCTTTCATGCTATCTATTATGTCGGCAAGACCTTAATAGATGCTCAGCTAAACTACACCACCATCGAGAAAGAACTATTAGCGGTTGTATACACTTTCGACAAATTTAGGTCATATCTCGTTGGAACAAAAGTTGTGGTTTATACTGATCATGCGGCTATTAGATATCTGATTTCCAAGAAAGATGCAAAGCCTAGACTTATCAGATGGATTCTTCTTCTCCAAGAGTTTGATCTGGAAATCCGAGACAAGAAGGGTTCAGAAAACCAAGTGGCAGATCATCTTTTGAGATTAGAAAATCTGGAGCAGGATAGGAAGGACGAGGCGGTTATAAATGAGTATTTTCCTGATGAGCAGCTCTTCATCGTGACCTCAGAGATTCCTTGGTACGCTGACTTTGTCAATTATATAGTAAGTAATGTTCTCCCACCAGAGTTAACTCGCCAACAAAAGAAGAAGTTTTTCCATGAAGTGAAGAGTTACTGGTGGGATGAACCTTTCTTGTTCAGACAGTGTGCAAATCAGATAATTCGCAGATGCATCCCTCACAGTGAGACGACCAGTATACTGCATGCATGTCATTCTTCTCTCTATGGAGGTCATTATGGGACGGAAAGAACCGCAATGAAAGTACTTCAAGCAGGGTTCTATTGGCCGATTGTATTCAAAGATGCCCACCAGTTTGTAAAAAATTGTGATCGATGTCAACGAGTGGGTAACATTTCCAGACGAAATGAAATGCCTTTAAATTCAATTCTGAAGGTGGAGATCTTTGATGTTTGGGGAATCGACTTCATGGGCCCATTTCCATCATCGTCTGGCAATCTGTATATTCTTTTGGCAGTTGATTACGTCTCAAAATGGGTAGAAGCCAGTGCTCTACCATCCAACGATGCCAGAGTCGTCCTGAAATTCCTTCAAAGGAACATCTTCACTAGATTTGGCACTCCTCGGGCAATCATCAATGATGGAGGGAGCCATTTCTGTAACAGGCTCTTCACAACACTATTAGCCAAATACGGAGTAAAGCACAGAGTAGCCACAGCCTACCATCCCCAGTCAAGTGGCCAAGCGAAAGTATCTAATCGGGATGTGAAGAGAATTCTAGAAAAGATGGTAAATCCGTCAAGGAAGGATTGGTCAATGAAACTTGACGATGCATTATGGGCATACAGGACAGCCTATAAGACTCACATTGACATGTCGCCTTTCCAAATGGTTTATGGTAAGGCATGTCACCTCCCAGTGGAATTAGAGCACAAGGCTTACTGGGCCATCAAGAAGTTGAATTTCGATCTCTCAGCCGCAGGAGAGCAGCGACTGCTCCAACTTAATGAGTTAGACGAATTTCGACTGCGAGCTTATGAGAATATGAAATTATACAAGAAAAAAGTGAAACGATGACATGATCGAAAAATTATAGAAAGGAAGTTCGAGCCGGGACAAACAGTATTGTTATTCAATTCCAGGCTTCGATTTTTCCCGGGCAAACTCAAGTCTCGATGGTCAGGACCATTCACAATCAAAACTGTCTATCCTCATGGAGCCATCGAAATTGTGAGAAAAGAGCATGAACAACCCTTCAAGGTCAATGGGCAGCGTTTGAAACATTATTGGGGAGGCGACTTTGATCGCCAACAGTCCTCAATTACCCTCAAGGAGACAGAATGAACCGAAGAATAGTCGAGCTACGACTATAACTAAAGCGCTTGTTGGGAGGCACCCCACTTTTTGTCTAAATCTCCATTTGAATAATCTTTGAATTATTATATTGCTAAGCTTAATGTTTGAAATACTCTTGGAGATTTGAATTTTGTTTTTTTGTGATTTCTTTCTGGAGGAGTAGTACTGAATTAGCATGCTGGATCACAGAAAAAGAAAGCTCTCAATTTTGGGCTGACTGGCAAACGGCGCAGCTGCGCCGTTTTTACACTACACAGAGGCGCAGCTGCGCAGTTGAGCAGAGAGGAATTTTCAAGCCAGGGGAAGGCGCAGCTGCGCCGTTATCCCTTGCATTTGCTGCGCAGCACGCCAGTTGCAGTTTTTAAGTTCTCTTTAAAACCCGATCAACTGACTTACTCTCCACTTTAAAACATTTCGATTCCCTAGTCCCTTCCACAACCAAGAGCACTAGAGCTATCAAAGAATATCAAACCCTCATTTCCCTTAACCATTTCCTATCACACCTCCTCATTTCACACCTTTGTCTCTCTCCTATTCGAGCAAATAATCAGATTACTATCAATAGGGTTGTGTGAAGCAAGTTTGGGGGTTCTTCAAGGTTGAGAACTCCGTTTTACAGAGAAACTACATCTAGCCCTAGCATTTTTAAAATGCCAAAGCGCATTCGTACCCCATCTTCTTCGTCAGCTAGTAGTGATGCGGGGGGAGATGGTGATGACAGAAACACGCTAGATGTATCAAGGTTTGTCAACCTTTCTACACAACATTACTATTGGGACGTCATGATTACTAAGTCGTTTGTGTTAGAAAGGGGCCTCAAGCCCAATTCTGCGGATGGAGGGCTGCTGCAGCAGATTAGGAGTCGTGGGTGGGTATTGCTTATGGAAACGCCCATAGCGGCACCGATGTCAATTGTGAGGGAGTTCTATGTTAATGCCTGAGAGACTCATAATGGGATTTCGTATGTGCAGGGCAAGCAAGTAGACTACTCCCCTCGAGCCATAAACGAACTGTTTAGGATGCCAGCCCTGACTGCTGAGGCAATTCGGTGGACGCAAGAACTGCGATTCCAGACTAACTTAGACACCCTGATGGAGGAGATGTGCAAGCTCGGTGTGGAATGGAAGACTAGGCCTGGCACGGATCAAAAGGTGCATTTTCCTCATACGGCTTTGAGCAGGTATGCCAAGGCCTGGTACAGTTTCATATGCGGAAGCATACTGCCTACGAGCCACCATCAGGACGTAACTAAGGAAAGGGCTATAATATTATATGGCATTTGCAAGGGTCAAAGTATGGATGTAGGATACATCATCCATCACTCTATGCTTAAGTTCATGAGGGCCAGTACTTCGGGCGGAATCCCGCATGCCTCCATTATTACACAGTTATGTAGAGAAGCAGAGGTGGAGTGGGGCGAGGAGACCTCTCAGTTGCCGATGAGGGATATTGATCATACCGCCATTGAGAAGCTCGCGGTTTGGAAGGGTATGAGATCGCATCCAAGGGGCCTTGGATTCATAAAGGAAGAGGTTCCGGAGGAGCAGGGTGTGGCAGCTGATGAGCCACAAGCCGGAGGGCTTCCTCCTGATTTTGTAGCGAGGAATGATAGAGAGATGCGTCGGTTGTAGAGGCGCATGGACGCTATGCACACGGACTTCAGATCATATACTGCCGACTTCTCAGCGGCATTGACTAGTGCATTTTCTCAGCTAGGCGCGGACGCACAGCTCCCGACCTTCGGGCAGGGAGACTTGTACCCACCGCCAGATACGCCACCCGAGGCCTAGGAGAGTTTTCTCTCTTACCCTTATCACCAATGAGGGCATTGTGACATTTAAGTTTAGGGGTGTTGGGTGCATGTCATGTTTTGTTATGTCATAGTTATAATTCTATTTTGCTTGTCATTTAAATTAAGTTTATGTTTAGTTGCATTTCATTTAGTTTAATTAGTTAAAAATAAATAAATAAATAAATAATAATAATAATAATTTGCATTATATTTATTTCTCGTACTGCATTTAGATTAATTGCATCTTATTGCATGAATCCTAGCGTCTTGTTCGGTCGAAGTCATATTGGCCTATGATGATACTCAGTTTTGCTTGATCATGTAACGGGGTTGAAAATCGAGTCATAGTAATAGTGTCATGGTGATTTATGAATCCTAACTTGTTTGACTCTGATATAACCGGATAGCACTTTATGTGTAATTGTTTTGTTTGGTGTAATCTAAATATGTGCATAATTGTCTTCTGGTGAATTTTTTTTTGTTAAAACAATAAAAATTTAGTGAATGGGTTGTGTCGGCTATGACAACACAGAAATCAAGTTTGGGGGATAAGAGAGCTATAGCGTGAGATGGAGTGTTAAAACGCATTCACATATAAAAAAAATAAAAAATAAGCACGTTGGCTAGTTTAGTTCTGTGGCCGTTGATACTCGAGTTAATAGGCCCGTAGGGGTGTCTTTACACCTAGCGCCCTAAAGCCGACTGGTTTGGGAGTCGTCGGTCAAAAGCTCGCTATATGGGTATCTTCGAGGCCTAATAGGACTAAGCATTGCACAGCCGGGTGTAAACGCGAGAAAGAGCAAATAATACCCTCGTGGTTGTATATAAAGTTGGTTTTTTTCCGAATAACCCTGATATTGGTTGATGTGAAGTCGTAGCTGACAGTTTTTCTGTTTATCGTCTTTCTTGAGTTAGAACTATGATTTTCCCTCTAAGAAGCACATTATGACAATATTTGCATGATATCAACCTTAATGATAGCCAAGCACACTACACACTATATCAGTAAGAATAGGTTGTGGATTTGTCAATTGATATGACCTACTGACTGTTTCTTGGTTGGATGTTATGTTTATTGATCATTGCATCTCATCTGAGGCTTCTCAATTAAACTTTGTACTGGCTGACGTGGATTCGTAGGCATGTAGCGTAGACTGCATTTTTAGCTTAACTTGCATTTCAAATTGCTTGTTTAGTTTCTTTATTGTGTAGCTTGAGGGCAAGCAACGGTTTAAGTTTGGGGGTATTCTCAAGACTATAAGCAATTTTTCTTCTTGACTTTGGTTAGATTATTGGCAATAATCACTGGTAGTGTGTCTTCCTTCCCTAGATATACATACTTCAAATGTGTTGATAAGGGCTTTAATTCTAGTGTAGGGGTCTGCACAACAGAAGATAACAATATTTTATAAGACACGGGCAATTGAATGGAAGAAACTACAAACTTATTTGAAAATTTTGGTAAAGAATGCAGTGCAGCTATTGTATCCTTCAATTCTGAAGTATGCTCAATCTCTTCTTCTTGTTCTAGCTCCAAGCTATTTGTAATAGGAAGCTCCAAAGTTTCCTTATGAATTTGGTCGAAGGATTTCTGCACCAAAAAATTAATGACATTAATAGCAAACACATAATTAACATCACTAAGATACCTCATGGCCTCATAAATATTAAACTGGATCTTTTTCCATCAAATTCCATGGTCAAGGTCCCATTGTTTACATCAATAATAGTCCTTATTGTTTTTAAAAATGGCCTCCCTAACAGTATATGAGCAGGATTTGGAGATGTACCATCCTCTATATTCACAATATAAAAATCTACAGGAAATATAAGCTCATTGACCTGCACCAACATATGCTCAATTACCCCTTCAAGGTAAGTATTAGTACGGTCAGCCAATTGAATAATAACACTAGTATTCTTTAAAGGTCCTAGATTTAGATAAGCATAAATAGATAATAGCATAACGTTAATTAATGCTCCTAAATCTAACATAGCTTTTTCAAATCTGGTATTACCTATCTTGCAGGGAATTGTGAACATGTCTGGATCCTTACATTTAGGGGGCATTTAGGACTGCTAATACATTGTCTCCAACAGTCACTTTTTTATCGTCTTTTAACTTTCTCTTATTAGTGCATAATTCCTTCAAAATTTTGGAATAACTTGGAACTTGCTTGATTGTGTCTAATAAAGGAATATTCACCTCTACCTTCCTGAAGGTCTCCAGAATCTCCTTCTCTTGCTCATCCTTCTTTGAAGTTCTAAGATTCCTAGGAGGAAAAGGTAAATGATTAGACTTAAGCTGAATAAGAGAGTTAAGGATTACCTTCGAAATTTCTACCTCCTCCTTAGCCTTTTCCTCGTCAAATTCAACAGTAGCCCTTGGTGTGTCCATTTGTTTTTCACTCCTTAACTTAATGGCACTTGCGTTTTCTCTAAGATTTATAACGATTTGTGAAGGTAACTTTCCTGAGCCTTGAGAATCCAATCAACCAACAGTTGTAGCCAACTGATTTATCTAACTCTCTAGATTGTGAATGGATGGAAGCCTTTGTATCTTGTTGAAATTGTTGGGTCTGGTTCATAAAAACTTTAAACATATCCTCTAAAGATGTCTCAGAATTTGCAATTGTTACTTGTCAAGGTGGGTACTGCTATTGAGCTTGTTGAAAACCTTGCTATCAATTTGAAAAAACATTCTGTATTAATGGCCTATTTTCTCCATATGTAACTCAGATTAGGATGATCCCTCCATCCTGAATTGTAAGTATTAGAGTAGGGGTCATATCTTCTCTAAGGTTATCCTTGAAAATTCCTTACTGTATTGGCTTGCTCAATGGTGCCATCTTTTTGCAATGTTGGACAAGTATCTGTTGAATGATCCGATGCTAAACAGATTTCACATGTTCTTGCAACCTACACATTCCCAACAGATATTTGACGAACCATAGCAATTAAGTCTGAAATCTGTCGATCAATATTACTCGAGCTAACCTCATTCACCCTTTTTGGGGCATGGTCCATCCGAGTTTCATATTGCTATGGGTTAGCCACCATGTTAGCAATTAAGTTCCTTGCGATGTCTGGAGTCTGATAAACCAATGCTCCTCCACTTGCAGGATTGATCATACTCCTATCCATTAAGCCATATTTTAATTAGGCAACAGATAAATTAAGTCAGATTTTAATTCAAAAGCAGCATCTAAAGCAAGATATTTTATACATAATGGTTGTTGGTGTAAATTAGGAGTAACCAACTCCCTCATAGTCCTATTATTAGGTGCAGTCATCTCCTCTTCTTTTAAATCACTGGATGAAGTTAGTAATGCAAGCGCTACATTTTAGCATGGTGATGTAGCAAAAAGCTTCTTCGAAATCTGCAGCTATACTTCTTGTTCGACGATTCTCATTCCTTATTATTTTCGCAATTTTCTCTATTTTTGGATCAAATTTTAAATCAAGAGAGTGAGAGAATTGAGTCATAAACTAAAAGAAAACAAAGAAAATTTCTAAAAATAATCAACTTTCCGGCAACTGCGCTAAAATTTGGAAGCTGTCGTTAACACTCTAAAATTAATCCTTACTTTTAATCACAAAATCAGTATAATAGCAAGTAAGGGTCGAACTCACAGAGAGTGATATTGCTTCAATAAATTCAAATATTTTCTATTTCTAAATGACAATAAATAAACAAGGGGGTTTTGAATTATAATTTTATCTAACTAAATTGCAAATAATCAAAATTAAATATTAATAAGAGAAATCAATAAAGAGAAACTTCAGTTCTTCAGTTCAGTATCACCTTTTCACCATTAACAGAACAATCAAGTTTAACATTAATCTTTTCCTTTCCTATAATGAGACTAATAACCCTAGGTAACGACAATCGTTCAATTACCCAAAATTCTCCTTAGGTTCTAATCTATTGGAGCAATCATATCCAATAAATCCTTACCAACATACAACCTAGAACTATCAGTCTAGATTTAATATAACAGTAGCACTAAGAATTAAAGAATTAGATTATTCCAAGCAACAATCACACAATCACAGATTATTTAACTTCCCTTCTTGATAACCATAATAATATTCAAAAGCTTGACCATGATCAAATATTACTAATCGTTACTTATGATCAGATACAATATCGTTTGTTTAATACTATATCTTAATCTAGAAGCTAATAAAAATTCAATCAATTTAATTAGCCACATTAAATCAATCAAATCAAATATTATTCATCAATTAAAGTAAATCATAAAGAACAAATCTCATATAAGAAGGATAAGATAATAATAACTTAATCAAACCATTAATTGTAAATAAAGTTCAACATCCCTTTAGAACTGAAAATAAAGAACTTAGCCTGACATAGTTGAAATTGCAAACTAACCTTCAATCCTTGCACTCGTGAAAATCTCACCCCAAAAGTTGGGGTACAATTATAATGATCTCATTTATTTATCTCTCTTAACTCTCCTAAAAGCTCTTAACTTGTAGCAACATTACATTCCTTATCGGGCTCAACTTCTGTGAAACGCACGAATAATCCCAGTTAAGTCCGCTAATTAGGCCCTAGCCACGAAATTGCACTATAAATCTGGCCCTGACCACGGTCCATGTTCAGAAATTATAAATATGCCATTAAGTTTTGATTTTACCGTTTTGACCATTCAAAGCCATTTTCTGCAATAGAAACATAAAAACAAGTAAAATGCATCTAAAAATACTGAAAGATAGCAATTTATTAAGACCAAAAACATTCAATTCATAAGTATAAAATTCACTCATCATAGGGTGAAATGTTACTCTAAGATGCATGCCCTGTAGGTTCGTAGAGTGAGTTTTAGCTGACTTTATGATCCTTTAAGGCTTGAACGTAGTGTTGGCCTTATCTTGTGATTTCTTAAATCTTAGGCCAGTGTGTGATCGATTATTCTCCGAGATCACAATCAGATAAGTAGAAATAGTGGAACTTGGAATACTTAGCTCTGTGACTTGTATTGATTTCACAAACGCAATGCTTCTATTGTTAGTAAAATCAATGTTCTTGATAATCTCAAATCTTGTACCCACACTTTGATTTGAGGGCAATTCCTCAAATCATAAACTTGATCTGTTTGAACTTGGTCATTGACTAGTGATTAAAGAGTCCATGGAAGAAGAAGAGATGTTCCATATGGAGATAGTCTTCTCCAGCTCCTCTATCTTAGAGACTAGAGTTTTCTCCCTCAGTATAAATTGCTAAATGGTATTTCTCAAAGTTTTATTATCATCTTCAAGACTTAATAGAGAATAAGTAGTTTTTTGAATTGTTTCCAATTCAAGTTATACCTTTTCTTTATCCTCTTGAAGGAGATAATGGTCCCTTGAGAGTATCCTGAATCACTTCATATATTTATGCAGTTCAGACGTAATATCATATAGTGTAGTTCTTAAATAAGTTATATCAATATTTGGTGAGTGAAAGTTAAATAACTCACTGATATCAATCCCTTGATGATAATTGGTGTTGTCCTTATATGCTTTAATAGTCATCAGGTGGAGATTGGCCTTATGGGGTCCTTCATCTTCACTTAAATCAGAGTTTGAGTCACTTTTTATTTTTCTCTAGGAACCTTCAACAATAAATCCTCTATCCTTCTTGTGGAACTTCTATTTGTATACCTTCTTGGCATACTTTTTCTTCTTATCTTTCTTTTAAGTACGTATCTCTTATTGGCTTGCTTCAATTTGTAATGAAGTGACTTGAATACTTACAGTTGTAGCACAGGTCTTTAAAATAAACTTGTTTGTTGTTGTTGTGGTTGTTGAAATGTTTAGAGGCGTAACTTCTGTCTTTCCGTATAAACTTTTGCAATTTCTTGGCAAGCAGCGGCAAGTCCTTATTTTCATCTTTAGATTCACTTTCATCCTCTGTGGTAGCTTTAGAGGGCCTTTCTGCAGCTTTAAAGGTTACATCCTTATCTCTTCTTTTGTTGTTAAATGTTATTTCAGCTCATTGATTAAGGTCGAGCTCATAAGTGATCATATTTTCGCAAAGCTTTCAGAGAGTCATTTTAACATTGATTAAGGTTTTTAGACTCTCTGATGGCTGTTATTTTAACATCTAATTTATTGGAAGGAGCTCTCATGAATTTAATATTTTTGTCCTTATTTGGATATATTTTTCCAAATTCTCTCAGAGAGTTGAGTAGGATGTTGAATCGCTCGTGCGTACATGTGATGTCTTCACCAAAAATATGTGAAAATATTTAGTATTGTTGGGTGATAAGAGATTGCATGCTCTCTCTCAATTCTTTTGTTCCCTCATGCATCATTAAGAGGGCGTCCCAAACTTCTTTGGCAATTTTGCAGTTGACGACAATTTCGAACATTTCATCCTCCAAAGCTATAAACAATATGTTTCTGGCATGCTTGTCAAGTGCCACCAGCTTCTTTTCATTGTCTGTCCATTATATTCTTTATCTAATAACCACTTTATTTCGATCTTCGGGTGATGGAGCAAACTTTATTGGAATGTAAGGACCATTTATCACGGAATCAAATAACTCATCATCAATAGCGTCCATGTATGCATGCACACATACGTACTTTTTAGTTAGAAAATGTGTCTTTTCAAAACTTAGAACTAATTTTGTTATGTGTCATATGATCAACTCAAACAGTAAACCAAGTTCAAAAGAGAACGAGGCTCTGATACCAGTTGTTATTCCCAAAGTATATAAAGAGATCTAGAAGAAGGGTTGAATTGATTCTTTAAAAAATCTCAAGTTAAAATTGTTTAACTAATTAATTAAACAGATGACTTATTTAAGTTATGCACAACGGAATATTGTATTTTGGAAATTCTTTCAAAGATTAAATGAAATGTCTTAGTGTTAACTTGTTCACACTCCATCCTTGTGTTTTAATGATGACTTTGTATGAATACTAAGTTCTTGTATTATATACTAACCATGATGTAGGCTATACAACATCCTAAATGTGAAATCAATTATATGCATCAATACAACAAGCTTTGAACTAAATTGGATCAATACATTATGTTGCAAACTGGACTGGATTGTGATAGACAGGAACTGTTATACAGCAGGCTACATAACCAAGCCAGATTGAGTCTGCATAATTATTAACGCTGTACAGATTTCAAAATTGAGACTTTTAGGAATTAATGTAAGATCTTAGCTAGAGTTTTAATTCAATCAAGGCTCTTAGATTGCATTACATACATAGAGACTTTTCTTAATTTCTTAAAACCTTTTCTAAAAAGAAATATTAAATCATGGTTTTGAAATTAAAGGCATAAAACAGATTTGTAGAGAAAATCATGATTTCCTTCTAAGTAGAAATCGATTTACAAAGATTCTATTTGATTGATTAATTAGATTTTTATTTCCATTTAAGTCATAATTGAGTATAATGGGGGTTTCCATAAAAGTTTGAAGACACAATCTGTTGGTATGATTAATTTGTGCTTTCCATAATTAAAGAGATTGAAATATTTTCATATCCTCTCTAAATTAATTATGGTGAGTGACTGAAGGAACAATATGGTAAAGATATAATCATGGTACTCCAACGGTAATCAATGATGCGACAATATTATAATTGAAAATCTTGCTAATCGTAATATGTATATTTTATATCCTAATAAAATCATACTAATTGGAGTTTACTCAAACAGTAACTTTCCATGGTTGTCTAAAACAGTTAGAAATTGCACTTATATATATAACAACTTCTTCCCTAGCCGAGAGATAGACACTGAACAGAGATAAGAAATAAAATATACAAGCTTTTCTATTGAGCTTTATACTTCATCCTCTCGGCTTAAATTATCATTTTCATCGGATGAAGTCTTGCACTGCTGAAAAGTTTAAATCGAAGTAACTAAATTCAGTTTTTAGCATCGTTATATTACGAGCTTTGTTGGTGATATTTCTTACTCTCATAGTTGATCATTGCATATAGAATTTGAGCCTTGAATTGATTTGTCTCTCTTTTCTTTGATCATAGTTATTGTGTAATTCATTTAAATTTTGTGTTGTCTAATCTAATTAGGATAAGTGGTTCTACGATTAAATTCCAAAGGAGCTTAGAAGCTTGGTGAGTAATTGTACTCAAAGGGTGCATTTGTTTGCACAAGTGAGCATAAGTGCTCAAGGAGGATAGGTCCTCAAGGTTGAGAATTAGAATTGTAAAAATGTATTTGAAAAAGGTTAAAAGGAGTCTCCAATATTAATTGGTATTGAACATGGAGTAGGCCACTAGAATAGAGGTTAGGGGCTGAACCACGTAAAAATCTTGGTGTTCTTGTGATTGCTTGATATTCATCATGTTGCATGTTTTAAGTTTTTTTTATATACACTAACATATTTTAAACGGTTTATTGTATCGAATATATAACAAGTTAAATCCTTAATACAGTATACTGCTTTTATATATAGCAAGTTAAATTCCTTTTACAGTAAACTGTTTTTATTTCTAGCAAACTAAATCCACTATACAGTTAATTATTTACATATTTAGCAAACTAAAATTATATCCAACAGACTAATTCTCTGACCCAATAAACTATTTTCATAATCCAGCATATTGCATTATAAATTATTTTAGTAATTTGTAAAAATTAGACACTGTTTACCCACACACTTATTCAAACCCTCCCCCCCCCCCCCCCCCCTCTCTCTCCCTTCTAAATGTGCCTACATATATTTCACTCCGTTCTAAATTTAGTGATATAATGTGGAAATAAGTCTCAGTTGATATTGCAGTTATATGGAAGTAAATAAAACATTAAAGAGACAATATTTTTAAGAGGTTTAAAGTCTAAAATATTCTTAGTCTACTCTTCCACTCCGAGAGCAAGGACGATCCACTAAATATGATGGTTACTAAAACTAGGTTCACTAATAACCAATTACAATGATCTGAATCCCTAATAAACAAATAAGACCCCAAGTCTTGGTAAGTCACTAACACTTAATAAGTTACTCAAACTAAATCTCACATAGAGGATTGATTCGCTCAAAATCAAACAAGTCACTAAGACTTCTCTTAATAAGATCGCTAATCTTTTGAAAGGGTTGATTAAATGTTGTTTATGGTGCTGCTAAGTGGGTTTAAGTTCTTCTCTGAATAACTTAGCAGCTTGATCAATTTCTCTGGAAATGTAAAGTATAGCTTTAGGTCATAAGGTGAAGCTTTTTAGACTTTCTAATCTTTTGTCAATCGATTGTTAGTTTTTGTGTCTACAGTGGTAATCCTTCTAAAAATGTTCCTTGAAATCTATTCGTTAGAAAGTTACTATTGCTCTACCAGCCTAGGACACTTGTTATCGTTTAATTATTTTGACTTTGCAATGTTGTTTGTTGGACCACTCAATATCACTTTTAACAGTACGTTATTCAGTGTATTGGCAAACACATGTCAATTGGCTCTGCATCTATAGCCATTTAAATAAAGCTCTGATTTGACATCTGTCCTTTTTTCTAACACACTCAAATATCTTCATAAGGTTTGTGTGCTATAAAAAAAAATTCGATCCATTAATACGGACCTGCAACTGACATGTCAGGAGTTGCACTTTACGATTTTAGTTATGACAAATCGTAGAGTTAATCCTCAGATAATATTCACTTTATGTTTCAGGTTGCTTTGTGATTATACTCTATGTCTTGTATCTTTCTATGATCTTAGAATTACTTTAGTTTACTCTGCAATCTTGTATCACTTTACGATCTTAGAGTTCCTTCAGTTTACTCTGTGATCTTGGTTTTCCTTTACTTTCTTTTCACCGACTCTACCAGGCTACTATAGTTAACTCTACGATCTCAAAGTAACTAAGTCATCTTTTGCTCTATGATCTTAGACATCTTGGTTATAACTAGCCTAACTCTACAAAATAAATTAACATACAATTTTGATCTCTAAGTCCTTTTACATAATCTTTCATTCATAAGAACTATACAATTACTTGTTTATTCCAAATATATATACATTAAGTTCTTATGTCATCATTAAATCAAATACAGTTAAACATAAATGTACTAAGACATTTAATAAAGTAAATGATTTTAATTGTTGAAGGAAATTATATTATATAAATAAATTTTAATAAAATAAAATAGCTTATTAGTCATTAATAAAAAAATTATTTATAAGTTTAATGATATTTTGATACTTTCAAGTAATTTTATATTTTATTTTAGTAAACAAAAATTATTTGTAATAAAAATTATAAAATCAATTAGTTTAATTGTTAATTTTGTAATATATTATTTTTTAATCTTCTAAAAAAATTATATACATCTCTATCTAGCTCGTGCTTTACACAGATTATATAATCTAATTTTTGTTCAAACAAGTATAATGGTTGCACAGTAACTAAAAAGTATTAAGATTTATTATATTTGTTAATGTCAAAATAAAATATTATTGGCTTAAATATAAATTATTATCCTGAACTCTTCACCTTTTTTCACTTCGGTGTCGTCCTTTTAATTTTTGTAATTAATTGATTAAACTATTAAATTTTTTCAGTTATGTTTAATTGACCCTGTTACGTCGTAAATCGATGACGCGATAATGATATGTCAAATGATTGGTTATGTGTAAAAAGAAAATATATTTTTAATGAGATAAAAGGGGGAAAAGTAAATAACAAATTAAACTAATAAATCACACACTTAAAAATTATACAAATAACATGAATTAATCACACAATTAACTTAATAACTCAAATAATACACAAATAACATAAATTAAACAAGTTAAAATTAAAAAAAAAAAAACCATTAATAAATTATTATAAAATACATTTAGTTCATAAATTACACAATTAAAATACTTACAACATCTCATCACTTCCTCGACAATACCCAAACCTTCATCCTTGTAGCCTAATACAAGAAACCCTCTCTATTTACGGCCCTAAAATTTGAAATCTCATAGTCTTTGTCTCGCTCTAATAGGAGGAATCAAGAAAGCATGCCACCACCAAAGGCAATCGCAACCACCAACAATAAAGAAATCCTAGAATCTTTAAGAACCGTCATCATCTCTCTCAGTAAGCTTCCCTCTCTCTATATAGAGGAATAGAAGGTCGACGACATCGGTACCCATTTCTTTTAGATTTCCCCCTTTTTAAAATTAGAGATGGAAGAGGCACATAGTGTCTATGGTAGCATTTATGCTGTTAGTGGTAGGTTTTTTTTGTTTTGTTTTTTCTTCTAAGAACGAACAAAGAAGAAAGTTGTAGATTAGTTTTTGTTTTTATTTCTTTATTTAATTGAGCAAATTACAAAACAGTCATCTCATGTTTATACTCAAATGTAAAATAAATGCTAATATTTTAATTTTTGTAATCTTATAGCTAATGTTTTAATTTTTTACAAAACTTTCCTCTCTGGCCAATTTTAGTCAAAATAAATGAATTATGTACACAACATGTGAGTTTTTAAATAATAAAATAGATGTTTACACACTAAAAAATGTGACTTTTTAAAATATTAAATATTTATTATCTTAGTTTAAGTATTTATTTTAACTACATTTAATAAGTAAAATATGAAATTAATATTGATAGTTTTGTTGTATTTATAAACTTCAATTGGGGCTTTATTTTGGGTGGTAGTTTAGTTTGAACAATGTGTATTTTGGGTGTTTGTGACTGGTTTATTATAAACGGTGTGCTTTATTTCAGTTGAATATTTTAGAGATTTGTGTGGCTCAACCGATTTGCATGCATGAATGTATACTTCGAATACAATATAGGTGAATTTTACCGCCATAAAAATTATAAGTGAATTTTGACATGGATTAGATAGAACATGGGTTGTTCATTCAACTACAATCGAATTGTTTCTCAACAAATAGATAAGGAATAAAGAGAGAATATTACAATTGACAATGGATAGAGAGAGAAACACTTTTGTTGTGTGAGAGAGATAAGCGTGAGTTCACTATAAGAGTGAGTAATATTTATTATTGTATTTTTGGTTTTACCTCTCTAATTTGAAGGAATTTTTTAGTATGTAAACAAACTATTTTACCTTTTTTAACTCACATGTTGTGCACATGATTCATTTATTTTGACCAAAATTGGTCAGAAATGACAGTTTTACAAAAACTAAAACTTCAACTATGAGTTTGCAAAAATTGGAATATGCATCTATGTTGCATTTGAGTGTAAATATGATATAACGGTTTTGAAATTTGTTCTTCAAAACAGAATAAAGTAGTAGAAGAATGGTGCTTGAAAGATTTTTGGATTTTAGATGAAGCTCAATAAAATGAAACCCTACCTTGATTTTGCATTGTACTTTCCTTTTGTTTTCATCTTTTTAGTCGATCAATTAGGGCATTTTTGGAGATTGCGATTAGGGCTTTACGTTTGGTGTAACGACCTCGAAATTCGGCAAAACTTATTACCTTAAATTTTATATTTATTATTCATTATTTCCTTAACATCCAAATTTCGATCCGTCAATAAATCTTTAATCACCTTAATTAATTCATTTATTGACATTATAGTCATCAATTACTAAATTTTCGGTATAAAATTTTCTCTTTTCTCAATCATTGTATTAAAATATTTGTATATTTAAAATCTTAATATCTCGATCCTAGTCCATGGATCGCAACCTTTACTCTTTCTTTCTGTTACAAGTACCATTAAACTCAACATTCACAATTTAATATTATTTATATTCACATAATATTCTTTGTTCCATGATTCGTCATTAGACATATAATACATTTTACCGTAAAAACTGTCTTGAACAATCACGGTTCACAATTTAACTTTATTCGTCCTATCCGGATCCAACATATATGTACATACGAAATATCAATATAAACTTAGTAATTGTATCCATGTTGAATTATGCTAATAAAAATCTAATTATAACATTCACAACCTTCTGTGGTAATCATTCTCTATATAATCTGATATTCTTGAAATTCATTTCTTAACCTGCAAAAGTTTATATTATGCAAGTAACGAGCACAACGGCTCAGCAAGTTCAACAGTTTACACCTTTCATGCTTCATATAGCACATAGCATAACATGCTCTGTGTGTGTCATACATCATGTGTTGTGCTTCTATTTAAGCAATATATTTCACATATATTCATATTCTTGCACAAAGTACATATTGTTGTCATATTATTCACAGATCACATAACACATAATTTATATGTATTTAAACAAGAATTAACATATCATAACAGATAATCAATTAACATCAAAGTACTAAAGAACTTGCCTGGATGTTTAATTATTTAATTGATAGCTCAAAAGCCTTTCTCAAACAACCTATGACCATAAAATGATCAAATAATAATTATTCATCTCTTTATGATATTAATTTAATTAATTAATATCATCTATAATGTAATTAAACCTATCCGACGATTTATTTTAGGGAACTGGGTCCATTAATAAATAATATGGTTAATTATATTAACCTCGTCCCGTAAAATATTAATATAACTTAATATCAAACACATTTAATACGGACAACTCGGCTCATCGGATAAAATTTAACGTATTTGGTTGTCCGAATTTTATTTAACCATTTTCTAAATTTTTAACTTACTAGATTAATATTTAAAGTATTTAAATATTAATCTCTAATATTTAATATTTTTAAAAAAATATTAAATTTAATGCCCAAACATCATTTTTATATATATTTAGAAAATTTTCTATAATTTTAAAACAATTTGGGGACATTTTGGTAAATTTCGTGCCTTTAGGGACACAACCGGCATTAACAGAAAAGATCAGGGGCTTTTTCGTAATTTTTGTGCGTCTAAGACATGCTCGGTATTAAACGAAAAAGGGCATGGGCACGCTGCTAATTTCTAGCGTTATCGTTGTCGCGCATTACGCGCTGCCCCCTCTGCCGAAGCCAAACGACGTCGTTTAGCTTCTGTCTCTGGAAAGTTTCGCCGCGCCTGGCGCCCCCCCCCCCCCCCCCCCCCCTTCCCTCCCAAAACGACGCCGTTTCATTAGCGCGTCCGGAAAAAAATGGCCCGCGCAATGCGCGGGCGCCTCTTTTCTTCTTCTTTCTTCCAGCCACGAACAGTATACCAACTTAAGCAATTTTAGTCCATTTTGAACAAAAATTCCACAACAAAATCATTCCAAAAATTATATAACTCATAGATATACATCCAAAAATTATTTGAAATAATTATTCTAATTATTTTCTATTTTTTCACAAAATTTACTTAATACCAAAATACCAAAATAAATTAATTTATACCTTCTAAAGCTTGATTAGCTCCTAGTTGGCACCATTATTTCTCTCCCTTAGCAGCTATGGTGGTCGATGGTGGTGTTGATGGTCATAGTGGTGGTGTCGAGTGGAAGAAAATGTAGAAGAAGAGTGTTGTTTATGTTTTCTTTTTATTTCTTTTTTTTTTCCTCCTTTCCTTGTTTGTTTCTTGTTCCTTTCTATACACAACCCACTTAACCAAATTGAAAACAGCAGAAGAATTCCACCGCCTTTATGTCCACCGACCTTGCCTTTTTCGGATAAAATAACGTGCATAAATAAGAATTTTAATACATTACGTAATTACTTCGTATAATAAATATTTTATATAATGTATATAAAATATTTATTTTAATTCACCAAAAATCATAACATGATTTATAAATAATATTAATACCTCTTTTGGGTACTTTTCTTGACAAATATTGTACACGTATAATGACATACATGTAATTATATGAGGTAATTTATACTTCCAAAATTCATAAAATAATTCATATAACATATAAAAATTATTTTTCACACTTTTTCACTTCGTTACTTAGACAACATGTTTCACTAACATGTTCACATTTTTGAAATATTATCCTCCATAAAAATCATAACAATTCCATTGTACATAAATATAATTTTTAATAAATTAAAACCTTTTTTTTCCTCATTTATTTATCATTTAACATACTTTAAATATACACCATATAATAATATATTGTACCATTTGTACAATTTATTTCCTTTCTTAATTATTATACCCTCCTTATATAAATTGTATAATCATTTATATAATTTATATAATTATTATTTCCTTACTATTTATACCAACTTTCCTTATATAAATTATACAATTTATTATTATATAATTTATATAATTATTTTTTCCTTATTAATAATTTCTATTTTACACAAATTACGATTCATAAAAAATTTCTTCCATACTTAATTAATTTAATCCTCTTAAATTATATAATTATTCTTATATAATTTATATAATTATTATTTCCATTAATATTTTACTTTACTTTCCTTATATAAATTATATACTTTATTAGTATATAATTTATAACAATACTTTCTCCTCTTAATAATTTCTAAACCTTCACCATAATTATTGATTAATTATATAATCAATAATTTTAATTTTTACTAACTTCTTCAATCACTTTTTATTTAACTTTGGATTAGTTTAATTATTAATCCCTTAATTTTCATAATTAATGAAATTTATAATTATCAACTAAGCACACACACACACACACACACACACACACACACACATATATATATATATATATATATTTTCTATATTTCACAATACCACATTACACTACTATAATAATTTATGCACCTCTATAATCATTTATTGTACAATTTATTGTACCATTACATGAAATTTCTTTTATTCTTAATAAATTATTTTTAAACAATTTATTTCCTCTTCAATTACTTTAATTCAATCACAATTTGTCATCATCTCTGTACAGATTTAATTAAATCTCATCACATACATTAAATCACATGAAATAATAAATAACTTAAACAACTTTTATAATTTTGTTAATTAAATTCTTATTTAATTTTTATTAAGAAAATTCCAAAATTTCGGGTCCTCACATTTGAGGGTGGAAACGGAGAATAGGATTGCATAGATTCATTTGCCTAATGATTTTTTGAGTAATTTTAATTAGTTTTAATGTTAGATATAAAGTGTTTTTAACATATTTACCCTATGATGTATAATAAATGTGTAAAAAATATATGAAATAACCTTTTTAGTTATACATATAGAGATAGGCCTATATAGGGATCCACGTCGTCATTTTTTGATGTGGCTCGTTTAATTGAATGAAAATAGAAAAACTTAATAGTTTAATCATCTAATTAAAAAATTGAAAAATGGATCATCGAAAAGGAAAAAAAGGCAACAGTTTAATGTAATAATTTATATTTAAGCTAATATTATTTGTAACAATGATGACATATTTATTAATTATATTAAGTCATACCTGATGAGCATATTTTGTATACATTTATTTCCTTTAAAAATAGATTTAATAGTCTAATTTTATGTTAATTTTATATTAATTGAATTTAATTTGATATACAGGTTTTGAGAAATTAAGAAGCTCAAATTATAGATTCAATTACAAGCCCAAGTGAAAAAGAAGGAATAAAAAGGAGAAGAGTTTTAGTAAAATTGAAAAGAGAACAAAGATAAAGCAAAAGAATAAAAGATAAAATAAAAAAAGAGTTGGAAAGAGAAAATTTTGCTACATAAATATATTAGAAAAGGGAGCTTCACATCATCATCACGTGGGAAGGAACATAACATCACAAAAGAAGAAAAGCAGCAGCTAGCGCAACAAGGAGGAATCAGCGTAGCATAAAACAAAACAACTTAAGCATTTCGTTGGCACAAATTTTGAGATCAGCTATGTGGCATCAGGAAACGAAAGCTGTAGAACAATATAGTCATGGGT
Organism: Hedera helix; assembly: GCA_947179155.2. NCBI lineage: Eukaryota > Viridiplantae > Streptophyta > Magnoliopsida > Apiales > Araliaceae > Hedera > Hedera helix. The sequence continues at coordinate 23,450,786 of OX359270.1, forward strand.
TATCACTTAATCTCAGCTTTTGTTATTAATTTTATCATATATTGCTAAATCAATTTTTGAGGTGTAGGATGAAACATTATTAAATATGTATAATTCTGAAATTCGTTATTAATTTTCATGTTGGTTTTAATGGTTAATAATTCTTATTTATTTGATTGATTTAAATTTAATTGTTTCATTCACAATATCACGTATTTTGAATAGTTTCAATTAATTTAATTTAATCTGGGTTGCGATTTAAAATTTAAATTAAGAACTAAGATTATTTATTTTTCAAAATAATAGATACATATAACGCTTTGATCTTATACATTTAACCTTGAAAAATAAGAATTTACAAAATAAATATTTTTATGTACCTAAATGAAAAATCTTGAGAAAGCATTGAATTGATTTTTAAATTGCTACTCCGAATTAATAATGAATAGTAAGACAAACATAGTTACTATTGTGGATTCTGAACCTCTGAACTTTTCTTCCATTTATTAAAAGTTGGTTTACCTTTTTTGTCTTGATTTTCATTATATTTTGTTTTAGTTTTAATTATTTCAAAAATCACTTTTTGTTAACTAGATTATAATTGAATATAATTTAGATTTAATTAATAATTCAATAATCATCGTGGGATCGATCATACATTGCATTAAACTATTTTACAATAGATTTATGCGCTTGCAAGTATTTTTATAAAATTTAAGCCCAACAAGTTTTTTGCACCATTGACGGGGATTATTAGAAATATTAATTAATTTAAATTGGTTTAATTCTTCTACTAGTTGTAGTTTAGTTTATTATTTAAAAACTAATTATCGCATTCTTGCATTCACTCACGTAGAGCACACCTTACTTAGGTTTTATTTTATTTTATTTTATTTAGTGTTAAATATAAAAACTGTGGTGTTTGTTTGAGGATTAAGGTAGGTGTGACATCCCAGGATTTTACAGAATTTCTAAATTAATGATTAGGATTAATTAAGTAAAGGTTATATGATAAAACCTAGAGTTGGAGAACAAAGGATAACGATAAATGATTAAATGTGATTTTGATGTGATCAAGGTGTTATAAAGGACCTGAATGATTGAAATATTAAAGAGAGATCTATGTGGTTGAATATAGAAGATGAGTTAAGTTAAAATATAATGGAAATGAGCAGCTATATATGTGAAATGTATAAGTGACGTAATAAATATGAAGTTATGATGATTACATTGTAATATAAAAGATTAAAGATGAATGATTGATGGTGATACCTATAATAAGGTAATTTGGGAAGAATTATTGTACGACACGATATAATGTGTCAACGGGTTATGGATTGAATACGAGAATATGTGTATATGTATGTATTTGAGTTGAGAAGGAAATGGGAGTTTAAGTTATAGGATAAAAGATGTAAAAGGATTTAAGGAAATAATAAAGTTGATGGTATTTGAAAGTTTTGAAGTTATTAAGAAATTTATATTAAATTATTGAAATAAGATGATCATTTCTCATGATGCATAGATACAGATTGTGATACTCGAAAGTGTGTAGAAAGAAAATAGATATTAATTATGTTGAGGATTGACAATTATGTTATAAGTAAATAAGTGAAAGAACGTAAGGATCGTAAAATGATTAAATGTGCGAATGAAGTTGAATGACGATGGATTTTTGTAAACCCGATCGAGGTTCGCTTCACGAGGAAGCGGTTTATGGAAAATTGAGCGAATTGGTTATATTGAAATGTCGAAAAGTGAAGTTTGTGAAATGAGGAACCAAAGGGTTCGTAGAAAATTGAAAAGAATAATGTTATGTAAATCGTAAATGTTGCAAATTGATAAGTTATTCAGGAAATTCAAGTTCCTAAGTGTGACAAGTAATTTGGGACAAGCCAAGTGTGGACTAGTTGATGATGAAATAAAATTCAATCATGATAGAACAAGTTTGGATTAAAAAAAGAGTTAAATTGGATGAGAAATGAGCCATGTATGAATTAAAGGAATTTAATTATCTAGATTTTGGGACAAAAGTCCAAAATGCCCTCGACAAGTTAAAGAATTACATTGGAGTCCTATGTTGGTAAAATAACCATTATGTTCTTAATTAGCCATGGGAAATTATATGTATAACCTTGACCATGCATGAGTTAGCTAACTAATGTTGAGTTAATTGTTGGAGAAATTATATACAAAACATATATGTATATAATTTACAAGTATCAAGCCAAGTATGTTCATTTCCATCCTAGTTAGTCGGCTAAAGAGAGAAAGGAAGGAGAAAAGCTAGGGTTCCATAGGAATTCAAAGGAACTCAAGAAAAGTGGTCCAAGAGAAGGTGATCAAGTCATTAAAGTGATAAAGCATATCCTAGCAAGCTTTTTAGCTAGAAAGAAGAAGGTTTAAAGAAGGTATAACTATGTATTTGTTTTAAAGTTTGAAGTTTATAAGTTTAAATTCAAGTCTAAGAGTAGCCATGCATGGATTAGTGGCTAGATGTAAGGATTATGTGAGTTATGTGTTCTATATGTGAGTTGTGTTATGAAACCCTAAGCTCAAGTTTGCTAGACCAAAGGGGGTGTACTATTCTTGTATTTTTTCAAGCTAAAAAGCATGATTCATGGAGAAGTGATGAAAACCTAGTTTGAAAGATTGATTATGTTTGATGCAAGTAAAATTTTGTGTTAAATGGCAAGCTAAATACCTAAATGGTTTAAAGGAAGGACTTGTGATAGATAATTACAATATTAGGCTATACTTTTTGTATAGATTACGTTTTAATCTGTAAAGTGCATTAGTACGTGCATATAGAATTTATGTGGACTTATAAAGTCGTTAATTGAGTACGTGATAACCTATGTGAAGCATAGAGTCCAAAGATTGAAGATTAGTTTAAGGGATGAAATGAGTAAAGTTGACAAAATGTCACTCAAGTGTAATTTTGGACATTGTGTGTAATTGGTGATCAAATGAGGCCAAAAAGCTAAGTTTGATATTAATATATGTGTTTGAAACGATTTGGAAGTTGTTTGGCGTGTATGGCGACAATTGAGGATTTTAAACGTTTTAAAGCGTTCGCCGACGCCTAAATCGAATCATTTTGAAAAATGAAGTCATTTGAAAAGTTATAAACATTTTGAAGGCCCATACAAGTCAAATATGTGATATATGTGGTAAATGATGAGTTAGAATCAAGTTTTGCATAGAGGGGCCAAGAGTAACACAAGTGTTGGAAAGGAAAAGTTTGTGAAATTTGATGAAAATGCAATCTAAAGGTGATTTTTGGCAATTTTGAGAACTTAAAGGTGAAATAAAGTCAAATGAGTCATTTTTATGGTGTTACATGTGTTTACATTGATTTGGTAATCAACAGAAGGAAATTTGAATGAAAATGGGTTTCGAACGATCGAAATCGATCGTTTCAATCGTAAACGGATTTTAACGGACAAAAATCGCCTCGTGCGAAATTTTACGGTTTTGAAAGTTGAGACATGTCATATATGATGTATGTGAGCTATGTCAAGTGTTGGAATGGAGTTTTAAAGCTTATGGCCAAAAATCACAAAGTTGGTAAAACTTGGTTTTTAAAGTTGAAAATTTCTAAGTCTGAAAATTGTGTGAACAGCCCTCCTATGGGCTAGTGTATCTATGATTTTGAATATCCAAATGAGGCATGTAAAATTTTTATAAAATACTATGTAGTAAGGTCTAGATGTGGTCCAAATTTGAGTTTAATTGGATGTATGGTGAAGGAGTTAAAATTCACCAAAGCAGCAGCAAAAATCAAAATTTCAGTTTTTGGCAGAAAAGAGGACCACGGCCGAGGCCATGGTTTTGTAGGCAAAACTACGGCCGGGGCCAAGTTTGGCTGAGAGGTCACGGCCGGGGTCGTGGTTTCTTAGACCAAAATCCGGTCGGGGCCGCGGTTGCCAGAGTTTAAAAAAATGATATTTTTGACCCGAAATGAAATGTTTTGATACTAAATGATAGAGATAAGTTATGTAAACCCTAGATTGATATAAATGGACTATGTAAAGGGTGTCAAGGTATAATGGAATGATAAATGGCATAATATAACATGCCTAAAGCTAAGCCAAAACATGTTATAAGTTATGAAAAAGGTCGGAAGCAAGTTTGGGTGTATTATAAACCTAAATAAGGTGTAATACATCAAATGTGAAATGGTTAAAGACGGATGATCATATATTTATGGAATTAGTTTGATAAGTTATACAAGTTTATGATCTTATAATAACATATAAGTTATATGTTGACAGACAGAGTTCGAAATGAGCAAGCCGACAAGACGGATAACGAAAGATGATTGAAGAAGTACAGGTTAAGTAAAATAAAGGCGTACAGGCAAGTTTTTCAGACTTAAGTACAGAAGATATTTTACGTGAGCTACGTGTTAGCATATGAGTCAAATGTGCCTTATGTGCAATTATGTGGTTAAGTGCTAAATGAATTACGTGACGTTAAGCATACTATATTAAGGTAAAGGATGCAGGACGCATATTATAGATTGTGAGCATGAAAGGTGTTAGCTGAATTACTTACTGAGCTTTATGCTCATTCTTGCTATATACTAACTTTTCAGGTAAAGCATGAGAAGGCCGGATGATCCGGTGCAGCTAAGGTAAAGAAAGGTGGATAGATAAATAAGCATGAGGAAATTGATATTTGTAAATGATGTAATATGAAGTTAGCAGCCGAATGTAAAGTTAATTATGTGTAAGTTATGTAATAGTTGGTTAAGTTTTGTATTGAGGCATGACGATGGTATTAATAATGTTAATCGAGAATATATGTGCGTGAACTCGTATGTATGGTAAATATGTATGGAACAGGTTATGTATGGTACAGGTATGAGGTAAGCAGATTGATGTACGGATCAAGATATACATGTATGTATGATATAGATGAATGTATGCCTATATATCTAAAAACAGGAACAGGTATAGTTAAACAGGGCCATGTATGAGTACTTCATGGCGAAATTTTATTTAGGGTTTATGTTAAATCATGAATAAATATGATTATAGAGATTGTAATAGACTAGGTCACAATTAAATAATGGTTGACCTAAGTTCTAATGAAGAGTAAGTAAACGTTGCGATCCTGAGAGGGGTAATGAAGATAAGTTTAAAAAAAAATAAAAAAATATGGACCGAATTTATGGTCAACAAATTGGTTTTAAAAGTTAAGGTTAAAGTCTAACGCACGGGATCCCGGTTAACAAGGTTTTAAGTTAATCACTATGTAATCCAGATATAATTGGACTTAATTAAGGAAGGTGGGATCTCGGGGCGTTACAGTAGGTCAAACTTGTCGTTCTTCCGTAATTCACATAGTGTTAGGACATTTTTTTTGTTACAGTTTATTATTATTATTATTATTATTGTTGTTGTTGTTGTTGTTGTTGTTGTTGTTGTTGTTGTTGTTGTTGTTGTTGTTGATTGTGCATTTTCATTTTTAATTTAACATTAGGGGTTTTTTTTGTGACTTTTGTGGTTAACTGCCTATTTTTTTTGTGATTTATGGGAGGATGAACTCTTACTTTGGTTGGAATAATAATTTTGCTTGCAATCAAGAACCCTATAAAAACTTTAATGCATACCAAGTAAATCAATTTTTTTCAACATACCAAAACCCTTATCCATATGCATATTTGTATCCAAAACCCCAATATGTACAAGAATTTTCAAATGAAGAAGAAGAAATATTAAGAAAAACTATGGAAGCTTTCATGCAAAATACTAATCAAGCTATATCTCATCTAAAAATTCAAGTGAGTCGATTAACTACCATAATGAATGAGTTTAAGGTTAAACTAGAAAATCAGAATGGTTGTGAAAATGAGTTTGAGGTTAATCTAGCAAATCATAATGGTTGTGAAAATGATGAGTTTAAGAATTATGAGTCTATACCTAAAATTGATCATATCACATTTAATGAGGCGGTTGAAAAAGTCTATAAGCCTAAAGCTCCATATCCTGAAAGACTTATTCCTATAAAAACAGCCAAGTGATTTTGTGGACCAATATATTGAATTAAACATGATTCAATAGTTGTCTATGACTCAAGTGATGAATAAAAATAAACTTATGGTTGTAGATAACCCAATAGGCTTTTTCATAAATCATCTTGACCAAAATTGGGATGAGTCTGAATACTTGGATAGTGTTAATGAGTTATTAAGGTCCACTATATATGAGTCAACAACATATGAACATGCATTTGAACCAATTCTTTCATGTTTTGACAATGTAAGTAAGAAATTTCTTGAGGCTGATGCTAAACATAACTATGGTGAGAATTTTGGCCATTTTCAATTGCCTAGACCTTCTGAAAATCATGAAAAATAATGCTTTGGTCTTATACATTTAACCTTGAAAAATAAGAATTTACAAAAGAAATATTTTTATGTACTTAAATGAAATTTTTTGAGAAATCACTTAATTGATTTTCACATTGCTACTCTGAATTAATAATGAATAGTAAGACAAACATAGTTAATATTGTGAATTTCTAACCTCAGAACTTTTCTTCCATTTATTAAATGTTGGTTTAATTTTTGGTCTTGATTTTTATTATATTTAGTTTTAGTTTTAATTATTTTAAAAATCACTTTTAGATTTGAATTGAATATAATTTAGATTTAATTAATAATTCAATAATCCTCATGGGATCGACCTCGTATTTTGCATTAAACTATTTTACAATAGATTTGTGCGCTTGCAATTATTTTTACAAAATTTAAGTACAACAATACCTTTATTTTGTTTTTTTTTTCTCTTAGTCTTTGTTTGGCAAGTTATTTTAAGTTTTCGATGAGATCTTTAATCCTATCTTAGAAAAATCACCATTTATTTGAGAAAAAAATCTAATAATTAATAAGATCAAATAAGTCTTTACCTTCAATTTAGACATTGAAACTCTCGGATAGTCATCAAGTTATGGGACGTAGTCTCATAAACTAATCCCTAAAAATGTGTAACAACTCTGGTTAAATCTCGAGTTTTAATTAAATCATAGCACAATAAGATCAAATGCGTTATCTTAAAAAATGGTCTGAGATCATTTTAGTCTGCCACAGGCTCACACAAAATATCATGATTGAAGATATTAGTAATAGCAACTTGAGTCCTTATATAAATATCAAATTATTTCATATGTTACAATATAGGATTGGAGTGTTAACTATTCTCCCACTTAAATTTCTGATGTCCTTGTCAGAATCAATCAATATGCATGGCCCATAGTGAAAGTAGTATGTTCTCAAGTCAATCATATGTTAATATGATAAGCTTATACTTTGTAATTTTATTTAATTATTAATAAAATAATTATTTATTTAAAAGACTTTTCTTTATTCGTGATTAATTGGTTGAATTAATTAAATGGATAAATTCATAGTTTTGTAGCAATGCTTTTAGAATCATAATGTTGCTTATACTATTGAGATATAAATTTTAGATAACTCAAAATTAAAATGTTCCTAATCACAGGATCACTAAATTTGGGATTAGTGAATCCGAATAGATTAGTATATATTATGATTGCCTTATGAAGAGGATAATTGATCTGATAAATTATTTGTATAGAGATAATAAAGCAAGTATGTAGGCATTTATTGGAGAATAGGTTCACTGAACGTGACTCGCTCAAAGAACACTTAATGGAGTTTTACTTGCCTGTCAATAGAAGTTTCTAATGTGATAATAGTACAAGTGATCATTGGACTTGAGATCATCATAATATCTTGTGTATGATTAATTATATTTTGTTATATTCCTTAAGACTATTCGGGTATAACAAAGGATATTTCCGGGTATAATAAGTTGTGTATGGAGATAGGTAAATGATCAACAAATGATCTACCACTTCTAGTAAATGAAAATAATGTCCTATGTGATTCGATAAATGATAACTTAGTAGTCATTGGCCAAGGAAGAAAAATGGAAATTAGAAAGGAGTTTCTAATTACATTAATCAGAGTTGTGCATTTTAGATTCGAAATGCATATGATCAAATTAAATAAGACTCGACAGTAATTTCATGTCTTAAATTTGATTGTAACGTTGTATGGTAGAATGATTGAATTGTACGATAATTATTCGCGGAATAGGTTTCTTATGATCAAATGTTGATATTCATATTATCTGAAAATTTTAGTGCTATTGAGGGGGTTTACCCTTATTGTGGAATAAATAATAATTTATTTATAAATAAATTAAATGAGCATCGTGGCACTGAGATTGAGCGTTATGTCCCTCAGCCTTTTGCTTTGAACGTCGGGGCATTCAGCTGAGCGTTGGGTCACGTCACAGGTTTTGTCCTAATTTTATTTTTATGTAGTTTTTCAAAATTTTAAAATAAAGGATTATTTTACATGATTTTACAATTAAAATAAAGTGTTTATTTTAAACATAAAATTAGATTTCATGTAACTTTAATTGTCCATTAAATGATATCGATATATATATATATATATATATATATATATATATATATATAATAATTCATGAGATAATGATGCATATGATGATATCTATGATAGTATTGTGTATTGATACATATGATGATATGTATGATAATACAATGGATTAATTATGGACTATTGATCAATGTATGATTGCATTTATTTTAGTTGGATGCTTGAATGAATGAGTTTTGATAAATGGGGTCTGCGTACCTGGTCTTTCTAAGTTTTTTCTATTGTAAATTATATCTCTCTCTTATGTACTTCTCTTTAACTGTTGATCAAGGTTTTTATTTTATAAAAATAGATTGTAATAGGATTAGATACAATTATTTGAAGAATTTGAGTTAAAGAACAAGTTGTTCTTGAAGACTCGTTTGTAATGGAGCCTGTGTGTTGAATGTAATAGTTTTATTCAATATATTTGTTCTTGCACCCTAGGTTTAATCTCTTGGTTCACTTGGTGGCTCGAGTGAACCAAACTAGAATAAAGTCCATAATCAATTCAAGTAGAATATAGTATTCTATATATGCATGCTAGTTATATATATTATATATTATCAAACATTCTTCACAAGTTAAATAATATGACGTGTATTTTATAGATGTGTATGCATGTACGCTAAACACGATGAGATAATTAATAACAAACTCCTCAAGAAAAATATATTAAGCTGTAAAGTTCAAAGATGTTTGAAATATTGAACGTCATCTTCTAATATGATAAAGTAATAGAATATTAAATATTTAATGAGTTTGTGCACACACAAGGTTTGTATTCGTATTTGCTCACTTTCACTGATGATTATTCTAGATTTGGATATGTATATTTGATGAAATACAAATCTGAATCATTTGGAAAGTTTAAAGAATTCAGAAGTGGAGTGGAGAAATAAACAGGCAAAAGTATTAAGATTCTTCGATCGGATCGAGAAAGAGAATACTTGAGCAATGAGGTTCTCGATCATCTCAAAGAGAATGGTATTCTCTCACAATGGACATCTCCTGGTACGCCACAGCTGAATGGTGTATTTGAAAAGGAGAAATCGTACCTTGTTGGACATGGTTCGATCCATGATAAGTTTTACCGATCTTCTATTATCCTTCTGTGGTTATGCCCTAGAAACGACTGCATACGTACTTAACAAGGTACCTTCAAAATTCGTCCTTAAGACTCTATATGAGTTACGAACATGGGGAAAGCCAAGTCTTAAGCATGTTAAGATTTGTAGATGTTCAGCTTATGTCAAAATATTTGACAATGGTAAGTTAGAGAAAATATTCGAAAAGTGAAAATTTATGGGATATCCTAAAGAAAGTTTAGGATATTATTTTTATCATCCAAATGATCAAAAGGTGTTTGCTATAAAATATGTTACCTTCTTGGAAAAGGAGTTTATCCTTGAAAAGGTAAGTGGGAGTTAGATAAATCTTAAAGAAGTTCAAGAAACACAAAACACTTCGAATCAGACGAAGGAACCTAACCAAGTAAAAGAACCTACTGTACCATAACCTATTCATAAGTCTGGAAGAGTACTGAAGATACTTATGAGGTATAGATTCATCATAGAGGATGATGATGTGGTACGCATCATAGATGATGATGATCCATTGACATGCAAAGAGGCAATGAGTAGTAAAGACTAAGAGAAATTGTTAACCGCCATGAAATCCGAGATGGACTCCATGTATGAGAACCAAATATAGACTTTAGTTACTCCACCTGAGGGCATAAAGCTCATTGGATGCAAATGGGTCTTTAAGAGAAAGACTGGAGTAGACGATAAGGTAGAGACATATAAGGCCTGACTGGTTACAAAATGTTTTAAGCAAAGACAAGGAGTTAACTATGATAAAACCTTCTCACCACTAGCTATGCTTAAGTCCATTCAGATTTTGCTCGCGATTGCGACTTATTATAACTATGAGATCTAGCAAATTGACGTGAAGACGACATTCCTCAATGGAAAACTGGATGAGGATGTATATATGATACAACCAGAGGGATTTATTTCTAGAGATAAAACAAATCAAGTCTTTAAGCTACAACTATCCATTTATGGATTGAAACAGACTTCTCGAAGATGGAATATACGTTTTGATGAGACAATCAAAAAGTTTGATTTTATTAAAAATGAGGATGAATCATGTGTACAAGAAGGTTAATGGGAGTGCTGTTACATTTCTAGTATTATATGTTGTTGACATACTACTGATAGGGAATGATGTTTTAATGCTACAGTTAGTCAAAATATGGTTGTCTAAACACTTCTCAATGAAAGAATTGGGAGAAACATCTTACATTTTAGGGATCAAGATCTATAGAGATAGATCTAAAATGATGCTCGACTTGACCCAAGAAAGGTACATTGCTTCTATGCTAAAGAAGTTTAACATAGAAGAGATTCCAAAAGAGGGTTCATACCAATGAACCATGGAATACATCTCTTCAAGAATCAGGCCTCAAAGACACCTAAAGAGAGTGACCATATGAGTAAGATACCTTATGCTTCGGTGATAGGATCTATCATGTATGAGATGATATGTATTAGACAAGATGTTACTTATGCACTTAGCGTGACAAGCACATATCAGTTAAATCCTAAAGAAAAACACTAGAAAGCAGTGAAAACATCCTAAAGTACTTAAAAAGAACTAAGGATGTATTTCTTGTTTACGCTAGGTCGAATTTGAAACTAGAGGACTATGCAGACTCAAGTTTTCAAACTGACCAAGACAATAGCAAATTCGTTTTGGCTTATATGTTTACCTTAAACGGTGGCGTGGTCAGTTGGAAAAGTTTCAAGCAACAAATAGTTACTGATTTAGTGACAAAGGAAGAGTACATAGCTGTAAGTGAAGCTGCAAATGAAGTTATTTGTATGAAGAAGTTCAAAACCGAACTCGGGGTGGTTCCTAGCATTCAAGGACTAGTATCTTTATTTTGTGACAATATGGGAGTTGTTGCACAAGCCAGGGAACCCATGTCTCATCAGAAATCCAAACACGTGTTACGACGGTTTCGTTTGATTTGAGAAATCATTGAAAAATGAAACGTCACCGTGGAACGAGTGAACTCTCATAATAATATTGCAGATCCATTTACTAAAGTATTATCTCAACAGCAGTTCAATCGTCACTTAGAGAATATGGGTATTAGATACCAAGATGATTGACTTTAATGCAAGTGTGAGATTGAAAATAGTATACCTTCAAGCCAAGCATATATTGGTACGATAAGCATAAACTTTGTAATCTTATTCAATTATTAATAAAAAGAACTATTTATTTAAAAGGCATTTGTTTATTCGTGATTAATTGGTTGAATTAATTAAATGGATAAACCTATAATTTTGGAGCAATGCTTTTATAATTATAATATTAATTATGTTAATAAGATCTAAATTCTAGATAGCTCAAAACTAAAATTTTCTAATCGTAGGATCACTAAATTAGGGATTAGTGAATCCAGATAAAATATTACATACTATGCTTGCTCGTATGAAGATGATGATTGATCTCACAAATCATTTTTGTGAATACACTAAAGCAAGTATGTAAGTGTGTATTAGAAAATAGGTTCACTGAACGTGACTCGCTCAAGGAACACCTAATGGAGTTTTATTTGCCTATCAATATGAATTTCTAATGTGATAGTAGTACAAGTAATCCTTAGACTTGAGATCATCATAGTATCTTGTTTATCCTTAAGACTATTCGGGTATAATAAAGAATGCGTTTGGGTATATATGTGAATGATCAACAAAGTATTTACCACTTCTAATAAATGAAGAGAATGTCCTATGTGATTCGATAAATGACAACTCAGTAGTCCTTGGCAAATGCATAATGAAAATTAGAAAAGAGTTTCTAATTTACATTAATCAGAGTTATGCATTTTAGAATCGAAATGCATATGATCAAATTAAATAAGACTTAATAATAATTTTATGTCTTATATTTTATTGGGACATTCTATGGTAGAATGATTGAATTATATGATAACTATTCACAGAATAAGTTCTTTGTAATCAAATGTTGATATTTATATTATCTAAAAAGTCATGTGCTGCTAAGAGGGCTTACTCTTGTTCTGAAATAAATAAAGATTTATTTATAAATAAATTAAATAAGTTTAATTTATTATTATAAATAATATTACAATGGTTCTAATTTATTTATTCTACTACTGGTTCAAATATTGAACCTAAAGGGTCACACCGCAAAAGAGAAATATTTATTTTAGAAATAATGGCATAATGGTAATAATAAATTACATGTATTTAATTTGTACTATGGTGATAGAATAAATTAAATAGCTTAATATTTATAATTATGTATTTTAAAAATACTAATTATAAATTAATATGAAGAGTCCAATTATTATTATTATTATTATTATTATTATTATTATTATTATTACTATTATTATTATTATTATTATTATTATTATTATTATTATTATTATTTTATTTAGTTCCTAAATGGTTTAGAAATTAATTAATAAGAAGTATTTCCATAATAAATAATTAAATTCCTAAAGAGTTTAGGAATTGTAATTATTATATTAAATTAATTTAGTTCCTAATTAGATTAGGATATATATAATAACAAAATAATTTTTTTAAGTGGTCTTCCTTACACTACAAGAAAAAAGCTTATCTCCGACAAAATTTTCCATCGAAAATAACCTTATTCCGTCGGAATAAGATTATTCCCGACAGAAAATCCGATTGAAAATTCAGTCATAAATAAACACGTCGGGATTAATTTCGTCGAAAATTCAGTTGAAAATATTATGTTATTTCTGACGAATTTTCGTTGAAAATAAGTTATTTTCCACGGAATTTCCATCGGAAATAAATTATTTCCCACGGAAAATTCCGTCGAAAATAACTTTACTTTTTTTATAAAAAAAAAAAAAATATGAACAATCAACACAAGGCTCTAAACTATTGACTATAAGTAGCATTGTGGCAATGGCTATTACCAAAGGAAGGTAACACAAAAACCTACAATCTGTAATCAACATAATATACATAAATCAATAATTAGTGAACAAAATTGAATTATAATTTATGGCTTTTTGATATTGTTAGTGAAAATTACAAAATTCAATTACAATGTGTAGGTTTCTTATATTGTTTGAGAAAATCTTACAAAATGCTTACCTGCAATAAAGAGAGGAGTATGCTTACCCGCAATACTTGGTCTCCTCCACCTTTACAAAACATACATTCACACATTTTAACAAATTTACTTAGAGATCTAAAAGGAGGGGAACTTGGGTCTCCTCAAATTTAGCAGCAATCCATGGCTTTTTCTTCACTTTATCAAACAGCTTGCTTGCACAGTTGCATCATTTCAAAAGTAGATGAACAATTAGAAAAATCTTCACAAAATAACAAATATAACATTCCCAATATATATGTATGTGTGTGTGCGTGTGTGTGTGATAGGGTTAAATTATACGATATTTTTATGCCCTAATACTTAGTTTTTATATTTATTATGTGCTTAAATGTTTAATTATTTAATTTATTTTGGTTTTAATAGGTTTTATAGGGTTTTAATTAATTTATGTTAATTTAAGTAATTTTATAGTATTTTTATATTTATTTTTATTTATGTGTTTTTATTTATTTTTAGTGTTTTAGGTGTTTTATTTATTATTATGTGTTTTTAGAATTTTTAGTATTTTTATATTATTTTTAATTATTTTATATTTTATTTTGTAGGAAAAAAATAAGCTTGGGGGCATTTTTGTAAATTCTGCAAAGTCAGAGGGCAATTTGGTAAATAAACCGCTCGGTGGCAATTCTGTAAAAATTCGGAAAAAGTAGGCACCCGCGCCATGCGCGCGGAAGAATCGGAATGCGGATGGAACGACGACGTTTTGGCAGCTGACGCAGAAGAACAGTCCGCGCAATGCGCGAAGAGCAAACAGAAATGGAAACGACGTCGTTTTGTCTTCTCTGCCGCGCGCAATGCGCGGGCGCGAGTTGGTTGACCGGTCAAGCGGGCGTAAGGCGTGTTTGGCTGCGCATTATTGCTGGGAAATCAGATTATTCCGGATTTGTGCTACTTTTTGATTCCAAATTGGATTTTAATTCCAACTAGGGTTAGAATAATAATTATTTTTCTTTTTCTTTTATTTTTAATTGTAAATCCTATTAGGGTTTGGACAATTTAGGAGGTTTATGGAGCCTATAAATAGAGGGCTTGAGACACATTGTAAGGGACAACTTTTCTTAGAATAAAAATTCTCTCTTCTATTCTTTAGTGTTCTTTATATTTATGAGTAGTTAATTTATTTTTCTTGGTTTAAGTGATTGAAGCCATCAAGATTTATACACTGTGAGATCTAATTTATTTTAATTGTTCAATTTATATTTTGATTATTGAATATTCTTCTATGCTTAGATTTTATGATTGATTTGTTTAATTGCTAGGAGTACTACTAGTTTATTATTCATATTAATCTACTGCTATTTGTGAAGCAACTAAGTTTAATAATTGTTTTGCAGATCAAAAGATTATTTTATCTTAGGAAGAATATTCATCTAAATTAAATGCAAACACGTGGCTTGTGTTGTTTAGTTCAACGACCTCTCTAATTCTTTATGCTGCTATTAAATTAAATCTTTAGCACGTGCCGGAGGTTGTTTAATAGTAAGGGTATTTAGACCACGTGGCTCTACTTATCTAAAATTAAGGAGGGAGGAGAAAAATTATTCCACCTGCGAGTAGTTCTTTCTACGGTGAATCTTCAAAATACTAATTGATTTATTTTTGCATCAGTGATCAGTTGTAAATTCTTGATGGTGGATATTGACTTAAACCAAGGCTTTTTATTTTTAATTTATTTCTTGCATATTTATTTTAGTTAATTTTATTTAAATTAATTCTTTAATTCAAAAACCCCCCTATTTTTATTTGCAAAAATATAAAATTAAATTAATCATTCTCTGTGGGATCGACTCTTACTTGCACTACTACATATTTATTTTTCCAAAGTAAGATTTTATTTTTGGGTGCTTGCGACATCACACCAAATTTTGGCGCCGTTGTCGGGGAATGATTTAAATTTAATTTTGTGCTTTTGTAAACTGTATTTTAATTTATTAATTTTTGTTAGATTTTATTATTTTAATTTTTCATAATAAATTGAGTTGTGCAGGATAAGGATGGAAGTGAGGCATGATTATGCCAATGAGGTAACTATTTCTTCTCTTGAGCGACAAATTGATACCTTAACTTCTCTTGTTTATCAAATGGTTGCAGATCGTACACAACGAATGGAAGCTTGTAGGATTTGTGCAGTAGTAGAACATCCGACTAATATGTGCCCCATTCTTCGAGAGGAGTCCTATGAGCAAGCCAATATAGCAAGTGGTTTTCCTGGTCAACCCCAATGGAAATATGATCCCTATTCAAACGCGTATAATTATGGATGGAGGGATCATCCTAATTTTGGCTATGAGAATCCACAAATGAATCTGCCCACAAATTAGAATTTTTCAAGTTGTCAACAATACATGCAGCCGTATCCCCAATCACAACAGGGCCAATCAAATTATTTTGATATGTCTTTAGAAGATATGCTTAAATTAATGGAAGCTAACACTTTACAATTACGACAGGATAATTTGCAATTTCAATAAGACATGCAGGCACGAATTCAAGAAAATAATGCCATTATTCAGCGTTTGGGTACTCCAATGGGACAAACGACAATCGATCAATTGGAGGAGCAAAGTTTTGAGCAAGTACCTTCTCAAACGATGGATAATCCAATGGAGAATACAAGTGCACTAGTGTTAAGAAGTGAAGATCCAGAAAAGACAGTTCCTCCATTGTCACAGCAAGAGAAAGAAAACAACATCAATGAAGCAGATAGTGTTTCTATAGACAATGATGTTATTGTTTATGATGGCATGTCTAAGGTGGAGGAAATTGTTGAGGAGATAAACAAGGAAGAGTTAGCGATTGCGATTACTAACAATTTGGAGTTAGAGGGAGAAGAAGAAAATGAGCTGACATTAGATTTGAAGGAGGCTGAAGTTGCATTAAATTTTTTGCCAGTGATTTTAGATAATTATGTAGCACCTTCCATTCCATTACCTATTACTCACGACAAATTTTCATCTTTTGTTTTGCAGGATCTCATTCCGAATATAAAAACTCTCTCCAATCATCTTAAATGTCTATTCGTTAAAGAAGGAGTAAAACGGTCATGTCACGTGCAAGGGAGACTGACTCTACCGATAAAGAATGACGTGATGGATGGGGTACTCAAAATTCATGAAGTGGGAGTAACGTAGTACTTTGGCCTGCTATCGAGCCAAGGACAATAAACAAAGGCGCTGCTTGGGAGGCAACCCAAGACAACAGATTTGCATTTCTTTTCCTTTTTCTTTTTATATTTATTTGTGTCTTTTTCTTTGCATTTTATATTACATTGGGGACAATGTAAATTTTAAGTGTGGGGGAAGGGATTTAGAATTTTTGTTATTATTTTTGTTATTTTTAGGTCATATTTTAAAAAATTTAGGGAATTTTAAAAAAAAAAATTAAAAATTTGAATTTTGTGGGTAAATTCACTGTAAACCCTCACGAGACAAAACTCGTCCACTTGGGGTAACCTTGGGGTTTAAAGGCTTGTTACACATGCTAAGTGTAACCGTGTTTCCTACGAAAATGGGATAGTTTTTCATTTTTATTTAGGATGAGTCACTTGAGCAATGAGTTAATTTGAATTTTTAATTCTTAGCCAATGATAAAAGAAAATTTTGATTTTTATTTAATAACTCTTGGAAAAATGATAAATTTTTGCTTAGTCTGACTTTTGACTTTTTATTAATTATTACTTTGCTTGAGATCTTTTAAATTTTTATGCACTTATATCCATTTGTTTGAGCTAGTTTTAATGAAGAAAAAGTTTATATGGTTAAATGCTTATGAAAGATATTTTTGAACTCTATACCTTATTTGATCATTATTTGAAGTGAAATATAAGGCAAAATATAATTTGGAAGAGATGATTTAGGTATTTTTCTAGGATTATTATTGACAAAGAAAAAATCTTGTGGTGGGTTGAGATGGAGCGTAAAACGCACTCAGTCATAAACACGTGAAAAAGCGAGATGAAGCGTAAAACGCACTCGTTGGTGAGATGGAGCATAAAATGCACTCACCGTGAAAAAAAGAAAAAAAGAAAAAATGGGATGGAGCATAAAATGCACCCATTAAAAGAAAAAAAAATGAATGAAAAAAAAATATTTGGGAAAAATGCATATTAATAATCCTAGTGTGTATAATTGTTAAAAACCTTTTGATCTTCTAGTTATATGTGTCTATATTAATGGAAAATGATGAGAAAAGTAAGACTATAGAGTTTTGTTGTTACACTAACCATTTTTTATATCATTTATGAGACATTTAATTATGTGAATGGATCTAAGTTGTTTGCTAGTTCGATACATTTGGATTCACACACACACACAAAATGTCTTGAGTAAAGTAGAATTAATAAATATGTTAAAGTTCTAGATTTTACATGATTTTGAAATTTTCTTTGAGTTATCATTTCAAAAATCTTTGAGGCTGATGTTGAAATTTATATTGATCTGTTGCTCAAGTAAGTTGTTTGGTTATTAGTTTTAATTTTATTGTTTTTGTTCTTCTTTTGCTTGAGGACAAGTAAAAAGCTAAGTGTGGGGGTATTTGATAGGGTTAAATTATACGATATTTTTATGCCCTAATACTTAGTTTTTATATTTATTATGTGCTTAAATGTTTAATTATTTAATTTATTTTGGTTTTAATAGGTTTTATAGGGTTTTAGTTAATTTATGTTAATTTAGGTAATTTTATAGTATTTTTATATTTATTTTTATTTATGTGTTTTTATTTATTTTTAGTGTTTTAGGTGTTTTATTTATTATTATGTGTTTTTAGAATTTTTGGTATTTTTATATTATTTTTATTTATTTTTAATTATTTTATATTTTATTTTGTAGGAAAAAAATAAGCTTGGGGGCATTTTTGTAAATTCTGCAAAGTCAGAGGGCAATTTGGTAAATAAACCGCTCGGTGGCAATTCTGTAAAAATCCGAAAAAAGTAGGCACCCGCGCCATGCGCGCGGAAGAATCGGAATGCGGATGGAACGACGACGTTTTGGCAGCTGACGCAGAAGAACAGTCCGCGCAATGCGCGGAGAGCAAACAGAAATGGAAACGACGTCGTTTTGTCTTCTCTGCCGCGCGCAATGCACGGGCGCGCGTTGGTTGACTGGTCAAGCAGGCGTAAGGCGTGTTTGGCTGCGCATTATTGCTGGGAAATCAGATTATTCCGGATTTGTGCTACTTTTTGATTCCAAATTGGATTTTAATTCCAACTAGGGTTAGAATAATAATTATTTTTCTTTTTCTTTTATTTTTAATTGTAAATCCTATTAGGGTTTGGACAATTTAGGAGGTTTATGGAGCCTATAAATAGAGGGCTTGAGACACATTGTAAGGGACAACTTTTCTTAGAATAAAAATTCTCTCTTCTATTCTTTAGTGTTCTTTATATTTATGAGTAGTTAATTTATTTTTCTTGGTTTAAGTGATTGAAGCCATCAAGATTTATACACTGTGAGATCTAATTTATTTTAATTGTTCAATTTATATTTTGATTATTGAATATTCTTCTATGCTTAGATTTTATGATTGATTTGTTTAATTGCTAGGAGTACTACTAGTTTATTATTCATATTAATCTACTGCTATTTGTGAAACAACTAAGTTTAATAATTGTTTTGCAGATCAAAAGATTATTTTATCTTAGGAAGAATATTCATCTAAATTAAATGCAAACACGTGGCTTGTGTTGTTTAGTTCAACGATCTCTCTAATTCTTTATACTGCTATTAAATTAAATCTTTAGCACGTGCCGGAGGTTGTTTAATAGTAAGGGTATTTAGACCACGTGACTCTACTTATCTAAAATTAAGGAGGGAGGAGAAAAATTATTCCACCTGCGAGTAGTTCTTTCTACGGTGAATCTTCAAAATACTAATTGATTTATTTTTGCATCAGTGATCAGTTGTAAATTCTTGATGGTGGATATTGACTTAAACCAAGGCTTTTTATTTTTAATTTATTTCTTGCATATTTATTTTAGTTAATTTTATTTAAATTAATTCTTTAATTCAAAAACCCCCTATTTTTATTTGCAAAAATATAAAATTAAATTAATCATTCTCTGTGGGATCGACTCTTACTTGCACTACTACATATTTATTTTTCCAAAGTAAGATTTTATTTTTGGGTGCTTGCGACATTACACCAAATTTTGTGTGTGTGTGTGTGTGTGTGAGAGAGAGAGAGAGAGAATGAAGCTGCTACTTGAAATAGAATGAAACTGAAATAGAATGAAGCTGCTACTGGTTCGGTCTTTAAAGAACGTATGTTTATTTCTGACGGAATTCAAGATTATTTCCGTCGGAAATATATTTTCGCAGGCAGGAACTTTGGCGCCACTATAATTCGCTATAATTGGTGTATTTTCGACTGAATTAAAGCTTATTTCCGATGAAAATTTATTTGAAAATATTTTTTGCAAACGGGAAGCTTTGGCGCTACTACAATTCACTATAATTGGCATATTTCCGACCAAAATTATTTCCGACGAAATATTCGGTCGGAAATAACTTAATGTCGATGGAAATATTTTCATCGAAAATATTTCCGTCGAAAATATACGATTTTCTTGTAGTGTTATATAATAATAAGTTTTTACAATCATACGAAAATTATTTTTAAAATATGTCATTTCACTTCCAAAAAGAAAGAAATAACACTTTTATTATAATATTAATAAACTGAAATAAATTAATTTAAGTATAGTTAATAGATTTTTACTATTATAAAGTTAAAATATCTAAAATGTATCATTTAACAAGTGTTATAATATAACTTTTGAATCATTTAACAAGTGTTATAAATATTATAAATAACATTTAAATGTTATAATTATATATTATAAATATTAATACTCACTACACTATTACTTCAAATACAAAAAATAGACATAAACTTATTAATGGACATCTAAATTTTAATAAGTAGAGAATTCATTTTGAAATTTAGGATTTCAAAAATAATGAAAACTTATTTGAATTGTAATTTAGAGCATTGATTAATGGATTTATTAAAAATAAATAAATTAATATTCATTTATTAATGAACTAAACTTTAAAACTCATTTTTTTTTCTTATTCTAGTTATATATAGTGTTACAATATATCTAAAATGTATTATTTAACAAATGTTATAAATATCATTTAAACGTTATAATTAAATATTATAAATATTCATATACACTACAGTATTACTTCAAATTAACACATAAAAATTAATGGACATCTACTTATCAATGAATATCTAAACATTAATAATTAGAGCATTCATTTTGAATTTAGGATTTCAAAAATAAGAAAAACTTATTTGAATTATAATTTAGAGCATTGATTATTGTATTTATTAAAAATAAATAAATTAACATTAATTTATTAATGAACTATACTTTAAAACTCATTATTTTCTCCCATTATTATAGTTATATGTAGTGTTACAATAGATCTAAAATGTATCATTTAACGACTGTTATAAATATTATTTAAATGTTATAATTATAGATTATAAATAGTTATACACACTACAGTATTACTCCAAATTAATACATAAAATAAACATCTATTTATTAATGAACATCTAAACATTAATAAGTAGATCATTCATTTTGAATTTAGGATTTCAAAAATAATGAAAACTTGTTTGAATTATAATTTAGAGTTTTGATTATTGTATTTATTAAAAATAAATAAATTAACATTAATTCATTAATATGTATGATTTAAACTTTAAATTGTGATTGGTTATAAGTAATTATTCATTTATTTATTTTTGTAAATAATTTGAATGAATTTTATATTATGTGACTGATAAATGAATTCGGATAACTGAATATTTGAATAATCTGTTTATTCGAATAAAATAAACGAAAACGAATATTTTGCGTATTCGGATATTATTTTGAATACCGGATACAGATAACATTTTTAAAATCCGTCGAATACCGGATACGAATATGGATAGTGAATTGATTTTTTGGATAGGGATACGGATACTACTGTATTCGAATTCGTTTATATCTGTTTATACCCTCTATCATAGAGTTAGAACTTATAATAGACTATACAGTTCAGGGATCGTAGAGCAGAAGACTTAATTACTCTAAAATCGCAGAGTGAATTAAGGAAAAGTTGTCGAGTATAATGAATAAGTACTCTAGGATCATAGAGTGAAATTAAGTAACTCTAAGATCGCAAAATGACAACCAGATCGCAAAGTGTCTGAATGAACTCTAAGATCATAGAGCGACTCTAGACATATAAGAGCCAAATCGCAAAGCCACCAAAATCGTAGAATGAACTATATGAGGATTAACTTTACAATCCTAGACAACCAAATCGTATAATGCAACTCCTGACATGTCAATGATTTTTCTACAAAGCAACGGATCATAAGTTTCCTCAACACAACTTCATCATGAATATACCCAAGTGTGTTGACGAGAAGGAGATATCCAATCAACCGTCGCCAAATCACTATATTTGGTGAAATTCAGACACAATATATCACAGCACACAAACAGCTTTGTTTAGAGTATTAGGATCTGTAATGATTTTGAATTGCTAGATGTACTTGGAGAGCTATCAGTGTTATTAACAAGAGTGATGGTAAGAGTATTAAATTTTTTATCTTAAAAAATATTTTAAATAATATGTCATTATAATATCAATTAAATAGGTTTAATGTGTTTGATTTTATTATAAATTATTATTAAAATATTTAATATCATGTTATTTTGAGATCCAAAATTCAGACTCTTAACATTATTTTATTAATAATATTTTATTCTAAAATTAGAGATACATTTTAATTTTTTAGTGACAATTTGCAAAAATTTAAAATTTAAAATTAATTCAAAATTATTTTGTTTTAATACAAACAAATATAGCTATTATAAATTAACTCTAAACTACTAATAATTATCACATTTATTATTTTTTAAACTTAACGAAATTATATCAATTTTAGAACATAGGAAGCAATTCACAAAAGTACAAATTAAAAAAAAAAACTGCACTAGTCTACTAAAAGAGTATTGTTACACATAAGAAATTTTTACAAAAATTAATGTACTAAATAATATATCAAAATTTAATTCGTATGAGTGAATGTAATAATTGTAACATATCATTTTTCGTCCCTGTTGGTTTTCGTCAGGGTTAGAACCGGATTTCGTCTCAATCTTTCTGCATTTATTAATTTGCCGGCAATTTACTTTTTCCGACGATAACCGGCCAACGGCTCCGGTGAGGAAACTGACAGCAGCAGTGGAGGATGGCTGAAAAATTAAAAACTCTAAACATATGTGGCAAGTCATCATAATTCATAGCTACGAATTTCAAGTATGAATTTTTATTTTTTATTTGCTTTTATGCGAATCTTTGTCCTCTAAGATCTTTGGTGTACTATATTTGCTGCTGGCTTTTGTGTTGGCTAATGATACTTTTTTTTTTCTTTTTTTTTTAAATGAAACTTGAAATAGTGAGAATTAGTATGTACGGTAGTAGTCGTAGGATTTGTTTTCTATGCTGCATTTACCTATTTGATATATTACCCAAATGAGCCTAAAATTTTCATGAAAATGTAGTTCTGATAATGAATGATTGTAAACGTATATTGATAAAAACGTGTTGAGCAAATTTTTATTTGGTTTGGATTAAGCCATGGATGACTCTTTCGGGTGATTGTTATCGTTCAAAGGTATGGTCATCTTTTTTATTGCAAATCGAATTGAATATTTCTATTATATTCTTTCATTTTTATATTACGTTTGGATTAAAGTAATATAATAGAAAAATGAATAAAATGTAGAAATGAATGAAATGGAAAGTAGAATGATTTATTCCATTTTAACTGAAATGAGTCATTATATATTCTCATAAAATTCATAAATTTGAGAGGAATGGTAGTAGTCCATTTCATTTCAATATATAGAGCAACCAAACAAAAAAATTTCATTTTATAAGAATAAGTCATTCTATTCCCACATTCATTTTTTCAATCCAAACGTAGTAGCATTAATTTGAAGGTTTCATTTTCTTTCAACAAATTTGCGTAGATATTTGTAGGATATATTGCATAGACATACAGTTTTTCTTTTTTTTAACTACTTTAGGGAGAGCTTTCTTGGATGGTGCCCATTACATGTTTGATAGGACAATGGAAGGAGGATATATTTAATTCTTTTGTATGCATTTATTTTTAAGGTGAGAAGTCTTTTGAGATTGTGTGAATCACTTGGGGCATTTGTTGGCTAAAGTAGCAAGTCAACCTTTTACATGTGTCATATTTATACATATATATGTCTGTGTGCTTGCGCACTAAAATACCGGAAACAATTGAATTCCGTGATTAAGATGAACCGAACGGATAGTCAGTAAATCATGATCATCTTCAAAATTAAATTGGTAATTTAACATGATCTCCTATCTATAGCTACCCGGGCAAAGGGAAGAATGGAAACCTACCGTAATAGACAAACCATTCAGTTGTCTTTTTTCTTCACACTAAGCGTTGAGTAGTGTCGCTTAAATGGGATATGGCTAAAGCATCACGAGCTATAGCTAATAAAAAATTGCCTTATTACAAGCAAATTTATTCAAAACCTGAAGCAAATAAATTTTATAAGATTCTTACGAAGACTTTATTCTTCTCCTTATTGAGTTCTATTATAGTGGTTCAGATAATTAATGACACTATCGCTTTACATCAACCTGGAGTTGGTTCGACTGGAGAAATTTGAAGCAGTATGAAACAAATCGGAAATCAAATGAGCAAGTGTTTATAAAAAGAATTAATTATGGAATCTCCATGTTGCCTATGTTAGGCATTTCACAAAATATATACATTGCAGGCACAATTATATACTTTCTTGCTGAATCAGATTTTTTTTTTTTTAAGTTTGGTACATTGATCTTGAATTATTTTCTGGAATCAATTTCTTGTTCATTTAGACAATCAAAATGTTTATAAGGCACTTCCTCAGTTCCACGAAAAAGTCTCATTTATAAATTTTGTAAATATTGATGATGTATTTTTGTTCTATATTTACTCCTTAAAATAATAAGTTGTTAGTTTAGTAATGATGACAAAATAATAAAATTATGAAGGCAAATTCGAGGATATCGTGTCTTTTGTAGTATTATCAATAAAAAGAGTAACTCTTATTGTGGAACAAAATTATTTTTTAAATGATACTCTTTTTGTAGAACAAATGGAGTAACATCAGGATTGTTATATAATATTATGATTTTTGACAGTGGGGAGATGATAGTTTAATTATTCCCGCATCATTTTTAAGGTTGTATTTCTATCCTAAAGTAGTATCCATCAAATATGAAAGAATTGCTTTCAAAGTTAGTGTCGGCTTTAATTATCTATATATATGTTTTGTACTTTTACACAAGCACAGACATTCATAAATAGTATACGTACGTATAAAACGGCTTGGATTTGCAAACTGGCATTTCCTCTTGGGTTCGGTTTACCTGTTTGGTTCATAAGAAAGTGTTGGAGTGAAAAGCAATTGAATTATATTATATATCTTATTATAATTTCACCATTACATACATGTTTTAAGAAACATGACTTAAAGGATTTATGTCCATCTCTATAAAGTAGAGGAATTCCTCCCCCTCCATCCTTTTCCTTGGGCATCGTGCTTACAGAGATCAATTTTTCATAGGTGTTGCACATTCCCTGTCACATAATGAAATACTGATCAATAACATCAACAAGGACACTCTTTGCAATGCTGGAAATGCCACTGAAGGTAATATTTTTGATGATAATGTGATCTCACAAAATGACATAATACAGCTACCTCGTGAAACTAATGCTGGAAATGCCACTGAAGGTATATTTTTGATGATAATGTGATCTCACAAAATGACATAATACAGATACGTGGTGAAACTAATGCAGTGCAGGAACAAGTTGGTGGACACACTTACAAGTTCAAACATGGCACAACTAGACATTGTGAACGAGGACATTGATGGAAGAAGAGGCCTGCAGGGCAGCAGAACAAGAAGAGGCTGAGCTGGAAGATATATTGGTGCTCAATGGACTGAGGAGGTCTGGAAGCGTGGCCAAAGAACCTTGCTGGATGCAGGGTTATGTGAGGGATAAAAATGGTAAGCCAAAAGCTAGATATTAGACTAAACAGCTGTAGCAATTGCTTGTTTTGATCCTAGAGTCAATAATCATCTGTGAGTAGGCTAGCTGTATGGTTGTGATCTGTGTCCTTACTTTCTGTGCTAAGTTGATTGTTAAATAACAGTGATGTAACCTATCAATGAAATTATCCTTTTCCAGTCTCAAACGTCTTCTCTTTCCCTCCCTCAATTTCTATTACAGTGTAGCTGATAGAATCAATTATCAGCTTCATTCTGCTTTGAAGCTGAAGGTATTGTAAAATTCTCTTTAAATTTGAAATGTTGTAAATTCTGCTTGAAAAGATGATTTTCTCATGAAGAAAAAGTTATGTATTTCAATCTTGTAAGTATTTCTAATGTTATATGTTATACGATATGCAGCTCAATACGGGTAAGAAAGCTAGTAAGAAAGAAATATGCACACCAATAGTTCATCCTCACATTTAGCAACAAAAAAGAAAAACAGTTCATCCTCATGCAACTAAACAGCCTGTGTGATACCATGTGGCACGATACATGAGTGTGCTTGAACGTGCATCCGTTATCAACACTCTCGATTCCAAAATTAGGGAGGTTTTGACCTTTAAAGTCAATTTAGGCCAATTTGTTGATAACAAGTTACGTGGGTTAATATTAGTAATAATATTTTCAGAAAATTCTATAATAAGTGGAACCCTCTTATAATTTTGTCTAATTTCATATATTAAAATCTTTTGCAATTATAAGTCAACACAAACTTATCACAATGCGTAACAAGAATTCAATTTATTTAATTTCAATACAAACAAATTCAAGTATTATTTTCAAGCTAATACTTTCAAAACCTAAGAATTATGGAAGATATATGTATTTATTTACAAAACTCACGTCGCAAATTGTGCCAAGTATACAAAGAACATTTGCTAATAAATAAATGACATTAAGTACCTTTCCAGTCTAGCGTTGGCGTCACTTGAATTCAATTTTGTTTGCATTGCGTTGAGAAAGTCTGTCCTCGAGTCTTTTTAATTTCAAAGATTTTGCTGCATATTTCTTCTGATACTTTTCCAGCTTTGCCTCAAGTTTCATTAATTCTGCAGATACTTCAGCAATTTCGTGACGTAGTCTAACAACTATGTCGTCATAATCTTCACGCCTTCTGTGTGGATGATCACCTTGTTCCACTCGATCCTTGGCCTCGCCTATTACAATAACCTTTGAATTGTAGAGTTCCTCAACCATGGTCGATTTTGCTTGTAAATAATCCATTACCTAAAAAGTAGAGATTAATGAAGTCAAGACTTTCTTTTTATTTGCTATTCTCTTTTAAATATCATCGAGAACAGAGAAAACCAAAAATTTAAATTAAAGTGAGAATACCCTATATATATGTATATCATTGTGTTTGGTCAAATGTTCCACTTATATAGTCTGGTTATGACAATGTGTTGAATAATTAATAAATAAAATCAAGGTACACGTTAACTATGAATGCAAATACGAGGATATACACAATACCTCCCACATAACACAACGAACATGAGAAATCAAGTGACATTCTGCACAATAATAAGTTGGATCTTTCAAATCTCGGTTTCCCTCGCAGCAGTCGCAGTAAAAATCGACTTTCTCGCCTTCATCACCGTCGCCTTTGATAGGAGCATGGGTGAGAGTAAGGGGATGTCGGTGCCATTTAGTTTTTACAGTAGGCGGTAATAGAGGGAGACAATGGTCATGGACATCAAAGTTGCACGGCAGGCAACGGAAGCCCGCATTGATATTATGGTGAGTACATTCCCAACATTTAACCTTGTAGGGTATGTTATCAGAATAAACGAGAGGGTGCCCGTAGTGGAGTTTAGACATGTAAATCATGGGATATAAAATTGGTGAAGCACAACTGAGGTGCAAGTAAAATCTACATAAATCACATCGGTAGAAATATGATGAACATTGTATTGCCGGACATGCATTGCAGCTAAAAATTTTACCTCGACGGAAATCATGTGAATCTGAGAGGGTAAGCGGGTGATCCAGGTGGAAGGGGTGTTGGATCACATGAGATAATTCAGCACATGATTTGTTTAAAAACATTTTGCAACTTACGCAGTAGTAGGCAGACTTTTCCAACGGCTGCTCGCACCCAAAGCAATTTCTGAATCCATAATGATTTACGTGAATGTTGCAATGAATCAAGTTATGAGGGTGGCCGTTGTCTTTCTGCTCACCAACGGGGCTGTAGTTTGTGGCAGTGCAAGGGGTCAACAAAGCACAAGGGATGTCCATTTTTGTCGAACAATCCGAACACTGGAAATATAAACGAGAATAATGTCCACAAAAATCACATCTGGCATAATCAGAAATGATGTATGGATCATAATTTGGCATATAAGGACGCTTCCCAACATCATACGCAGAACTGATACAAAAGGTGAGAGTGCAATCTGGGTGAAGAGGATGCTGCGTTATGTTTTGCGGGAGATCAGCACATGATTCGTGGAGTAATACATGGCATTCAAGGCAAACATAGATGGGGGTGGAATAATCGATTTCCCCCTTATCAAATGATTGAAAACAACCACCACATCGAAAATCAACTGTGTTGCAATCAACTATTTTTCTTTCGCAAACAATTAGGGGATGTGGGTGGCGGAGTTTTTGGTGTTTGGCAGGTAATCTTGTGGTTGGAAATAGCATCGCACATTTACTGTGTATGTAAAATTCACACTCGGAACACTCGTACACGAAGCATCGAGTGCACAATTCCCCGCAAGCACGGCAATAACAATCACCCTCCCACCTATATTTACTTTTACTCGGTGGTGGTTCATCAAGCAAAGTGAGTGAGTGTTGCTGATGGAAGGGGTGTTTCAGTTTTCGAGGTAATTCCGCACACGATTTGTGCAAGACGAATGTTTTACCGATATCCTCATGACATCTCTCGCAAAACAAGTGGTCTTCATCGGTCGAGATTACAGAATTACACGCCACACACGGAAACCTGTAGTAATCTACTACACGATAAAAGAACAATTCATGTTTGTGGCTGAAATGAGGAATGGACTCTTCTCTCTGTTTCTTAGGAGTATTAGGCATCATCTCTATTTATCTTGATCCACTATTCTCTACTCTGTTGTTATATATATATATATATATATATATATATAGAGAGAGAGAGAGAGAGAGAGAAGGGGGGGGGGGGGGGGGGGGGGGGGGGGGGACTTAACGTTTAATTTAACTATTTAATTTATTTTTTCTAGTTCAGTTTTTACATCTAGTACTAAGTTAAAGGCTTAAAGCAAACCTGCTGGACCAAGCAAGTTCGGTAACTTTACTTTCTTTAAACGCATGGTATTTTTATTAACTTATAATTACACTAATATATAATAACTTAAATATAAGTATACTCGGAGGAATTTTCAAGCTATCTTTTCAGTCAGGAAATTGGACAATTGTGTCCCCCATTTTAATTTGTAGATGAGGACTGATGTGATAAAAAAATAGTAATTGCAAGTGCATAACGTCAAATTGAAGAACGGACAAGTACAGGTCGAATCATAAATACAAAATTAATTTCAATGTTCCCTTAATTTATATTCCAAACAAATTTGAAATAAAAAGTAGTGAGATGATTGATTAACTAAATAATGCAAATTAAAAATTAATAACGAAAACTAGTAACCTAGGAATCCAAATCCATTAAATACTAACATAATAATTAAATTATTCCTTTCCTTAATTAATTTCTAATTATTTGGTCTTCCCTTAAAAATAGTGATTCATATAATTAATATGGGCAAACATAAATTATGAAAATTTAAGGATTAACTATAACTCAACAAAACTTCATTGAGCAAGCATTAATTATGAAAAACTCATATCTTAACAATAACCTATCAAAACCTCGCAATTAATTTAAAACCAAAACGAATTATGCACGAAGGTAAAATTGAACAACAATTAGACATTAATATCGGAACGAAAAGAATATATTAATATGCAATACTTAATGTCATCTTCATCCTAGATATTAGAAATTTAGCTAGCCATGAAATTCATAATAAAGAAAAATAAAAATAAAATTACTATTAATTAATTTAAATAAAAGAAATAAAACAACCTAATAAAACTGGAAATACTATTGAATTAAATTATGAATCCGTGTGTTGGAACTAGAGCTAGATAATACAACTAATAAGAAAGGAAAAGGTGAATAATATTTAATATAATAAAGCTCATGACTCAAAAGCAATGTTTGAATAGTTTATTAATAAGAAGCATAAATGTAAATCTACTCCCTGACTTCTACCGAAAATAATCATACAATTCCCAAAACTACTGACTCCTACTCTGCTCCTTTTACCGAGAGTGAAAGAAGAAAAAGAAAATAAAATATGGCATCCCCTTTTCTCTAAAATAAGACTCCTATTTATAGAGAAAATAAATTAAACCCTAATCTAATTTGGAATAGCTTGGACTCTTCTTTCCTTCTTGATTTCAACTTCTACATGGTAATATTGGAGTCCAAATAAAAATAAACTTGAAAGCTTTTAGAATCATTTTCCAACTCAACTTCAATTATTTATTTATTTCCTGCAAAACAAAATAAAATGTATTAATTAAATAAAATAAACATATAAAATAATAAACATAGGAATATTAAAAAGCATAATTACGTATCTATCAAATACCTCCATACCTAGCTTTTACTCGTCCTCGAGTAAAACAAAAAGAAAATAAAAAGAAAACAAAATCTAAACTACCCCATTTTCGTAGGAAACACGATTGCTCTTAGCATGTGCAACAAGCCTTTAAACCCCAAAGTTAACCCAAGTGGACGAGTTGTGTCTTGTGAGGGTTTGCAGTGAATATACCCACAAAATTCAAAATAAAATAAAAATCTTTTTGAGTTTAACCAATTATGAAATTGAAAAAAAACTTCTAAGTATTCATGGGCATTACACATAAATAAGATCAAATTTAAAATCACACTTTCACCTTATCAAAAATATTCCATCTTCATTCTAAATACCATCCTTTATAAAATTAATTCCATGTGTATGAATGCATATGTATGTGATGTAACTCTTAGTAGGGACTTTTACTATAAAAATCAAGTAAACTCAAATTTTTTATTTTTTTATTTTTTTTCATTATTGACTTGTGCAATGTCTATTTTGCTTAGACTTTTTAGAGTTACCCATTTAACGAGCGTTTGACCAATGACTCTCAAATCAGTTGACTTTAGGACACTATGTGTAAAGACACCCCTAAGGGCTTACTAACTCGAGTAACAAAGGCCACAAAAATCAGACTAGTCAAACAGCTTACATTCATCATACTTTTCAGTGTGATTTTTCTTTTATTCAATGGATATTGAAACAGTATTTATTATTTTTCAACTCTTTTTTCCTTTTCTTAGAACGAGTGCGTTTTACGCTCCATCTCGTTGATTCTCTTTCCTATTTTTATTTACCATGAGTGCGTTTTACGCTCCATCTCGCTAGATTATTATTTTTTCCTTCTAATTTTTTCCTTGAAATTACTTGACTCATAGTTTATACCCCACAACTAAGAATTAGTGCGAACATGAAGTGCAAAAATACGTATGAATTTTAATTTTATTCAAGATGACATTTGAAACTAGGACTTTGTATCTTATCAAAGGTTCAAGCATTTTAAATCTTTTAATCCTACTTAAAGTTTTTTACTCCACAGACACTTATTAGAATTAATCTAACTCATAAAAAGTCAAACAAATTTTTACATTTTTTCATTTTTTTTAATGTAAAAAGAATTAGTTTCCTAAAAAATAAAATAAAATACATAAATAAAAATTATAAAACCCCCCCCCCCCCAATACCTAAATCAGGCATTGTCCTCAATGTATGCAAATAAATAATAGAGAACAAAGAAATAAAAGAATTGTACCTTGTATAGTGGGTAAGAACAGGATGAAAATACACTACAAAAGAAATATATATATACAAAACTTATAATTACAAGTGCAGTGTCAGTCATTCGGATTAGTGTGGGTCAACAAGGTATAACACTTCCTCTAGTTTGTTCGGTATTTCGAAAAAGGGTTTGAGTCGTTGACCATTAACTTTGAACATTTCACCACTTTTTGGGTTTTCAATATCAACTGCCCCATGAGGGTAAACTACCTTTACTACAAAAGGTCAATCCCATCGAGAACGCAATTTACCAGGAAATAGATGCAGCCTAGAGTTATATAAGAGAACTTTTTGACCAGGTGAAAATGATTTTCTCAAAATTGATTTATCATGAAACACTTTTATTCTTTCCTTGTAAATTTTAGCATTTTCGTAAGCATCATTCATAATTTCGACCAACTCATTCAATTGCAATTGTCTATGACTCCCACAAGTGGACATATCAAAATTTAACTGTTTTATAGCCCATAAAGCACGATTCCACAGGTAAGTGACAAGCTTTTCCAAACATAAGCCTATATGGTGACATTCCTAAGTTAGTCTTAAAGGCAGTACAGTAAGCCCACAATGCATCTAACAATTTAAGAGACCAATCTTTTCTATTAGAACTCACCGTTTTTTCCAAGATTTGTTTGATTTGCATATTCGACACTTCTACTTGACCACTTGTCTGAGGGTGATATGGTGTGGCAAGCTTGTGGGTGATGGAATATTTTTTCAACAAGGATTCAAAAGGCTGATTGCGAAAATGTTTTCCTTGATCACTGATTATAGCCCTAGGGGTACCAAAGCGAGAAAAAATATTATCTTTTATAAATTTGACAACAACCTTATTGTCATTGGTCTTGGTTGGTATAGCTTCTACCCACTTAGACACGTAATCAACCGCAAGTAAAATGTACAGATTGCCAAAAGAATTTGAAAATGGACCCTGGAATCTATCCCCCACACATCAAACAACTCAATGACTAGAATGGGTTGCATTGGCATCATATTCCTCCTAGTGATCCTTCCTAAATGTTGACACCTATTGCAATGGGCACAAAATTCTGTGGTATCCTTGAATAGACTAGGCCAATAAAAACCACACTGGAGAACTTTGGCAGACATCTTTTTACCTCCAAAATGTCCTCCACAAGCTTGGTCATGACAAAATGATAGGACACTCCTAAACTCATGGTTGGGTACGCATCTCCTAATGATTTGATCAGGGCAATATTTAAACAAATAGGGGTCGTCCCAATAAAAATATTTGACTTGTGAAAGAAATTTTGATCGGTCTTGTTTGGACCAATGGGAAGGAATGTCATTAGTAACTAGGTAGTTCACAATATCAGCAAACCAAGGTGTAGTGGATATGGAGAAAAGTCATTCATCTGGGAAAGAATCATTTAAAGGTAGTTCAGAATTAGACTCCATAACTAAACGAGATAAATGATCAGCTACCACATTTTCAGACCCTTTTTTATCCTTTATTTCTAGGTCAAATTCTTGGAGCAATAAGACCCATCGAATTAATCGGGCTTTTGAGTCTTTTTTGGAGAGAAGGTGTCTAAGGGCTGCATGGTCAGTGTAAACGATGATTTTAGACCCAATAAGATAAGATCGAAACTTTTCTAAGGCAAAAACTACAGCTAAAAGTTCTTTTTCAGTAGTTGAATAATTCAATTGTGCATCATTCAAAGTCCTACTAGCATAGTATATGACATAGGGAATCTTATTAATTTGTTGCCTTAGAACAACACCAACTGCATAGTCAGATGCATCACACATTAACTCAAATGGTTGATTCCAATCGGGTGATTTGATGATAGGAGCCGAGGTCAACACCTTTTTAAGTTGTTCGAATGATTGGAAACATGTGTCATTAAATTCAAATTTTGCATCTTTACTTAGAAGATTGGTTAAGGGTCTTGCTTTCTTACTGAAATCTTTGATGAATCGCCTATAAAAGCCTGCATGTCCTAGGAATGAACGAATTTCTTTGACTGTCCGAGGTGGTGGGAGATTGGCAATGAGGTCAATTTTGGCTTTATCTACTTCAATTCCCTTTTTAGATATGATATGACCAAGAATAATTCCCTTTTTAACCATGAAATGATATTTTTCCCAATTTAAGATTAAGTTAGTGTCCTTACATCTCCTTAGAACTAAGTCGAGGTAGTGAAGACACTAAGGAAATGTAGACCCAAATATGAAAAAATCATCTATGAAAATTTATAGAAATTTGTCTATCATGTCAGAAAAAAAATGTTCATCATGCATCTTTGAAAGGTGGAAGGGGCACTATATAGCCCAAAGGGTAGACGGCGATATGTGAAGGTTCCATAAGGACAAGTGAATGTGGTCTTTTCTTGGTCTTCTAGGGCTATGGGAATTTGAAAGTAACCCGAGTATCCATCAACGAAACAATAGTAAGCATGGCCAGCTAACCTTTCTAGGATTTGGTCTATGAAGGGTAAAGGAAAATGATCCTTTCTTGTGGCCTCATTGAGTTTTCTATAGTCTATGCAAACTCTCCAACCAGATTGGACACGAGTGGGAACTAACTCATTATCTTCATTTTGAACCACAATTAAGCCAGACTTTTTAGGCACCACCTGAACAGGACTTACCCAAGAGCTGTCATAAATGAGATAGATGATCCCATTATCTAGACATTTAAGAATTTCCTTCCTAACAAGCTCTTTTAAAACTGAGTTCAACCGCCTCTGTGGGTCTCTCACGGGTTTAGCATCATCTATTAAATGGATCATATGTTGGACAATGGCAGGAATGATCCCCTTAATATCTGTTATGCTCCATCCTATGGCTTCTTTGTTCTGTCTAAAGATGGTCAATAATTCTTCCTCTTGTGGGTTTGTTAAATCTGAAGCAATGATCATAGGAAGAGTTTTGGAAGGACCTAAATAGACATATTTAAGATCATCAGGAAGAGGTTTGAGTTCTAACTCTGGTGGACTCGATTATGAAGATTGTAAGATTGGCTTGATCACAAGTTGCCATTTAGAATACATTGATGTAGAGGGCTTTAACATTTCGTTCACCTCATGTACATATTCTGTATCATCCCAATTTTGACCAAAGTGATTTAAACAAAAGTTAAGAATTTCATCTTCTCCATTAAGTTCATTTTCAGACATTTCCTGAATCATGTTTGTTTCAACGGGTTGGTCAAAAAAATCATAGGTTGCTTTCCCACATTAAACACATTTAAATCAATTGTCATGTTCCCAAATGTCAATTTCATTAGTCCATTTCTATAATTGATTAACGCATTAGAGATTGCTAGAAATGGTCTACCTAAAATGACAGGAATTTGACCGTTGAGATTGACAACAGGTTGGGTTTCAAGAACAACAAAATCGACAGGGAACACAAAATCGCCAACCTTAATGAGTACATCTTCAACTATTCCCTTTGGCACTTTGATAGAACGGTCAGCTAGCTGAAGTGTGACTCTTGTCTTTTTCAACTCCTCTAAGCCCAAGGTTTGGTACACAGAAAATGGTAGAAGGTTAGCACTCGCTCCTAAATCAAGCAAAGCTTTTTCAATTAAGGTGTCTCCTATGATGCATGAAATAGTAGGACAACCGGGGTCTTTATACTTCACATGGACTTGGCATGACAGGATAGAACTAACATGGGCTGTTAGAAAAGCTTTCTTAGGAACATAAGTGGTTCTTTTGTGTGTGCACAAATCTTTTAGACATTTAGCATATGAGGGAACCTGTTGAATGATATCTAGAAGAGAAATATTAATTTTCACTTGTTTGAACATTTCTAGAATTTTGTCTAACTGGGCTGACTGCTTGTTTGAAATTAGTCTTTGGGGGAATGGGGCTTTTGGTTTAAAGACTTTTTCATTAGACTCCGAAGATATGGTTTGATCATTTTTTAACAATTGTTTGTTAGATGGGCCTACTGACTCAGAAGTGGTGGGCTTTTCAGACTGGGCTGACTGTGAAGATGGATTATCAGATTTATCAATTAAATTTTTCTCTTCTTCATTATCAATACCAGCATAATTGTTTAAATAATTTCCAGACCTTAAAGAGATTACATAATTCACATGATTGACTTGGTTTTGGTTGTTTTCAAGTGAATTAGCATGATAAGGTTTTTGATTAGGGACTGGAAATTTCGAGTTGGTCTCGGGTTGGCTAGGAAACATTCCCTTCTCTCTTTCACTAACTATAGTGGCCAATTGACTCATTTGAATCTCTAACCGAGATATGGCTTGGTTATTGTTTTGCATGAAATTAGTTTGAGAGTTCATTAAAGTTTCCTGAGATTTCATTAAAGATTCCATGTTTTTCTCTAAATTGCGAAGTCTCTTTTCACTTTCATTAGGGAAACCTGGTGGACATTGAGTTGCTGAATTTGAATTTTGGTACAGACCAAGATTCGGTTTTTGATAGGGTTGAAAAGTTTGATTTTGAGACCGATTGACCTAATTTAAAGACTTATTTGGGTATGATCCTTGGTTCCATGCAAAATTAGGATGATTTCTCCAACCTGGATTATAAGTGGGTGCAAATGGGTCGTTCCTAGGTCTTTCAGACATTACATTGACTCGGTCAAATTCTTCAAGTTGGTTTCCATGTGATGTATCCCTAGTTTTTAAAGCTTCAAGTCTTTTAAGTACACTCGCCAACTTAGCTTCGGTAGCAATTGAATTGTCAATTGTATGAACACCCCTAAATGAGCTAGATTTATCGATCTTTCGGGTGGTTTCCCATTGCATGGTTTTTGTAGCGACCCGAAATATTTTAATATAGAGAAATGGAATTATTAGCTGTAATCGTAAATTTCTAGAGGATTAAATTAAATCATTATATGATGGCTTGTTTAATTAATTATGCATTGAAATAATTAAAGAAATTTAAGGAAGGTTCAATTAATGGGTTAATTAAATTAATGGACCAACCTAGGTTGTATAGTATCAAAGTTTGATAGGGTAAATGAGCTATGTGATATTTAATTAAATAGCTAGCAAGTTAAGCTGGATGTGTAATGTAATTAATATGGTTATTAATTAATGAAATTTCGTAAACATTAATAATGTTATATTTATTTCCATTGGGAAAGTTATTGATAGTGGGGTATTAATATTTTATATTTTCACTAGGAATTTAATTTAGGCAACCTAAAGCTTAGTTGCAATATATGTAACAATTGGGCCACCATTTGTTTAATTAACAAAACAAATAGCAGCCCAGCCCAAGAGTAATAACATAACCCGGTGGAAAAGTAAGAGTGCCACTCATTTAGGGACAAAACCTCAGAAAAAGCAGAGCACGCGTAGTTTGTGCAAAGCTCAAGGAATCAGTGCTGAGAAAAGAAGGAACAAGTCAGGCATAGGGGAGGCTATAGGGTCCAACTCCTCAGAGTTGTCTAAGGCTGAGAAAGTGTTGTATAACCTCAGTCATTCTCTCATTTCCCCTTCGCGTTCATTTAGGATAAGAGAGATATTGAGCTTGAGAAGTAAATGCAAACTTCAGAGGAGTTAATGCTATTCGGAGAAGGCAGAATCTGAATGTAAATCATCTGTCAAAGATTGAAGGTATTATCCGGTTATTTTGATTTAACTAGTTTTATCTTATTTTGGATTAAGGAAACAGAATATGCTAGAGTTGCATATAAGGTGTTTAAATGAGAGAAATGTAAACTCGGTAGTCGAATGTTGTTGAAACTAGTTAATGATTGAATTAGAACTAGAATAGTGGTTTCGGTTATTTTACACAGTCAACATTGTGAGTCTGAACCACAGTTGGTCTATACTCAATGCTCATGTTCATCAAACTTTAGAATGAACTGGTAGTAGAGTGCTTTGGTAGTAGAGTGAACTGGTAGTAGAGTGCTGATGGTAGTAGAGTGAACAAGTAGTAGAGTGCTGCTGGTAGTAGAGTGAACTGGTAGTAGAGTGCTGCTGGTAGTAGAGTGCTCTGGTAGTAGAGTGCTGCTGGTAGTAGAGTGAACTGGTAGTAGAGTGCTGCTGGTAGTAGAGTGCTCTGGTAGTAGAGTGCTGCTGGTAGTAGAGTGCTGCTGATAGTAGAGTGAACTGGTAGTAGAGTGCTGCTGGTAGTAGAGTGAACTGGTAGTAGAGTGCTGCTGGTAGTAGAGTGGACTGGTAGTAGAGTGCTGCTGGTGATAGTAGCTGGTAGTAGAGTGGACTGGTAGTAGAGTGCTGCTGGTAGTAGAGTGAACTGGTAGTAGAGTGCTGCTGGTAGTAGAGTGCTCTGGTAGTAGAGTGCTGCTGGTAGTAGAGTGAACTGGTAGTAGAGTGCTGCTGGTAGTAGAGTGAACTGGTAGTAGAGTGCTGCTGGTAGTAGAGTGTTGCTGGTGATAGTAGCTGGTAGTAGAGTGGACTGGTAGTAGAGTGCTGCTGGTAGTAGAGTATTGCTGCTGTTAGTAGAGTGCTGGTAGTAGAGTGCTCTGGTAGTAAAGTGCAAAACGTAGAGTGAAAAGTCCAAAACGTAGAGTGAAAATCGTAGAGTGAAAAGTCCAAAACGTAGAGTGAAAATCGTAGAGTGAAAAGTGAAAAACGTAGAGTGAAAGTGAAAATCGTAGAGTCGGGACAACTTCAGCGTCAGTTAGTAATATGAGCATAACTTTCTCATACGAACTCGGATTGAGGTGATTCAAGATGTTTGGGAAAGTTAATAGATAGACCTACAACTTTCATTCTTTACGAATTTCGATTTGATGTCTGTAGCAAGGTCGAAATTGACCATTTGTGGGACTGTTTTGACCTCTTATAGTAAAATGAGTATAACTTTTGTATACGGATTCGGATTAATATGATTCAAGATGTTTTGGAAATCTAAGAGATATACCTATAACTTTTATTCTGTAACTTTTTCGATTTGAGGTCTGTAACAGAGTCTAAATTGACCATCTTGAGGTATGATGTGTAATTGGAGGCAATCGGAGGGCGTCGGGCATGCACGTGTGCAACGTGCAATGTTTTCGACACTAAGTTATACTGTTCATTGTATAAAGCATGAATATTATGATTTATAATGATGTCTATCATTAATCAACGGTTAATTAGATAAGTGTATGAGCATGCTAAACGTGTGCATATGAGGCGGGATAGACGTGTGGCGTATAAACGTCGAAACGCTGTGTAAAGTGTTATTTAACAATTTAATAACCTTAGAGATTAATTGAAGTAATACTAATTGGGATTAGTAAGAGTTTTAAATATTGTCTGAGGCGGGTAATATTATGACAACTTGATGAGGTAATTGTAGAATTAAACCTAGTAAAGTCCAGTAGTGACTAATTAGTAGATTGACCTAAATAATTATGAGGACCAAATGATAAGGTTATGGCATTAAGGAATGTCGGATATACAAAGTTAAGTATAGAAGGTTTACGGTGTTTATGTGAAACATCGTGATGAATCCACAATGGACTAAACTAATGAATCAACCCTAGTGAATAAATGGGACGATAAAAGGAAGTAGACATCCTAAGAATAGGATTAAATATTGAGTCAAACTTTGACTAATATAATGCACCGTTGATCTCTCATGTTGTATAGGTGGTGCAAGGAACGCGAAAGATTAGCGTAAACTGGTGTTGCAATCCAGGCAAGTCTTTTAGTGATATTTGTTCTCCCTACAAGTTGTTCAGTGTTATGTTTTATATGCATAAACTATTAAATGTGCACTCATGTTATGTGCTATCTGATTGTAAATGTGTCTGTGTACAATCATATGTTGTTAATAGCTGTTATATATAATTAATGCTATGAATCGAATGTGTTATATGAGTTACATAACATGGTAACATTGACATGCATGGTAAGCATGGGTAGATTTTTTAAATGCAACGCATGATAAGCATGATGCCTATATAAATGCCAAGCATGGAGCATAAAGTATAAATTAAATATAACCTACGTGTTATGTGTTAGCTGTTGGACTTGCTGAGCCGTCGTGCTCATTCTTGCTTTAAATCAACATTTTCAGCGAAGTAAATGAAGAAATTCTTGAAGGCGTTGGATATACGGTATGTTGAATAGGAAACTCAGGTTGCTGTAACGGGAAACAATTTGTTGCATTGGCTTTATTGATCTGTGGTCATGATCGTAGAATGAGCCTCAGCGATTGTAGAGTGAGCCTCAGCCGATCGTAGAGTGTTTGGTCGTAAAGTGACAAATCGTTGAGTAACTTCACAGTGAGATCGTAGAGTGGAATTCTACTACCGAGTCTTTTGGTGAGCGCAGACTGCCAAGCTAGACGATCGTAGAGTGACTTCACAAGCGATAGTAACTTAGCTTACAGCTTGCTGTTTTGATAATCTAGTTTGTTGGATCATGTTTTGGCTTACTGGATTATAAAGAATAACTTATAGAGGTAAAGATTATATATTAAATTATAATGTATATGATCTAGAGTTGTAAAAGAGCGATGTAAAGATTGCGATTTTGGGAATAGAAGATTTTTGAAAGTTAATTAAGTTTATCAATTAATATATTGAGTTTTAACAGCATTAAATTTTATCTTTTATGTAATGTTGTGCATAATAAGGAGAAGGTTGTTCGTGTAACGACTTCAACTCAGGATTGAGATTATTTTTGACGGACCAGATCTGGGGTTATTGGAGACGGATTTTGGGGCTGTCACAGTTTTTTCTGCTAAGTCTTCTAAAAACTCCCAAGCCCTTTCCTCATCATTTTTTAGAAAATCCCCTTGACACATTGACTCTAACATCGTTTTAGTGGAAAAATCTAAACCTTCGTAGGAAATTTGACACAATCTCCATTTTTCAATTCCATGGTGTGGACACTGGGATAACAAATTTTTAAATCTATCAAAATATTTCCAAAACGACTCGTTTTCAAGTTGGTAAAATTGATGAATTGCAGTCCTAATCTCGAAAGTTTTGTGATTTGGAAAATATTTATTTAGAAATGTAACAACAAATCCCTTCCAGGTTGTTATGGAATTATTCGCTAGGCTATATAACCACTTTTTAGCATTATCTTTTAAAGCAAATGTGATAAATCTTAGCCTAATCGAGTCTTCAGACAATTGTTGAATTTTCATTAAAGCACAGACTTCCTCAAATTCCTGAATGAATAAATATGGATCTTCTATTCCAGTAAACCTAGGTAACATACTTATAAAGTGTGATTTTAGTTCAAAATTATTACCATTTACTGGTGGTAGACTGATGAATGAAGGGTGGACAGAGTGGGCAGGATAACATCGATCTCTCAAAGAAACAGTTTGTGCAACTTCCATGTTTTTAGAAGTGAGGTTTTTAAAGTGAAATCTGAAAAATCAATTCTTCTCACTAACCGAGATGTTTTATCCCTAACCCACACTTTTTGCATATACTACTTAGCAGATAAGCACGTACACAAATAAGCACACAAAAATGAATAAGGAAAATAAAATAAAAACTACTTCTAAGGTCAACCTAAATAAAATCTAGACAGCTCCTAACTGTTCCAAGTTACTCTTTAAGGTCCACCAAATTCAAAATTAATCACACCGCTAGCCAGATAAGTGTAAGAACCGCGGGAGTCTCTCCGTGGGTACGGTGACTAATTAAATAACCGCGCGTCCTTTAGGCGTTTACCTTTGAATAACTTGCCTAGACACCAGTAATATGATTAATTAGGAATTCCTTGTCCTAATTGAGCTCGAGAATCTTAGGGACCAACGTCTACTTGATTTTATTAAGTCGGTTATGCAAAGTTAGGTTGTTTGTGGGCCAAGGAAGGGTGATGAAATCTCCACCTTATCCTGTTATGATTTGTGCCCTTAAAGTCAAATTAAAAATAAGAATAAACAAATAAAATAAAAACTGTAAACAAATAAAATGTCTTAAAACTATGTGAATTACGAAAGAATGAGAAATTTGACATACCTCAATCCTCCAGCAATCACCACAGTTTATATTTAACAAAAATAAAAATAAAATAAAAATAAAAACCTAAGTAGGATGTGCTCTATGTGAGTGAATGCATGAATGCGGCACTTAATTTTTAAACTAAAAATAATAAACTAAACTACTATTTTTTTTTTTGTTTTTTTTGCTATTTTATATAAAAAAAAATAAGAAAAATTATGAAGATACGAAGTACCAAGAAAGCGCAACAACAAAATATCTATATTTTTGCTCATTCGATCCGCTTCGGTAATTCTGAAAAATAAAAATAAAAAATATTAGTGGTAAAAACTAATTCGAAGAAATAAAAATTAAGAAATAAGAAATTAAATCTAGTTCCCGGCAACGGCGCCAAAAACATGATGTGATAAAAAATAGTAACTGCAAGTGCACAGCGTCAAATTGAAGAACGGACAAGTACAAGTCGAACCACAGAGACTAAATTAATTTCAATGTTCCCTTAATTTATATTCCAAACAAATTAGAAATAAAAAGTGGTGGAGATGATTGATTAACTAAATAATGCAAATTAAAAATTAATAACGAAAACTAGTAATGAGAAGAACTACCTAGGAATCCGAATCCATTAAATACTAACATAATAATTAAATTATTACTTTCCTTAATTAAT
This sequence comes from Hedera helix, assembly GCA_947179155.2. NCBI lineage: Eukaryota > Viridiplantae > Streptophyta > Magnoliopsida > Apiales > Araliaceae > Hedera > Hedera helix. Next base: position 23,493,068 of record OX359270.1, read on the forward strand.
TTCCAATTATTTGGTCTTCCCCTAAAAATAGTGATTCATATAATTAATATGGGCAAACATAGATTATGAAAATTTAAAGATTAACTATAACTCATCAAAACTTCATTGAGCAAGCATGAATTATGAAAAACTCATATCTTAACAATAACCTATCAAAACCTCGCAATTAATTTAAAACCAAAACGAATTATGCGTGAAGGTAAAATTGAACAACAATTAGACATTAATATCGGAACGGAAAGAATATATTAATATGCAATACTTAATTTCATCTTCATGCTCGATATTAAAAATTTAGCTAGCCATGAAATTCATAATAAAGAAAAATAAAAATAAAATTACTATTAATTAATTTAAATAAAAGAAATAAAACAACCTAATAAAACTGAAAATACTATTGAATTAAATTATGAATCCGTGTGTTGGAACTAGAGATAGATAATATAACTAATAAGAAAGGAAAAGGTGAATAACATTTAATATAATAAAGCCCATGACTCAAAAGCAATGTTTGAATATTTTATTAATAAGAAGCATAAATGTAAATCTACTCCCTGACTTCTACCGAAAATAATCATACAATTCCCAAAACTACCGACTCCTACTCTGTTCCTTTTACTGAGAGTGAAAGAAGAAAAAGAAAATAAAATATGGCATCTCCTTTTCTCTAAAATAAGATTCCTATTTATAGAGAAAATAAATTAAACCCTAATCTAATTTGGAATAGTTTGGACTCTTCTTTCCTTCTTGATTTCAACTTCTACATGGTAATATTGGAGTCCAAATAAAAATCAACTTGGAAGCTTCTAGAATCCTTTTCCAACTCAACTTCAATTATTTATTTATTTCCTGCAAAATAAAATAAAATGTATTAATTAAATAAAATAAATATATAAAATAATAAACAATGAAATATTAAAAAGCATAATTACGTATCTATCAAGGACGTTTTGCCTTTTTACATTATTCAAGTTATGCAGATTTTGTTGCAATCTTGTGTGTTAAATAATCGAATAGGGAAACAAGAACTTACGAATCTTTCTTACTTTTTTTAAAGGCCTACTTTTTAATAAAATATAATATAATTTCATAATCAATTACACTATTACAATTATTAAGAATTAATCAAGTCTCACCAAGGATAAAGAAATAACTCACAAACCAAACAAGTTTCACATAAAAAACAAACATATTTCACATACAATATCAAGAATCAATCAAGACTCGTCAAAGAAGGAAGAAATAAACTCACAAACCAAACAAATCTCATATAAAAAACATACACACTTCACATAAACCTAAGTGAAGAAACATACTTCACATAAACGTAAGTGAGAATTGAGCATGAGACCTATGTTAGAATATTTTATTTTCTCATGTGGTCTCTACTATTTATGTAATTATTGGGCTCACATATTATATTAATTTAATTACTTTATTTATGGGCTTGATAATTATGTGACCCATAAATAATATTACTGATAGTATTTGGCATAAAGGGCCCTAGTGTTTCATAATCTTGATGGACGATTTTTACCCTTAGCTATTTTGTAAATAAAATAGTTATGGTTTGGTCTCAATTGTCGTCTCAAGAATTTTATACACACTCATACATCCATCATAAGATTGAGAGAGACAATTGAACGCTTTCACCCTTAAGCGCAGTAGAAATGTGATACATACAAAATGTCTTCTCTAAATTCATATAAGTACTTATATATGTTATGATTAATTTAATTTATGTTTATTCTATGAAATAGCATGATCCATTAATAATTATTTAACATTTGGTTCCATATAAAGCATGTTCCAGTTTTCTTTATTTGATTTTGTGAAATTAACGTGATAAGGATTTACATGTTAGTTCATTATTTACATGCTTAGGGATTTCGTTCTAGCTCATTATGCTGATGACATGATCCATACATTCATCATAAAATTGAGAGAGACAATTGAAGATTTTCACCCTTAAGCGCAGTAAAAACGTGATACATACGAGATGTCTTCTTTCAATTCATGTAAGTACTTATGTTATGATTAATTTAATTTATATTTATTCTATGAAATAACACTATCCGTTAATAATTGTTTATCATTTGGTATCAAGAGCATGCTTACACTATTGCATAGAATAAATTAATTATGATGTTATACTAGAAATTTTATTTCCACTCGTTTATAGCGATTATGATTTTGCGTGTTGCATAAGAATTCTGCCAATGAATTTTAATTCATGTATTCAAGATATTACTTTAATATGTTCCTACAGTAGGTCATGTATTCAATTGACAATTAATATGAATGTTTTGCTTCATGTATTCTGATCACAAAATATTCTGATCATATAATATTACTATGACCTGCAATTAGGACCAAAATATGCTTCAGCAAAATATGCTTCAACAATTAGGACCAAAAGCTTTATGGGTCCAACTTTATAAAAATGAAAAAATCGGAAGGCAAGACATTACCCATATGTTTATGGTGATGGATGTATTCTTATTATGTCAACATAATATAATTTTATATCATGTTAGCATGTATTTAGTTTATAAATATGGCATCATATACTAACATGCATTCCAGCCCATATAACATACTGAACCTACATACTAAACATATATTCATGTAGAAAATAATTTCCAATATAAAGGTCATGGATAATTCTCTTAAAAATGGAGAGAATGTTTTTATTAAATTTGATAACCTGTACTGTACGTTGTTTCGGTATTACTCATTCGAAAATCAAACTACGGTATTATTACCATGAGATAATTTATGTATTTACATGTTCGTTCCGTATAAAGCATGTTCCAGTTTTCTTTATTTGATTTTGTGAAATTAACGTGATAAGAATTTACATGTTAGTTCATTATTTACATGCTTAAGGATTTCATACTAGTTCATTATGCTGATGACATGACTTCATGTATTTAATTTAGAATTTATGTGAATATTTTGTAATTAATTCATGTTCATAATTGTATATCTTAATTAAGATTTTAGAACATGATTTATTATTAGGGCTTTTAAGTTGTTACATGTAAATTATAAACAATGTTAATTTTTAAACTTGATTAATATGATGTTTAAAGAAATTTGAGTTTAATTATAATAATTTACGTGTATGCGTGACTCTTTTATTGTTAAAATTAATAATCAGCCCAACGGAGGGTTATTAATCGAAATAATTAAAAATTAAGAAAAGTCACATAATGTTATATTTAATAGATAAAGATTTTAATTTTATCTAACAAAAAAATTAGAATTTATTAAATAAAATTTTATTGCATAAGTAACATGTTTATTTCGTTTCTACCTAACGATAATGCGTGGATAAATGTGTTGTGCATTATTTTATAGGGATGTTATTAGCATATTATTAATTGGACCAACGAAAGATTGATAATTATGCACCAACATCTCATTAAAATCTATTTTGGGTGTTGTAAATAGATTTTATGTAACTAACTGCTTGCCCTACAGTTGATTTTTTATTATGATTAATTATTAATTATCGTTGTACATTGTGAATTTCTTTTAGTTTTTTGTAAACATACTTATGAGCTTGATCATGTTTCAGCATTGACTCCTACTAATATTTCTAGATATATCTCTGGAATTGAAGTCTTGAATGAGACTAATTTTATTGCTTGGAAAGAGCAAGTGAAAATTATTCTCAGTGCTATAGATTTGGACTATAAATTACGAGTGGATCCTCCTGCTCTACTTACAGCTACAAGCTCAAATGAGCAAAAAGCTATTTATGAAAAGTGGAAGCGATCCAACCGCATGTCCATTATGATTATGAAAAACTCTATCACGACAGCCATTCGATGAGTCATTCCTAACTCTGAGAATGCCAAAGAGTACTTAGCATCAGTCGAGGAACAGTTTAAGAGATCTTCTAAAACTCATGCAAGGACTCTTATTTTGAAAATTCTCACCAACAGATATGATGGGGGTAGCGGAGTGTGCGAGCACATTATAATGATGAATGATACTGTCTTTAAATTAAAGGGTATAGACATGGAGATTTCTGAGAGTTTTCTCATTCACTTCCTTATGACTTCTCTTCCTACACAATTTGATCCATTTAAGATCAATTATAACACGTAAAAAGAAAAGTGGAAGATGAGCGAGCTGATTGCCATATGCGTACAAGAGGAAGAAAAGTTTAAGGCTGAAAAACCTAATGTTGCTCATCTGACTACCACTGGATTCCATAAAAAGAAGGCTCATAAAAATGGCAAAGGTTTTAAAAATAAGGATAAGCCAATTTCTACCAAAACAAATAAGGTAAATTATTCAGGTAACAAATCTGAGGCAAGTCCTAAATGTCACTTCTGTAAGAAACAATGGCATATTCAGAAAGACTGCCATAAGTTCAGAGAATGGTTTGAAAAGAAAGGTATGTCCTTCAATTATGTGACTTATAAATCATTTCTAATTAACGTTCCTTCTAATACATGGTGGCTTGACACTGGTTCTATGATTCATATTATTAATTCATTGTATGGATTCATTTCAAAGAAGACACTCCAAAAGGGGGAAAGAACCTTTAAAGTTGAAAATAGGGAGTCTATACTAGTTGAAACTGTAGGAACTCTCCATTTAGTTTTGGAGAATAGTTTCACCTTGTATTTATATGATACTGTTTATGTTCCCAGTATGACACAAAATTTAATTTCTGTATCTAAACTTGACGTTAATGGTTTTTCGTTTAAGTTTGGGAATAATAAAATAATTATTTATCATTACTCTCATGTTGTTGGTTCTGACTCTTTAGAGGAAAACCTCTGTAAGTTAAATTTGGATAATGTCTTTGTTGAATCCTTGTTAACAATGAATGTGACAGACAATACCTTTAAAAGTGAAAATAAGAGAAAACTAGATAATAAGAATTATTCAAAATTGTGGCATCAACGTTTAGGCCATATTTCAAAAGACAGAATGCAACGTCTTATAAAGGATGGAATTCTTCATTCACTAGATTTCTCTAATTTTGACCATTGTATTGAATGTATAAAAAGGAAAATTTGTGAAAGATAGTAAGAAATAAGCTACTAGAAGTGGTGCACTCCTTGAGGTAATTCACACTGATATATGTGGACCATTTTTTCTTGGAATTGATGGACACAAATCTTTCATTTCGTTCATTGATGACTATTCTTGCTATACTTATGTTTACCTGATTAATGAAAAATCTGAATCACTAAATATGTTTAAAATTTTCAAGGCTGAAGTTCAAAATTAACTTGACCGAAAAATTAAAGTAGTGAGATCAGATAGAAGCGAAGAGGATTATGGTAAACACTCCGATACAGGTCATAGTCCTGGTCCATTTGACTTATTTTGTCAAGAAAATTGCATCATTACTCAGTATACAATGTCTGGTACAATGCAATACAATGGTGTGACTGAGAGGCAAAATCATACCCTTATGGATATGGTGCGTAATATGTTATGCAGTTTTAGCTTACCTATATTTTTGTGGACTAAGGCATTTGTAACGACCCCGAAATTCGACCCACTTTATTACCTTAATTTCATGTTTATTTAACATCATTTACCTTACGTCCAAATTTCGGTCCGTTAATAAATCTTTAATCACCTTAATTGATTTTAAAATCAACAATTACCAAATTTTTTGGTATAAATTTTTTCTTTTTCTCGATTCAATCGTTGTATTAAAATATTTGGATATTTAAAATACTTACATCTCGATCCTAGTCCCTGGATCGCAACCTTTACTTTTTCTTTTCTTTCTATTACATGTGTCATAATGCTCAGCATTAACCATTTAATATCATTTATATCTATACAAGTGTTCTTTGTATCATAATTCATAATTAAACATATAATAGTCTCTTTCATACCAACTAAATTAAACAATCAAAATTTATATTTTAATTCTACTCGTCCTATCCGTACCAAATTTGAATGTATACAAAATATTAATGTCACCTTGACAAATCATCCATATTGAATCATAATATAAACATTTAGTACTAACGTTCACAACCTTTTTGGAAAATCCGTCTCTATATAATCTGATATTCTTGAAATTCTTTTCTTAACCTGCAAAAGTTTATTTTAAGCAAGTAATGAACACAACGGCTCAACAAGTTCAACAATTAACACATTTCATGCTTCACGTAGCACATACCTTAACATGCTTGGTGTGTGTCATACAGCATGTGTTGTGCTTCTACTATAGCAATATATCTCACATCATTGCACAAAGTATACATAATTGTCATATTATCCACAGATCACATAACACATAATTTATATGCATTTGAACAAGTATTATCATATAACAGTCAACATTTAACATTTAAGGACTGAAGAACTTGCCTGTATTGAGGAACTAATGATTACCCATTCTATAATGTTTCCCGTACAACCTATGATCATAAAAACATGACGAGGTAATCTAAAAAGAATATTAGAAATGATTCAAAGATGAATCTTAAAGAAAATCAGGGGACACCTGATTTAAGCAATAAAGATGACGAGGTAATCTAAAAAGTATAAGAAAGAGATCATAATAACATGATCAGGAATGGTAAGAGGATCGTACTACGATACGATCATAAGAAAAGGAATGCGAATAAGGAATAGATTGTAAAGCAAGATCATGATGGGATCCAATGAGACTGTAAAATAACAGAGAGACCTGTTAATGGTCCAAAATAGATATGGTACTATGAAATAGTACAAGAAGAATTCAAAGAATGATGATATATGAATGACAGAAATGTTATGTTAAGGGGGAAAAAAGCTTGGGTACGAAATTTCAATTGAGGACTCATGTGGTGACTGAGTTGCACAATCCCTTGTATGGGCGGGGGATTTGTGTTTACTTAGTTACTATGTTATAATCATTGAAATGTTAGAGTCGCGCTAGTGGTTTTGATAGATAGATAATATTAAGTTAGGCACGAGTTCTTAAAACTCATGCATATGGTAAGTCCATGACTCATAATGGTATGGTATGTTTTGAGCCCCTCAGCATATGGACAGTCTTTGATATGTTCTCAGATTACATATTGCTAGGACAAGTTTCTAAACTCATATTCTTGTGGTAAGTTCCTGGACTCATAATGTGTGGCAAGTTTGATGAACTATACGGGGGTATAGAAAAGTTGGAGTAGATAGAAATTTCAATATGATAAATGAAAATAGTCCTAGCAATAAATTAAATATTTAAGTGAAGAAACTGAAGGTGAATGTTAGGGAATATAGGATATTCCCACTCTTCTAGCTTTGCTAGACTTCAAAATTTTTGACCTCAAACTAATTTGACACGAATATATTTTGAAAAATATAAATGAAATTTTTTTTCTAAGCGATCTAAAAAGTGTCTACGCTACTTGTTTCGGCTAGAAAAAAATATTTTTACATCAAAATATATTTCAAAAGAATCATCCATGTACCTTTTAGCCCGGTGTAGATGTGATGAATGACGGAATGCTCAACGTGTTGTTGACACGGTGCGGTACTATTTCGTCATAAGATGATTCAACACCATAAATTATGGTGTAGGAATTATTAGCGACGGAATTCTCAACGTACTGTCAAGATAATGCGGTAACATGAAGTCATAAATGATTTTGGATTTATGAAAGTATGTCAAAGCTATAAGTCAATACCATTTGACTCGGCTAGACGTTTTGAAGAGTTTTGACATGATGAATGTTTTAAAAATTTATGCGGGTTATAAATTGTTAAAAGAAAGTCTATGCTAATTGATCTGGCTAGACAAGCGTTGAAGAAATATAAGTCTAAGCTATTGATTCAGCTAGACAAATTTTGAAATATGTTTATTGAATTCGTATTATTTTAAAGCTATAACTAATTAAATTATTTTCCAATGAATTCTAAGGCTGAGATGAACAAAAAGATTAAGAATGTTGCAGGTTGATCAAATGGTTACCTGGCATAAGAAACACAAGTATGGTGAAACATCCATCATTTTAATGACAGACTGATCCACTGTCAGGGTTTGTAGTATGAGGTACTCGGGGAGTGAAGTACTGTAAACCGGGATCATATTCAGAATGTTATGAAAATTCATTATTTGAATGGGTTGCAGTATGAGGTACTCTAGGAGTGAAATACTGTTAACCGGAATAAAAGTTCATTCAGCATACTATGAAAAGTTTTATTTTTCCTCTACTCTTATGAAGATTGGATGGTAGGATAGGTTAGTATTATTTGATTGCGAGCGATAATGAAAGTAATAATTGCGAAGTAAAGGAATTATGAAATGTGATGGATTAGAAATGGCAATGTATAATGACCGCGAGGAGGAAATGAAAGAAAGATATGTGGAATGTAAAGAAATTGTGTAAGTTGCAAATGAATGAAGTACGAATACATAGAAATTTCGAGGACGAAATTTTTGAAAGAGGGGTGAATGTGATACCCCAGGATTTTAGAATAATTTCAAATAAGGATTATAATAAATAAAGTAAAGGTTAGTGTTTAAAACCTAGTATTGAATAATAGATGTATTAAGGAATGATTTATCGAATGCGAAGAAGATTTATGCATGTGAATTAAGAAAAGAAGGATGAATGTGTAGAATGTAAATGATGTGCGATAAAGAGTAAGCAATAATTTGATTTAGTAAGGTAAGTGTATGATTAAAGAAAAGAAATTTTCAGAGAATAAGACACTATCTTGATAAGTGAATCAAGAAATGAGTTAAAGTTTTATTAATAAAATTTTTAGAGAAATATGGAATGTAATACTACAAAGAAATTGGGAATTGAAATAAGAATTGAATATTCTGACAGTTATGATTATTATGATGTTATCCGTGTGAGCTGTGGAAATTAATGAGGAAAGATATGATTATTTTGGATATAGTGATGATTTATCAAGATAAAGGTATAGCGAGGTGCTATAAATAAAATACGTATGATTATTACGGTAATTATGATTCCAAGGACGAAATCCTGTTAAGGGGGAAGAATGTGAGGATCCGAATTTCCAAGATTTCTTTAATAATATTAAGTGAGAATTTAATTGATAAAATTATCAAGGTTGTTAAGTCAATTATTATTTTATGTGGTTTAAGGTATGGGATGAGATATAATTGGTAAATTAAATCTGTACAGAGATCATGATGAATTGTGTTGATTTAAAATAATTAAAAAGTAAATAAATTGTTTGAAAACAATTTATGAAGAATAAGATAAATTATATGTAAAGGTACAATATATTGTACAATAAAATTATTATGGAAGTGCTAAAATTATTATTTAAGTAATGTGAAATATATGAAATTAGATATGTATATATATACAGTTGTATATATATAAATATATATGTTTAATTGATAATTATAAATGTTATTAATTATGGCAATTAAGGGATTAATAATTAAATTAATCCAATTTTAAATAAAAAGGTATTGAGCGAGTTAGTAAAATTGCATGTGGTGATTTTAGATTTTATCAAGAATTTTGGAAGAAGTTTAGAAATTAATTGAGAATGAAAAGTAATTACATAAATTATATAATAAGAAATTATATAAGGAAATTAAAATAAGGTATGAAGAAAATAATAATTATATAAATTATATAAGAATAATTATATAATTTATATAAGGTGAATAAATGGAATAAGGTTGGAGGAATTTAAGAAATTATTTAAGAAAGGAGAATGTAAATATATAAATTATATAATATTAAATTATATGATTTATATAAAGAAGTTAATGTAATTTGTAAAGAAATGAAAAATAAATGAGAAAAAGGAATGTTTTAATTTATTAAAAATTATGGTGATGTATAATGAAATTATTATGACTTTTATGAAGGATAATATTTTAGAAACAGGACCATGTTAGTGTAACATATTGTCCAAGTAACGAAGTAAAAAATTGTGAAAAATAATTTTTATATGTTATATGAATTATTTTATGATTTTTAGAGGTATAAGTTACCTCAATTAATTACGTGCATGTCGTTAAGCGTGTACAAAATTTATCAAGAAAAGTAACCAAAAGAGGTATTAAAACTATTTATAAATCATGATATTATTTTTAGTGAATTAAAATAAATATTTTATTTATTATATATAAAATATTTATTACATGAAACAATTACGTAATGTATAAAAATTTATTAATTATGCATGAAAATTTTGTGGCAATCCGCAAGCTTCAAAGTCGGTGGAATTCAAGTGGGTTCAAAATTTGTTAAGTTACTTTGGTTAGAAAAAAGGAAATGAATAAAGAAGAAAAGGAAAGAAATAAAATAAAAAAAAACATTTCTTTCTCTCTCAATATTGCTTCATCCGAAAACCATGACCACCACCAGCCACCACCTTCCGACCACCATGGCTACCACCAAGAAGGAAGAAGAAAGTTTGGTGTCTACAAAGGAAGACAATTAAGCTTAGAAAGGTTGATCGAGTTAAGGGTTTGAGCTAACAATTTAAATAACTGGACGCCAGGCAAGTTCTTCAGTCCTTTAATGTTAATTGTTGCCTGTTATGATATGTAAATACTTGTTTAAATGCATATAAATTATGTGTTATGTGTTCTGTGGATAACATGACAAATGTGTATTTTGTGCACTGATGTGGGATATACTGCTATAATAGAAGCACAAGCACATGATGTATGACACACACTGAGCATGTTAAGGTATGTGCTACGTGAAGCATAAACGGTTGAACTTGCTGAGCCGTTGTGCTCATTACTTGCTTAATATATATTTTTGCAGGAAAGAAATAAAATTTCAAATGTATCAGATGATATAAAGACGGATAATCACAGAAGGTTGTGAATGTTATTGTTATATTTCAATAACATAATTTAATGTGAATACAGTTGTTAAGTTTATATTTGGAATATGCATGTGAATGTTATTTCTCTATTATAAGATTTGATGATGTGTTTTAAAAGATAAATGAATCAATATGCAAATATGTTTGCATTGATGAAAGATGTAAAGTCCTTAATAGTTAATAGACATTATGTTCTAAGGACTTAGATTGACAAGGTCAAATTTGTTCTCATATGAGTTAATAGCTTTGTACAGTCCTTCAAAAGATCACTATGTACAAGGACTATGTATAGAAAGATCAAACTTGTTAGGTTGATCTTAAATTGTAATAGATAGGCCTGATCGACCGAAAAGAACAACAGTCTGGCAAGAGAGTTAAAGCATGAATCGTAGACTACACTCACGATCGTGGAGTCTGCAAGCCATCAGCATAGCCAGTCATACGCTCACATTTCCAAAGCAGAATCATAGAGTGTTTACTTAAAGATCATCAGTATAAAGACCCTGAATGACCGACAAGCAAACAGAAGATCCAAGCACCAACTCCATCAGCAAAGATTGATTGAGAAGAGAAGATTCATTCAGATAGAAGTCTTATGAAATCACTCAAAGGAAGATCGTAGAGTCTTCTAGGAAGATCGTAGAGTCTGCCAGGTAAACGCAGAATAAGGCTCGAAAAATTAAAGAGTCCTCTCGGCAGATCGTAGAGTTGTCTCAGCATCGTAGGGCTAACTCTCGGGATCGTAGAGTCCATATAGACAGTCACTCTACGATTCTCTTAATCTTGTCTACGAACTAAGCATAGTCAAAGAGCAACCTCTACATAAGTTTTCAGAATTATGACAGCAATTCTCATAAGGATTATTCAGAAGGCTTTCCTTGAGCTGTCAAACAAACTGAACGAAGATCTCGTACATCTATAGCATCTAGCCTTAACTGAGATCGTAGAGCAGTTCAAATCATAACTCTACAATTGCACTACGACTTACACCACAAGTCAGATCGAAAAATTACAAAGCTAAGTCGTAGAATGATAAAGCAAGCTCAGAAGTACAACGTTCAAGCAATCGAGCTGAAGATATTCAAATGCTACCTGTCATAAACAACCTTTGATTATACAGCAAAGAATGCAACTGAAGTTCGTAGAGCAGTCCTCTACAATAAAGATCTGGCACCTGAAGGTTCATAGAGCAGTCCTCTATGACATATAGAACCAAGCAGTTCGAGCAAGCCTAAAGTTCATAGAGCAATCCTCTATGATAAGAAATCATATGTTAAAGCTTAAACCAGATCATAGACTTATGCTCTATATACATAAAGCACAATGAAGATCACGAAGCATGAGAAGCATATCGTCAGGACCGCAAGGCTCGGATAAAATCGTAGAGTTAGTAAAGTCAATCACTCTCTGATCTACAAAGAAGCCTACGACAAACAAGATCGTAGAGCTACATAGCAGAACCAGCAGATGACTCAACGATCAGAAGCAAGAAGCTACAACTGGATTGATCGTCGAGTACTTAAGTGCCAACAAGGATTGAAGACATCTAAGCACTTAAGTCAGTAGTCTCAAAATGAGTTGTTAATTACTTCAGAAACATCCACGTCAACACTTCTAAGGCATCTACAATAAAAGAAGTCAGAAATGTCAGAATACTAACTTATGCGTGCTGAGTGTCAGAATAAAGACTTCTAGTATCATGCATCAGGCTCAAGAAATCAGAAGACTATGTCCCAACGATCATATTCTCTAAAAGACCTGTCCACTCTATAAAGACTGGGAAGAATCCAAGACTGACATCTCTCTCTCTCTCTCTCCAGGGATAAAGAAGACAAGTCAACAAGTCAGAGTCTGCAGAACACTAACACTCTGACTAAATGAATAAAGTATTCATAAAGAAGTCTGAAACTAAACATGCTTCAATAGAAAGATTTGCTACAGGAAGATTTGTAACAGGGAGATCTGCAACGGAAAGATAATTCAAAGATCTACAAAAAGAGCAAAATCTGGAAAAAGAAGGAGAGGGTGAATAAGCAAGAACAATATATACACGACCTAATCTGTTGAAAAGCTTCACCAAGAAAAACGGAAAATGCCGAAGGGCTGGCATATGAGCTAAGAATCGAAGGATCAAAGAAGCCAAGAACACTTTGAGCAAAGAGGAGTACAGAATGGGATTCTGTGTGAAATACAAGCTAAGTGTTCAACACTACTGCTGAGCAAAAAGCTTATTGAAAGAACTCAACAATACATTTCGGGTGATCATGGGTAGTTGATGAATACAGAAAGAAGAAGAACATCAACGACAAACATCAGCAGCATTCAAAGGTTGATCACAAGCAGCTGCTAAGTACCTAAAGATGAAGAAGAGCAAATGTTTTACTTAGCAGCACAACTCAACAAACAAATAACTCAAGTTCGTTGGACTTAATGAGGGTCATAGTGTCTCGGCATGGAGAACTAAAGAAATCAAGTCTGCTGGACTTGTTAAGTACCGAAGGGTACAAGAGATTCTAAGTCTGCTTGGCTTAGTCTACAATCGCAAAGTTGCTGGCTTTGATGAGGGCAATAGTGTCCTAGTCTTAATGTGACTGAAGGAACCAAGTCTGTTAGATTTGAGGAGGGCAAGAGTGTCCTAGTCCGGAGGACTAAACCTTAATGGATTTCCTACTTGTCAAAGTAGAAGAGTGGAGTAGGAGTTGTTCAGTCTCCGAACCACTTAAAACTCTTGTGTCATTTACTTTATGTCTTTTACATTTTTGCACAATAACTGTTAAATCTGCTATCACCCATACAGTAGATTAACACACTGAATTAAAATGACTCATATATCTTTAAGGGGTTCTTAAATGTATAATCTGTTATGCTTGAATTGATCCTATCAGTTATAACTAATATGCTTTCGTTATAAATGGAAAAAGTTTTAATGATCCATTCAACCCCCCCCCCTTCTAGATCATTATTGTGCCCTCAGGAACTAACAGTTTATATTGATATTTTGTATGTACATATATGTTGAATCCAGACAGGATAAGTAAAGTTAAATTTTGAATTGTGATTGTACTAGATAGATCTTGCGATAGAGATTATTAAATGGCTTAATTATGAATTATGAAACAAAGAATAATTGTGGAGATATAATGAACATTAAATTTTAAATGTTGAGCATTATGATACTCGTAAGAGAAAGAAAAGTAAAGGTTGCGATCCAGGGACTAGGATCAAGATGATAAGTTTTTTTATATCTAAATGTTTTAATACAACGATTGAATCGAGAAAAAGAAAAAAATTTATAGCGAAAATTTGGTATTTGATGACGATAATGTCAATTAATGGGGTAAAGAAGGAGATTAAAGATTTATTAACGAACCGAAATTTGGACGCAAGGAAGATAATGTTTAATAAATATGAAATTTAAGGTAATAAAGATGGTCGAATTTCGGGGTCGTTACAGTTATCCTCTCATGATATTAATTTAATAAATTAATATCATCTTTAATGTAATTAACCATACCCGACAATTTATTTTAGGGTACCGGGTTAATTATTAATTAATATGGTTAATTAATTTAACCTCGTTCCTTAAAATATTAATTTAACTTAGTATCAAATACATTCACTATGGACAACCCGACTTATTGGATAAATTTTAGCATATTCGGTTGTCCAAATTTTTCATTTATTCATTTTCTAACCTTTAAACTCATTGGATTAATATTTAAATATTAATCTCCAATATTTAATATTTTTACAAAAATATTAAATTTAATGTCCAAACATCATTTTTATATTTTTAGTATTTTTCTATAATTTTTAAACAATTTTTAAACATTTATTTCATTAAAAACTAATTCTGGGGGCATTTTAGTAAATTTCGTGCCTTTAGGGACTCAACCGGTATTAACAGAAAAGCTCCGGGGCATTTTCGTAATTTCCGCAGCCTTGGGGACACGCTGGTCATTTTGCGGAAAGTTCAATGGTATTTTTGTAATTTCGACGCAACTAGGACACGCCCGGCATTTCTGCAAAAGTGCAGGGGCAAAATCGTAAATTCGGCCAAAACCTCGGTCGCGCATAGTGCGTGGCCCCCCCACTGCCGACGCTAAACGGCGTCGTTTCTCAGCCGGTTGCCGAGCCCCACGCATGGCGCGGTCCTCCCCTCCCCCGCACGCCCGAAACGACGTCGTTTCGGCCCGCGTTTCCGAAAACTAGCAGCCCGCATTACGCGGCCCTGTCCAGAAAATTTTCTTTCTTCCTCTCGCGAACAGTACGCCACCCAAGCAAAATAATATCATTTTGATCCAATTTTTCACAACAAAACCATTCCAAAAATTATATAATCCATAGATATATATCCAAAAATTATTTAGAATAATTGTTCTAATCGTTTACTAATTTTCCATAAAATTTATTGAACATCATAAATACTAAAATAAATCATATAAATTCATTTTATACCTTCCTCAAGCCATCCTTTGAAGCTTATTCAACTCTTGATGGTCCCAATTTTTCTCTCTCTTGGTGGTCATGGAGTTTTCCGGTGGCATGGTGGTGGTGTTCACGGTTAAAGAAGAAGAAGAAGGAGAAAGGATAGTGTTTTCGTTTTTTTTGTTCCTTCTTTTGCTTTTATTTCTTTTCCTTTTTATAACCAAACACCACTTAACAATTTTTAAAAACCAACTCACTTCCACCGCCTTACTCCTCTTCTCCTCATCCGAATTAGCAACAATTTAAGCATAATTAAGTATTTAAATACATTACGTAATTAGTTCGTGTAATAAATATTTTATATAAAATATATAAAATATTTATTTTAATTCACCAAAAATCATAAAATAATTTATAAATAATTTTAATACCTCTTTTGGGTACTTTACTTGACAAATTTTGTACACGCATAATGACATGCATGTAATGAAATGAGGTAATTTATACCTCCAAAATTCATAAAATAATACATATAACATATAAAAATTATTTTTCGTAATTTTTCACTTCGTTACTTGAACAACATGTTTCACTAACATGTTCACGTTTCTAAAATATTATACCTCATAAAAATCATAAATATTCCATTATACATAACCATATTTTTTTTATAACTTAAAACATTCATTTTTCTCATTTATTTTTATTTCTTTAATATTTACATTAACTTCTTTATATATATAAATTATATAATTTAATATTATATAATTTATATTTTTACATTCTCCTTTCTTAAATAATGTCTTAAATTCCTCCAAAATTATACATTAATTAACCCTCTCATTAATTTAATCCTCTTATATAAATTATATAATAATTCTTATATAATTTATATGATTATTCTTCCATTAATATTTTGCTTTACTTTCCTTATATAAATTATATACTTTATTAGTATATAATTTATAAAATTCCTTCCTCCTCTTAAATAATTTCTAACCCCTCACCATAATTATAGATTGATTATAAAATCAATATTTTTAATTTTACTAACTTCCTCATTCACTTTTTATTTAACTTTGGATTAATTTAATTATTAATCCCTTAATTTCCATAATTAATGAAATTTATAATTATCAATTAAACATGCACATTTATCTACAAATATATCTATATACCTATCTATTTCATATATCTGACATTACCACGTAACACTATTAAATCATAATTTCTACACTTACACAATAATTTAATTGTACAATTTATTATATCTTTACATGTAATTTCTTTTATTTTTCATAAATTATTTTTTAAATAATTTATTTACTTTTTCAATTATTTTAAATCCACACAATTCATCACCATCTTGGTACATATTTAATTTACCAATTAAATTCCTTCACACACTTTAAATCACTTACATCATAAATAATTTAAACAACTTTGATAATTTTATCAATTAAATTCTCATTTAATATTATTAAAGAAATCTTGGAAATTCAGATCCTCACAGAATTAAAGACAGCTGTTCATATTTTAAACTGGGTTCTTAGCAAATCTGTCCCTAAGACTTCTTATGAAATTTGGACAGGTAGGAAACCTAGTTTAAAATACTTCCGGGTATGGGGCTGTCTAGTCGAGGCTAAAATTTTCAATCCACAAATAAAGAAACTTGACTCTAAAACCAGTAGTTGACATTTCATTGGATATCCTAATAGATTAAGGGTTTTCGTTTTTACTGTCCCTCACATACCACTAGAATTGTTGAGACTAGACATGTAGAGTTTTTAGATAATGGTGATTTAAGTGAAAGTGGTGAGCTTAGAAAAATTGATCTTGATGAAAATGAAATTTATGTTCCTTATCCTGTAATTCAAGAAGATGAGGCAAATGATGCCCCTGAGATAGCTGAGCCACCACCTAATGTTGAACCCCACATTATTGAAAATCATATTCCTAAAATTGTGCAGCCTTCACGTAGGTCCGAAATACCTAGAAAGCCTGTTAATTTTGATGATTTTATAACATAACTTAATGAGATTGACTATGATTCAAGTAAGACTAATGATCCTATTTCCTATAAAGAGGTTATTACGAGTGTTCAATCAACTCAATGGCTTGATGCTATGAATGATGAGTTGAAATCAATGGAGCTTAATAGCGTTTGGGATCTTGAAGAATTACCATAAGGTGTTAAACCTGTTGGTTGTAAGTGGGTCTATAAGACCAAATTAGATCCTAATTAAAGGGAACGTTGAAATGTATAAAACTGAATTGGTTGCTAAGGGTTTCACTCAAAAGGAATGTGTGGATTATAATGAAACTTTATCTCCAGTATCTAGGAAAAATTCATTTAGAATAGTCATGACTATAGTAGCTCATTATGATTTGGAGTTACATCAAATAGATGTTAAAACTACATTTCTTAATGGTGATTTGCATAAGAATGTCTATATGACACAACTAGAAGGTTTTCTGGTTAAAGGCAATGAACATATGACATGTAGACTAAAGAAATCCATCTATGGGTTAAAACAGGCCTCTCGACAATGGTATCTTAAGTTTCATGAGGTGATGAGTAATTTTAATTTTAAGAAAAATATAGTTGACCAATGCATATACTTGAAGGTCAGTGGGTGTAAATTTGTTATTCTTGTTTTGCATGTTGATAATATACTACTTGCAAGTAATAACTTAGGCATGTTGTATGAGACAAAATATTTTCTTTCTAAAAATTTTGATATGAAGGATCTCGGTGAAGCCTCTTATGTCATAGGTATTGAAATTCATCGAGATAGGTCTCACGGGATATTAGGATTATCCCAAATAGCTTATATTGATAAAGTTTTTAACAAATACAATATGAAAAATTGATCCCCTACTGTCGCCCCTGTTGTTAAGGGTGACAAATTTGGCTCATATCAATATCCTAAGAATCAGTTGGAACATGATCAAATGAATCTTATTCCCTATGCTTCTATGGTTGGGAGTCTTATGTATGCTCAAGTTTGTACACGTCCTGATATAGTGTATATAACTAGTATGCTTGAACGTTACTAGTCAAATCCAGGTTTAGATCACTAGAAAGCAACCAAAAAGGTTTTACGCTACTTACAAGGTACTAAGAATTTTATGCTTACATTCAGAAAAATAGATAACCTTGAAGTTGTTGGTTATTCTGATTATGATTTTGCTATGTGTAAAGACAAAAAGAAATCTACATCAGGGTACATCTTTATATTTTCAAGAAACCTTATTTCGTGGAGAAGTCATAAGCAAGAGTTAACTATCACTTCCACGATGATGGCATAATATGTGGCTTATTATCATGCTACTTATCACACCGTATTGTTGAGGAATCTTATTTCAGGACTTAAGGTTGTAGATTCTATTTTAAGGCCATTGAAAATATTTTGCGATATAATAATTCTGCTATTAGTTTTTCCAACAGCACAAGTTCGAGTGGTGCTGGACTGTATCTTGGCACTAAGTACTTATTCGTTAGGGAAAAAGTTGAATATCAAAACATTGTTATTAAGTATATTAGTATGCATGATATGTTAGCGGATCCACTTACGAAAGGCTCACCACCCAAACTCTTTTTAGAGCATATTGCTGGCATGGGTTTAACTGGTAGTCTTAACTAGTAAGTTACTTTGATGTAAGACAACTTAATTTTGAACTCATTATTTTGACTTCATATTACGTTTATGGTTTGCTATTATCTTTATTGTGCACACTTGAGAACTTATGAGCAAACATTTATGTTTGGACCATATGAATGAGTTTAATTTATTACTACTTATATAAACTCTATTCATACATGTTATGTTTAATGTTAATCATTGTTTTAATGAAAATACTAATTATGTAACTAATGGGGATCTTATGTTAATAGTGACACAAAGATTGTATTAATTCGTATTGGTACTTTTATTTGAACGAGATGCAGATATTAAATTAATGCTTGGCCAAATTAATGATTGTAAGCATTATGTTTTGTATATAAAGAGTATTTCGGCCGAGTGGAGAATGTTAGAATATTTTATTTCCTTATGTAACCTCTACTATTTATGTAATTATTGGGCTTACATATTATATTAATTTAATTACTTTATTTATGGGCTTGGTAATTATGTGACCCATAAATAATATTACTAATACTATTTTCATAATGGGCCCTAGGGTTTCATAATCTTGATGGACGATTTTGACCTTTAACTATTTTATAAATAAAACAGTTAGGGTTTGATCCCAATTGTCGTCTCAAGAATTTTATACACACTCATACATCCATCATAAGGTTGAGAGAGATAATTGAAAACTTTCATCATTAAGCACAGTAAAAACGTAATACATAAGAGATGTCTTCTCTCAATTCATGTAAATACTTATGTTATGATTAATTTAATTTATGTTTATTCTATGAAATAGCACTATCCGTTAATAATTATTTAACAAACTAACCTCGGTTTTAACCACCAAACTAAGACATCATCGACACTTATGAAATACGTCAAATCTTCATATGATTTTCACTAATCACTATACAATCCAATGTTTTTAGACCCGGACTAGTCATCGAACCGAAAAGGGTACCGGATGGATAGGTTACTGGTCCAATCAGTAGTCGAATCGTTATTGAACCGACGACGCCATAAATATATAAAAAAAATGTATTATTAATAATTAATAAATTTTTAAAGCATCTAATTTTTTGTAAGCTAAAATATAGTGAAATAATGTTATAATATTAGTAAAAATATCTAATTTTGAAAATAAAAATATTTTTGTACAAAAAAAAAATAAAAAAATACTTTAAAACTGGGTCAATTAACCGATTTTACTGGTTGAACCAACGGTTTGACCGGTGGTCAACCTGCTTTTCACCAAGTCGGTGAAAATCAATTTTTTGGGCTAAACCAGACTGGTGTGCCGAGCGGTTCCGATTTTTGACCGATCAAACCACCGGTTCGGTCCAAGTTTAATAACCGTGATACAATCTCTTAATAGATTCTCTTTGTGTTCTAAAATATAATTAATCAATATTAACTTTGAGTTTTTAAAATCTTAAGTTGACTTTCAAGAAGTAAATAATGGTCTTATAATTGCAGTGAAAGAAATACTTTTGTTTTAAATTATAATATTATTATTAATTTGTAAAAGTCAATTTGTATAATACTATGGTGTTGAGAGAAACAATAAACATTAAAAACCTATTAAGAAAATATAAAAACTTAATGTTGGTTGATTTTGAATTGCTAAATGTACTTGGAGAATGATCGGTATTATTAATAAGGGTGATGATAAAGATATTAAAAATTTTCTTTCAAATGACGTGTCACCACTGGTTGAGTAGATTTAACGTGATTGACTTTACCTTAAATTATTATTAGAATATTTGATGTCATGTCATTTTAAGACTGAAAAATTAAGATTCTTAACATTATTCTATTAATACTCTCTTCATTCCAAAATTACATATACATTTTTGATTTTTTAGAATCAATTTGTAAAATTTTAAAATTTAAAATTGATATGAAATTATTTAGTTTTAATATAAATAATTATAACAATTGTAAATTAACTCTAAAACACTATTAATTATCATATTTATTGTTTTTACAACTTTCTTTTTTACTAAATTAAAATATATAAAAAAAAAAAAGTGAGGGTCGCTCGCTTACGTAAGCGCCCTCTATCACAAATTAAGATGTAGGCTCCACCACTTGGGTAGACCTTAGGTTAGCACTCCTCCAAACTGGAATGTAGGTCACTAATCTAGGAAAAATTATTCAGTGGTCCTAGGGCGCCGCCACGTGGTGGCCCAGACTAATCACATCTTTCTATTTTATTGGTGTTCCACTGCTTGTAGTTCTGGACCCACTAAAATGGGGAGATATAATTGACCTAAAGCATCATTTGATGGTACTCCAAGATCACGAAATAATTACTCATAATGTAGGCCATGGGCTTTATTGATCCCCCATTGACCCTATCCAGGTAAGTAAAACACCAAATACTCTTACGCTTTGTTTCTAAGTTTTAAAATTGACAGAAAAAAAAAATTGACGAAAAACTTAAGTTTTCTATTTAATTTTTGTGTTTATGAGTTTTTTAACAATCAGAAAAAAAAATAAAAAAAATTGATAGAAAACTTGGCCACTTTTTCTATTAAAGTTTTTCATCCAAAGTTGACATGATTTGGACAGAAAAGAAAAATGAGATAAGTAATATTCTCATATTAACCTTTACTTTAAATATAATAACTTTTTAATTATAACTCATATTCTCATCTACAAGTAAAAATAAAAATACTCCTTATTCACAATTCTTTTCGGTGTATGTCTCCCTCCCCCTTTGGATTATAAGATTACAAAAAACTGAAAACAAAATGGTTCTCTCCTCTCATATTTTAGTTGGAAGAAAAAATTGATTCCATCAATTTATAACTCAGAAATCAACAAGAAAAAGCAAAATTCAACCATCATTTCATACCGATCAAATAAAAACTATTAATTCGTATGAAACTAATTTGGTGTAGTACAAAAAGATGATTTCGTTAGGCTAACACTAAAAAATCATCACTTTTTTATGGCAAAATGAAGAAATCGTGACTTAATTAATAGAACGTAAAAACAGTTTACAAATAACATATTGCGTATCATTTTTATTTCATCAAAATACTTTTTGAGTTTTTTTATCTTATATATGTATGATATTATATTAATAGAAGGGTAAATTTGTAAAAAAAAAATAATAAATTCTTTTCATTAGAGCTCATAAATACAAGAAAATAAAATTTTTAAATTTTCTATTCTTTTCTATTAAAAACTCAGAAACATCACAAAAAAAATTTTAAGTTTTATATTCTTTTATTTTCTATTTAAATTTAAATTTTCTATTCTTTTCTTTTTCGTTCAAAACTCAGAAACATAGTGTTTAACAAAGATGCAATTTTCTAAATTTGTACTTTTGCATTTAATTTCAAAACTTGAATTAAATTAAATAAATTTTGGAACAAAGAGAGTAATTAAAAGAGTACAAATTTAGAAAATTGCATCTCTGTCTAAAAGTATTGTTACAGTTAATAAATAAAAAAATTAAAAAAAACTTTTTCAAAAATTAACTTAAAAAATGATCTCTCAAAATTCAATTTGTAGATGATTCATCATTATGTCTGTGTGAGTATAATAATGATAATCAACCCCCACCATATACATAATTTTACATTTTTTTTTTCTATTATTCAGTCATCATAGTATTATTGCTACTAAAAAATAAAGACAGTTTTTCGTCCATGTCGGTTTTGATCAGGGTTAGAACCGGGTTTCGTCCCAATCTTTCTGCATTTATTAATTTTTCGACAGTGTACTTCTTTCGACGATTCACCGCCAACGGCTCCGGGGAGGAAACTGACTGTAGCAGTGGAGGATGATTGAAAAAATAACCTCTCAACATATGTGGAAGTCATCATAGCTACGAATTTCAAGTATGAATTTTTACTTTTTATTTGCTTTTATTCCAATCTTTGCCCTCTAAGATTTTGTGTACTATATTTGCTGCTGGCTTTTGAGTTGTCTAATGATACTTTTCTTTTTCTTTTTAAATGTAACAGAAATAGTGAGAATTAGTTTGTACGGTAGTAGTCATATGATTTGTTTTTTATGCTGCATTCTACCTATTTGATATATTACCCAAATGAGCCTAAAAATTTCATCAAAATGTAGTTCAGATAATGAATGATTGTAAACGTATATTGATAAAAATGTGTTGAGTAAATTGTTATTTGGTTTTGATTAAGCCATGGGTGACTCTTTTGGGTGATTGTTATTATTCAAAGGTACGCTCATCTTTTTGATTGGTTTTCGAGATTCATAATTTCTCTTTGGGCCAATGATTGCAAATCGAATTGAATATTTCTATTATATTCTTCCACTCTTAATCTGAAGGTCTCATTTTCTTTCAACAAAATTGTATAGATATTTGTAGGAATGATTGCAGAGATATACAGTTTTTTTTAAATACTTTAGGGAGAGTTTGCTTGGATGGTGCACATTACATGTTTGATAGAATGATGGAAGGAGAATAAATCTATTTCATTCTTTTTGTATGCATTTATTTTTAAGGTGAGAATTAAGTCTTTTGAGATTGGGTATGACTTGTGACATTTGTTGGCTAAAGTAGCAAGTTAACCTTTTACATGTGTCATATTTATACATGTGTGTGTGTGCGCACAAGCGTGCTAAAATACCAGACACAATTGAATTGTGTGATTAAGATGAACCGAACGGATAGTTAGTAAATCATGATCATCTTTAAAATTAAATTGGTCATTTAACATGATCTCCTATCTATAACTACTTGGGCAAAGAGAAGAATGGAAACCTACCTTATTAGAGAAACCATTCAGTTTTCTATTTTTCTTCACACTATGTGTTGAGTAGTGTCGCTTAAAATGGAATATGGCTAAAGCATCATGAGCTATAGCTGATACAAAATTGCCTTATTACAAGCAAATTTATTCAAACCTGAAGCATATAAATTTTATAAGATTCTTGCGAAGAGTTTTTTCTTTATCCTTATTGAGTTCTATTATAGTGGTTCAGATAATTAATGACACTGTTGCTCTACATCAACATGGAGTTGGTTCTGCGGGAGAAATTTGAAGAAGTTTGAAACAAATTGGAATTCAAATGAGCAAGTGTTTATAAAAAGAATTAATTATGGAAGCTCCATGTTGCCTTTGTTAGGCATTTCACAAAATATATACATTGCAGGCACAATTATATACTTTGTTGCTGAATCCGAAAGCATTTTTTAAGTTTGGTACAGTGATCATGAATTCTGTTATGGAATCAATTTCTTGATCATTTAGACAATCAAAATGTTTATATGGTACTTCCTCAGTTTCATGAAAAAAGTCTCATTTGTAAATTTTGCAAATACTGAGGATGTATTTTTGTTCCATGTTTACTCCTTAAATAATCCTGAAGGCAAATTTGAGGATTTCATGTCATTTATAGTATTGTCAATAAAAAGAGCAACTCTAATTGTGGAACAAAATTATTTTTTAAATGATACTCTTTTTGTGGAACAAACAGAGCAACATTAAGATTGTTATATAATATTCTGATTTTTGACAGTGGGGAGATGATAGTTTAATTATTTCAGCATCATTTTTAAGGTTGTATTTCTATCAAATATGAAAGAATTGCTTTCCAAGTTAGTGTAGGCTTTAATTATCTATATATTGGTTTTGTGCTTTTACACATGCACACATTCATAAATAGTATATGTGCGTATAAAACTGCTTGGATTTGCAATTTGCCATTTCCTCTTGGGTTCGGTTGACCTGTTTGGTTCATAAGAAAATGTTGGAGTGAAAAGCAATTGAATTATATTATATATCTTATTATAATTTCACCATTACATAAATGTTCAAGAAACATGACTTGAGGATTTATGTCCATCTATATAAAGTAGAGGAATTCCTCCTCCTCCATCCTTTTTCTTGGGCATCATGCTTAGAAAGATCAATTTGTTATAGGTGTTGCACATTGTCTGTCACAGAAGGAAATACTGATCAATAACCTCAACAAGGACACTCTTTGCAATGCTGGAAATGCCACTGAAGGTAATATTTGTGATGGTAATGTGATCTCACAAAATGACCTAGTACTGATACCTGGTAAAACTAATGAACTGCAGGAACAAGTTGGTGGACACACTTACTAGTACAAACATGGCACAACTAGAAATTGTGAATGAGGACATTGATGGAAGAAGAGGCCTGCAGGGCAGCAGAACAAGAGGAGGCTGAGCAGGAAGATATATAGTGCTCAATGGACTGAGGAGGTCTAGAAGCATGGTCAATGAACCTTGCTGGATGCAGGGTTATGTGAGGGATAAAAAGGTTAGCCAAAAGCTAGATATTAGAAGACTAAACAGCTGTAGCAATTACTTGTTTTGATCCTAGAGTCAATAATCAACACTCCCAACTCCAAAATTAGAGAGGTTTTTACCTTTAAAGTCGATCTGCAATTTAATCCGACTTTTTGATTGCTAGTTACGTGGGTTAATATTAGTGGCAAACTTTTTAGATAGATGTGTAATAAGTGGGACTCTCTTATTAGATTTCATGTATTGAAATCTTTAGCAATTATAACTCGGCACAAACTTAATTTCAATACGTACCCGGAATCCAATTTATTTAATTTTAGTACAAAAAAATACAAATATTATATTCAAGCTAATACTTTCAAAACCTAAGAATGATGGGAGACATGTATTTATATACAAAAACACGTTGCAAATTGTGCCAAGTAGACAAAGAACATTTGCTAATAAATAAATAACATTAAGCACCTTTCCAGTCGAGCATAGGCGTCACTCGAATTTAGTTTCGTATGTAAGGCGTTGAGAAAGTTCCTCCTGAAGTCTTTTTAATTTCTCAGATTTTGCTGCATGCATCTTCTTTAATTCTTCCAGCAATGCCTTATGTTTCATTAAGTCTGCAGATACTCTAGTAATTTGGTTGCGTAGTTCAATAGATATGTGGTCAAAATCTTCATCCATTATGTCTTGATGATCGCCTATTACAATAACCTTTGTATTGAAGAGTTCCTCAACCTTGGTCGATTTTCCTTGTAAATAATCCATTACCTAAAAAGTAGAGATTAATGAAGTCAAGACCTTTTCTTTGCTATTCTCTTTTAAATATCATCGAGAACAGAAAAACCTAAAATTTAAATTAAAGTGAGAATATCCTATATATATATATATATATACACGTATATCATTGTGTTTGGATCTTAAAATTAGTTTAGGGATCAATTAAGAAAGAGGATAATCAATTGTTCCACATATATAGTCTAGTTATGACAATATGTCGAATAATTTATAAATAAAATCAAGGTACATGTCCAGTATGAATGCAATAGACTATACCTCCCACATAACACAACGAACATGAGAAATCAAGTGACATTTTGCACAATAATAATAAGTCGGATCTCCCCAATCTTGTTCTTCCTCGCAGCACTCACAGTAAAATTTGAACTCCTCGTCTTCAGTTTTGATACGAGCATGGGTGAGAGTAAGGGGATGTCGGTGCCATTTAGTTTTTACAGTAGGCGGTAATAGAGGGAGACAGTGGTCATGGACATAAAATATGCACTGCATGCAACAGAAGCCCGCATGGATAAAATTTTTAGTACATTTTTGACATGGACTATCGTTGGGTATGTTATCAGAATAAGCAAGAGGGTGCTGGTGGTGTTTAGACATGTAAATCATGGGATATAAAATTGGTGAAGCACATTTGGGGTGCAGGTAAAACTCACACAAATCACATCGGTAGAAAAATGATGATTTACCTTCTACCTGACATGCATTGCAGCGAAAGTTTTTACCTCGAAGGTGATCAAGTGAATCTGAGAGGGTAAGCGGGTGATGCGAGTGGAAGGGGTGTTGGATTTGATGGGGCAAATGAGCACACGATTCGTGTAACCATAGTTTACAACTAGTGCAATAATAGGCAGACTTTTCCAACTGTTGCTCGCATCCATCACAATTTCTCAAACCATAATGATTTACATGAATGTTGCAATGAATCAAGGGATGGGGGTGGCCGTTGTCTTTCTGCTCACCAACGGGGTTGTAGTTTGTGGTAGTGCAAAGGGTGAACAAAGCACAAGGGATGTCCATTTTCATCGAAAAATCCGAACACTGGAAATATAAACGAGAATCATGTCCACAAAAATCACATCTGGCAAGACTCTCCGTGTCATACGCAGAACTGATGCGAAAGATGAGAGTGCAATCTGGGTGAAGGGGATGCTGAATTATGTTTTGCGGGAGATCAGCACATGATTCGTGGAGTAATACATGGCATTCAAGGCAAACATAGATGGGGGTGGAATAATCGATTTCCCCTTGGCGGTCATCAAATGGTTGAAAACAACCACCACATCGAAAATCAACTATGTGGCGTTCAACTATTTTTCTTTCGCAAACAACTAGGGGATGTGGGTGGCGGAGTTTTTGGTGTTTGGCACGTAATCTTGTGGTTGGAACTAGCATCGCACATTTACTGTGTATGTAAAATTCACACTTGGAACACTCGTACACGAAGCCACGACTGCACCGTTCCCCGCAAGCACAGCAAAAGACACCTTTCCTCCAAAGTGGTTCATCAAGCAAGGTGAGGGAGTGTTGCTTGTGGAAGAAGTGTTTCAGTTTTCGAGGTAATTCCGCACACGATTTATGCAAGAAGAAGCTATCGTCATTACATCTCTCGCAAACCAAGTAGTCTTCATCTGTCGAGAATGTAGAATCACACGCCACACACTGAATCAAGAAGTTAACTGTAGTATTACGATAAAAGAACAATTCATGTTTGTGGCTGAAATGATGAATGGACTCGTCTCCCTGTTTCTTACGCATCTCTATCTATCTTGATCCACTATTCTCTACCCTGTTGTTACATATAAATATATATATAGAGAGAGAGAGAGTGACTTATCATATATGTAATAGGACAAAAATTTTACTTCTTTTTGAGTGAGTTCACTACCGATTATACCTGTATTTATAATAAATTTAGTTATAATTTAAGGACATTATTTGTTAATTAGTCAAATTTTAAAACAAAAACATCACGTGAACACAAGTACAATTTTATATTCTAACCTTAATTAATTGTGTGCCTTGCAGAGACAGACACCTACATATTTGGCGCGACGCGGATAACATACCTCTTTTTGCTTTTGGTTTTGCTTTTTCCGGGGGTACAGCCGTTATATATTCGTAATCAAATAAATAAGTCACACTTAATCATTACCTAAACACCTTCAAAACATTTTTTGATTTTTGATGTTTTTTCCTTGTTCTTTTTCTCTAGTACAATCCCATCAATGAACTTCATATATATGTTGATACAACAATAATAGGTAGGGACACCCCTTTTTGCTTTCCAAGATATTACTATGCATTGATTAATTACCTATTTTGATTTATTTTTTAATTTTTCTACTTCAGTTTTTACGTCTAATAGTAAATTAAAGGCTTAAAGCGAACCTCTTGGAACAAAACAGGTTTGGCAACTTTACTTTCTTTAAACGCATGGTATTTCTTTTAACTTATAATTACATTAATATATAATAACTCAAATATAAGTATACTCGAAGAATCTTCCAGTTATCTTTCCGGTTAAAAAATTGAACGTTTATGTCCCTTATTATTTTAATTTGCAGACGAGGACGTTTTTCCTAGCAAGTACTTATGAATCATTCTTACTTTCTCTTTTTTTTATATTTATTTATTTATTTTTATTTTTTTTATGTCAAAAGAAGGAAGAAATAAACTCATATATTAAACAAACCTTACATAAAAAGAAAATGTATTTCACATAAACCTAAGTGAGAATCCATATAAACCTAAGTGAGAATTGAAACTCAGTCTTAACTATCAAGCTAAGACGTCATCGGCACTTACGAAATAAGACAAATCTTCATATGATTCTCACTAATCAAAATACAATCTCTCAACAGATATATTTTGTCTGTTCTAAAATATAATTAATCTATATTAACTTTGAATTTTTAAAATCTTAAATTGACTTTCAAGAAGTCAATAATGGTATTATAATTACAATGGAAGAAATAATATTCATTTTGTTTCAAATTACAAGATTATTATTGACTTTTGAAAGTCAATTTGTATAAGTATAGATATTTTCTTTTGAATCTTCTTTACACTACTTGAGGTATTATACTTTTATTTTTATTAGCAAAAAAAAAATGCATTTAAATGTACCCAAAGAAATACAATTCACATAAATTTATAAAGAAAACCTAACGCATGCCATCTTTCAATTAACAATGTGAGAGCTTCAATTCCATGTGTTTGAATATCATGTGAGATATTTGTTATACACCGTATTACTATACCCTCTCATATATAGGCGTACTATTGTAAACACGCAAGGTTAATTTGGCAGGATCTTTATGTTAACAATAGTGTGAGCAAGATTCCTTGTTGTTAAAAAATCCAAATTTGTTATAGATTTAATAAAAGTCGTTGTTAGTATTTGTACTTGGCTATACTTTGCAATCTATTATATATATTAAAATGCAGTATATAGACACCATTAATTGACAAGTGTCATTCACACAATCCGCCACATCTCTTATATCAAATTATAAAAAAATCCTTACATAAAAACTAACGAAAACGCATTCAATTTTTATAATTCTTAAAATCACTACAAATCTAAACTGATATGATATTTACCAACTAATTTAATTTCTCAATATTACAACATTAAAATTATAAATTGATATTTTTTAATTAAGCAAATACTAATAATATTGTATCTTTCTCATATTAAACAAATACAAACAACTACTATAGTATTTTTTTAATTTTATCTCATAGTTGAATTATTGATTTTTTTTCTAATATTTTTAATTCCATTCTCATTATCCAAATCTAAATTGATATTTTAATCAATCCTACATTAATATGTTAATTTGATAATCTCCAAAATCACTACAAATCTAGCCTAATATGATATTATCAACTAATTTAATTTCTCAATATTACAACATCAAAATCATAAATTGATATTTTTTAATTAAATAAATACTGCTAAAATCGGGATTATTATTATTTTTTACAAATGTAAAATAATTGTTATTATTTTTTACAAATCTAAACTGATTAATCACTTCCAAATTAAACGTATCTTTTTTAATTCTCAAACACTGATTTTTATATCCTAAAATCACTACAAAATTATATTTATAATGTTATCTCATACTTCAACTATTGATTTTTTTTAAATATTTTTAATTCCATTCTCATTATCCAAATCTAAATTGATATTTTAATCAATCTTGTGACACCCCCAAATCTAGGCCTACACAGCCCAAACTTGAGTCGTCAAAAGACTACAACAAAATTATTACAACAAAGCACAACGTACAACAATACAGTGTATAATAATACACAACTAAGTCTTCACTATTATTGTCACACTATTTTACAACACGTGAAGACTAGGATAGCTATTCCTTGGACTCTCACTCCATCCCCCGGCTAGACCCCGTTACGTTTTCATCTCCTGTTGAAAACAATGGAACAAAAGAAAGGGTGAGCTCAAATAGCCCAGTAAGAAATATCATGACTAAGATAATGACGAATAAATTATCATTAGCCTTCAACAGTTGAGTTCTTGATAGAATACAATAGACTACAAGGTTTATATCAAAAACTGTAGTTAAATTCTTAAACAACGTTCAGATCAATAATAGCAGCGGAATGAGCAATCTATTAGAAGAATAATGCAGACCATAATGTCCACTCGCTTCTCTTTTTAGTAAAAACATCATCAACTTTTATCATCTGAAATACCATTAGTCATGATAATAAAAATTCACAGTTCCTGGTCATAATCATGCAAATCAACAGTTCATCTTTGCACTACGGGCCAAAGATATTCAATAAAGCACCAACGGTCATGATTATACCAGATTCAGCCTTTGGTCATAATCATACCAACCAACAGTTCATCTTTGCACTACGGGCCAAAGAGAACATTCACCACGTGTCATAAAAGACACCGAACAGATGTATCGCCTTTAACCTAGTATATCGCCTTTAACCTATCATCTGTTCAACAATTATATCACATCTGTGCCCCCGGCCACAGATATTCACAACAGCTTGATTCTTGATGATTAATACAAATAACAGTGATACAAATGATGAACAGAAGAACAGGATAAACAATAAGTATCGGAAGTTTACTTTATGCAGATTCAAATAATGTCCAAATTGCCAACATGATGTGGAGTGAAATTTAAAAATGATATTCAAGATCCACAGTTCAGAATAACGATTACAGTTCAATAGAAATGTTCAGAAAATAGGAAGGTTCAGTTGAACTAATGAAATTCAACTATTATGGAACATATAATATTTTCAGGAATTATAGAAGCAATAGTTCCATAATAAGTTTCGATTTAGGTGTATGAAAGAAAATAATATCCCTTACCGTAGCAGGTTTGATTAACAAAAGGTGAAGGGAATTAATATCCCTTACCATAGTAAGTTTGAATAATGGAAGATGAAAAAGATGGTATCCCTTATGAGTATAAAGGAAAATGATATCACTTACGAATATGGAATAAAAGTGTCATGTGATAATTCGTGTAGACAAATTATTTCCACACGAGACAAATAAAAAGGGTTATTCACCAACAGGCGATAATCCGCACCGTAGGTTATTCCCATCAATTTGAATACGAATAGTTATTCACCAAACAGGCGTAATCCGCACCGTAAGATTATTCCCACAATTTAATAGAATTTGAACACGAAGAGTTATTCACCAAACAGGCGATAATCCGCACCGTAAGGTTATTCTCAAAGATTAATAAGGAATGAATACAAAAGGTTATTCACCAACAGGCGGTAAACCGCGCCGTAAGGTTATTCCCACAATTTAATACATGGAAGTAAATGGCACAAGAAAGAAACGATATTATTTTCGAGAATCAAAGAATGATAATCCCTTCAAGTAAGAAAGAAAATAATATCCATTTATGATGATGAAAAGAGTGATACCCCTTACCGTAGTAAGTTTAAGAGTGTGAAAAGATTGATATTCCTTACCTTAACACGTGACTGGATATTGATTTAAATGAGGTTGATCAACCTATATTTTTATAATAAAATTAGTAATTACCACATATAAATTTCAAAGTGTATGATAACTCGTATAATATGAATTATCAAAATTATATATATTTAACATAATTTTTGTAGTATAATATAACTACTTTAAAATAGTTTTTAAAATAATATTCTAAAATAAATCTTCCAAAGAAAGCTTTTAAAAATGAATCTTCTCAAAGAAGAGTCTTCTAAAAGAAGATTTGTGAATACCGTGAAAAATAGGAATTTATAAAATTACTACTCTTTAATAAAAGAGTTACTTGAAAATTTTCTGCACTCCTTTTGGCTTTCAAACTCTCAAAATAGCCTTACTATTCTCAGAGAAAACTCATAAAATTCTTATAGAAAAATTTTATGTTTTAGGTGTGATTTTTCTATTCAGTTGAGCAAGCTATTTATAGGAGAAAATTTTCACTATGCGTGGTAGGTGGCAGCAAGCGTGATACACGCCTGCCTCATTCTTTCTAAATTGGCAGCAGTCGGCTGCCAACCTTCCAGCTCAATTCTCACATTTTAATTTTCATGTGGGCCCGACATGGGTCCCACATGTTACTATTCACGTTACTATTCACGTTACTATTCCAAATAGTAAAATTTATAATTTATTTATTTTTTTTTTTTTTTTAAAATTTAGTTATTCTTCCTGTGAGTCCAACATATAAAATAAAATAATGTTACAACAATAATTCAACAATAAAATAAGAAACACGTTACATATTTTTATTAATTTAATAATATAAATTATAGTGTATTTGCTACAGTGACAATTATCAGGTTTAATAATTTTAAACTACAGTGCACCAACAATTATTGACTCGATGATATGAAATACAGTGTAATGACAATTATTGAATCAATAATGCAAAATACTGTGTAGCAACAATAATTGAATTGATAATATAAAATATTATGCAGTGACAATTATTGATGAAATGATGCGTAACAGTTACGGTGTCAATTATCAGACCAATAATATGAGACACTGTGCAATACCGTGTGCTACTGTAGAGTACCGTGTGCTACAGAAAATACCATAAATTACCGTATGCTACTATTCTTTTATCACCGGTATTTTAACAGTTAACACCGTTGACTATTTTTATTTAAAAAGGTTACTTCTGTCGTTTTCTATATCCGACAAATATTCCGTTGTGGGGTCCACAAATAATTTGTTATTTCGGCGCCGTCGTACGGCCCGAATATTCCCCGACAAAACGAATATTCCCCGACAAAATAAAATTTGCACATAACATCCTTAACTTTCAATTTCGTCAATTTAACCATTTACTGTTTCATGAAAAATTTATATGAAGAAAAATTGAATTTTGTATTTCATAAATTCGGGGTCTTACAACCTCCCCTCCTTATGAAATTTCGTCCCCGAAATTGACGTACCTGGCATTTCGAAGAGGTATGGATACCTAGACTTCATTTCAGATTCTAGCTCCCAGATCATTTCCTCAATATCTTGGTTCCTCCATAAAACCTTAACTTGAGGTATAACCTTTGAGCGTAAGATCTGCTCCTTCTTATCTAGGATCTTAACAGGTACCTCCTCATACGTTAAATCTTCTGCTATAACGTCTGGTTCTAACTCAATGACGTGGTTTGGGTCCTTCACATATTTACGTAACATAGATATGTGAAAAACGTTATGGATGCGAGACATACTTGGTGGTAGGGCTAGTCTGTAGGCTACGGATCCTACTCGATCGAGGATTTCAAATGGGCCAATAAATCGAGGGTTGAGCTTTCCTCTCTTTCCGAATCTCGTAACCCCTTTCCATGGAGAAACACGTAAGAATACATGATCTCCGACGTTGAATCTCTCATCTCTCCGATGAAGATCGGCATAACTCTTTTGTCGTTCTTGTGCTGTCTGTATTCGTTGTCGGATCATTTGGATCTTTTCGGTCGTTAAGCGTACCAACTCGGGTCCCAACAGTTTTGCTTCTCCTACCTCATTCCAACATACTGGAGAGCGACACTTGCGTCCATATAAAGCCTCGAATGGAGCCATACCTATACTTGCTTGGTAACTGTTGTTGTAGGAAAATTCCACCAATGGCAAGTACTTATCCCAACTTCCTTTGAAATCTAGTACGCAAAGTCTCAAAAGATCTTCGAGGGTCTGGATCGTCCTTTCCGATTGTCCGTCCGTTTGAGGATGGTATGCAGAACTAAAACGTAGTTCAGTGCCCATAGCTTTTTGTAGACTGATCCAAAAGCGTGAAGTGAATCTAGGATCTCGATCAGAAACTATGGAAACTGGCATACCATGCAATCTCACGATCTCATTTATGTACATACCGGCAAGACGTTCAAGTGAAAAGTTTTCTCGTATAGGCAAGAAATGAGCGGATTTGGTCAATCTATCTACGATGACCCAAATTGCATCTAAGCCTTGAGAAACTTTGGGAAGACCCGTCACGAAATCCATATTGATGTGTTCCCACTTCCATTCGGGAACCTCAAGTGGTTGTAAAGGACCCTTAGGTACTTGATGCTCTGCCTTGACACGTTGACAAGTTAAGCACCTTGAGATAAACTCTGCAATCTCCCTTTTCATATTGTTCCACCAAAATGTATGTCGAAGATCTCGATACATCTTGGTACCTCCTGGGTGGATTGCAAATGGCGTGTTGTGTGCCTCCATCATGATTTTATGCTTTAATTCAGGATCGTTAGGAACACAGAGTCGAGAGTTGACTCGAAGTATTCCTTTCTCGTCGATTCTTGCTTCGGGAATGGTACCTTCTTGTACTTTCTTTATCATGTTTATCAGTTCCGGATCGGTAGCTTGAGCAGCTTTAATTTTATCGATTAAAGCTGGTTCTACTCGCACGTGAGCAATCTTCGAGTGGGTCCCTGGTGTCTTTAGCTGTATCTCCATCTTTTGCAAGTCGTACAAAATACACTTTTGTGTTGTCAGCAGTGCACTTGTACTCGCATAAGATTTTCTGCTCAAAGCGTCAGCTACAACGTTCGCCTTTCCCGGGTGATACTGGATTGTGTGATCATAATCCTTCAACAGCTCAAGCCAACGTCGTTGTCGCATGTTGAGTTCCTTCTGGGTGAAGAAATACTTGAGACTTTTATGATCCGTATAGATATCCACTTTCTCTCCGTACAAGTAGTGTCTCCAGATCTTCAACGCGAAAACGACTGCTGCCAACTCTAGATCATGAGTAGGGTAATTTTTCTCATAATCTTTGAGTTGTCGAGAGGCATAGGCTATAACCTTTCCATGTTGCATAAGGACACAGCCTAGACCTTTGCCTGAAGCATCGCTGTATATGACAAATTCTCCCGATCCTGATGGAATGGTCAGAACAGGAGCTGAAACAAGTCTCCTCTTAAGCTCTTGAAAACTCTTCTCGTATTCCTCGCTCGATATAAGTTTTGTACTAGAATGAATGATACCGATATCTAGTAATTAAACTTTCAACTCTTGGTGTTCTATGGGAGCTATTTGGTATGGGACTTTAGAAATGGGCTTAGTACCGGGTTCAAGATCGATACAGAATTCAATTTCTCGGTTTGGGGGTAAGCCAGGAAGTTCCTCCGGAAAAACGTCAGGAAACTCATTAACAATGGGAATATCATTCAAGTTTGACGTATTTTTGTTCAAATCAGTGACATGAGCTAAAAAGGCTTGACATCCGTTTTTCAATAAACGAATGGCTTTATGGCTAGAAATAACAGTTATAGATTTCAATGGTTTAGTTGCTTGAATTTGCATGACAGGTTGATTAGGAATATGAAAACTAATAATCTTATGAAAACAATCAATTTTAGCATTATGGGTAGTCAACCAATCAATTCCTAAAATCAAATCAAATTCATGCATCTCCAAAGAAATAAGGTCAACAGGTAATGTGAGGTTGTTGATTTGAACTAGGCAAGATTTATAGATAGTAAATGTAATAGGTATTTCTCCCAATGAGGTTTCAACTGATAAGACAAGATTTAAGTTTTCAATAGGCAAATTTAAACGTTGAGTACATATAGGTGAGATAAAAGAGTGGATAGAGCCAATATCTAACATGGCATAGACTTCTCAAGAATTGATGAATAGCTTACCGATCATCACCTCATTCGATTTCTTGATCATCAAGGCTGTCATCATCAAATCGAGTCCCATATACTTCATCCGGATCTTCACGTATTTCAACCATGGGGATACCACGAAATAGTTCTCTAACGAACTGTTTCTCAGATTCTTCAACTTCATCAGTAGTAGCGTACCAATGATTTCCATTAAAATAGTATTTTCGATAGACTACAGTTTCCACGATAGTGACTAACTTAACCTGAATTCCTCTAAATTGTAACGCCCAAAAGTATAGATACATCATTTTTAAATAATCTTGAAAATCATAGCTCGAACACCATAAATCCCAAAGACTTATATGAAACGTCCATATATTCTGATCCTTTGTTATCGAGCATAACCAGGTGATGATATGTTTCCAACTGTCGAGCAAATTAAAGGCAACAATTTCCGCAAGTTCCGGATATCCTTTAAAGAACGAATTTGGAAGAACGACGGTAGAACTTTCACCTTCTTCTTCTTTAGATCGGATACAAATAATTTTTGCTTTAGGCAAATTATTCAACTCTGAGTTTGTAGAAGAATTGTTTGTGGTCTCTACATTCACTTCGGGTACTCCGTGGTTAACCTCCTGATTTCCAGATGCCATACTTAACTGTGGTCACAAAATAGATGTTAGTTCAAATAAACTGACTCATCACTTCATGTCCCTATATTCAAATCAACTCATTAGATAATAAAATCTAATTTAGGTAGGACACACTAGTGACTGATTCTATTCGTCTCTCCCCTCCTAGTTCTAACCCCAGATCTCCATTAAAGACCATATCCCTAAGCTCTGATGCCAACTGTGACGCCCCCAAATCTAGGCCTACACAGCCCAAACTTGAGTCGTCAAAAGACTACAACAAAATTATTACAACAAAGCACAACGTACAACAATACAGTGTATAATAATACACAACTAAGTCTTCACTATTATTGCCACACTATTTTACAACACGTGAAGACTAGGATAGCTATTCCTTGGACTCTCACTCCATCCCCCGGCTAGACCCCGTTACGTTTTCATCTCCTGTTGAAAACAATGGAACAAAAGAAAGGGTGAGCTCAAATAGCCCAGTAAGAAATATCATGACTAAGATAATGACGAATAAATTATCATTAGCCTTCAACAGTTGAGTTCTTGATAGAATACAATAGACTACAAGGTTTATATCAAAAACTGTAGTTAAATTCTTAAACAACGTTCAGATCAATAATAGCAGCGGAATGAGCAATCTATTAGAAGAATAATGCAGACCATAATGTCCACTCGCTTCTCTTTTTAGTAAAAACATCATCAACTTTTATCATCTGAAATACCATTAGTCATGATAATAAAAATTCACAGTTCCTGGTCATAATCATGCAAATCAACAGTTCATCTTTGCACTACGGGCCAAAGATATTCAATAAAGCACCAACGGTCATGATTATACCAGATTCAGCCTTTGGTCATAATCATACCAACCAACAGTTCATCTTTGCACTACGGGCCAAAGAGAACATTCACCACGTGTCATAAAAGACACCGAACAGATGTATCGCCTTTAACCTAGTATATCGCCTTTAACCTATCATCTGTTCAACAATTATATCACATCTGTGCCCCCGGCCACAGATATTCACAACAGCTTGATTCTTGATGATTAATACAAATAACAGTGATACAAATGATGAACAGAAGAACAGGATAAACAATAAGTATCGGAAGTTTACTTTATGCAGATTCAAATAATGTCCAAATTGCCAACATGATGTGGAGTGAAATTTAAAAATGATATTCAAGATCCACAGTTCAGAATAACGATTACAGTTCAATAGAAATGTTCAGAAAATAGGAAGGTTCAGTTGAACTAATGAAATTCAACTATTATGGAACATATAATATTTTCAGGAATTATAGAAGCAATAGTTCCATAATAAGTTTCGATTTAGGTGTATGAAAGAAAATAATATCCCTTACCGTAGCAGGTTTGATTAACAAAAGGTGAAGGGAATTAATATCCCTTACCATAGTAAGTTTGAATAATGGAAGATGAAAAAGATGGTATCCCTTATGAGTATAAAGGAAAATGATATCACTTACGAATATGGAATAAAAGTGTCATGTGATAATTCGTGTAGACAAATTATTTCCACACGAGACAAATAAAAAGGGTTATTCACCAACAGGCGATAATCCGCACCGTAAGGTTATTCCCATCAATTTGAATACGAATAGTTATTCACCAAACAGGCGTAATCCGCACCGTAAGGTTATTCCCACAATTTAATAGAATTTGAACACGAAGAGTTATTCACCAAACAGGCGATAATCCGCACCGTAAGGTTATTCTCAAAGATTAATAAGGAATGAATACAAAAGGTTATTCACCAACAGGCGGTAAACCGCGCCGTAAGGTTATTCCCACAATTTAATACATGGAAGTAAATGGCACAAGAAAGAAACGATATTATTTTCGAGAATCAAAGAATGATAATCCCTTCAAGTAAGAAAGAAAATAATATCCATTTATGATGATGAAAAGAGTGATACCCCTTACCGTAGTAAGTTTAAGAGTGTGAAAAGATTGATATTCCTTACCTTAACACGTGACTGGATATTGATTTAAATGAGGTTGATCAACCTATATTTTTATAATAAAATTAGTAATTACCACATATAAATTTCAAAGTGTATGATAACTCGTATAATATGAATTATCAAAATTATATATATTTAACATAATTTTTGTAGTATAATATAACTACTTTAAAATAGTTTTTAAAATAATATTCTAAAATAAATCTTCCAAAGAAAGCTTTTAAAAATGAATCTTCTCAAAGAAGAGTCTTCTAAAGGAAGATTTGTGAATACGGTGAAAAATAGGAATTTATAAAATTACTACTCTTTAATAAAAGACTTACTTGAAAATTTTCTGCACTCCTTTTGGCTTTCAAACTCTCAAAATAGCCTTACTATTCTCAGAGAAAACTCATAAAATTCTTATAGAAAAATTTTATGTTTTAGGTGTGATTTTTCTATTCAGTTGAGCAAGCTATTTATAGGAGAAAATTTTCACTATGCGTGGTAGGTGGCAGCAGGCGTGATACACGCCTGCCTCATTCTTTCTAAATTGGCAGCAGTCGGCTGCCAACCTTCCAGCTCAATTCTCACATTTTAATTTTCATGTGGGCCCCACATGGGTCCCACATGTTACTATTCACGTTACTATTCCAAATAGTAAAATTTATTATTATTATTTTTTTTTTTTTTTTTAAATTTAGTTATTCTTCCTGTGAGTCCAACATATAAAATAAAATAATGTTACAACAATAATTCAACAATAATATAAGAAACACGTTACATATTTTTATTAATTTAATAATATAAATTATAGTGTATTTGCTACAGTGACAATTATCAGGTTTAATAATTTTAAACTACAGTGCACCAACAATTATTGACTCGATGATATGAAATACAGTGTAATGACAATTATTGAATCAATAATGCAAAATACTGTGTAGCAACAATAATTGAATTGATAATATAAAATATTATGCAGTGACAATTATTGATGAAATGATGCGTAACAGTTACGGTGTCAATTATCAGACCAATAATATGAGACACTGTGCAATACCGTGTGCTACTGTAGAGTACCGTGTGCTACAGAAAATACCATAAATTACCGTATGCTACTATTCTTTTATCACCGGTATTTTAACAGTTAACACCGTTGACTATTTTTATTTAAAAAGGTTACTTCTGTCGTTTTCTATATCCGACAAATATTCCGTTGTGGGGTCCACAAATAATTTGTTATTTCGGCGCCGTCGTACGGCCCGAATATTCCCCGACAAAACGAATATTCCCCGACAAAATAAAATTTGCACATAACATCCTTAACTTTCAATTTCGTCAATTTAACCATTTACTGTTTCATGAAAAATTTATATGAAGAAAAATTGAATTTTGTATTTCATAAATTCGGGGTCTTACAAATCTCATGTTAATATGTTAATTTAATAATCCCCAAAATCACAATAAATCTAAACTAATATGATTTTATCAACTAATTTAATTTATCAATATTACAACATCAAAATCATAAATTGATTTTTTTTAATTAAACAACCACTACAAATGTAAGACCCCGAATTTTATGAAATACAAAATTTAATTTTTCTTCATATAGATATTTTTTTAAACAGTAAGTGGTTAAATCGATAAAGTTAAAAGTTAAGGATATTATGTGCAAATTTTATTTTGTCGGACAATATTCGCTTTGTCGGGGAATATTCGTTTGGTCGGGGAATATTCGTTTGGTCCGACGGCGCCGAAATAATAAATTATTGGTGGACCCCACAACGGAATATTTGTCGGATATAGAAAACGACAGAAGTAACCTTTTTAAATAAAAATAGTCAACGGAACTGTTAAAATACCGGTGATAAAAGAATAGTAGCATACGGTAGTTTATGGTATTTTCTGTAGCACACGGTACTCTACAGTAACACACGGTATTGCATAGTGTCTCATATTATTGGTCTGATAATTGACACCGTAACTGTTACGCATCATTTCATCGATAATTGTCACTGCATAATATTTTATATTATCAATTCAAT
The DNA here is from genome assembly GCA_947179155.2 of Hedera helix. Taxonomy (NCBI): domain Eukaryota; kingdom Viridiplantae; phylum Streptophyta; class Magnoliopsida; order Apiales; family Araliaceae; genus Hedera; species Hedera helix. Next base: position 23,533,761 of record OX359270.1, read on the forward strand.
AATTGTTGTTACACAGTATTTTGCATTATTGATTTAATAATTGTCATTACACTGTATTTTATATCATTGAGTCAATAATTGTTGTTGCACTGTTTTTAAAATTATTGAACCTAATAATTGTCACAGTAACATATGCACAGTAATTCACATTATTGAATCAATAATTGTCATTACACAGTAACGTATGCTTTATTTTACATTATTGTTATCTCTATTATGATGTTATTTAAACAGTTGTATTTCATTAATTTATTGACTTGATATCTAAGAGCTAACTATACTGTATTTATAACAATTAGTCATAATAATTGAATTGATAAAGTTATTTGTTTATAATATAAAGTTAGGTGATTATTAGGTGATATGAAATGAATGGTGTAGATTAAAGTGTGAATTATTGTTGAATAATTGAATTGATTTGTTTATAATATAAAGTTAGGTGATTATTATGTGATATGAAATGAATGGTGTGGATTAAAGTGTGAATTATTGTTGAATAATTAAATTGATTTGTTTATAATATAAAGTTAGGTGATTATTAGGTGATATGAAATGAATGGTGTAGATTAAAGATAATATAATATTTGAAATGGATGGTGTAGATTAAAAGATGATCTTTAAATGAATGGTTTAGATTAAATGAATGATAAGATTTTTGGCTATAAATAGAAGCCTTAACTTAAGGATTTTTCATAAACTTCCTTACTTGTTCTTTCTTTCTCTCTCTAAATACTTCTTGTGAAAGTTCTCTCTAAGTGTGCTTAAGTCATCTTGAGTATTTGTGAAGATCTATAAGTATACGTGTACTGTTCAAGTTAATCAACCTCATTTAAATCAATATCCAGTCACGTGTTACGGTAAGGGATACCATCTTTTTCATCTTCCATTATTCAAACGTACTATGGTAAGGGATTATCATTATTTGATTCTCGATAATAATATTGTTTCTTCCTTACTCATAAGACGTGCCTTTTATTTCCATGTATTAAATTGTGGGAATAACCTTACGGAGCGGATTGCCGCCTGTTGGTGAATAACCTTTCGTATTCATTCATTATTAATCTCTGAGAATAACCTTACGGAGCGGATTGCCGCCTGTTTGGTGAATAACTCTTTGTACTCAAATTCTATTAAATTGTGGGAATAACCTTACGGAGCGGATTGCCGCCTGTTGGTGAATAACCTTTCGTATTCATTCATTATTAATCTCTGAGAATAACCTTACGGAGCGGATTGCCGCCTGTTTGGTGAATAACTCTTTGTACTCAAATTCTATTAAATTGTGGGAATAACCTTACGGAGCGGATTGCCGCCTGTTGGTGAATAACCCTTTGTATTAATTTCCTTCACCTTTTGTTAATCAAACCTGCTACGGTAAGGGATATTATTTTCTTTCATACTCCTAAATCGAAATTTATTATGGAACTATTGCTTCTATAATTCCTGAAAATATTATATGTTCCATAATAGTTGAACTTCATTATTTCAACTGAACCTTCCTATTTACGTGAACCTTTCTATTGAATTGTAACCGTTATTCTGAACTGTGGATCTTGAATTTCACTCCACATCATGTTGATAATTTGGACATTATTTGAATCTGTACAAAGTAAACTTCCGATACTTATTGTTATCCTATTTCTTCTGTTCATCATTTACATCATTCTAATCATCCAAAAAAAAATCAAGCTGTTGTGAATATCTGTGGCCGGGGGCACAGATGTGATATATTTGTTGAACAGATGATAGGTTAAAGGCGATATAATAGGTTAAAGGCGATACATCTGTTCGGTGTCTTTTATGGCACGTGGTGAATGTTCTCTTTGGCCCATAGTGCAAAGATGAACTGTTGTTTGGTATGATTATGACCAAAGGCTGAATCTGGTATAATCATGACCGTTGGTGCTATATTGAATATCTTTGGCCCGTAGTACAAAGATGAACTGTTGATGTGCATGATTATGATCAGGAACTGTGAATTTGTATTATCTTGACTAATGATATTTCAGATGATAAAAGTTGATGATGTTTTTCCTAAAAAGAGAACCGAGTGGACATTATAGTCTGCATTATTCTTCTAATAGATTACTCATTCCGCTGCTATTATTGATCTGAACGTTGTTTAAGAATTTAACTGCAGTTTTTGATATAAACCTTGTAGTCTATTGTATTCTATCAAGAACTCAACTGTTGAAGACTAATGATAATTTATTCGTCATTATCTTAGTCATGATATTCTTTACTGGGCTATTTGAGCTCACCCTTTCTTTTGTTCCATTGTTTTTCAACAGGAGATGAAAACATAACAGGGTCTAGCCGGGGAATGGAGTGAGGGTCCGAGGAATAGTTATCATAGTCTTCACGTTTTGTAAAATAGTGTGGCAATAATAGTGAAGACTTAGTTGTGTATTATTATACACTGTATTGTTGTACGTTGTGCTTTGTTGTAATAATTTTGTTGTAGTCTTTTGACGACTCAAGTTTGGGCTGTGTGGGCCCAGATTTGGGGGCGTCACAGTTGGCATCAGAGCTTAGGGATATGGTCTTTAATGGAGATCTGGGGTAGAACTAGGAGGGGAGAGACGAATAGAATCAGTCACTAGTGTGTCCTACCTAAAATAGATTTTATTATCTAATGAGTCGATTTGAATGTAGGAACATGAAGAGATGAGTCAGTTTATTTGAACTAACATTTATTTTGTGACCACAGTTAATTATGGCATCTGGAAATCAGGAGGTTAACTATGAAATTACCGAAACAAATGTAGCTGCAAAACAAGAGGCGACGAATAATCTTCTTACAAACTCAGAGTTGAATCATTTGCCTAAGGCAAAAATTATGCGTGTTCTATCCAGTAAGGATGAAGGTGAAAGCTCTGCTACAGTCGTTCCAGATCCATTCTTAGAAGCAATTAAAGGAAGTAACGAACTTGCGGAAATTATTGCCTTTAATTTACTCACTAATTGGGAGAGTGATATCACCTGGTTATGCTCTATAACAAAGGATCAGAATATATGGACTTTTCATATTAGTCTTTGGGATTTATGGTGTTCCAGCTATGATTTTCAAGATTATTTAAAAATGATGTTTCTATACTTTTGGGCGTTACAATTTAGAGGAATTCAGGTTAAGTTAGTCACTATCGTGGAAACTGCAGTCTATCGAAAATACTATTTTAATGGAAATCATTGGTACCTTACTACTGATGAAGTTGATGAACCCGAGAAACAGTTTGCTAGAAAATTATTCAGTGGTATTCCCATGGTTGAAATACGTGAAGATCCGAATGAAGTATTCGGGATTCAATTTGACGATAACAGTCAAGAAACCGAATGAGGTGATAACCGGTAAGCTATTCATAAATTCTCGTGAAGTCTATGCCATATTAGATACTGGCTCTATCTACTCTTTTATCTCACCTATATGTACTCAACGTTTAAATTTGACTATTGAAAACTTAAATCTTGTCTTATCAGTTGAAACCTCATTGGGAGAAATACCTATTACATTTACTATCTATAAATCTTGCCTAGTTCAAATCAACAACCTCACATTACCTGTTGACCTTATTTCTTTGGAGATGTGTGAATTTGATGTGATTTTAGGAATTGATTGGTTGACTACCCATCATGCTAAAATTGATTGTTTTCATAAGATTATTAGTTTTCATATTCCTAATCAACCTGTCATGCAAATTCAAGCAACTAAACCATTGAAATCTATAACTGTTATTTCTAGCCATAAAGCCATTCGTTTATTGAAAAACGGATGTCAAGCCTTTTTAGCTCATGTCACTGATTTGAACAAAAATACGTCAAACTTGAATGATATCCTCATTGTTAATGAGTTTTCTGACGTTTTTCCTGAGGAACTTCCTAGCTTACCCAAAACTGTGAAATTGAATTTTGTATTGATCTTGAACTCGGTACCAAGTCCATTTTCAAAGCCCCATACCGAATGGCTCTCATAGAATGCCAAGAGTTAAAAGTTTAATTATTAGATATTGGTATCATTCGTTCTAGTACAAAACTTATATCGAGCGAGGAATGCGAGAAAAGTTTTCAAGAACTCAAGAAGAGACTGGTTTCAGCTCCTGTTCTGACCATACCATCAGGATCAGGAGAATTTGTTATCTACAGCGATGCTTCTGGCAAAGGTCTAGGCTGTGTCCTTATGCAACATGGAAAGGTTATAGCCTACACCTCTCGACAACTCAAAGATTATGAGAAAAATTATCCTACTCATGATCTAGAGTTGGCAGCAGTCGTTTTCGCGTTGAAGATCTGGAGACACTACTTGTACGGAGAAAAAGTGGATATCTATACGGATCATAAAAGTCTCAAGTATTTCTTCACCCAGAAGGAACTCAACATGCGACAACGACGTTGGCTTGAGCTGTTAAAGGATTATGACCACACAATCCAGTATCACCCGGGAAAGGCGAACGTTGTAGCTGACGCTTTGAGCAGAAAATCTTATGCAAGTACAAGTGCACTGCTGACAACACAAAAGTGTATTTTGTACGACTTGCAAAAGATGGAGATAGAGCTAAAGACACCAGGGACCCACTCGAAGATTGCTCACGTGCGAGTAGAACCAACTTTAATCGATAAAATTAAAGCTGCTCAAGCTACCGATCCGGAACTGATAAACATGATAAAGAAAGTACAAGAAGGTGCCATTCCCGAAGCAAGAATCGACGAGAAAGGAATACTTCGAGTCAACTCTCGACTATGTGTTCCTAACAATCCTGAATTAAAGCATAAAATCATGATGGAGGCACACAACACGCCGTTTACAATCCACCCAGGAGGTACCAAGATGTATCGAGATCTTCGACATACATTTTGGTGGAACAATATGAAAAGAGAGATTGCGGAGTTTATCTCAAGGTGCCTAACTTGTCAACGTGTCAAGGCAGAACATCAAGTTCCTAAAGGTCCATTACAATCACTTGAAGTTCCCGAATGGAAGTGGGAACACATCAATATGGACTTCGTGACGGGTCTTCCAAAAGTTTCTCAAGGCTTAGATGCAATTTGGGTGATCGTAGATAGATTGACCAAATCTGCTCATTTCTTGCCTATACGAGAAAACTTTTCACTTGAACGTCTTGTCGGTATGTACATAAATGAGATCGTGAGATTGCATGGCATGCCAGTTTCCATAGTTTCTGATCGAGATCCTAGATTCACTTCACGCTTTTGGATCAGTCTACAAAAAGCTATGGGCACTGAACTACGTTTTAGTTCTGCATACCATCCTCAAACGGACGGACAATCGGAAAGGACGATCCAGACCCTCGAAGATCTTTTGAGACTTTGTGTATTAGACTTCAAAGGAAGTTGGGATAAGTACTTGCCGTTGGTGGAATTTTCTTACAACAACAGTTACCAAGCAAGCATAGGCATGGCTCCATTCGAGGCATTGTATGGAAGGAAGTGTCGCTCTCCAATATGTTGGAATGAGGTAGGAGAAGCAAAATTGTTGGGACCCGAGTTGGTACGCTTGACGACCGAAAAGATCCAAATGATCCGACAACGAATACAGACCGCACAAGAACGACAAAAGAGTTATGCTGATCTTCATCGGAGAGACGAAAGTTTCAATGTCGGAGATCATGTATTCTTACGTGTTTCTCCATGGAAAGGGGTTACGAGATTCGAAAAGAGAGGAAAGCTCAACCCTCGATTTATTGACCCATTTGAAATCCTCGATCGAATAGGAACCGTAGCCTACAGACTAGCCCTACCACCAAGTATGTCTCGCATCCATAACGTTTTTCACATATCTATGTTACGTAAATATGTGAAGGACCCAAACCACGTCATTGAGTTAGAACCAGACGTTATAGCAGAGGATTTAACATACGAGGAGGTACCTGTTAAGATCCTGGATAAGAAGGAGCAGATCCTACGCTCAAAGGTTATACCTCAAGTTAAGGTTTTATGGAGGAACCAAGATACTGAGGAAATGACCTGGGAGCTAGAATCTGAGATGAAATCTAAGTATCCTTACCTCTTCGATATGTCAGGTACGTCAATTTCGGGGACGAAATTTCATAAGGAGGGGAGGTTGTAAGACACCGAATTTTATGAAATACAAAATTTAATTTTTCTTCATATAGATATTTTTTTAAACAGTAAGTGGTTAAATCGATAAAGTTAAAAGTTAAGGATATTATGTGCAAATTTTATTTTGTCGGACAATATTCGCTTTGTCGGGGAATATTCGTTTGGTCGGGGAATATTCGTTTGGTCCGACGGCGCCGAAATAATAAATTATTGGTGGACCCCACAACGGAATATTTGTCGGATATAGAAAACGACAGAAGTAACCTTTTTAAATAAAAATAGTCAACGGAACTGTTAAAATACCGGTGATAAAAGAATAGTAGCATACGGTAGTTTATGGTATTTTCTGTAGCACACGGTACTCTACAGTAACACACGGTATTGCATAGTGTCTCATATTATTGGTCTGATAATTGACACCGTAACTGTTACGCATCATTTCATCGATAATTGTCACTGCATAATATTTTATATTATCAATTCAATAATTGTTGTTACACAGTATTTTGCATTATTGATTTAATAATTGTCATTACACTGTATTTTATATCATTGAGTCAATAATTGTTGTTGCACTGTTTTTAAAATTATTGAACCTAATAATTGTCACAGTAACATATGCACAGTAATTCACATTATTGAATCAATAATTGTCATTACACAGTAACGTATGCTTTATTTTACATTATTGTTATCTCTATTATGATGTTATTTAAACAGTTGTATTTCATTAATTTATTGACTTGATATCTAAGAGCTAACTATACTGTATTTATAACAATTAGTCATAATAATTGAATTGATAAAGTTATTTGTTTATAATATAAAGTTAGGTGATTATTAGGTGATATGAAATGAATGGTGTAGATTAAAGTGTGAATTATTGTTGAATAATTGAATTGATTTGTTTATAATATAAAGTTAGGTGATTATTATGTGATATGAAATGAATGGTGTGGATTAAAGTGTGAATTATTGTTGAATAATTAAATTGATTTGTTTATAATATAAAGTTAGGTGATTATTAGGTGATATGAAATGAATGGTGTAGATTAAAGATAATATAATATTTGAAATGGATGGTGTAGATTAAAAGATGATCTTTAAATGAATGGTTTAGATTAAATGAATGATAAGATTTTTGGCTATAAATAGAAGCCTTAACTTAAGGATTTTTCATAAACTTCCTTACTTGTTCTTTCTTTCTCTCTCTAAATACTTCTTGTGAAAGTTCTCTCTAAGTGTGCTTAAGTCATCTTGAGTATTTGTGAAGATCTATAAGTATACGTGTACTGTTCAAGTTAATCAACCTCATTTAAATCAATATCCAGTCACGTGTTACGGTAAGGGATACCATCTTTTTCATCTTCCATTATTCAAACGTACTATGGTAAGGGATTATCATTATTTGATTCTCGATAATAATATTGTTTCTTCCTTACTCATAAGACGTGCCTTTTATTTCCATGTATTAAATTGTGGGAATAACCTTACGGAGCGGATTGCCGCCTGTTGGTGAATAACCTTTCGTATTCATTCATTATTAATCTCTGAGAATAACCTTACGGAGCGGATTGCCGCCTGTTTGGTGAATAACTCTTTGTACTCAAATTCTATTAAATTGTGGGAATAACCTTACGGAGCGGATTGCCGCCTGTTGGTGAATAACCTTTCGTATTCATTCATTATTAATCTCTGAGAATAACCTTACGGAGCGGATTGCCGCCTGTTTGGTGAATAACTCTTTGTACTCAAATTCTATTAAATTGTGGGAATAACCTTACGGAGCGGATTGCCGCCTGTTGGTGAATAACCCTTTGTATTAATTTCCTTCACCTTTTGTTAATCAAACCTGCTACGGTAAGGGATATTATTTTCTTTCATACTCCTAAATCGAAATTTATTATGGAACTATTGCTTCTATAATTCCTGAAAATATTATATGTTCCATAATAGTTGAACTTCATTATTTCAACTGAACCTTCCTATTTACGTGAACCTTTCTATTGAATTGTAACCGTTATTCTGAACTGTGGATCTTGAATTTCACTCCACATCATGTTGACAATTTGGACATTATTTGAATCTGTACAAAGTAAACTTCCGATACTTATTGTTATCCTATTTCTTCTGTTCATCATTTACATCATTCTAATCATCCAAAAAAAAATCAAGCTGTTGTGAATATCTGTGGCCGGGGGCACAGATGTGATATATTTGTTGAACAGATGATAGGTTAAAGGCGATATAATAGGTTAAAGGCGATACATCTGTTCGGTGTCTTTTATGGCACGTGGTGAATGTTCTCTTTGGCCCGTAGTGCAAAGATGAACTGTTGTTTGGTATGATTATGACCAAAGGCTGAATCTGGTATAATCATGACCGTTGGTGCTATATTGAATATCTTTGGCCCGTAGTACAAAGATGAACTGTTGATGTGCATGATTATGATCAGGAACTGTGAATTTGTATTATCTTGACTAATGATATTTCAGATGATAAAAGTTGATGATGTTTTTCCTAAAAAGAGAACCGAGTGGACATTATAGTCTGCATTATTCTTCTAATAGATTACTCATTCCGCTGCTATTATTGATCTGAACGTTGTTTAAGAATTTAACTGCAGTTTTTGATATAAACCTTGTAGTCTATTGTATTCTATCAAGAACTCAACTGTTGAAGACTAATGATAATTTATTCGTCATTATCTTAGTCATGATATTCTTTACTGGGCTATTTGAGGTCACCCTTTCTTTTGTTCCATTGTTTTTCAACAGGAGATGAAAACATAATAGGGTCTAGCCGGGGAATGGAGTGAGGGTCCGAGGAATAGTTATCATAGTCTTCACGTTTTGTAAAATAGTGTGGCAATAATAGTGAAGACTTAGTTGTGTATTATTATACACTGTATTGTTGTACGTTGTGCTTTGTTGTAATAATTTTGTTGTAGTCTTTTGACGACTCAAGTTTGGGCTGTGTGGGCCCAGATTTGGGGGCGTCACAACAAAAATCAAGATTCTTATTATTTTTTACAAATCTAAAAATATTGTTATTATTATTTACAAATTAAACTGATGAATCACTCCTAAATTAAACATATCTTTTTTAATTTTCAAACATTGATTTTTATATCCTAAAATTACTACAAAATTATATTTATAATATTATCTCATACTTTAACTATTGATTTTTTTCTAATATTTTAAATTCCATTCTCATGATCCAAATCTAAAGTGATATTTTAATCAATCTCACTTTAATATGTTGATTTTATAATCCATAAAATCACTACAAATCTAAATTGATATGATATTTATCAACTAATTTAATTTCTCAATATTACAACATCAAAATCATAAATTGATATTTTTTAATTAAACAAATATTAATAATACGGTATTTTTTTCATATTAAACAAATACTAACAATAATTGTTACAATATTTTATCTCATCATTTACATATAATTTTCTTATGTAATGGAACTCAGGTATTATCATTACATGTACCTATTATCACATATATTTTTACGTATTCTCAAATTTATATGTATAATTGGTATAAAAAATATTACCTACATTTTCAACATTTCTTTATGTTTGTTGTATTTTTGGTATTATAGTCTATACATGGGAGTCATTACCTGATGCTGTCAATTATGTCACACATATAAACAAAATGCTTATACATTCAATCAGCGAAGATGATGTACAAAGATCTCAGTCAACTAATGTTGAAATGTCAACTAACAACTTGCAAAAGAAAATCAAAGTCGAGAAAGATGACAACTTTACTGGTTCAAATTAATTTGAACCATTCTATCATTTTACTGATGACTTTTTGGTTTTAAAATTTATTAATTTCTGATGACTTTTTAGCATAATCATGTTTGGGTTGTTAATTTGGATTATTTGGATGAAACTTTTTGATTTTAATATTGATTATTGGATATTATAAAATCTAATTTTATGATTTAGTATTCAACTTGATTTTGGCATCCTAAATAATATAAACCAACAATTACATAGAAACCTGATTATTTGGTCTTTAAAAATAAAATTTGCAGCAATCCCAATTTGGTATTTATCCAATAAATATGTCAATTATAAAATTTGAATCCCATATTATTATCTAATACTTGAGCTTTTGAACTTTATTTACAGATAATTTTCACACAAAATTATTATTCCATTCTCATGTAGAAAATTCTTTCTCATATTTGGGTTTTCAATTTTTTTTAAAAGATAATTATAGCTATTTTTTTTAAAATTGATATTATCCCAAATTAATAGGTGATTGATGTAAACACATTTTTTATTCACCATATAAATAGAGACTAACACTTTCATTACAAATCACATCACAAATAATTATCTCATTCTTATAATTTTCTGTTATATAGTAAGATTAATTTTCTTTCATAGATCTAAAATTTTCACGGTTGTCGTTTAAAATGTATTGCTTAGATGGAGTCGGAAAATTTAATGTATCGCTAACTATCAAGTATTTTTTGACAAAACTAAATAATTACGTAATTGTATACATTGGAGTAAAATTATATGAGTTATTTTTGTTATACATTTATTTAATAAAATTTTAACTTATAAATATTCCATCTCCTTATTATAGTTTAATTTATTAAATGTATATATAAATTTATAATTAACAAAAAAATGAATAATCTCGCAGCAACGTGCGGGTGTGTATCTAGTTATATAGTTTAAGTTCCACTTAATACAACAAGGGTTACGTAGTTGTACTTATTACTTAAGAACATTAATATCTTATCGTGTTCTCTCTCCAAAATGCATTTATGGTATCTATCTTAAGTCTTAACTTAGCTTATTCTATACTCACTCCATTCTAAATTATAAAATTTATATTAATTTTTTAAAAATCAATTTAAGATATTTTTAAATTTAAAATAAGTATGATTTATTTAAATTTTAAAAATAATAAATCTTATATCTAATAATATTTTTTAGATAATTTATAATATACATAATGATAATGACATAAACAAAATAAATTCATGTGAATTTTCAATTTTAAAACATTTAAGATTAATTTTTATAAAATTAGTATCTCTTATAATTCAAAACGAATGAAATGTTATCTTATACTCCATCCAACCACATAATATATGAGGTCATGTCCTAAATATAAATCTTTGTGTTTATATATGCCAACCCCCCCCCCCCCCCCCCCAAAAGTGATATTTGAATACAGTGATATTCATCTATAAATGTGTGACTTTTTTTATAATTATATTTTTTGCAATTTTTGAAATTCGTTTATAGCTAATGAAATTATCACATTACATATAACCATAAACTTTTATAATTTTTTATTACATTGATTATAATAAATGTTGTATTTGTGCTAGCTTAGAAATAGAGTGCCAGAGTAAAAATACATTTGTTATAAGAAATTCAACAAAAAAATTATAAAACTTCATAAACTGAATGATAGTACTTCTTTCCCTCCAACGCGCTAAAAAGTGTCAAACTCGTCGATAAAATTCATTTTTTATCAATTATATCTTTAAAGTGGTTAATTAGTGTCACTCCAACGATTTTATCTATAAATCTCAAAAAGGATGTAAGTTGGTAGGTATATGTTAACTTTAACTTGTCTCACTCCATTCGTTTTAAAATTAAAAATATATTTATACAATCACAAAGTTTGGAACAATTTCAGATAAAAGAATCCCAGGAAAACCCGGACAGTCCATCTTTGCCATCAAGCAAAAGCCATACTAGTAATATCCTTCTTTTAATAAAGAACCATTGCGGATCAATCAGTCTACTCATTTTGTGGGAATAACTTCGCCATAAAGCAAAAGCCATACTAGTACTATCTCTCTTTTAATAAAGAACCATTGGGGATCAATCGGTCTACTCAATCATTCTGTAAAAACATTTTAATTTTTTTTTTGTAATTTCCTTCTGGTGTGAATATGCATCTGTAATGTTTGTGCTTGCAATTTTTAGTTACACAGAGAGCCTAGCTTCAGTCAGGAGATTATATCAAGTTCAGTAAGGCTGGCTAAATGATACTCTCTACAAGTTCTATTTAAAAAATAAATAATCATTATGTGTTTATAGTTCAGTTTACCCTTAAATATAAAATTTGTTAGTTTTGTAATAATATACATGTAGTTATCACACCGAGCTATATATTACTTAACTGTCTCAGAAAGCATGTTATTTCTTTTAAATTGATTACAAGAATAACAACTCCAAATCCATAACTGATATAGTCGGGAGTGATTGTGTCCATTGAGATGTAAGTTATATCGGCGCAACATGAATAGATAAAAAAAATTGTTTTTTATAACTTGTATAAACCTTAATAATTAAATCTTAATGTCTTTATATATTAATAAATTAAATTTTTGGCCATCGAATTTGTCATTTTTTACTAAAATAAGTCACGTGACTCAAAATAAACTGACAATTAGGTCTTTTAAGTGTATATATTGTTTATAGTGACTTCCATTTTTTTTGTTTTTGTCTTTTCCAGCACATACTAATTACGTGCCTTTAATTTTATGTATTTTACAAATATTTAAGTTTTTTTTTTGAAATAAATTATCAATTTGAACAATTAAGTCTTTTAAGGGTATATATCTTTTATATTGGTTCCAATATTATTAAAAAAAAAAAAATTCATCCAACAACCATCATGTGCTTAAAATTTTATGTGTTTTTGCATATATTTATAAGTAAAATTACCCAAAAGACTCTTATTCGGACCAATTATTACATACAAGACTCTTATTCGGAACAATTATTACATACAGGTAGTCCAAAGGCTTAATTTTTAACTACAAATTTAAAAATATTTGAAGCAGTAAGATTTAAGTTTTTAAAAGTGAATAATTTAAAGGCTCAAAGTGTATTTAAGTCACTTTTGAAACATATAGTCTTTACTTTTTTAAAACGCATGGTATTTATTTACAGCAACAACACCAACAATTAAGTAACAACTTACACAAACTTCCTCAGGCTTCAAGTTATCTTTCCTGTTGGATGATTTTTTGTATCCCCCTTGAGATCGATATATATGTTTTGTAGACGCAATATGTTGAGCACGTCTCTCAAATATGCGAATTTTGTTGAAATCTAGTTACCCAGTTAATAATTCTTTAATTCCAGGGGTCTTTTTAACCCTTATGCCATGTTTGGATTGAATGACTATGGAATGGGGAAGAAATGAAATAGAGAAAAAAATAAAATGAAAAGTGGAAGGATTCATTTCATTTAAGCTATAATGAATCATTCTACACTCTCTTCCAAGAAATAAAATTTATAAATTTGGGAGGAATGAGAATGATCAATTCCATTATAACGAAACAACCAAACACAATTTTTTTCATTTCATATATAGGAATGAGTCATTCCATTCTCATATTCATTCTTTTAATTCAAACGTACCATTAAAAGTTTTTATAGAAACATTATTTGTTCGTGAATTTAATAAATTGTAAAAAAAAAAAATCACTGTAAAATTCTAACTTACTCGAGTATATTGTTGTGATATTTATTTTAAGTTAACTTGTGGACTTTTCTACCTTTAGGTTATCAACAAAAGTAATTTTAGGATATATACTGGTTCCATGTTAGGGTCCCTGGAGTAATGAACAAGAATTCATTTTCATGGTGAGATCTGTATAATGTTAATATTTACATATAGCATAACTGAATTTTTTTTTATACCGGTTATGAATATATGAAGGATAATTATAAAAAGAAAAAAGGTGTATACAAAGGAAAACACTTCAATTTACATTTACATTACTGATTTATTTTTGTATAAATTTCGTTATGTTTATCTAATTAATTTGTTCTTGTATAAATTTAGATTACTAATTAAGGAGCTATTTGATAGCCTATTTTTGGCCTTACTTATTTTTCGCACAAAAGATAAGTTGTTTGAAAAAAATTATGCAACCTCATTTTGCTTTTTAAAATAAAAAGATTAGGCCAACACTTTTTATTTTTTTTATAGAAAAAGTGACTTCTCATTACTCTTTTATCCTCAACACACTATTTTTTATTTTTTATTTTTTATTTCACTTCTCTCACTACACCATTCAGCACTATTCACCCCCACCCCCACCGTCCATCACCATCGTTGCCATATTTTATAGTAATTATGTAAAATTATCATATATACTTGTTATTATGTATTATTAGATTCAAAATATTTTACTATACATTAATTATTTTATTTGAAGTAATTATTAAGATTTATTATATTACTACCCTCATCCTAAATTTGTATAAACTGATCTAATGTTGTATTTGTTTACGTCTGAATGAGTTTGAATCTAACCAAATAAGTCATTCAGATCGTTTGTTTTACACTTTTTAAAATCTGAATGCGTCTAAATGAATATGAACAATTCAACTAAAAAATTGTGTCTGATTCAGGAAAAAGTAATGCTGAATGATATTCTACAATTCAACTAAAAAATTGTGTCTGATTCAGGAAGAAGTAATGCTGAATGATATTCTTACTTACATTTTTTTAGCCAAAATTTGTTATGTACAAATTACTTTTGATTTTTCTTTAACAAATTAGTAACCAATTTAATTTTTGTTGTTATAATATTTTTGTTTTGATTTTATGGACAGATAAAATGCCATTAATATTTTTAGTTTTTTCCCTAAAATTATATTACTAAAATGTTACCTCCACCTTAATATTTAAAAAAAAATAAGTATGATTTTTGTTATATATACATATTTTGGATTTAAATGAAAAATATTATCATTCAGACGAATCACTTAACAAACAGTTTTTTTTATTCAGTATTCAGTTTCAATCAGACCTCTGTTTTATTCAGTTCGTTCAGTCATTCAAAACTTTTCATTCAGTTTTTATCAAACAGTCCATAAGGGTAAAAATGTTTGTTGTATTCACACATATTATACAAATTAGTTATCAAACAATTTTTTACATTTAAATTCTTTTTTAAAAAGATTCTCTATTTTATACTACAAAGTTTCAATTTTAATAATCTCTTATTATACAGTTTTATCAAACACTATCTAAGTTTTTTCTTAATATAATCTTTTGTTTTTTTGTAATTATCCTTTATATATTCATAAATAATATAAAAAGATATTAAGTTGTGCTATATTTAAATATTAACATTAAACAAATCTTACCTTGAAAATGAGAAACATACTAAATTATTAAATTGTTTGTACAAATGTTAGCATCTTAATATGTTAGACATATATATTTATCCTTAACCAAATGCATGGCAAAAAAGAAGAGAAGAGAGAAGAAAAATAAATCACGTTTCCATAATTAGGATTTTAAAATAAAATATATAGATAGAATAATTAAGTTTTAGATTTAGTCATAACAAAAAATAGGAAGGAATGACATTTAGGATAATCTATCAGAGGCTTAATTGGAGTTAATTTCCTTTTTTTTTTTTACATGCCACTCGACACAATTTTTTTGTTGGGACGGCAGATAAAACACTATTTGGGATAATTAATCCGGACTCATTACTAAGTAATAAAAATTATTAAATGTCCTTTAATTATGCTAGAATATGAAAGTATTCAATCATGACTCTTGCTTATCTATTTCTTTTTAATATATTATACAATTGTAGCTATGACTCGCTATCTAATTTATCTTTAATATTATATATGTATTATGTTAATAAAAAATAATAAATATACATCAATAAAAATTTTTATCAAATATTTATAAAAAAAAATAATATAAACTACTCTACAACTCGAACGAACTATCAGAACTTGTTGATGGATGAAGTACCATTGTCTTTAATTTCTTTGTTTTGACGGGCAACCATATTTATGGTGTTCTTTATTTTATCGTCTACATATGAAAGGTTCGTACTTCATTGTAGCCATGGATTATAGTGTTATTCCTATTCCTATTTATAGTGTTTTATATTCTTTTGCAAAATATAAGATCACAATAAAGGCTAGTAAATGGATGGGGTATTAAGTTTTAGAGAGGGAGGGAGTAATAAAATTTCTTTATAAATAGTTGTTTATCAACAATAAATTTGCGGTCATGATAATTAACATGAGAAAGGAGTTTAAAAATTAAGTGTAACTTCGCTCCTAGCAAACAATCTCTTTGGAGTTTGGACATCTGATTTCTCTTGGCAAACCTTAATATAATTTTTCCCTCAACAAAAATTGGCCAACAAGTTAGATAGGATTTTGCTTTCATTAGAAAAAAACAAGTACATAGTGTTGGGGAGAATTGGGAAACTCGCGCGATGTGTGTGCGTACACAATGCACTAACACACATGTTTAGAATCCAACTTGACTCAAAAGTTTAAGTCATTAGGTCTTGGGTCTATTCATATATATTAATCATTCACTCTTTTATTATTTATCTGTTGTGAAACTCCTACTCACTTGTGATATGCTATCAATCTCCCTCTCATAAGTAAGTGCATCACCTCAAGAGTTCCCCTTCACTTGAACACTTATCTTCAATCATCGCAACACCAATTCTTGGCTAACCACTCTCAATTTTTTCATCGAGAGTCAACTTCCATCAATAATTAAATATATTCTTTTCAATTACCGCGGATTACCAATTTTCGGATAATCAATCTCGAAAAATTCTCGGCTAAAGCCATCAAGAATTTAACATCACCATCATGTATCTTTTGAAGAGATTCACCAGCTTGGGATTAATCTTCCGTAGCTCTAATACCAGTTATTGGAAGAGAATCGGGGAGCCCGAGCGTCGTGTGCATGTACACAAGGCACTAACACACATGTTTTGAACCCAACTTGACCTAAAAGTTTAAGTCATTAGGTCTTGAGTCTATTTATGTATATTAATTATTCACTCTTTTATTATTTATCTGATATGAGATTTTAACTCACTTATGATATCCTAACACATAGTAAGATTTGACTATTCGAAGGAAAGAGTTTTTGGATAATTTATTTTTAATCCATCCAAACCATTATCTTCATGGGAAAACATTTTTCTATAAAATATAAACTTTTTACCTGCAAAATACAAAATTTCTATTAATTTCAAGCTCAATATTAATTTTAAGTCGGCCGCACAGAGATGATAAGCTCACATATTTCAGCCATCCACCCACCCCCACCCCCACCCCCACCCCTTTCTTATGACATTTTATAAGTTAATAATGTAAATAATAGGAGGTATAAGTACACAAAACACAAGGAAACTTGATAAAAGTTGACTAGAATAATGCATTGCTTCTAAATTTTCTAAATCTAATCATACAGATCAATTCCTATTTAAGATAACTGCCTGCCGAGCTCTCCTACTATTACATCAATAAAGTATTAAGTGTTTGATGTTGAAGTTCTGCTCCAGCAAATATTCATTCTACTTGGTTCATTGCATTGCTCAGATAAATTCAGTTTCATATTGCTGCTGGATTTACTCGGTATCTTACGAACATGTAGTAGATGCTAAATTTTCTTTCAAATTCAGGCTAGACATATTCATCATGATGTAGAGTAAATATTTATTTATATAAATTAAAAAAGTTTAATTTATTATAAATAATATTAGAATTATTCTAATTTATTTATTCTACTACCGACTTAATATTGAATCTAAATGATCAAATCATAAAAGAGAAATATTTATTTTAGAAGTAGATGGCATAATAATAATAATAATAAATTAAGTATATTTAATTTATATTAAAGTAATAGAATAAATTAAATGTCTTAATATTTATAATTAAGTATTTTAAAAATATTAATTATAAATTAATAAGCGGAGGTTCCTTGATTTTCCTGCTGAGGTTGGCTTCATGTTGGGCTGGCGAATTGTGCCATCTTAACTACTGAACTACTAATTTTGGCGTACCAAGCTGCCCAAATTTCCTTCCTTTTTTGTTGTCGAACCAAATTGGGCCTGCCCTTTTTGACTCCTTAAGTGCCGCTCCTAGCTTACCGAGTTCCCCTTTGAATTAGCCCCGAAATCTAGCTAGTTTATAGGCTAGCTTAGGATTGACAAAGCTGTCGAGCTTGATTAGTTTAAGGACCTCAATTAGCTGATCCATTAAGGCTTAAATTATGTTTATTACTAAAAGTTCAACTCTTTTATTGATCCTCCTTGAATTAACTTCAGCCCAAATACTTTGAATCTATCCATTAAGACATTCTTTGAATTTCTTAGCTCTAGCTCTTGTAACTAGACGAACTGGAACTTCCCTCAGCCTCATTTGATGTATTCCTATTTAGGATTGGGTCAATGTATTGTCTCAATAATATCTTCTTGTATTATTTTAGTCCACCACATACTTACCCAAAATGTTACGACTAAATGTATTAATAATAGTATGTTGAGTCATTATATATACATTCAAGTATCCCACATGTTATAATGTGGGACTAAGGTGTTACAAACCCCCCTAGTTAAATTTTTGACATCTTCATTAGAATCAATCACCATACATGATTCATAGATTTTTGCTTCTCTAGCCATTGTGGGATAATACCGACTGGATTCATGTCCCCACCTTTGAATCTCTTTCCATTATGGGATAATACCACCAACTTTTGTGTACTCACTTCTGACAACCTAATCAAATGACATAATAATACTCATATCAAAAATAGGACACTTTCAAAATAATACTTGTATCAAAAATAAGATTCCTTCTCATAATAGAACTCTAGCATATAATAAACATCTTATTAAAAATAGGACACATTCCAAAACAATAATCCTATTTTCAGTAGAACTCTTTCTTTTCATAATAACAATCTTTTTTTAAATATGATTTGAGGAGCATCCCAATAATTCTTTTCTCAACTTAAATTCCCAAACACTTCTACTTCGTCATTGCCATAGTTATTGTATTCACCGCCATCTTTCACATCATCCATAACATCTACACTATCCACATAATCCACAACATTTAGATTATTCGTAACATCTACGTTATCCTTGTTATTCGTATCTTTCGCATCATCTGAATCATTTGCGTCATCTGCATCATAGCCATCATTATCATCATCTTCAACATTATCATCTTTTTTAATAGCACCATCATCAGTATTATTGTCATCATCTTCATCAGTATCTCCGTCTTCCTTTCCATAATCTATATCTCTATTGTTCAGCAGCTACAACAGTGTTCCTTTATAACCATAAAATTTCTTGTTCATCAACATCATGACGAACATTGAATCCAACTCGTTCAATGTAATGCTCCCAAATCGGTCTCACACTATCCCATTTAAGTCATCAAAATACTACAACAAAATTATTACAATATACTATATAATACCCAATAATACACAACTAAGTCTTCACATTTATTACTATTCTACAATACAGTGAAGACTAGTATAACAACTAACTCCAACAGCTAATCCATTCCCCTTTTCTCCTCGCTAGTCCCGGCTACGCTCTCATTTCCTGAACAATTGAACAAAAAGGAAATGGTGAGTTCAAATAGCCCAGTAAAGAATATCATGACTAAGCTAATAAAAGATAAATTATTCTTAGTCTTCAACAGTTGAGTTCTTAATAGAATATAATAGACAACAAGTTTTAAATCAATAGCTGCAGTTGAGTTGTTAATAGAGTAATATAAACAGCAAGATTTAAATCAAAAATAGCAGTTAAATTCTTAAACAAAATTCAACAGCGGTGAAATAACCACCACTAAGAAAATCAAGTAGATCATGATGTCTAATAGCGTCTCTTTTTAAGAAAATCATCATCAACTTTTATCATCTGAAATAACACTAGTCATGATCATGCCAAACAACAGTTCTTCTTTACCCCCGGCCAGAGAGAACATTCATCACGTGTCCTTGTCATCCGACCAAAGACACCCCACAATTATATCACATTTATCCTATATCACCTTTAACTTATCATCTGTGCCCCATGCCCCAGATATTTAGAACAACCTGCTTCTTGATAATTGAAATAACAACAGAGATATAAATAATGAACAGAAGAAACAGGATAAACAATAACATTAGGAGTTAGCAAATTTTATTTTGTCCAGATTCAAATAATGTCCAAATTGTCAACATGATGTAGAGAAAATGGTGTTCAAGTCCAAGATCCACAGGAAAGAAGTTCAACGGTAAGGTTTATGGTACAAGAAATTAGTTCAAAATGTTCACAATTCAAATAAATGTCTACAGTTCAAAAGTTCAAGGTACATAAATTCACATTTCAAATATGATGATAAAAATTTAATAGGAATATTCTTGTCAAATGGTATTAGATGAAGTGCAAACTATTAAGGGAATATTAATGAATTATTAATTCAAGAATTTTCACTGTTTAATAATATTAGAGGTACAAATGATATATTTTTTTACCATAGTAAGTTTAAGTGATAGAAGATGAAAAAGATGGTATTCCTTACAAGTAAGAATGAAAATGATATCCTTTTATGATGATGAAAATAATGATATCCCTAACCGTAATAAGTTTAAGAGTTTAAAAGAAAATGATATACATTACCTTATTTCGTGACTAAATACAACTTTTATGAGGTTGATCAACCTATATGTCTATTCATAATTTAATTAATAAGTAACACATACCAATTTTATGTATATAAAATCATCAAAGTGACTATATAGTATAAATATACTATAAAATAATTTTTTTTTAAAATAATTTTTCAAAGTAAAATCTTTCAAAGAAAGTTTTTCAAAATAAATTTTCTAATAGAAGAGTCTTTTAAAGGAAGAGTTGTAAACTAATATGTGTGTGAGTGTTTATATAATTTCTATAAAAACTTACTTGAACAATACTCGTATCCTTCCAGATCTTCAACGCTTAATATAATTTTAATACACTCAGAGAGACACTTATACTAAGAAATATTTAGAGAGTGAAAAGAAGATTGAGTGAGAAATGCATGAATCTCCTTATGCTAAGCCCCATATTTATAGGCAGAGCCTAACCAACTTTTTCACACACACATTACACATTTTAATCTTATCTTTTAATTTAAATCATTCATCAACTAATACATATTTCACACTTTAATCTGCATCATTCATTGACTAACACGCGTTTCACGCTTACACGCGTTACACATTTACGCGCGTTACACATTTACGCGCGTTACACACTTACGCGCGTTACACACTTACGCATATTACACACTTACATATTATTTTATTCATTTAATATTCCAATTATTGAATATACAATGTTTTTTAAATAATAAATATGTCTAATTGTTTAATACCCGTGATTGCTACCGTAATAATTATTGGCCCAATAATGCAAGATGTTGTACATTATGATAATTATTGATTCAATAATATGAAATACTATGCAATGAATAATATAAAATATTGTGTAATGACAATTATTAATTCAATAATGTAAGATGTTGTATAATGACAATTATTGATTCAATAATGTAAAATGTTGTGTAATGATAATTATTGATGAAATACTGTGCAATAGCCACTTTATCAGTTCAATAATTTGAACATTGTGTAATACCGTATGCTATTGTAAAATACCATATGATACCATACTTTTATCACTGGATATTTTAACAGTTAAAAATGATAATACCGTTAACCATTCTTATTTAAAAATGTTACTGTTGTCATTTTCTACATTCGATAATATTTCGTTGTGGGGTCCATTCATAACTGAATATTTCAGCGCCGTCAAACGAATATTCCCCAACAGAACGAATATTCTCCGACATAAAATTTTTGTACATAACATCCTTAACTTTAATTTTTATTAATTTAACACATTACTGTCAATCATAAAATTATGAGAAAAATTTTAAATATATTTATTAAAATTCGGGGTCTTATATCCTCCCCTCCTAATGAAATTTTGTCCCTGAAATTTACGTACTTGGCATTTCGAAGAGATCATGATACTTAGCTCTCATTTCAGATTCTAGCTCTCATGTCATTTCCTCAATATCTTGGTTTTTTCATCAAATCTTGACTTGAGCTATAATCTTTGAGCGTAATATCTGCTCTTTTCTATCCAAGATCTTAGCAGGTACCTCCTCATACGTTAAATCTTCCGCTATCTCATCTAGCTCCAACTCAATAATGCAATTTGGGTCATTCACATAATTATGTAATATAGATATGTGAAAAACATTATGAATGCGGGACGTATTTAGTGGTAGAGCTGGTCTATAAGCCACATCTCCTATTCGGTCAAGGATTTCAAATGGACCAATAAATTGAGGATTGAGCTTTTCTCTCTTTCTAAATCTTGTAATTCCTTTCCATAGAGAAACACGTAAGAATACATGATCTCCAACGTTGAAACTTTCGTCCTTTCAATGAAGATCACTATAACTCTTTTGTCGTTCTTGTGCAGCTTGTATTCGTCGTCTGATCATTTGGATCTTTTTTGTTGTCATGCGCACTAGCTCAGGTCCCAATAATTTTGCTTCTCCCACCTCATTCCAACATACTGAAAGCGATACTTTCTTCCATACAAAGCCTCAAATGGAGTCATTCCTATACCTGTTTGATAATTGTTGCTGTAAGAGAATTCAATCAATGATAAATATTTGTCCCAACTTCCTTTAAAGTCTAGCACACAAAGCCTCAATAAATCTTCAAGAATCTGAATTGTCCTTTCCGATTGTCCATTTGTTTGGAGATGATAAGCAGAACTAAATCATAGTTCGGTGCCCATAACTTTTTATAGACTGATCCAAAATTGCGAAGTGAATCTAGGATCCCGATCAGAAACTATGGATACTGACATGCCATACATTCTCACGATCTCATTTATATGCATATTAGCTAAACGCTCAAGCGAATAGTTTTCTCGTATATGCAAGAAATGAGCGAACTTGGTCAATTTATCTACAATGACCCAAATTACATCCAAGCCTTGAGAAACTTTGGGAAGACCTGTCACAAAATCTATATTGATGTGTTCCCACTTCCATTCGGGAGCCTTAAGTGATTGTAATGGATCCTTAGGCACTTGATGTTTTGCCTTGACATGTCAAACACCTTGAGACAAACTCAGCGATCTCCTTCCTTCATATTGCTCCACCAAAATGTATGTTGAAGGTCACAATACATTTTGGTACTTCCAAGATGAATTGCAAACGACGTATTATGTGCCTCTATCATGATTTTATATTTCAATTCAGGGTCGTTAGGAACACAGAGTCGAGAGTTGACTCGGAGTATCCTTTTTTCATCAATTCTTGCTTCTGGAATAACACCTTCTCGTACTTTCCTCATCATATTCATCAGTTCTGGATTAATAGCTTGAGCAACTTTGACTTTATCGATTAAAGCCGATTCTACTCGTACGTGCGCGATCCTCATATGGGTCCCTAGTGACTTTAACTCTATCTCCATCTTTTAAAAATCGTACAAATGTGCCTTTGTGTTATTAGTATTGCATTCATACTCGCATATGATCTTCTACTCAATGCATCAACTATCACGTTTGCATTTCTTGGGTGATACTAGATAGTGTGGTCATAATCCTTTAAAAGTTCAAGCCAGCGTTGCTGTCGCATGTTGAATTCCTTCTGAGTGAAGAAATACTTGAGACTTTTATGATCTGTAAAGATCTCCACCTTTTCCCCGTACAAGTAGTGTTTCCAGATCTTCAATGCGAAAATGACTGCTGCTAACTCTAGATCATGAGTAAGGTAATTTTTCTCTTAATCTTTGAGTTGTCGAGAGACGCAAGCTATAACTTTCTCGTGTTACATAAGAACGCATCCTAGACTACTACCTGAAGCATCGCAGTAGATAATAAATCCTCTTGATCTTGATGGTATAGTCAGAATAAGGACTGAAACGAGTCTCTTCTAGAGTTCTTGAAAGCTTTTCTCGCATTCCTTACTCCATTCGAATTTTGTATTTTTCCGAGTCAGCTGAGTTAGTGGAGTGGTAATTCGAGCAAAACCTTCTACAAATCTCCTATAATAACCAGCTAGACCATAAAACTTCATACTTCGGTTACTGTCTTAGGTTGCTCCCAGTTTAAAATTATTTCAATCTTCACGGGATCAACTAATATTCCTTGTTTAGAAATCTTCACGTAACTTTTAGAGTATTAATCGCAAGTATCGTTCATGATCCTCACGACTCTTGGAGTATATGAGGATGTCATCAATAAAGACAACCACAAAATGATCTAAATATTCTTTGAATATTCGGTTCATCACGTCCATGAAGGTTGCAGGAGCATTAGTTAGTCGAAAATGCATGACTAAGAACTCGTAATGCCCATAGCGAGTTCTGAAAGCAATCTTTGAAACGTCATCAGCTTTAACCTTCAACTGATGATAACCAGATCGGAGATCGATCTTTGAAAAATACTAAGCACCTTGTAATTAATCAAACAAGTCATCAATTCGAGGTAACGGATACCTATTCTTGATGGTGACATGATTCAACTCTTAATAGTCAATGCACAATCTCAGACTCCCATCCTTCTTCTTTACAAATAGGATAGAGGCACCCCAAGGTGATGTACTTGGTCGTATGAAACCGGTATCTAGGAGCTCCTGAAGTTGGACTTTCAACTCTTGAAGTTCTATGGGAGCCATTCGGTATGAGGCTTTAGAAATAGGTTAAGTACCGGGTTCAAGGTCAATACAGAATTCAATTTCGCGGTCTGGGGGTAAGACAGGAAATTTTTCAGGAAACACATCAGGGAATTCATTAACAATAGGAATATTGTTCAAGTTTACCAAATTTTTATTTAGATCAGTGATATGAGCTAGAAAGGCTTGACATCTATTTTTTAATAAATGAATAACTTTATGGCTAGAAATAATTGTTACATATTTTAAAGGTTTGGTTGCTTAAATTTGCATGATAGGTTGGTCAGGAATATGAAAGCTAATGAGCTTATGGAAGCAATCAATTTTAGCATAGTGGGTAGTTAACCAATCAAATCCTAAAATCACATCAAACTCACGCATTTCCAAAGAGATAAGGTCAACGGGTAGGGTAAGGTTATTGATTTGAGTAAAACAATATTTATAAACAGTAGATATAACGGCTATTTTCCCTAATGGAGTTTTAACACATAAGTCAAAGTCTAAATTTTTAGGAAAATCAAATTTAAATGTTGAGCATATGCTGGTGAGATAAAAAGAGTGGGTAGAACCAGTATCTAATAGGGCATAGACTTCACAAGAGTTTATGAATAGTTTACCGGTTATCAGCTCGTTCAGGTTTCGTGCCTTCTGAGACGTTAAAGTAAAAGCTCTCCCCTGGACTACATATTTTTTCTTGTCTGTGCTAGCCTTTGGAGTCATCATTGCTGCTAGAGTTGATTTTGTAACAGGAAAAAATCGAGCAATATGATCTTCTTTTCCACAATTATAACAAGACTTGGATTGCTGAGTACAATTTGAGCTGATGTGAACCTCTCGACCACACCTGTACCATTTTACGGGTGGTCGATCTCCTCCGCTTAAAACTATTACTGGTGCTGATGTTAGTGCTGGTGCCTTTCCGTAATCATTGTGGGATCTCTTTCTCTTGAAAAAAATTTCACTTATTTCTCCCCTTCTGTTATCTAGACCGGAATTACTACCGAAGTGGTTACTATTTCCAAAATGGTGATTATCGCCTCTACGGTTCTCGTTACGATAATTGTTATCATTATTTCTTCCTCTTGGTTAGTCATTGGCTCTTAGTTGCAATATTTCATCTTCTTATTTGACCTTTTGAGCCCTATCCACCATATCCGAATATAGACAAAGTTTATGAGAGATAAGGTGTCGACGAATTTTGGGTCTCAAGCCTCGTAAGAACATGCGAGCCATTCAGCCTTTGTCGTCCACCAAATAAAGCGCGAATCTAGATAACTCCACAAACATGGCTTCGTATTGAGAAACAGTCATGTTCCCTTGTTCTAGTTTAATAAATTTCACCTCTTTTTAATGATGGATACTTTCTGAAAAATACTTTTCATTAAACAAATCCTGAAACTCCGTCCAAGACATCTCAAATGCTGAAGATGAGTACGCTTTATTGATTCCCACCAATGGTCTGCTTCTCCTCTTAGCATGAAGTTAGCAAATGGGACCTTCTGATCATCAGTACAACGTAGAACATTAAATATATTTGTCATCTGCTTCAGCCATGATTCAACCTTAAGTGGGTCCGGCTTCCCGAAAAATTCAGGTGGTCCCAACTCTTTAAACTACTTTGCAGTGACCATCCTCGAATTACCAGCATTTCCACCAGTAGGAGTTCCCCTTGCTTGATTTTGCATAAATTATATAAAGTTTCTAAAGAAATCATAATTATTCATATAGCCACCTGCGTTATTTTCGAAAGTTGTAGGAAGATTATTTGTAGCCTCCTAGTTTTCTGCGGCATAATTCATCCCTTGGTTTTTAGATGTCATTCTAAAATGTGGTCACAAAACAAAAGTTAGTTTAAATAAACTGACTTGTCACTTTTTGTGGCTTCATTTAAGCCAACTAACAAAATTTAACTTAGGTAGGACACACTAACGAATGATTCTAATTGTCTTTCCCCTCCTAATTCTAATGTCAAATCTTCATATAAGATCATATCTCTAAGCTCTGATACCAACTGTGACGCCCCCAAATCGGGTCCAGACCACCCAATTTGAGTTGTCAAAATACTACAACAAAATTATTACAATACACTGTACAATACCCAATAATACACACCTAAGTCTTCAAATTTATTACTATTATATAATACAGTGAAGACTACTATAGCAATTAACTCGGACAACTACTCTATTCTCCCTTTCTCCCCGCTAGTCCCGGCTACGCTCTCATTTCCTGAACAATTGAAAAAAAGGAAAGGGTGAGCTCAAATAGCTCAAATAGCCCAATAAGAAATATCATGACTAAGAAGATGAAAGATAAATTATTCTTAGTATTTAATAGTTGAGTTCTTAATCGAGTATAATAGACAACAAGTTTTAAATTAATAGCTGCAGTTGAGTTATTCATAGAGTAATATAATCAGTAAGATTTAAATCAAAAATAGCAGTTAAATTCTTAAACAAAGTTCAACGGCAGTGAAATAACCACCATTAAGAGAATCAAGTAGATCATGATGTCTACTAACGTCTCTTTTTAAGAAAATCATCATCAACTTTTATCATCTGAAATACCACTGGTCATGATCATGCCAAACAACAGTTCTTCTTTGCCTCCGGCCAAAGAAAACATTCATCACGTGTCCTTGTCATCCGACCAAAGACAGCCAACAATTATATCGCCTTTATCCTATATCGCATTTAACTTATCATTTGTGTCCCAGGCCTCAGATATTCAGAACAACTTGATTCTTGATGATTAAAATAACAACAAAGATATAAATAATGAACAGAAGAAACAGGATAAACAATAACATTACATTAGGAGTTAACAAATTTTACTTTATCCAGATTCAAATAATATCCAAATTGTCAACATGATATAGAGAAAAAGGTGTTTAAGTCCAAGAGTAATGTCCAAGATCCACAAGGAAGAAGTTCAACGGTAAGGTTTACGGTACAAGAAATTAGTCCAAAATATTCACAGTTTAAATAAATGCTCACATTTCAAAAGTTCAATCTCTATAAGTTCACTGTTCAAATATGACGATGCAAATTTAATAAGAATGTTCTTGTCAAATGGTTTAGATGAAGTGCAAACTATTAAGGGAATATTAATGAATTATTAATTCAAGAATTTTCACCGTTTAATAATATTAGAAATACAAATAATATTTTTTTTTATCGTAGTAAGTTTAAGTGATAGAAGATGAAAAAGATGGTATCCCTTACAAGTAAGAAAGAAAATGATATCTCTTTATGATGATGAAAAGAATGATACCCCTTACCGTAATAAGTTTAAGAGTTTGAAAGAAAATGATATCCTTTACCTTATCTCGTGACTAAATACAGCTTTTATAAGGTTGATCAACCTATATGTATATTCATAATTTAATTAGTAAGTAACACATACCAATTTTATGTATATAAAATCATCAAAGTGACTATGTAGAATAAATATACTACAAAATAGTTTTTAAAGAAAATAAATTTTTAAAGTAAAATATTTCAAATGAAGTTTTTCAAAATAAATCTTCTAATAGAAGAGTCTTCTAAAGGAAAAGTTGTAAACTGATGTGTGTGTGAGTGTTTATATAACTTTTGTAAAAACTTACTTAAACAATACTCGTACCCTTCCAGATTTTCAACGCTTACTATAATTTTAATACATTCAGAAAGACACTTATACTAAGAAATATTTAGAGAGTGAAAAGAAGATTGAGTGAGGAATGCATGAAACTCCTTATACTAAGCCCCTTATTTATAGTCAGAGCCTAGCTAACTTTTTCACACACACGTTACACATTTTAATCTTATCTTTTAATCTAAATCATTCATCAACCAACACATGTTTCATACTTTAATCTGCATCGTTCGTTGACTAACACGCGTTTCACGCCTACACGCAATACACACTTACGTGCGTTACACGTGCGTTACACACTTACGTGCGTTACACGTGTGTTACACACTTATGTGTGTTACACACTTACATATTATTTTATTCATTTAATATCTCAATTATTGAACATACAATATTTTTCAAATAATAAATCAGTCTAATTGTTTGATACCCGTGACTATTACCGTAATAATTATTGGCCTAATAATGCAAGATATTGTGCATTATGACAATTATTGATTCAATAATATGGAACACTGTGCAATTAATAATGTAAAATATTGTGTAATGACAATTATTGATTCAATATTGTAAAATACTGTGTAATAACAATTATTGATGAAATACTGTGTAATAGTCACTTTATCAATTCAATAATTTAAACATTGTGCAATATTGTGTGCTATTGTAAAATACAATATGCTATTATACTTTTATCACTGGTATTTTAACAGTTAAAAGTGATAATACTGTTGACCATTTTTCTTTAAAAATGGTACTGCTATCGTTTTCTATATCTGACAATATTTCGTTTTTGGGTCCACCCATAAATGAATATTTCGGTGCCTTCGTACGAATATTCTCCGACATAACGAATATTCCTTAATAGAACGAATATTGTCCGACATATAATTTTTACAGATAATATCCTTAACTTTAATTTTTATTAATTTAACACCCTACTGTTAGGCATAAAATTATGAGAAAAAAATTTAAATCTATTTATTAAAATTCGGGGTCTTACATTCAATCTTCACTCTCTTTAGTTGTTCTACTAGTGCGACTAATTTTTCTCTACCTTTGATCCAATTAACCTAGCTCTGATACCATTTATTGGAAATTAAGTTGACGCAAACCAAATCATATAAAATAAAAAGAGTTAAAACAACACAATAGTTAACGTAAAAAATCCTTAAAAGAAAAAATAATAAATTAAATTCCGAATCTCCACTATGTCAATAATAACGGGCTTACAATAATCCTTTCAAGTTTTACACCATAAAACTTGAGGTTTCACAATATCACAATACAATTTATTATACGGACTAAAAATTACAAAACCATCATTTCCACGATAGTACAAATTTTTTTGCACAAAATATAAAAAGATGTAAAAACTCTTTCCCTCACACAAATACAAAATTCTCTCTCAATTCTTAGGATGCTACATAATTTTTAGTTGTGATCCACTTTAAAAACTAAACATAATACTTTATTTATAGAGTACCTACAACTTTTCTCTTTTTGTTCAAAATAGGACACTTCCAAATTAATACTCCTGCAAAAAATAAGATTTTTTCTCATAATAAAATTCTAACATATAATAAATAACCTATTAAAAATAAGACACCTTCTAAAATAATACTCATTTTTTCAATAGAATTCTTTATTTCCATAATAGCAATATTTTTCTAAATAGAATTTGATGAGTATTCCAATATTTTCTCCATCGGCTCAAATTCTCGAATATTTCAATTTCTTATTTAAATAGAATTTGGGGAGTATCCTAACAAAAAATTCTCTAATATTTTTCGTTGGTAACTTTCTCATGTCAGCTAACTTTCATACTCAGCTTATTATAACATTGTGGTACAATTTACAAGTTCTAAAAAGAGCATTGGCTATGCTTTTCCTGTTCTATATATTTTACCGGTTTTTAAATATAGCTACAATGATTCCTAGGAGAGTCTATATAAAATATATAATTTTGCATTGGCTATGCTCTTTCCTGTTCTATATATTTTACCGGTTTTTAAATATAGCTACAATGATTCCTAGGAGAGTCTATATAAATTATATAATTTTTATTTAAGTACAAAATAATATACAATGTATAATTAAGAGAATATTTAATAAAACTGAATGTTAATTAATAACATCAAAATGAGTTGAAGTTCTATTCGAAACTAAGCACAAATAAAAAAGATGTTTGATAATTCTTCTTTTAAAAACAGCTGAATGAATGTAATTACATTATAATAGTCGAAACTGTTTGAAATAACTTTGTTTTGTAATTACAATATATATGGTTATGTCATAGTACAACTCCATGTGGCTGACCGAATAAGATGTCTTCCTAGTGAAATTAGGCCAATAAGAACTTCTCACTCGGTCGTCAAAAGGTTGGTTTAGGGACATATTATACATAAATTGAGATTGTCAACTACGAAGAGAGAATGTAAATTTATTTATCATTTTGCCCTTATATTGATATATATGTTAATTGCTTTACTTGATTCTTGGTTTCTGTCTTTCTTGATAGAGAGAGAGAAAAAATTAACTTCAGTCATTCATTTATAATGTGATTGATTTATTATTTGACTAAAATTTAATATAATCAAGAATAAATAAGTCAATATAAAATTTTGTCAAAATTGACTTATTTATTTTAGACATGCTTTTTAGAATAGTTTTTTTTTTTTTTTACTTAAGTTATCTTTTTGGGGACAGAAGAAGTATCAAACACACTTTAAAATTAGACGAACAAAATATATAGAGGTACCATAATGTTAAATACTCCCTCATTTTCATTATATATGACGTTCAAGATATAATCACACATATTAAGAAAATTTATTAATACTAATGTTAGATAATTAATGTTAGTTTAATTTTTTTTATTACTTATACACTAATTAATTACTCTTCCTCATCTCTTTCTCACACACACTCTATCTTGATGAGATTTTTTAGAAATAAAGTAAAAAATAATTAAATTTTTTCTTCTAATTATATAAAAAAAACATCTTGTATTATGAAGGGAAAAAATATCTTTCAAAATGACATATATAATGGAATAGACAGAGTAAAGTTTACCAACCACCACCTTAAATCATATAAATGTAACTTCCCAAACTTTTCTTTTTCTATGTTTAACCTAAAAAATGGACTAAAATACATTAAGTCTGTAAATCTGTTACTATAATTGATGGACACATTGCAACTGATTGAAAGAATACGGAATCATAATCAATCCATACAACAAACATAAAACAAATCAATAAAATAGGTCGACCGTAATCAGAAATCAGTGAATATATACCATAATTACTTAAAAAAATAACTCAAAAAATAAAGATAAAAAACAAATACTCTCTATTTTCATATTATTTTATTATTATTAATTTTTTAAAGTTAATTTAAAATATTTTTAAACTCAAAATTGACAAATATTATTTTAATTTTAATCAATACAATAATAACTATTATAAATTATTTAAAAAGTATTATTTTTTATAAGTTTTGTTGTTTTTTTAATTTTTAACGAATTATATTAATTTTGAGTTTAAAATTATCTCAAATTGTTTTTTAAAAATTAATAATAATCATATAATTTAAAACATAATGAGTATATAAAAAAAATTGCAAATCTTAGCGTATCTTTAAAACATAAACGCCAAAAAAATAAATCGTCACCGATTGTACTTCACCTAAATTTGAACAAACTATTATCACAAAACGGCACACGGCAAAAAATCTCACATAGGCCCGAAAAATAATTTCACAATACGAATATTAATCGATTGCACAAACCATGTGGATTCATTATTTATAAATCACAACTTTTGTCTTTGGATGAATCTAATATCCACCTGAAATTAACTGTATTGAGCTTAAGAAAGAGAAATCAAACTTCTCTTTCCATTGAATCTTGGAGATCCTTCTTTAATGGTTCACTAAGCATAATTATGTACCCAAACAAAGACAAGGAATCAGGGACAAAGCCACGTATTGAAGTGTGGGGTCAATTGATCCCACTCAAAAAAATTATTTTATAATATATAATAATTTTAGAAAAAATTTAAGTATAATAAACAAATTAACTCCACTAAAATTTATAAATTTTTTAATACATGGGGTTAAATAATTATATAACTTCTGAATTACATATGACTCGTACTCTTTTATATATTTATTTTTTTTAATTTCCTTAAAACAAATAAAAATATAATTTATACTATTTTTTAAAAATAATTAAAGAATTAATTATTTATGAACAAATTTGTGATTAGACAAACGTATAAGGGGTAAGGTAAATAAGGGGTGGATGTATATATATATATATATATATATATATGGGGTAGCGATCAAGCTAAAATGAGTGTTTCTCCGACCGCTATTTGGAGTAGCAGTCACTGCTATTCATACTAGCGGTTAGACTCAACTCTTATTTTTTCAAAATCCTTAGATTTTTGATTAGACGGTGAGAAATCTGTTTATTGAAAAGTGTACATAACAAACATTTGTTATAGATCACTCATATATATATATATATATATATATATATATATGTATATGTATATATGTGTGTGTGTGTGTGTGTGTGTGTGGCACTGTCTTTGAATTCTTACTAAATTATTTATGGCCTTATAATATTTTGACCGCACTTAGGGTCGACCCTATAGCATAAAAAAAAAAAAAAGCTTGGGCTTTAGGTTCATTTCAAAGGAAGACCCAAAAATTTTAAAAATTATAAATAACTCATGTAATCTTATAAAAATATAAGTTCAATCAATCGTTTAGGGTCGATAGTCCAATCCAAATATTAAATACTTAAAAAAAATTAGCAATATAAAAAAATCTCATTTAAATAAAAAAAAAATTAATACTGCCACCGTCCCAAAATAAAAGTCATCAATTCACTTTTGAAGTTAAATTGATTATTTTTAAAATTAACAATTAAACATATATATTTATATTTTCAAAAAAATAAATATTGATATTAATACTAAATTTTATGTAATTTATAATATTTATACGCTTTTTACATATATACTAAATAATAATAAGATATATTGATTTAAAAAATGATCAATTTGATCATAAAAATCAATAAAAAGACATTTCAAATATAAAAATTTTTATTTAAATTTTTTTTTTTAAATCCCAAATTGTCTTAAGCGACCACGGTCCGCATTGAATAAATTAATTGGCTTTGTCACCGAAGAGAATCCCTATCACCCGTTGGTGGGTGGAGCTTATTGGACCAACTAAAAAGCAAGAGAGATTTCCAAGAAAGTTAACCAACAACCCACCCTTGCTCAAGAAAATGAACATAAAATATAAAAAGAAATAGTACCAATAAAAAAGTAAAAAAAAAAAAGTCATCCGATGATTGCGATGGACCGCCACCATGTGTGGGGCCGCCGCTCCCACCACCGCCGACTGGCGGCTACCGCCTACCACTATTTAGATTCATAGATTTGACATTTATTTGCACGATACCTAATTGAAATAATTACACCTTACATCTAGTGGTTTCATAAATTGTTATTTAGTTACTCATTTAAAATAGAAACTTCCTCATTTCGCTCCCCTCCACCAGTATGCCCAAAAAGCAACATATTAATGATATCATCCCACACGTATATAAATAAATAATTGAAATATACAAGTTGTATAAAATCAAATTTTTATTCATAGCATATGGGTAATGTGGGGATAGCACTATCCTTTTAGGAAAGTTCATACAAAATGGAATTTTAATATTTTATGCTGAGAATGTATAGCTCATGGCTTTGAGCATTGACTCCAAGAAAAATAATACCTTTATTTTTATTTTATTTTATTTATTTATATTGGTAAGGTTATGAGATTTTTAAAAGACAAGCAAGTAAATTAATAAAAATAAAGTACAAGTAGGCGATCATGATGCATTTTGACCTATGTTACTTTTAGTCGTTTATTTTAAATTCCAAAATGTGAATCCGTTTTTTCTATACAAAACGGCTTAAAACAAAATATATTTTTTGGTTAATTTAATCTTTAAAAGTGGAATCTCATCAAGCACGAAAATTAATGGACCAAGTAAAAGACAAAAATATAAGATTTACATAGAAAATTAAATTGAAGTAAATTACGAGCAAAAGACAAAAAATATCAATATATCAAAATGTGAAAAATATAATTTATTCAAAGAACCCTCGTACCAAAAAAGATGAATACACCTAAATTATTTCACTCTCTAAAGACAACTAAAAATTAAGAAAGAAAATAATATTAAAACTCTAGTTACAATAACACATATTTATTCGAGATTAAAAATATAACAAGTCTAAATAACATAACAGATCCATATCCACCGTCTTAAAAGATTAGTGGTGAGTTATGGACTTTGGCCGGTCAAAGTCCTCTGCCACTGCTAAACTTGATCTCTTTTTTTTTTTTTTTTTCTTTTATTATTAAATTGTTGCAAAACACAATTCAAGTGGAATCTATGATACGGATCCCCAACTAAAATCCAAGAACATAGTAGGTTTATACGTTATTGCGATAAAATCTTTTATGTATAATTGTGGTGTGCCAATTCAAAAAATTGGTCGATGCTTTGAATCCTTCCAAAAAGGTGCCCACTCGAACTGATATGATTCCATGCTTAAATTGGATGGTTGAGGGAAAAAGGCACTTCTGGCGGTTTCTATGAAGGTACTATGTAATTGGCAATATATTTGATTTTAGAACAAGGAATCAAAATAGGTCTAAGCACTAAAATTGATCCCCATTCGTCGAGTAATTTCAACAGCTGGATCCTACTATATTTGTTTAAGTTCCACTGGATTCAGTGGAGTGAAGAGTCTTAGACTAATAGTTAGACCGAGAATATGTGAACTCTACGTCTCAATTTAATTTTGGAAAATGATATACAAGAATTAATGAATATTTTTTTGAAGAGATGTGTAATAAGTGAGATTATCTAATAATATTATTCAATCTTATGTATTGATAGATTTTGCAATTATAATTCGACACAAATTCATCGCATTACATAGCATAACTCTTTAATTTTCATACTTTTGTGATTTATTTGTTCTTTCAAGTGAATTTTGTTTCATTCTTTATACTATTGACTTGGTCATATTCTAACTTTATATTTTGATGATGACTTGATTATTGAACTAAGCTATGCAGTTATGTATCTACAGGATTCAAGTAGCAGGTTAAAATCTTTGATACAACAAACCATATTGACACTGCAATACAGAAAGAAAATATTCCGTGAAGGTATATGGATTGAAAACTTGAAAATAAATATTTGAGTCTCTAGGCTATCAATGTAAGATACTAGTTCTAATTATATCTCAATCAAAATTCTAGGATTTGTATTGCACGAAAATAATTATGAAAATAGTTAATTAAAAATTGAAACAATTAATTAGCGTTCAAAATTAACATGAATTAAAAGAAAACAATATCTATCTTTGAAAAGTTTATTAATCATTCCCAAAATTAACAGAGCTAAATTGAAAAAAAAAGATTTTTGGAAAGATCTCTCATAAAATATGTTGTCTTATGTCTTGGGATCAAGTTGTCCATTATTAAGCTAATTGAAACTTTCCATGCTTGATCAATCAGGTGATTATCTATAAAATCAATCCTATAGTCTGGAACTTAATTAAAGGGATATGATTTATGTTATGGGCTTGAAATATCTTTAAAAGAAATCCGCTTTGCATAGAATCTGTCTCTAACGACTAAATGATGACATTCTGTTTTTGCGAACTGAGATTTATTCCTAACGGTAACATGGCTGGATTTATGCTTTGCAATAAAAATGTTTCCATAATTGCTCCTTCAAATCATAAACGGCTATAAATATTTTTTGTATAAATTAATAATTTTTCTAGCAGAGCAAGATACACAGAATACATACTGAAATTATTGAATTATTATTTTTCACATACTCTCGACAAACAAAATCTTTTTATGTGGAGCATATGATAAGTAAATTTTTATATCTATTTATTAGGTATTTTATGTTTAATTATTTGTGAGTTTTAAAATATTTTTAGTATTTTAGATAATTTATTTAATTTTATGTATTTTTATTATTTTAAATTATTTTTAATTTTATTTTGTAGGAAAAATTAAAATTGATGGCATTTTTGTAAATAAGCTGCAAAGACATGGTTGGGCGCAGTGAGCGCATGCGTCAGGAACATGGTGGAGGCATCACACGACGTCGTGCAGCTGTGGAATAATTGAAGAGTTACCGCGCGCCATGCGCAGGGCCTGTCTAGCAGAAACAAAAGCAAGGCGCGTGGCTTTGGGCGGCAGACTTGTTGTTTTGTTTTTCATTACATGTGTGGGCCATCACCTTTAGTCTGCAGATCAAAATCATGCATTAATTCCGTGTAGTCCAGCAACAAGGATGATTACAATAAAATTCCAATTGCAAATTGGAATAGCATATAAAATAGTAATTTTATTTAATAATTTATTTTAATTAATATTTTCATTTTTATTAGGATTATAAGAATTATGTAGTCTATAAATAGACTCTTTAAAACATAATTAGGGGATTCATTCGTACATAATTTTTATTTTTATTTTATTATGAGTAGCTAAATTATTGTTTTTAAATTAAATTAGCGGAAGCCATCGAAATTTATGCACTGTGAGATCTAATTAGTTTTAATGTTCAATTCATATTTTGAGTATTAAATATTCTTCTGTTCTTAATTTTTATGATTGATTCGTTTAATTGTTATGAGGCCTACTCACTTATTATTCGCATTAATCTACTGCTATTTGTGAAGTAACTAAGTTTATTAATTATTTTGCAGATCAAAAGATTATTATATCTTAGAAAGAATATTCATCTAAATTAACTGCAAACGCATGGCTTGTGTTGTTTAGTTCAACGATATATCTAATTCTTAAAGCTGTTATTAAATTAAATCTTTAGCACCTGTCAGAGGTTGTTTAGTAATAAATGTCATTTAGATTGCGTGTATCTGCTTAACTAAAATTAAGGAGTGAGTAGTTATTCTTACGGTGAATATTCAAAATATTAATTGATTTATAATTGCGTCAATGATCAATTGTAAATTCTTGATGGTGGATTTTAACCTAAACTATGTCTTGTTCTTCTAATTTATTTTATTAAATTATTTGTATATTTGTTTACCCTAGTTAACGTTATTTAAATTATTTCTTTAGTTAAAACCTCCCATTTTGGTTTACAAAATATAAAATTAAATTAATCATTCTCTGTGGGATCGACTCTTGCTTACAATACTACATAAATATTTTTTCAAAATAAGATTTTATTTTTGAGTGCTTACAACAGCACACCGGCATAACTACAAGCTGTGGTTTTTCAAGTACAAATAATTCATTTACAGCTTCGTTACATTAGGCTTAAAATGGTGATATCTTTTTATTATAACTTGATCATTGCATTTTAGTTGAGCTTTTAATTGTGATATATTTATTACTTTGATCATAGTTTATATCGTAATCTTTTTAGTACATCTTCAAGATCATTTGGTAGACTAGGATTTTAGTTTATCGGTTTCTAATCCTAGTCAGGTTAGGGTTCTTTAGAAACAAGTTTAAGGAAGCATAAGTATTTGGGGTGCATAAGTGCACAAGGTATGCATAGGTGCTCGATAAGTAGAAGTGCTTTGATCATAGTTTATATCATAATCTTTCTAGTATATCTTTAAGATCATTTGGTAGATTAGGATTTTAGTCTATCAGTTTCTAATCCCTGTCGGGTTAGGGTTCTTTATAAACAAGTTTAAGGAAGCATAAGTACTTGGGGTGCATAGGTGCACAAGGTGTGCATAGGTGCTTGATAAGTAGAAATGCTTAAGGTGTACATAGGTGCACAAAGGGAGCATAGGCCCTCGGTGAGTATAAGTATTCAAGGTGATTTATAAACTTGTTGTGTAAATGTGTTGAATTGTAATTAAAGTTGATTAATAAATGAGTCTTCAATACTAGTTGGTATTAGACGTGGATTAGGCCACTAGAATAGAGGTTAGGGGCCAAATCACGTAAAAATCTCTTGTGTTTATGTGATTGATTGTTTTACTTTATTTATTCATTGCATGCTTCAATTTTGAATTGTAAAACACAATCCTAATACTTGAATTCATTAAAAAAATTATTTATTCCAACTCTGGATTTCATTTAATACCTAAATTATTTTTCAAATTTACTGTAGTAAATAGTTTTGACAGTATTGATAAAATTGTGATCTAGCGAGCTAAATTAATAAATCTAGTAGACTGCATTCTTAACAAAATATTTAAATCACGAAAATTTAATATCATTTGCTCCACACTTATTTAACCTTCCTTCTAAGTGTGCCTATCTAAATTTTAATATTTGGTATCAGAGTCTGGTGCTACTTATCTTGGTCTAAAAGGTGACTTGTAGGAAAAGATTCTATTATGGCACAATTTGGGAACAACATTCAAGAAGAGCAGTCAACCAATAGACCTCCACCATTACACAAAATCGAAAATTACAACTTCTGAAAATTTCGAATGGGGATCCCTCTTCAAAGAGATCTTTGAGGTCGTACGTCGTGGAGAATGGTTCGGTCATTCCAAGAAAGAATGATGGTACACCAAAGACTTTAATGAAGATTGACTCAACCGAGGTCTACATGACTTCCTATGATTCAAAAGAAATGAATACACACCTTAGTGGTATGGTGCAATTTGAGATTGATAAAGTATCTTCATGCAATACAGTTAAGGAGATATGGGACACCTTGAAAGTAAGACATGAAGGAACATCAAAAGTTAGAGAAATCAAGCTTAGTATGTTCTTGCATGACTATGAAATATTCAAGCTTGAAAAAGATGAAACCATTAAGGAGGCACAAACAAGGATCCTATTACTCATGAATTCATTGAAACTACTTGACAAATCAATTCCACAAAGTGAGATCAACTGTAAGCTACTTCGGGCTATGCCCAAAAGGTTTGTATCTAAAGTAACAACTTTTCAAGATTACCCTAATATTTTTTCTATGGATACATTAACATTATTTGGTGAATTAGAAGAATTTGAACGTCAATTAAAGAGATATGATGCGGACACTATAAGAAATTAACCAATATCGACCAAACATATCAACGACTGCCACAATCGGTCATTAATAATATTAGCAGCAATTGTCAATTGTGACCTTTAGTTAGTCGCTATTAATATTAGCGACCGCTTTGCAGTCACTATGCGGTCATTGATAGAATTACCCTGCCATAAATTTTGGCTGGGGAAATGGCGAGAATGTCAGTAGTGACCGATTAGTATCAGCAACCACTTTGTAGTCGCTAGTACATCCATGTCAATAAGAATCAGCGACCATGTGCGGTCGCAGAAAGCGGTCGTTGATGAGATTACACTTAAATGAGACAACTGGGCATAAACAGAAGCAGAAAGAAAGAAGAGAACAAATAGAGGAGAAGAAGAAGAAAGAGAGAGAGAGAGAGAGTGCGCCACCACCATTACCCCGCCGCACTGCTCGCCCTAGTTCCCACTTTCAATTTCAAGGTAGTTCCCCCACTCTTTGTATATATTTTGTAGTAAAATTATGGGTAAAATATTTTAGGATTTGTGGAACTTGAAATTGATTTAGGTTTTGTTTGAACGACCTTAAGCTTAATATTTTATTTTTCTTTGCAATCTAATTTTGTGTTGTCTGATATGTATATATATTGTCACAACTTTATATGTTTGGTGAAATTAGTAATGTGTTGATATTTTTTATTGATTGAATCATTAACCAGCAAAATGGGTGTTCTGAAATTGATAGACTTGGCTTAGGAAAATCCAAAGAATGAGGTCTATGTTGATATATATATATACACATATATTTGATGTAATGTGAATCTGGATTTGGCTAGTTCCAACATTCATCTATTGCTAAATTCTAATTGTAACATGTTTCACTTGTCTTCCCTATGGGTTTTTAATTAGGAAGAACTTCATATCATCTCTTTAACATTCGAGAGAGTGAGTTTTTCTGATATTGACATAGGGAGTGTGATTTGTATCTTAACTTTGTTGTTGTTCTATTTTTGATTAAGACTGTTATGCCATCTCTTAAACACAATCCACCATATATTTTTGTCACTGAGGTGTTAATTATAGATACCTACTCACTCAACTAATCTTCTAAAAATGATAATGCATTGGTTAATTATCGATGTACGCGTAATTAATTTTACATTTTAATGCCACTCAAGATGTATTCCTCACTTGTGGAACATTTTTATGTTTTAACAATATAATTAATTGATTTTGAATTAGGAATTGATTGGTGCTCTTCTCGCATGCTCTCTCCTTTGCTTGTTTCCAGTCATGATTAGAGGTGCCAAACATTTTTCAACAATCAACTTTGATCAATTATTTATGTACGTGATTTTTTTGGGCCTTTTATGATTTTTATTTTGTTATACTTTGTATTATATATGCATTTGAACAACTTTGCGAGGTATAGATCACATATATGTGCTTCTTTCATACATGTTTTCCTCTTATTACCTTTTAGCCTTTTACTTTAATAAAAAAATGCTAATTATATTCCTTGTTGTGTATGAAATATTCCTATCTATTTTCAATTGATTTTGGACAATAATTGCTATCAGTTATCATGATATTTAAAAAATAAAAAATTAAAGTCAGGTTATCCCTATAATCTTTAATCTGAAGAAGCGAAAACACTTGAAAGAAAATGATGCTACAATTCCTCTTGATGTTTGGCATCATTGTTCTTAGCTTCACATGTATAAATTATATAATATGAAATAATAAAAGATAAAATAAAATAAATAATATAATTTTTAAAAAAAATAATACAATGTAATTTAATTTTAAATATCATATAATATTATATACAATAATATAATATAATAAAATTAAAATGAAAGAAAAAATAAAAAAATACAAATAATATAATCTAATATAATAAAAAATAAAATAAAATAAAATAAAATAATATAATATAATTTCAAATAAAATAAAATAATTTAATTTAATTTTATATATCATATGATATTTTATACAATAATATAATATATATAAAATTATATTTAAAGGAAAAATAAAAAAATAGAAATAATATAATTTACAATAAAATAAAATAAAAATTATTTAATTTTAAAAAAATAATATAATTAAAAAAAATATAATACAATGTAATTTAATTTTAAATATCATATGATATTATATACAATAATATAATATAATATAATATAATATAATAAATGGAAGAAAAAAAATACAAATAATATAATGATATAATTAAAAATAAAATAAAATAAAATAAAATAAAAATAATATAATTTAAAAAAATATAATAATATATATTTTAAAAAAAAATAATATGTACCAGCGGGATTCTTATAGCAATTAAGACCATATATGATAATATTTAGCTTAGAAACGTGTTTAAATTATATCATGATATAGACTTCATTCTACCAGTTTGTGCTTGAACGAATTAGTGTCCATCCTCCCTGCATTTGTAACATTAGCGAGGATGGATACTAATTCATCTGAGATTGCCCGAGTTCAGAACGTGAGAATGAGGTCTCTATCAATTATATAATTTAAAATAATAGGATCATATTCAGCTTAGAAACCCGTTCAAAATTCACTTTTATTAGGAGTGAATTTTGAATAGTCCCTAGTTTAGGACTGTTCTTGTGTGTCAAGCTCCCACTTAGGCTGGTGTCAACAACTGAAGAAAATGTATCTGTTTGTGCTAAAAAAATTTGGTTTGTTTATCTTCTATTGTTCTTTGGGTGCATACTTAGATTGTACAAATTATAGTCTATTTCGTGTACTTAGGGTCAATGGGAGATGCTGCCAAAATTTCAGCAAACAACAGATACATTTGTTTGAGTCATTGACATTAGCGGGACGTCGCATACAAGAATGAGATAGAAGTCTGATTGGTGTAATAAGGGTGGAGATATATTTAGATAGGAACTATATATGCATTAATTATATCTAAAGATGACACAAGTTAATATAGTTATTGTTATCAAAATAGGTACCATAATATCATGGATTTCTATTTATACCGTAGTTGGATGAGATGACGAAAGTCAAGTGCCCAGATAGGTGCTACAACTGAATTTAGATCTGGTTGGGCAGGTTTGGAAAGATTTCAAATTAGCACATCCTGGATTCGCATCGGAACTCAGAAATGTTAGGCTTGGATTGTCCACTGATGGTTTCAACCCTTTCGGTCACTCAGTTATTCCGTACTCCTGTTGGCCTATGATTGTTACTCTGTACAACTTGCCTTTTTGGATATGTATGAAACAACCATACTTGTTACAAAG
Source organism: Hedera helix (assembly GCA_947179155.2). Taxonomy (NCBI): domain Eukaryota; kingdom Viridiplantae; phylum Streptophyta; class Magnoliopsida; order Apiales; family Araliaceae; genus Hedera; species Hedera helix. The sequence goes on from OX359270.1 coordinate 23,576,394, forward strand.
TCAACCGCAATGGTTAAAAAGTAAATGGAGGTGAATTTCAAACAAAGATATATGCTCGTGGTAGAAGAACAACTACTACTGGAGTGTGTGTTCAAGGAGATTGTTACAATAAGCTTAGCGTGTCTTTTATGAGGAGTTGGGAAAATCATAGAGTTGTCGTACAAGGGTATTTATGGGGGTCATATTAATTTGTTTAAGTGTCGTTGGTTTGATTCAGAAAGAGGTTTACGTGTCGATCGACATGGAATCGTCGATGTTGACCTTTATAGGTCCACGTACGTTAACGCACCATTTGTATTGCCAAATCAAATAGTACAAGTATACTACACCCCTAGTCCTGTTAGGAAAATGGATAAACCACCTTCAAATTGGCAAGTTATAATTAATACTCCCGCGCCTAGTCATGTCCAATGAGTAGACGGGGAGGTCTACCAGGAGGATATGTTATATAGACTTCCTATAATAAATGTGGAAGACAACAATGAACTGATCTAGTTAGAGGGTGGAGATGAACCTGATGAATTGGTTCCCGAGGAAATACATGTGCCAGATGACGTTGATAATGAGAAGGAAGAGTTATTGATCGACACTGAATCTGAAGAAGATGATGGTTATGAATCTCCGTATAATGTTCAAAATGATTCTGACTCAGACAGCGTCATTAACTGTATGTTTAGTTTTACTTGTATTACGTAAACTTACATAAAAACATCTTCTCTATATTCTTGTCATGTTCATTTCATTTACAATTACATGTCATTATTATCATTTTATTTGTGTATGTATTATCACATAACTCATAATAATATCCTGACAATTTTATTTATAGATGTCTACATCAGAGCCAAGAAAATGTGGCTTGGGTCGGGGTCTGAATCAGATCCTAAAGGCCCCAACTAATCCGAATGAGCGAATTCTCATCCAGATTCGATCTTTTCCTAGACGACATCTAAGTTATATAGCTATCAAAATATAAGTTTTGTAGATACCTTCTGTACTTTTTGTAGACACCCAAATTTTGCACTTGTGTACTAACCCTGACAGGAGGGCAAGATCGTCACTTGACCCGACATGCGAAAAGGAAGGTGGACCCCAACACGAAGCCACCCCAACAACTTACGGTCAAAACTGCCACAACGAACAACGAGCATCAGGTTACTTGCGGCAAGACGAACAGTTGATCCAGAAGAACCTGATTTGATCATAACTAATGGCCACTACGCTTACGATGTTCGGGGGTCTCGCTCACGGAGAGCAATTTATACATTAGGTAACAGCCTTCCAAAATAATACCGCAGAAATTGGCGAATTAAGACCGCACGACACGGAAATCGAGAAAAGCAAGCCGGACAGCCGCGGATGCACCTGCGGCCACCGATAAACGGGACAGTGCGCAGCTCGAGGACGGCACACGGTAGCCGAGGATTCGGCGCGGACGGCTGGCTAGCCCAGTCGCAGATGCACCTGCGGCCAGCCGCAGTTGCACCTGCGGCTGCTTGCGGAAGGCTATAGATTGCCATTTCCACCCAAGAGTTGAAAGAAGAGAAAAAATGTTTTAAGCTTTTAGAGAGAGAAACACGCAAGGAAGAGAGAGAGGAGCTCGGGTTTGGCTCAAATCAAGGGAAATTTCATATTCTTTTGCTAGATAGTTGAATACTCTTGTGGTTAGGCTCGATTCGTGAAATATAAAGCTTCGTTTGGTCTATTGCAAGGTGAAAAATGGTGTTTCTTTTGATATTTTCTTGTTCGTATTTATGTGATAATCTTGTGTTTTGGGTTTGTTTAGCATAGAATGTTGTTGTATTAGTGATGATCCATGGATTTGGGATCGTTAGCGAGGGTTCCTTTTGGAACATAATCTCCTCCTAACGCCCCGATGACATCCGTATGGTGATATGTCGTTCGTTGTGGTAATGAGTAGTTCGTAGTGTTGGGTTTGTGATATTTGAGTTATGTAATGTGATAGCAATGTCTAATATTGTTAGATTTGGCTTAGTATTGGTTGTGTAGTGATTTGGTGATTGTGAGCCTAGGGAGGAGATCCTCGTGATCGAATCCCGATGATGGACGTTTTGGTATATGTAATCACGGTATAGGGTCCATTGCGGTGTATTTGTAACATCGGGCCTTAACGCGATACCAAATCGTGATCGGGTTAAGGCCCCGTAATAATAAGAGTGAGATATGTGATTGTGTGTGTTCGGGGTTGTCTGGATGGCTCACATGCCCATGGATAGCCCCGACACGTTTTGGGATGCTTGTTTTAATCTACGACACAAAAAATGGTTTTCTAAAAATAAGGCGAATAATGAAGATTTTATAAAAGTGATCAAACTAGGATGCTAGATTCACGAGGTTTAAAATCAAGGGTTTTTGGCAAACTTTAATCCATGATTGAGGAAAAGGCTTTACTTGGTTTTAAAATGTCACGAAAATGATTTCGTAAAATAAATAAATGTTTTCGTTAAACTTTGTGCATAGGATTAAAGAGTTCTAGAAGTTGCCTTCATTTTATTTATATTTACTGTTGGAAGGCAATGTATAGTCTCGATTCCTATTTGACAAAAGTTTAAAAACTATTGTTTTCTAAAATGACATCTAATAAAAACCTCATCATTTTCGAAATTAAAATTAATCTTTCTTATAATAAACGAAGCCTCGTCATTTGGGTCAAAAGACGTTTAAAACGCTTTCCCGACAAAACACATTTTGACATATAAAATCAAAGCAACTTAATGCAAACGAACACCACAAACCTCCATTTAGGCACACATACACACACGCGCGCACACACACATTTTAAGATTTAAAAGGATAGGAAAATATCGAGATTGCGGTAACCGTGCTTCACGGAAGTCGGGGGGTGCCTAACACCTTCCCCTCGCTTAAGCAAGCCCCCGAACTCTATGAATCTCGGTTTGCAGACCAATTAATTCGGAGTCACATATGAGCCAGCGATTACGAAAACAAAATTTGGATGAGTTGGTACATCCATTTCAAATATACCAACTGGCGACTCTGGTCAATTGGCTCATAAAAAAAATTGACATTTCAAAACCCCGTCGACACTAAGCCGACCCTTTTCAAAAATCACATCTTAATTTAAAGGCTAAAATTGGAGAGGGACATTTTAATATTAAAAAGCGAGACGACGAAAATCCCGGCGTCGACAGCTGGCGACTCTGCTGGGGAAAGTAGAGGGCTTAAGCCGCATTAAAATCTCGATGTTTTCCTATCCTTTAAAAATCTAAAAATATGTGGTTGCGTTGCTTGCGTTAATTTGCCTTTTGTGCGTGTATATGGTGTGATTGCGATTTCTTTTCAAAAGCTTTACTTTATTAGCATCATTTGCATACGGTGAGGTACGATGAATGTATGATGAATGTATGTTGAGCAGTTCCTCCTCCTGAGGCAAACCCGTCGGATGTGGATTACTAGACTCAAAGGGGTGCTCCCCGGCGAGGCTCAGGAAAAGCATCCACTCAGATCCAATCCAATTGAAAGATCGGATTTATTCCCTTCGAGTATGTTGCGAAGATCTGGGAACCTTCATGCCGAAAAGCCCGCGAGAGTAACTTAGGGTAGGTCAGCCTCAGATAAACCCAACGCATGGAAAGTCTCTTCATACCCTTTTACGCTTTACGCGCATGATATCATACTGTAGTCAATTATTTTGTACCAACCACTTTTTTCAAAATAAAGGTATTAACCTCTGTTTTACAGGGACAGCTTGGAGAGCATCATAAATTGCACAATGTCATTACTTTGGTTAAAATAAAGGGATATTAACCCTATTTTGCAGAAAAAGATTACAAAACCCAAAAATACAAAAATAATTGCTTTAGCATGCATCTGCCAATGTCATTTCCCGGAACTAAACCTTGGCATATTTTATTTGCAGGATTGCGCCCCAAACTCGTCTCCGATCCAAGAAAGCCAGAGAGTCAACAGTCGAAATGGCTGAGAACCCCAATCCGAACCCAGCTCCTATATCCAGAGAGGAATTTGATGCTGTAAGAAATCAAATGACAGAGCTGACCATGTTGCTCAAAGAGCATTTTAAGCTAAAATCAGGGCCACAACCCGAGGACCAGCCGGGGCCCTCATCTCAAGGGAACGTACTGACCCCAGAAACTCCAAAAGTTGAGCTGCCAAAGCAAGTCATTATCATCCCAGAGGACGAGGTTGCCAGCGATGTTAGTAAGAAGATAAAGCAGATGGAAGAAGCCATCAAAACTATGAAGGGGATTGGGTCATATGGCAGTGTAAACTACCCCGATTTGTGCATATTTCCGGGAACCAGATATCCCGAAAAGTTCAAACTACCCGAATTTGAAAAGTATAACGGGTTAGGGGATCCTTATACGCATCTGAAAGTATACATCGGAGAGCTAGGGGGATATGCTGAGGACGAATCATTGAGAATGCAACTGTTCCAGAAAAGCCTGACAGGGGAGGCTAGAACGTGGTATGCGAGATTGGACAATGCTAAGATTCACAATTGGGAGGAGCTGACCCATACCTTCCTAACGCAGTACAACTTTCAATCCCAGATGGCCCCGGACCGATACCAGATGACTAAGATCAGAAAACAGACCAATGAATCCTTCAGAGACTATGCTCAGCGGTGGAGGAGGATGGCAGCCCAAGTGAACCCACCCATGAGTGAGACAGAGATGGTTATGACATTCATTGATATCCAGGAGGCTCCTTATTATGAAAGAGTAATGGCAGGAATAGGGAAGCCTTTTGCGGAAATGATCAAGCATGGGGAGATGGCTGAGATGGGATTGAAGTCAGGAAAGATCCGAGATTTCACAACTCTTGAAGCTGTTGCTGAGCAAATCCAAAGTGGAAACTACGACAGTTCATCCCGGAGACCCCAGAAGAGAAATGAAGAGGATGTATCCCTGGTATTGCAAGGGCTATCTGGAAAGGCAATGACCAGTCCCCCGATCCGCATGCAAAGAAATGAGGCCCCGCGTCCATCAAATTTCAGCAATAAAAGATATGAGGGGCGCAGAAAATTCGAAAAGCCACCAGAGAGGGAGTTCACCCCATTGGGGGATTCATTGGAGCAAATACTGGCCCTGTTGGTAAGCCAGAAAAAGATCACAGAGCTAGCACCTTCGTCAGACCCGAAGAGCAAGAGATATGACCCTAGCAAGAGATGCGCCTACCACTCGGCTTCCCCGGGGCACGACACTCAAGAGTGCTGGTCACTAAAGCATAAAATCCAGAATATGATTGACAGCGGAGAGATCATGGTGGAACAACCGGAACCCCCAAATGTAAAGGCCAACCCTCTTCCCGAGCATAATGGGGGAGGCGTGAACGTAATAGAAACCAGTGGGGCGCAGGGCCCCTTGAAATTGAAATACATAAGGAGGATAGAAGAAGAGATCGCTATGACCAATGCCCAGGTGGGTGCGCAAAACGAGCCTATCAAGTTGGTTGGCGTGATTCGAGATACCAAAACGGAGCCTATCCGGTTGTCGGCCCCAAGACCTCTTGTTATAGCAGCCAGGTCACAATTGCCAATTACCAGTCTGAAGGCTGTCCCGTGGAATTACGGGGGGAAGACCGAGGAGGAGGCCAGTTGTGCATCAGTTAGCTCTAAGGGAAATCCATTGTATCTACCAAGGCGGGTACTTGAGAACACGAAAAAGGAGAACGGGAAAATATCGGAGGAAAAAGCGTTGGAGTTTTGGGAGAAAATGAATTACGGCAAGGCGAGTGTGGTTAAAACACTGGAGGTACAACCGCCCCTGACATCAATCTTGGATCTTGCATTGGCATCAAATGATCATCATCAGGTATTGAGCAAAGTCCTGGAAGAGGCTCATGTCCCCAAATCAATTAGTACGGAAAGATTCGGCCACTTGGTGGGCCACCTGTTGGACAGCAATGTAATATCATTTACCGACGACGACATACCCGAAGAAGGGAGGGGGCACCGGAGGCCGTTACACATTGCGGTCGTCTCCTCCGGATATGTGATGAATGGGGTCTTGATTGATGGTGGGTCAGCCCTGAATATTTGCCCATATAGTACCCTGGAGAAGATGAAAGTCAACCCTAAGCGCCTGCGGGCCAGCCAGGTGGTGGTAAGGGAGTTTGATGGATCTCGAAAGAACACGGTAGGGGAGATTGAGCTGCCGGTGGAGATCGGGCCTTATACTTTTGACATCTCCTTCCAGGTGCTAGATATCTCGGCCAGTTACAACATGCTACTAGGGAGGCCCTGGATTCATATGGCAGGGGCAGTTCCCTCCACCCTGCATCAGCAAATAAAGTTTATCGTTGAGGGGCACTTGGTAACAATCGCCGTAGAATCTGACTGCCCCGTTCCCTCTGTAAAAGGCATGCCGGTGATCCATATGGACGAGTCGGCCGAACCGATAAGCTATCAGGCGTTTGAAATCAGCACCCCTCAGTACAAGCAGTTGGGAGCTCCGAGTCTAAAGCCTAAAGTGTCTCCCGAGCTCACCTTCGTTGCCCGGGAAATGATGGCGATGAACTTCCAGCCGGGGCAAGGGCTGGGTAAGAACAGCCAAGGAATCACCGAGCCCATCCAGATACCAGCACAGTCAGGCAAGACAGGGTTAGGATATCACGGAGGGATGAGGCCAAGGAACTCATACAAGAAAATTCCCGTTCGGATAACCGGAGTCCCGATACCGAGAACCAATAATGAACACGCCCCGAGGGTAGTCAAGCCTGCATCTGAAACAGAGGGTAAAGCGAAGGTTTCCCCAGCCAATGGATGGGTCCAGCAGAGGGATTTCTTACAGGAGATAGTGGAACAGTTCGAGAAAAAGTGTCATCTCCCGGGGCAGTCAGGCCCCAATGAAAAGGGAAAGGAGAGGATGTCGGAAGGCAAGTAGATTATGCCATTTATCAATTGGGCCGGGTTAGAAGTGCCCGAGGAGAGTGAAAAGGGAAGCCGAAGCCAAGTCGCCGCAATCATCGAAGAGGTGCCAGATACAGAGATCCCCTCCATCACTAGCTATAAAACCGAAGTGATCCCCAGGAATTGGACCGTGCAGCCAGTGGTATCCAGAAAAGGGTAAATGAAGGAATATCCAGGAATCCTGTCCAGTAGGGGGATCAAGGGGTTTTTGAGACGGTGTTTTTGTTTTTTTGTATCTGCACGTCTATTTCATATTTTTGTCATGATTATTGGAAAGGAAGTCATGTACTTAATGTTTATATATATGACAAATATTTTGTTTCATGTCAGGTGTACCGATTTGAGTCATTCTAGCCTAACAAACGATTTTCCAAATTTGAAAGACGATTATGATTTTGATATAGAACTGGATTTCGATTTGATGGGAATTGAGCAGGACGAAGCAGGTGATGACGACGCTCCGGACGAGATCAAAGAGTGGGTCGAGGATAAACCCAAACCCAACCTAGACCAAACCATCATCATCAACATAGGAACCCCTGAGAATCCCAAAGAGCTGAAGATTGGGGCAGACCTGACTCCCGACCAGAAAACAGAGGTAGCTGAACTTTTGAGCCAATATGAGGATGTGTTTGCTTGGTCACACGAAGACATGGTCGGTTTGTCCACGGACATTGTGGTACATCGATTGCCTATCAAAGAGGGTTACGTGGATGACATTATTGTGAAATCGAGGGCGGAATCTGACCATGTGACTCACCTTAAGAAGCTATTTGAACGGCTCAGGAAGTATAATTTGAAGCTCAATCCAGCCAAGTGTGCCTTTGGGGTTCAGTCAGGTAAGCTCCTTGGATTCTTGGTGAGCAATCGAGGCATCGAACTGGATCCGGCTAAGATCAGGGCCATTGTGGATATGCCAGCACCCCGTACAGAGAAAGAGATAAGGGGATTTTTGGGGAGGATAAACTTCATCAGTCGGTTCATATCCCATCTGACCACCACCTGCGAACCAATTTTCAAACTGTTAAGGAAAGATGCCTCCCGGAAGTGGAACAGTCAATGCCAAAAGGCCTTTCAGACTATTAAGAAGTAATTAACAGAAGCGCCAGTGCTGGTACCTCCAAAGGACGGAATTCCCCTTTTCCTGTATATATCCGTAAATGATATGGCAATGGGTTGTATGCTGGGGCAGAAGAGTGAATCCGGTAAGGAGCATGCCATTTATTACCTCAGCAAGAGATTCAGCAGCTGTGAACAGAATTACACGCCGATCGAGAGAACATGTTGCGCCTTGGCCTGGGCTGCTATGAGGTTACAGCATTACCTTCATGGACACACTACCTATTTAATCTCACGAGTCGACCCCTTGAAGTATATATTTGAAAGACCAATGCTGAATTGTCGATTGTCAAGGTGGCAGTTAATCCTCCAGCAATTCGACATCCTTTATGTTACCCAGAAAGCCATGAAGGGGCAGGGAATTGCAGATCAATTATCAGAAATGCCGACAAGGGGGATGGAGCCTTTAGAGACTTTCCTACCGGGTGAAGACATATTGTGGGTCCAACAGGTGAGGTGTGATGACGAAGGGCAGTTTTGGAAAATGTATTTCGACGGTGCCATGAATGCTGAAGGGGCTGGAGCTGGAGCGGTCCTGGTCTCCGTTACGGTCGAGCAATAGCCTGTTCTCACCAAATTAAAGTTCAGTAACTCAAACAATACGGCTGAATACGAAGGATGTATACTGGGACTGAGATTCGCCCGCAATATGGGAGTGAAAAGATTAGCCGTGTTCGGAGATTCAGAATTGGTAATCAGACAGGCGACAGGGGTGTATGGCACCAAGGAGCTTCGGTTACTTCCATACCACCGGTGTGTAATCCGGTTGATGCAAGAATTTGAAGACATAGCTTTCCGACACATTCCCAGGGGGCGGAATGACTTTGCCGATGCATTGGCCACCCTGGCTTCGTTAATCCATGTACTCAAAAGCAAAGCCACTCCACAGATTGAAATAACAGTGCAAAATGCTCCCGCTTACGAAGAATATATATCGGAGTTATCAGAAGATGTGGTTCAGCCAAATCAGCCCTGGTATCATGACATACTGAAATATTTGAGGGATAGATCACTCCCCGACCAGGCGAACCGAACGGAAAGGCAGAGAATCCAGAAGATGGCGATGAAATTCTATTTAAGCGGAGATTCCCTGTATAAGAGGGATGTAGGCTTAGGACTATTGCGATGTGTGGACGAAACTCAAGCACAAAAAATCATGGGCGAGGTGCACGGTGGAGTATGTGGGCCGTATATGAGTGGATCGATATTGGCCAAGAAAATTCTGAGGACGGGGCACTACTGGCTATCACTTAAGGCTGACTGTGACGATCATGTCAAGCGATGTTTCCAATGCCAAGCGCACGGCAACGTGATGCACGCACCTCCAAATGAACTGCACTGTATGACTTCCCCTTGGCCTTTCTCCATGTGGGGTATGGATGTAATCGGACTCGTGGAGCCCAAAGCGAGCAACGGCCACCGGTTCATTTTCGTCATGATTGATTATTTCACTAAATGGGTAGAAGCAACGTCTTTCCCCAAGGTAACGCAGGAAGTTATAGTCAGTTTCATCAGGAACAATGTCATTTGCCGGTACGGACAGCCTGAGATCTTGGTGTCCGACAATGCCAAGAATCTGAACAATGCCCTTATGAAGGAGTTGTGCGCCCAATTCAAGATCAAACATCTCAATTCTGTCATTTACCGGCCCAAAATGAATGGGGCCGTGGAAGCGGCAAATAAGAATATAAAGAGAATTATGGCGAGAATGTCTGCCAATCATCGGGGATGGCCAGAATTGTTGCCCCTCACACTGTTTGCATATCGGACATCAGTTCGTACGTCTACAGGGGCAACTCCTTACGCTTTGGTATATGGGATGGAGGCCGTTTTGCCAGTTGAAATGGAGATGGCATCCCTCCGAATTTTGCTCGATGCTCGGATTGACGAGGAGGATTGGATACAAAGTCGGTATGACCAATTAGCCTTAATAGATGAAAGAAGGGTGGCGGCTATATTACACGGTCAGTTGTATCAACAACGCATCTCTCGATCGTACGACAAAAAGATACGATCCCGAAAGTTCAAAGAAAATGATTTAGTGCTAAAGAGGGTCATGCCCTGTCAAGACGAAGCCAAAGGGAAATTCGCTCCAAATTGGGAAGGACCCTTTGTGATCAAGAAAGTCCTATCTGGAGGGGCCCTCATCCTACAAGAAATGGATGGCGAGGTATTCCCGCAGCCCCTGAATTATGACTCTGTGAAACGGTTCTATGCTTAAAAAAAAAAAAAAAAAAAATTATTTCCTATCTCCTCTGTAACTCGAACTACGTTGGACCTGATCTCCTGACCTTGTGGGAGTACGTAGGCAGTCATCATGGCACGGTCTGTTCTATATAAAATAATAAACCTTGTCCCTATACCAAGCCCACTTCCAGAAAACCCCGAAGCCCTACTTTGACAAATACATTCCAAATCTTCCCCAAACCTAGCCACATAATTAGCCCAAAGTCCAAGACTCACTCCGATGAAATCAGAAGGGCATGCGGCAACATCTGTGGAGTTCCAATCAAGACTTGAGGAAAGAAATAAGGCAATATATCGAAATCATAATCGGCTGGATAAAATGAGGATCCAATGAAGGGCGACGATGCATCAAAAGGGGGAAGTGACTAAACCATAAATATTTCTCTATATATACAAAACATTTTGATTACAAGTCTGTCTTTTAAATAAAAGTGATGAAACTGACATAGTCCGTGCAGGGAATAAAATCATCTACAGGTCAGAAACCAGCTGGAGCAGGATAGACAGAATAGTCGAGGCATCATAAACCTCCGGCTCACCCGCAATCTGCTGGCCCATCAGGTCAATCCGAGTCAAAAGAGCAGCAGCACTGGTAACAGTCGCAGAATGACCCTCCATGACAACTCTGACCTGCTTGATAACACTATCTCTGGCAGAGAGGGCGGCATCACAAGCTAGTACAGCGGCATCCCGCTCCGCGTGCGCGGTATCCCTCTCAATCTCGGTAGCACTCAAAGCGGACCGGAGCCGGGTACCCTCAATCATCAATCTCTGGATCCGATCCGCCGAATCGAGGGAAGGGACATGTACCGAAGCAGAAACCTGCTCAACATCAGATCTGGGCGCTAATCCTAAAACCTCCGGAGGAATGGTCGCATCTGAACTGGCCTCATCTGGGAAAAGTCCTCGAGAACCATCCAATACCCCAATATGGTCAAAGTCGGCAATATCAGAATCTCCTCGCAACCATAGCAGATAAGCGGGTGTCTGACCAGGATGACTATCCCCAAACTCGGCCGAGGCCCTGTGTGACCAAAGATCGTATACCCTCAGCAACTCCCTCTCCGTCTGAGGCGGTATGAGAAATCGGTATTCAACTGCTCCCGCAAAGAGATGAAGATCCTGCATCTGGTCAAACTGTCCCATGACAGCTAAGGGGTGGTAAGTCGTCACCCCCCTCAAACCAAGAAGAGGGAGGAAATCAAAAGGGGGCACGTGAGTCAAAAAGCTCAGGGAGGAACAATAACCCGAATATATCAGGAGATGGAAGGGCTCCTCAATGGCCGATAAGAACTCCCTCCAGGAAGCCGTATCAGTACATCGACGGGGACGGAAGGAGAACTGCATGGCCAAGCTGTGGCTAAAACAAAACCCATGCCGACGAAACTGCCCGATAGGTCTGAGGTGGCTAATGAACCATACATACAGCAAAATAGAGCTTCCCCTGAACATGCGACCAGAGAAGGAATGACAATACGAGGCCGATAAGTAAGTCTCGGCAAGTATCATGGGAAGGACAGTATGATCCTCCTGAAGGGCCTGAACCGCTACAATAACCCGCATGTCCAGGAGGTCATCCCCTGCAGGCATGTACAGAACTGATATGACACAAGCCATCAAAACATCCACTCTCAAAGCGCCCCAGCGCTCCTCAGACACTGAAAAATCACTGGAGAATCTAGAAAAGCTATCCACCGAACCGAATCTATCAATCAAGAAGGATAGAGGAACAAAATGGCTCGAGGAAATCACAGATAACAGGGCTGTCCTCCGCAAGCCCGTGAAAGTCAGGAACTGACGGCGCATATGGCCTGAAGTAACCCGTGCACAGGGACCATCCACTGTTAAACCGGTAAAGCAAGCATACTCCTCAAGGGTGGGAGTCATATACTCCAGCCCAAATCTGAAAACATGTCTGTCCGGGATACAACAACTGAGAATGCCATCAACAAAGCCCGGCGGCACCTGAAATGACAAAAGAGCCATGGAGTGTCCCAAGAGACCCTCCACGATGATACGGTCAGAGGGTAGCAAACTATCCAGCCACAAGCGGAGCCTGCCAATAATCCCTGAGGGGGCGTAGGGGTCCACGCGAACCACGTCCAGGGATGACATCTGTAAAAAGCAGTATCAAAAGACTATACATGGGTCAATTTTTCCTTTATCGACATATATAATAAATCATGCATCATGCCAGCTATAAAGGAATAAATGGATCATCATAAAGAAAAGGTTATGCATAAAATAAAGATAATTCTGTACATAATACATGGAATGAGAAATAATAATGACAAATAAAACAAATAGGTTCAAATACAGGGGTCCTAGCCTATCTAAATCTAGCAGGCGCACTATAGGCCCTCAATAAAGGTGTCATCATCAAACTGGTTCGCATGACCCACGTCCCCGGGAATGGAGGCCTCAACGCCAAAGTTCAGATCGGGACAAGAATAAGGTGGAGCAGGGGCATCCAATGAGCCGGGAACTGCACCGAAGTCAGGTCCATACGGGTCTGCAGCGTAAGCTTCCTCTGGATCCCGGCCCAAGCTCCGAACAAAAGATGACAGTTGGTCCACCCGCCGAGTCAAGGAAGCAATCTGGTCTGAGTGGGTGGGGACCCGAACACACTCCATCCAGTCTGTCATCATCACAGACCCGTGAACCAGGTCTCCAAGGAAGAAGGTGGCCCGAGTCCGAGGCCCAATGGTACGAGGTCTCCACCAGACGCTAAAACTCTCACTCGTCTGCGGGCCGTCAGATAGCATATATCCATCTTCCCCGGCCGTCACTGCCTCCAGGAGATGGGAATCCATGAGCCAAAATCTCCGGGAAGGAGGAGCGAAAGGGATACGGACCTCCCCGGAAACACATCTGATGGCGCGCTCCCCGAAGTACAGCTCCCATCCACCATAAGTCAGGAAGGGAATACGACGAGTGGAAAAGACAAACTCCTGGTCCGCGGCATAACCACCGGCGAAGCCAGCAGCCAAATGATCCGCAGTGTAAGGAACCCATGTCACGTCCGCCGAAGAGATCATCTCTAACTGCAGCCGGCAGTGGGAGAAGCTATCTGACACCGGGGTCTCCGCCAAAGTGCTGTGATGCCATCGACGACCCCGGTCAAAAACTTGTTGAGCGGAATCGGCACCTATAAAAAGCACGCGATTCCGAGTTCGTTTGAATGAACAATAACGCGCAAGTATACGCGGTCAACAAGTAATATAATGAAAGTAAGTTATCGATCCCACGAGGAGTTATGAATAATATAAGCAAAGTATTAAAAGTAAGTCAACTTGGTTCTAATTCGACGAAGATGTTTTTGGGTTTTTTGGTATGAAGAAATGTAATTAACAATTAACTAACTAATACCGACTGAAATTCAATAGGACACAAGCTAGGATTGCAATTTCCCCCAAAGTAAGCTCAGACATATAAATCTCTTGAATTACATGGACACAGTGAATAGCTAACCGAGAATTCATTATAGCGTTTATATGTCTCTTTCGATAACATATAAACATATCCTATCTAAATCTGTCGATTCAGACAGGAACACCCAAGCAAAGCAATTCACCATATGTCTATGAGAATTAACAATAACGAGGATTTCAAGCACAGATTCTCCCATTGGCTACACATGGCACAAAGGTATATGTCTATCCTTTATACAAATTATGCAATCAATCCTAAGAGCAAATACATAACATATGTCATCATATCTTTGGCCATCCCACTATACTCCATCTATCAATTTCATATAGGGTACCAAATCAATTACTATGTCTAGCAATTAATACAAGAATAACTAGATATGATAACCCATTCACAATTGCCAAACAATCATCCAAGAGAGATTTAATCAATCAAAACCACACAATGGGTTCCATTACAATCCTAGAATGGAAATCTAGTTCATTACAAGGAAACTAAATCCCACCAACAAGATATTCATCAAAACTTAGAGAACAAAATCAAAGGAAAAGGAAGGAAAGAGAAAACCAAATGGGGATCCAATCTCCAAGCTCAATCCATCAATCCAAGCTCTCCAATCCTTGATTCAAGCCTTGTTCTTGTGGTTCCAAGCATGTTTCCAGCCGCCTCCCTCTCTCTCTTGAAGAGAAAATTAGAAGATATCTCATTAGGGCTCCAAAAAATGACTTTAAAAGGCTGCAATCGCGATCTGGAACAGTGCACCGCCGCGGCGGTCAAAGTCAGCGCCGCGGCGGTCAAACGTTCTGTTAATTTCTGAGTTTGAACCACCGCTGCGGCGGTGGAAACCACCGCTGCGGCGCTAGTGCATTCTGCCCAGAAATGTTGGTTTTTGGACTGCTGCAGCCTCCCTTCATGTTTTGGGCATAACTTCTTCATACGAGCTCCGATTGAGGTGATTCAAGATTTTCTGGAAAGGAGACTCGTAGACCTACAACTTTAGTTCTTAACAAAATTGAAGATTCGGAAATGATCAAGGCCAAAATTGGACGTTTCTTGGCTGCTGCGTAAACGGAGCGCAGAAAATGCGAACCGGGCAATTCCAAGCCTTGATTCACCAAGCCCTTATTATAATTCCTACAAAATAAGATAGAAACACATAAAAACAATATAACACCACATCCTATACAATGTGGTACAAAAACACATACAACTAAGCAAACCATTAACATATATAATACGAATAAACTACACAAAACGACATAGAATACATAAAATACCTAAACATGATATAATACACCATAATATACAATAACATAAAAACACATATAAAATCACATAAAACACTTAAAGATTCACAAATTATCAAACTTAAATGTATTCAATTCATAGGTATAAAACCCACTCATCAATAAGTCTCTGGACCGAGGGTAGTAATCGACCGCAAGCAGGGTAGCCGCTCATAAGCCTAAAACTGATAAACAAGGAAAATGTGACGTAAGTACCAAGGACGGCAAATGAATGAAACAAATAAAAAGCGGCTAAATGAATGGGACTTACTAGCAGAAAGGGATAAAACCCCAGCCAGGCATCCGTCTGCCCCTCTGAACGAAGGCGAAGGCCGTGGAGGAAATAAGCGAAGGTGAAGGAACCCCAGTCATAGTCCCCGATCCGATCCACATCTCGAGTAGCGCCGACAATACCAAAATGGATGGTCGAGGAGTTGTTCCCCAGAAAACAGCCCCTCATGATAGTCAGGAATAGACGCCGGAGCAGGAAGTCACGAGCGGAGCGGTCCTCGGGAAATGGCACAGAAAGAGCCCCTCCAATGGCATCTATAGCCAAAGCTCCGGATCGGATGCTGCGGGCCTTAAAGACCTTATCCTGAGGAGTGAACCCCAACAAGGATCGAACGGTTATGGGGGTGATGTCCGGCTCCAGAGGAACACGGGGTCCAGAGAGCTCCACCCCGGTAATATAACGCCAGTCTAGAGGGCTCAACAACAGCTCGCAGTCCAGTAGATGAAGCGACTGGGTCTGGTGGAACCAGCGCTCAGACAGAGCCCTCATATAGCCCCACGGACATCGACGAGGGGCAATAGTAAAGAAATATCTGAACCCCCAAGAGTCTACCATTCCCCTGTAGTCAGGATGCAACGCGTGGTAGAGGGTGTAAATGCTGAACCAGTTACCCCGAGGCTGGGTAAACTCAGGAACCTGCGACAGCCGCCGAAACAGTCAGTCCTGATAATCTCACAAGGTTGAATGAATTTAAATAACGGATATACCTCGTTAGCCGCAAGGTAGGCTGAGGGGTGACGACCGAGATCAGGACCGAGCAGATCCGATATCCTAGCACGGGCCCCGGGTAAGGTCCGACGCATGGGAGGAGGAGCCGCTATGCCCGAGGGACCCGCCTCTGCCTCCGCTGGGGCGTCCTCATCCACATCAGGCTGAACGGGGCGAATAACAGACTCAGCCAGCCTACGGGAATGACGAGTCAGGACTGGAGCTGGAGCTGAAGTGGTCGCTCTACGACGACGGACACCCGACGCTCGGGGCACTGAGGAACCACTGGGAGTATCTGGATCCATAACTGGAACGGTATCACAAAATAAGGTACACCTTTAGCTCGTTATCTTTCAAAAGCCTTATTGCATATTGCTAGAAATAATAGGGTGGCATTGCATGATGTGAAAATAGAAAATGCATAAATAAGTCCCTAGTGGTGTGCTAGATTTCTCGAAATTTCGGCAGAGTTTTGTTTGTAAAATGGACATCCCATGCACAATCAGGCATGTTTAATCAAGTCAGACAACCAACAAACCCAGAATGCGAGTGAAAATAATGCCTCAAGAGCATAAAATGACTAAAACAATGGAATTTTCAAAATAATGAGGCATTTCTACGAAACCCGGTATTTATCTATGCTACGGGCAACACAAGTATCACATATAAGCATGCATTGATAAGATTAAAATATTCAAACAAGCCAATGAATAATCAAATGAAAGCAAAAATCAAAGAAAAAGGAGTTAAAACGTTACCCAAAGTGCGTAGACTGATTTAATCGGAGCAGAATTTCCCAAAAGTTGCCCAAAAGACGAAAAGGCTGGGTGGGGGACGAGGAAAACCGAGAATGAGAGAAAGAAAAAGTGAGAAAGTGACCAGATCGTGAGGGGTCGCGATCTGAAATAGGACCGATCCTAGCCGCAGATGCAGTTGCGGCTGGCCGCAGATGCACCTGCGGCTGGTCTCGGTGCCCTTTTGGCCTCCCTGCTCGGCACCCCAGGCCAACATATAACTTGTCCCATGTTAAAATACAAATTTTTAGAACCAGATGACCAATTCAAAATTGACCCGTCAGATACGATACCTGACCAATTCAAAACCGACCCGTCAAATACGATACCTGACCAATTCAAAACCGACCCGTTAGATACGATACCTGACCAATTCAAAACCGACCCGTCAGATACGATACCTGACCAATTCAAAACCGACCCGTCAGATACGATACCTGACCAATTCAAAACTGACCCGTCAGATACGATACCTGACCAATTCAAAACCAACCCGTCAGATACGATACCTGACCAATTCAAAACCGACCCGTCAGATACGATACCTGACCAATTCAAAACTGACCCGTTAGATACGATACCTGACCAATTCAAAAACGACCCGTCAGATACGATACCTGACCAATTTCAAAACGACCCGTCAGATACAATTTCAAAACGACCAGTCAGATACGATACCTGACCTTTCAAAAAATAACCCGCCGGAGATGAGACCCGGGCAATGTTCATTCGTAACTTTGAAAAATGACCTCTACATGAACATATTAAATATGACATCGCATCATCTTAACGTACGTGCGACATCGCTAAGTGTATATTTGGCATTTTCATGCATCGGGTGCCTACTTCTTTATCATGTCCATTTCATATTTCATTCCATAAACATGATAAAGAGGGGCAGCTGTAGACACCCAAATTTTGCACTTGTGTACTAACCCTGACAGGAGGGCAAGATCGTCACTTGACCCGACATGCGAAAAGGAAGGTGGACCCCAACACGAAGCCACCCCAACAACTTACGGTCAAAACCGCCACAACGAACAACGAGCATCAGGTTACTTGCGGCAAGACGAACAGTTGATCCAGAAGAACCTGATTTGATCATAACTAATGGCCACTACGCTTACGATGTTCGGGGGTCTCGCTCACGGAGAGCAATTTATACATTAGGTAACAGCCTTCCAAAATAATACCGCAGAAATTGGCGAATTAAGACCGCACGGCACGGAAATCGAGAAAAGCAAGCCGGACAGCCGCGGATGCACCTGCGGCCACCGATAAAAGGGACAGTGCGCAGCTCGAGGACGGCACACGGCAGCCGAGGATTCGGCGCAGACGGCTGGCGAGCCCAGCCGCAGATGCACCTACGGCCAGCCGCAGTTGCACCTGCGGCTGCCTGCGGAAGGCTATAGATTGCCATTTCCACCCAAGAGTTGAAAGAAGAGAAAAAATGTTTTAAGCTTTTAGAGAGAGAAACACGCGAGGAAGAGAGAGAGGAGCTCGGGTTTGGCTCAAATCAAGGGAAATTTCATGTTCTTTTGCTAGATAGTTGAATACTCTTGTGGTTAGGCTCGATTCGTGAAATATAAAGCTTCGTTTGGTCTATTGCAAGGTGAAAAATGGTGTTTCTTTTGATATTTTCTTGTTCGTATTTATGTGATAATCTTGTGTTTTGGGTTTGTTTAGCATAGAATGTTGTTGTATTAGTGATGATCCATGGATTTGGGATCGTTAGCGAGGGTTCCTTTTGGAACATAATCTCCTCCTAACGCCCCGATGACATCCGTATGGTGATATGTCGTTCGTTGTGGTAATGAGTAGTTCGTAGTGTTGGGTTTGTGATATTTGAGTTATGTAATGTGATAGCAATGTCTAATATTGTTAGATTTGGCTTAGTATTGGTTGTGTAGTGATTTGGTGATTGTGAGCCTAGGGAGGAGATCCTCGTGATCGAATCCCGATGATGGACATTTTGGTATATGTAATCACGGTATAGGGTCCATTGCGGTGTATTTGTAACATCGGGCCTTAACGCGATACCAAATCGTGATCGGGTTAAGGCCCCGTAATAATAAGAGTGAGATATGTGATTGTGTGTGTTCGGGGTTGTCTGGATGGCTCACATGCCCATGGATAGCCCCGACACGTTTTGGGATGCTTGTTTTAATCTACGACACAAAAAATGGTTTTCTAAAAATAAGGCGAATAATGAAGATTTTATAAAAGTGATCAAACTAGGATGCTAGATTCACGAGGTTTAAAATCAAGGGTTTTTGGCAAACTTTAATCCATGATTGAGGAAAAGGCTTTACTTGGTTTTAAAATGTCACGAAAATGATTTCGTAAAATAAATAAATATTTTCGTTAAACTTTGTGCATAGGATTAAAGAGTTCTAGAAGTTGCCTTCATTTTATTTATATTTACTGTTGGAAGGCAATGTATAGTCTCGATTCCTATTTGACAAAAGTTTAAAAACTATTGTTTTCTAAAATGACATCTAATAAAAACCTCATCGTTTTCGAAATTAAAATTAATCTTTCTTATAACAAACGAAGCCTCGTCATTTGGGTCAAAAGACGTTTAAAACGCTTTCCCGACAAAACACATTTTGACATATAAAATCAAAGCAACTTTATGCAAACGAACACCACAAACCTCCATTTAGGCACACATACAGACACGCGCGCACACACACATTTTAAGATTTAAAAGGATAGGAAAACATCGAGATTGCGGTAACCGTGCTTCACGGAAGTCGGGGGGTGCCTAACACCTTCCCCTCGCTTAAGCAAGCCCCCGAACTCTATGAATCTCGGTTTGCAGACCAATTAATTCGGAGTCACATATGAGCCAGCGATTACGAAAACAAAATTCGGATGAGTTGGTACATCCATTTCAAATATACCAATTGGCGACTCTGGTCAATTGGCTCATAAAAAAAATCGACATTTCAAAACCCCGTCGACACTAAGCCGACCCTTTTCAAAAATCACATCTTAATTTAAAGGCTAAAATTGGAGAGGGAAATTTTAATATTAAAAAGCGAGACGACGAAAATCCCGGCGTCGACACTTTTCTTTAATGTAAATTGTTATATATTTTAGTGATTTTGTATATTATAAGATTGTGAAGTGTATTTCACAATTATGTTTACAGAACTAGCCTACGCCATTGATTAGGTGGGTGAGCACACCTCTCACCTACAAAGATGCAGTATGGGCTGAATTTCAGGTATTTTTTTTTTCATTCTGTAAGATAGTTTAATTAATGAACTAATATTATTTTGTAGAGTATTGTTAACTATTATTATTATTATATTTTTATTTGCAGAAATGGTATAGATGGGACGATGCGCATGCAACAATAATACATACACTTTTTTGGCAAAAGTGCGTCGTTCGAACTAAAGATAACTTGAACAAAGAAAGACAAAAAGCCTTGCAGAATGCTCATATTGACCATCCAGGAAAGGCTGTGCAGTACATGCATAAGTATTGCCTCTGGTGGTATGCGCAACACATATGGGTTGACATGTATGACCAGTGGAAATCTGAGAGTTGGGCTAAGCGACGCAGGATTGCTGCCACAAACAGAGCCTTAGGTGCACTTGAAGGCGACATGGCAAAAGGCACCTATATGGGCGGCAGTATCTCACAACTATAGTATATTGCTGCCAAGGTACATATTTTGTAACATATTTTTGAGTTTTATGTTTACAGTTATTATATTAGTATGAGAGCATGTGATTAATATATGTTATGTATGTATTCTGAGTTATATTTATAAGAGGCAGAGTCCTAGAGTCAATATATCCATTGGCTAGATGTATACGTGGCCACTCACAATGGTATACCAGTGGCGCTTCAGATATGTGTAAATTTTTATAAGTTGATATGTTGTTTATAATTTTTAACATCAGTTGTTCTTTAGCTTAATTAATTATTTAATTATAACCTATTTAATTTTTAACTTGATGACAGGATAATTATAATGCATTAATGGGCAAGCGCTATCCTGCTAGCACCCTACGACCACCGATAGATCAAGAGTTTTGGGAGAGGACGTCAGTTGTGAAGAAATATTACGTTAAAAGCCAAGGATAACGACGCTGATCGTCTATCAGTGGCACATACAGTTATGCTATGCAGTTTACTCAAACATCAGGTCGCTGACTGTGTCAGAGCTATTTGTCAAGATTGTGAGCTTCTTCGTACACTGGGCGCACATCTGCAGTCTCTGGAACTTGATGAGTTAGCAGATTTAGTGGCGGCTGATGCACAGTAGCATGATGACTTCGAGGTAATCTTAGTACTTATAATGACTCAAATTACTTAATTAATATATATATTTAACATTATTTTATTTGTTTATTTTACAGGCCCGTTTGGACGAGGATGCGTGAAGACGTTTTTGTATTCTCATAGTCGTCTTTTTCTATGTTTTTATTTGTTTATACAAGGATATAGTATTTATAGTTTAACACTTTTGTATATAAACTTTACGTTGGTTGGTTTATATTTTAATTCGAATGGATTGCATTTGATATATTCTTTTTAGATATATATAATGAATGTGTGTGATATTATGAATGCGTATGGGACTTACTATATATATATGAACCGCTATGTGTTGGGATATAAAGCAGGTATAAACAGGTATAATTTTTTTGGCAAATTCATAAAATAGGTAAAAAAAATTTCCTTGGTATCAGTGACTGCACGTGACCGCTTATATATTTTAGCGATCGTAATTTTTACCTCCCATCAGCCAGTGAATGGGGTCGCTAATATATTTTCAGTGACCGATAGTATCAGCGACCGCATGCGGTCACTAATGTGATTTGCTGAATGTGAAACCACGTGGCAACCACATCAGCTTGAAGCTGAGTCATTTTAGCGATGGAGTCGGTTGCTATTATTGGTCGCTGATAATGTTGTTGCTAATGTCAGTCGCTAATGTGCAGCCAGCGACCAGATAATCTGCGATTGATATCAGCGACTGAATGTGGTCACTGATAGGCGGTCACATATAGGATTTTTCCTTGTAGTGGGAGGAGGAAACTCTTAGAAAGAAAATATTAGCTCTAAATGCAGAGAATGAAGAAGAGTTAGATGATGATTCAGATGAGGAAATTGTTGTGATCTCAAGGAAGCTCGAAGGGCTGCTATAAAGAAAGAACAAAAGAAAGAATGCTATAGCCTCAAACAAGTTCAAATGAAAACAAAACGACGATACTTATTTTGAATGCAGGCGCTCGGGTTACTTCAAGAAGGATTTCACCTAGCTAAAGAATAAAGGGATATCAAGCTACATGGACAAAAAAAAAGAACAAAACATTTGTTACTTGGAGCGATGATGAATTCAACATGGAAGTTGATGCAAACGACGAAATAACTCAAATGTGCTTCATAGGAATTGGTAAACATTTTAGATTATGATCATTTGAAAAAAGAAAATGAAAAGTTAAGAGAAAAGAATATGTACTTAAAAAATTTAATAAATACATTAATGAAAAAAGTTGATACATGAATTGAGAAAAAGAAAAAATTATAACACCATCACAAGAGGAAAGGATTTTAATTGCTAAGAATAATTATTTAGAAAATTATAACAAAATTATTTTCAATAAAATAAAACATTTGAATAGTGAAATTGAGAAGTTAACCAACGAAATAAAAATGAGAGATATTTGTATTGATGCGTTTAATGATAATACACATATAGAAAAAAAAAAATGAATTACATGAAGAGATAAATCTGTTAAAATCATTATTAGCTATGTTTGTTCAAAGAGAAGAAAACTTAACTGTTATGTTAGGTAAACAAAGACCTAGCTTTGAAAAATAAGGAATTGGTTATAACTCAACCCATAAATAGAGTGATGTAAAAATGTTGAAATCTAGATCACATTTTAAATTAAATTATTACTCTCTTTTTACTACTTGTAAAAATTGTGGTATTAAAGAACATTTTGATTTGAATTGTAAAAAGAAAATTAAGCAGACATGAGTTAAAAAAAGTGATTTACATGCTACTAACACAAGTGGACCCAAAATGATATAGGTACCAAAAAGGTAAACTGTATTCTTATTGTAGGTATGCCTCAAAGTAAAAATTCCTTCACAAAAATGGGCATTAGATAACAGATGCTCTCGGCACATAACGGGTGACAAGTCAAAGTTCTTGGAGATATCTCGCAAAAAGAAAGTTGGAATGGTGACGTTTGGAGAAAACCAAACATGTGAGATAATATGTTAAGGTAAAATAGGTAATGATAAGATAAAAAACAATAATGTTCATCTTGTCAAATGTCTTGAAATTAATCTCATAATTGTAAATCAATTAATGGATAGTGGTCACCAACTAAATTTGAAAAAGATAAATGTTCTATTTTTTATGGTATTAACAATGCTACGTTAGCTGCACAAAGGGAAATATATATATATACTCTTGATTTTGAGCAACAGGATGAAGAAATGTGTTTATCAGCCATACAAGATAAGGCTTACCTATAGCATGTCATCAAAGAATCTTATTAAAGGATTGCCAAAAATCAATTATGAAAATAAAGACATATGTGCTTCTTGCCAACTCGCTAAACAAGTAAGAACATCTTTCATTGCGAAAATAAGGTATCAACTTCTCCCTTGCAACTACTACAACTTGATCTATTTGGACCGAAAAAGCATGCTAGTTTAAATGGTAAATTTTATGCTTTTGTTATAGTTGATGATTTTTCTAGATATACTTGTGTAAATTTTCTTAAATATAAATATGAAACTTTTAGAGATTTTGAAAGACTTGTAAGGAACTTAGAGACAAATTATACTCTCAAACTCATAAAGATAAGAAGTGATTATGGTGGTGAATTTCAAAAGGACATTATACCATTTTGTGATTAAGAAGGAATTGAATTCTCTACACCAAGGACACCTTAATAAAATGGGGTGGTGGAACGAAAGAATAGAACGTTGCAAAAGAGTAATCTTCCAAAAAAAACTTGGGCCGAAGAGTAACCTTATGCCTACTAAATAATAAAATTCCCAACACAAGTTATTTCAAAGTATTTGGTGCAAAATGTTTGATCTTAAATTCAAGTGGTAACTTAGGTAAATTTGATACTAGATCCTATAAAGGAATTTTTATTGGTTATTCTCAACATAGTAAAGCTTATCGTGTGTTTAATTTTAATAAATCTTATGTTGAAGAGTCTGTCCATATAAGCTTTAATGAGACTAATAGTGATTTGCTGAAAGAAAGAGACGAGGATGCATGAATTTTAGAGATTGCTTGAGGAGTACAAAATTTATGTGCATTCTTAGCTTTCTTATCATAAATTGAACAGAAGAATGTAAATGAAGTTATTCTTAATGAGATTTGTGTTAATTTATATGCTAATTATTTTAATGATGACAATATATTTTGTATAAAATTATTTTTTGTTAACATAATCGAACTAAAAATTGGGTTGAACATAATTATATAATATTATCATAAAAAGGAGGAGAATGTTAATTATATGTTTAATGTTTTAATGATGATAATACTTTGTGTGGAATTTTTATTGAATGCGCAGGATTGGGCTTAACATATAATGGTGACACTGGAACTGGACTGTTTAACTCTTGTCATATAGTTGCTGATTTCTTGAAGGTCCAACATGGTTAAAGCTTTATAGAGTACCTACTGGACTAGGTCCTTTAGGAATCACTTAGGAAATCTGTAAGTTTTTGAGGCCCAAAGATTTATTTACAAGGCATTATTATATTACTGGAAAATCTATTTTAGATAGTCTAAAATGCTAAAATTTTGGAAACAAAGATAAATCAATCCAATTGTATTTTGATTGGGACTCTATCAGCTGAATATATCTTTCCAGATTGTTGGCTGATATCTTTCCTCTAAACTAAGATTTTAAACAGTTTATTCAAAATTCAAAATTCTTTTGGAAAGTATATCTTATCATAACTGATGGTATCAAAATCACGCTGCTAATATTTTGGTTATTCCAATCCGTGATCTGGGCATTTTTGTTACATTATCTTTCTAGTCGTTGTACTTTATAATATACACACACCCACACACCCACACCCCCCCCCCCCCCACACACATCTTTTTTCGGCTAAGAAAAAGAAAAAGAGCCTTACATGCAAAATCTTTACTAATAAGAGAATCCTTCACACAAAAAGCATCTTTTGATATATACGAGCTTACAAAGAATATTTTCACAAATTTCTGTGCCTTGTTCTTAATCTCTTTTGGTTGAAAAATTGTAGATATATTGTAACTATATTGCTTTTATTTAAAACATTATATTCAAGCCTAGTTTGGCTTGATTAATCCAATAGTTGATATGAAAGTACAAATGGAGCTTTGAAGGTTGCAGAGGTGTAAAAAGTTATAGCCGTACAAAAGGAGAAGTAGTGTCCAGTTTAGAGCTTCTTTGTAGAGGGAGTATTTGTAATTGATTAAAAAAATTAATTAATAAAAGAGTCTTTAATACCAATTAGTATTGGACGTAGATTAGGCCACTAGATTAGAGGATTAGGGACCGAACCACATAAAAAATCTTGGTGTCTATGGTTTGTTAATTATCTTGTGTGTTTGTGCATCATAACTTCGTTCATTCACTGATCAGATAAATTGAAAGTAATATAAAAAGAGATTCTGCATAACAGTCCAAAGTAGACAAGGTTACCTATCTAGATAACAACTAAAGAAGAACATCATCTAAAGTAGATACCTAAAGTAGATAGGGATACTTGCCAGGATTATATCTCTTAAAGAATATGTTGGTTTGCAAAATATGGCATATATATAATCAAATTATATAAGTGCAACAAAAGCAAGAAAAATCAGATTTTAAAATTTTTGTACAAACTAATAACCTAGATCTTTCTTATGCGACTATTATTAATTGAGGAAGGATAAAAGAATTTATACCTTTGTAGAACCAAGCTTCCACTGGAACAAGTTCAACTCCCTTTAATCCTTCGCATTCTTCTTCAAAATCACCGATTAGATTCCATAGATCAATGTTAGCTCCCCAAGTGTGAAGCTTTTAGAGGTGATCCACCAAGAGATATACGAATTAAAGAAGTGAATTTTGGTTTCTCTAAACCGTGGGTGGCTAGCCCAAATTCTTTCTCTCTCTCTAACTCCTTAGATGTAGAGAATTATGGAGTAATCTCTCTATTATAGTGAAAGAGTGTGTAACCTTAATCTATGATAAGACTCCTCTTATTTATAAATGTAGACAACCTTCCTAAACTATTTAGGATTAGGGTTTTAATTTAATTCTCAATTCAATTAAGGACTAAATTAATTAATTACAATTCCTAAACCATTTAAGAACTTAATTATTTAATAATAAGAGTACTTCTTATTAATTAATTACTAAATCATTTAGTAACTTAATTAATTATTATAATAACAACTCCTAAACTATTTACGAACATAATCATTTACAATAATACAACTACTTATTAATTAATTCCTAGACCATTTAGGAACTAAATAATAATACTAGCAATAATAGTAATAATAATAATAATAGTAGTAGTAGTAGTAGTAGTTGTGACGACCCCGAATCCGGGTCCCTCGAACCTCGAACTCGGTTCATCACAGGTACTACCTTTTCCTTATTGTTCATGAATTACAACAATATTATAATTGCTAAATAATCATTTATTTGCAATTTCACAACATCTCTTTCTATTCCAGAATCGAAATCTTTATACATTCCTAGTATGTCTCAATATCATACATGATACGACATTCTATTACAATCAATTTGAGTATCTAAGACTCATAATACATACCAAGTAAAGTCTTATACTACACAATCATTTACCTGTCCAATTCGGACTGATATCTACAGTGGTCGTGCTAGACCTTCAGTGAGTAGAATATGCATTCCTGTTTCTTGATCCTTATCAAGATTTTAAATACTTGTACTATCTGAAAATGTTGGTTTAAGCAAAAGTGAGCACGACGGCTCAGCAAGTTTAACAGTTACATATAACACATTACATGCTTCACATATACTCTGCAATTTATACTTACATCATGTTTTTCATGCATTTCAGTTTATATCATACTGCTCATGCATCACATATAACATCTAGCAATTCATGCTTCATATTTATACATAATCTACATGTAATCATACCTCATGCATATCACAATTATCATCAATATCTTTCTATTAACAATTTAATATCACATCATAGCATGTTAAGGCACATAGGAGCAAGTTCTGAAAAACTTGCCTGGTCGCTTCTACCATTTACGCTTATTTGCGTCATTTGATCAACCTACAATTTATATACAAATTGATATAATCATTAGCTACCAGGACTTTTAATTAGTCTTAACTTAAGACCTTAACTTCAAATTATTAACTCTTAAGATGTCCGTCAAACGAACCCTTAAGTTCCGGACAAAACCCTAGTCCAAATACAGTTTGGACAGGCCGGGTACACTTAACCAATTTACGCATTCACTATACGTTCATCGTACATCCCACTTTCAATAAGTTGTTTAAATTAGTCACAAAGGGACTATTTACATTGGTTTAATTCAATTAAACTTTCTTCTTTTACATAACTTAATAATTTGGACATTTAATAATGTACCAAATATCTCAAAATATTATCTACCTTTGATAATATACAACTACGTTTAAATATTATTAACCATTTAATAATATTTTAATCACTTCTTAATATTATTAACCATTTAATAATATTTTACTCACTTATTAATATTATTAACCATTTAATAATATTTTAATTACTTATTAATATTATTAACCATTTAATAATATTTTAATCACTTATTAATATTATTAACCATTTAATAATATTTTACTCACTTATTAATATTATTAATCATTTAATAATATTTTAATCACTTATTAATATTATTAACCATTTAATAATATTTTAATCACTTATTAATATTATTAACCATGTAATAATATTTTAATCACTTCTTAATATTATTAACCATTTAATAATATTTTAATCACTTATTAATATTATTAACCATTTAATAATATTTTAATCACTTCTTAATATTATTAACCATTTAATAACATTTTAAATCACAAATTAATATTATTAACCGTTTAATAATATTTTAATCACTTATTAATATTATTAACCATGTAATAATATTTTAATCACTTATTAATATTATTAACCATTTAATAATATTTTAATCACTTCTTAATATTATTAACCATTTAATAATATTTTAATCACTTATTAATATTATTAACCATTTAATAATATTTTAATCACTTCTTAATATTATTAACCATTTAATAATATTTTACTTATTTAATAATGTCATTAATTATTTAAGAACATTTTCATCATATACAAATGTTATTACACATTTAATAACCTTTTAATCTTATACTAATATTATTCATCATTTAATAATATTTTAATATTCTTCAAATATTACCAATAGTTAACTTTTTAATTGTGTTAATTTTAGTCTTTATTTTATACATTTAGATACCATTAAGTCACTAATAAACTTTACATATATGGTTTAGTATTGAAACACATTCATTTTACATGTATTTCAACTTAAATTTTCATTAAAAACTCATCCCGGACCGACTCGACCCGACCCGGACCGACCCGACCCGACCCGGACCACTAAAACTGGTCACTGGCAGAATGTTTCACCGCTGCGGCGGTGGTTTTCACCGCTGTGGCGGTGGTACATAATTTCCGAAACCCTAGTTTGGGGACTGCCCGACCCTCCGACGCTCCGACAGCCATAACTTCCTCATACGGAAACATTTTGGGGTGATTCTTGAGTCCATTCTCATCATAATTTCCCCCTCTACAATTTCTCTTTGTATCACAAATCCAAATTCCAAACGGAACTGGACTAAAAACGGCTCACAATGATAAAGTGAAAACTAACTTCACAAATCGTTGGTTCTATAGGTTCAAACTTGAATAATATGAACTCTACACATCCAAATGACATCAACTAAGTGTTGTTGTCTTTCTAACTTCTTGTTTTACAATATTTCATGGTTTGATCACATTTTTAAAAACGTTTGACACGAAATTTAAAGATCGAACCCCTTAGGGTTTTACCGGTAAATCGCAATATGGAATTATCTTCCATTTATTTGCATACCACACATACCAATTCATGAGATAAATATACCGAACCATGAATCTACCTATATATCATAGTTTTAGACTTCTAGAGCATCAAAATAACTTTTGATCGGTTAAAAATATATTTTGACCGATTAAAACTTATATAGACTATAAAAATGAACTTAGGAAGGTTTAGAGTACTTTTTAACCTTATGGACTTGTGTGCTCTTCTTCTTCTCCTTCTCAAGTATGTTATGAAGCTATGTGACATCCACCAAGCTCCTTCTCTAGCACTTTCCTTCAACCCATAAGTGTATGCTTACTTTTCTATCCAAGAGCTCTCTCTTTTCTCTCTAGACTTTCTAGACAAATGGCTAACAACCTAACTCATTGGTGATGCATTCTATTTATAGAACCACCTTAATCTCCATCAACTTTCACTAATCAACTAGCATTGGTGAAATTAAGGGTTAATCAAGCTTACTATAGCTTGAATGACCAATTGATAGACCTTTTGAATGACCATTTGATTGACTAGGGTTGGTGGGGAGTTGTTGAACCAATTTTGTACCCAAAATCAACCAACAAGCAACCTTCACATCCATGTGGGCCCCAAAATTCGGGATTTACTCTATAAATACACCAATTTGGCTTTATTTTTATATCTTATATCATTATATAAGTATCCATATATATATATATACACCAATATATATACATTGACCACAACTTTAACTACCATTTGGGCTCCACATTGGACTCTAAGATTTAATATATTGGGCTCATCCAATTAATTGGTTTGGGCTCAATTTAATTATTACATTGGGCTAACATTACATACCCTTTGTTACATTTAATTAAAACAAGCATTGGGCTTAATTAATTATAACTTGAATCAATGTTAAATTAATTATAAGAATTACTAGGTTAATTTATTAGACCTAGTTCAAAACCTCATTTGGACTTATAATATAATCCAATTACCTCATTAAATAAACACATTAATCTAATTACATAATCCAATTAGATTTGTTATCTATAAGTCCATTGGACCTCTAATTGAGTTAGTTTACAAAACACTAACACTTAACATAGTTTGGGTTTAATTTATTAAAACCCTAATAATGCTCATACATACAAGCACTCTTATTAATTTTCAACATTTTGTTCCACCGCTGCGGCGGTGATTACTACCGCTGCGGCGGTAGTTCAAATTTTACTTTCCAGAGAGTTGCACCGCTGCGGCGGTGAAACCTACCGCTGCGGCGGTAGTGCTAATTTTCAAAATTCTAAAACACATTAATACAAGTACTTTAACTTGATTAAATTTACTATCTTTTATCATCAACTTGGGTTTATAATTTAATTACCCATACCCATGTAGTTATTCCTACATTGGGTTACTCAATTAACTTATCCATCTTCATACAAGTATTCCCATATTGGGCTAACACATATAATTCTTTTGGGCTAGTCCACTAGTAGTAATTAAATTACTTGGACTCTCCATGAGGCTTTAATCCATAATTTATTTGGACCTCTCTATAATTACCAACAAGACTTACAATAATTAACATATTGGGCTTGTTTTAATTTCACTTTGGAATTCTATACATAAACTTATTAATTAAGTTAATTACTTAACTAATCACTTCACATTATTGTCATCCTAGACAATCATCCTAGCTTTTTCGCCACTTCAACTCATAACTAATATAATTAACCTAAGTAATTATATTTCACGACTTTCCTTCTTGCTTCTTAATTAAACTAATTAATTTATTAGCTTAATTGAGTATTAACTTACTCATCCTCTTATTTGGCTAACAAGCTCACTTTAGGTATATACATATATATATCCACATTCACTTTTCAATTGAATTTATTTCCTTAACAAATTCTCTACATGCATCAATGCAATATTCTCACATTTAATTTCTAACAAATCAATTATGTTAAAAAAAAATGTTTACCCATTTTCTACACAACTTACTTCTCACATTCTAGGTTTTAAACCTTAACCTTTAATAAAATCAATTAAGATATTATTTAAAATCTTGAAAATATCTAGGATATTACATTCACCCATTCTTATAAGAATTTCGTCCCCGAAATTATCTCATACGTCATTCTACCAATTTTCATCACTGAGTATAACTCTTTACTCATCAAATTCTATGACCACCCTTTTCTAGGAAGTTCATACTTTTCACAATTCCAGAACAATGGAATATCTTGCAGAGGAATAAATTGAAAATCAATATCTTACAAAAGAATAAATTGAAAATCAAAATATTCATTAAAACTTTCATACTATTCTGAGGAGTCATAAAGACTGCGAACATACTGCGAGAATGTTTATCAATCACAAAGACTGAAAACATACCACAATGGTTTCGTACGCTAGGTGATCAGCCTATCGTACTCTAGCGCTGTGCACAACGACTTCTCACGGGGTCGAACTCTTTGGATTTACCAACCCATATCAGCATGCCACCACTGTTGGGCGCCCCCTCGCGGGTTCTTTATTCATGGCTCTGACATATCCCCCACTATGGGGTTGTTCACCTCAGACTTACTACAAAATTCCGCTCCAGCATAAGTTGGATTGGAAAATAAAACTCGAGTCATTTCTGACCAAAAAGTGTCCAGTCAAAATAAATGACATAGACTCACATCATTGAACTGTTCGTATATTACGATTCAAAAATCATTTCAGATTAGTTAAAGTACTAAAATTCATTTATAAGACTTCATGATACCGCACCGTTGCAACAGTGCGTTGAGGATTCCGTCTTTTCATCTCTGCACTATGGCTTTAATGGCGTGTGATGATTTTATAAATACATTTTGATATTTTCAAATCAATTTGTCTAGCCGAAACAATTAGCATAGACTCTTTTTAAACGTTTCAAAATACTGAAAATTATTTTATGACTTTGTCATATTACATCATACCATAGTGGGCTTAAAAATACATCCAACACTAGGTTATTTTGCATTGATGACTCCGTCGTTTATCATATCATCACAAGTAACGATGGACTTCTCCACACCTCGTGTTACTGTGACTTAATAATAAAACAAGAAAATTCATTTGTCTTTTCAAAAGCACAACAGTGCGAATTTAGCACGATTTTAAGAATTTCAAAGTCTAGCATAGCTAGAAGATTTGGA
Organism: Hedera helix; assembly: GCA_947179155.2. Lineage (NCBI taxonomy): Eukaryota > Viridiplantae > Streptophyta > Magnoliopsida > Apiales > Araliaceae > Hedera > Hedera helix. The sequence continues at coordinate 23,608,500 of OX359270.1, forward strand.
ATATCCTAAAACCTCAAAATACCTCAAATGTTTCCTCCACATTCTTTTCCAGCTTAATAACTATATCTAGTATAGCCTTAACCTGACTACTTAACTCTATCCATACTCACTGTTCATCAAACTTATCACGTATTTGGGCTCAGGAACTTACCACAATCATATGGTTTGAGGAGCTTGTCCTAGTCAGGCCAAAGTCACCCATTCGCTGAGGGGTTCCACCACATGACTATGAGTCACGAACTTACCATGCGTGTCAGTTCTCAGAACACGAACTTATCTTAACATCCTCTACCTATCCGTTATACACATAAGAAAAGAATCACCTTCTCAACATACATATAACGAATAGCGCGACACCAGGTTTCAATTGATTATCACTATAGAAAGTTAAGTGGTCGTCAAACCAAACACAACCTCCTGCCCATACAAGAATTTGGTCAACTCGGCCACTAATCAATATAGGAAGTCAAGCGGTCGTTAAACCAAGAACAAATACATCAGTTTCCCAACTGTTCAACACTGTAAGGAAACACATGCCACCAGTGCATATCTTTCTTCTTCGATACACACTGATCGTGCAAGTTTCGCAGAAGCACCTCCCAAATTGGTTCGCTGACATATCATAGCCCCCGCCCATACAAGGGTTCGTTCAACTCAACCACTATATTAATGTAGGAAGCTAAGCGGTTCTAAAACCAAGCATAAACTTCCCGCCCATACAAGGAATCATACAACTCAGTCACTAATATGAGTCCTCCATTTAAAAACTCACAAATCTCTAATTTTTCTTACCTGAATACGAATTCTCTCCATTCATATTTTAGCACATCTGCCTCATTACGAGTTCATCTCCCTAGATCATTTCATGACCTTATTAGCATTTTCTTTATGCTTCTCAAAATCTTATTATAAGATATCTTTTATCATTTCTTTGATTTAGGTACAACATGACCTTTTTTTTTAATTTTATTTCTCTTATATCTTCTGAAATCCACCTTTGGATAATCCTCAATATATGAATTTTCAAAATTCATCTTTTATTACTTAAACTCTAACTGAGTTTATTCATTTTACTTATCTTCTACTACAGTTATAGCCTAAGGTACTCTTACCTAAGGTTTATAACCTATCAGCTCTGATACCAACTTGTGACGACCCCGAATCCGGGTCCCTCGAACCTCGAACTCGGTTCATCACAGGTACTACCTTTTCCTTATTGTTCATGAATTACAACAATATTATAATTGCTAAATAATCATTTATTTGCAATTTCACAACATCTCTTTCTATTCCAGAATCGAAATCTTTATACATTCCTAATATGTCTCAATATCATACATGATACGACATTCTATTAAAATCAATTTGAGTATCTAAGACTCATAATACATACCAAGTAAAGTCTTATACTACACAATCATTTACCTGTCCAATTCGGACTGATATCTACAGTGGTCGTGCTAGACCTTCAGTGAGTATAATATGCATTCCTGTTTCTTGATCCTTATCAAGACTTCAAATACTTGTACTATCTGAAAATGTTGGTTTAAGCAAAAGTGAGCACGACGGCTCAGCAAGTTTAACAGTTACATATAACACATTACATGCTTCACATATACTCTGCAATTTATACTTACATCATGTTTTTCATGCATTTCAGTTTATATCATACTGCTCATGCATCACATATAACATCTAGCAATTCATGCTTCATATTTATACATAATCTACATGTAATCATACCTCATGCATATCACAATTATCATCAATATCTTTCTATTAACAATTTAATATCACATCATAGCATGTTAAGGCACATAGGAGCAAGTTCTGAAAAACTTGCCTGGTCGCTTCTACCATTTACGCTTATTTGCGTCATTTGATCAACCTACAATTTATATACAAATTGATATAATCATTAGCTACCAGGACTTTTAATTAGTCTTAACTTAAGACCTTAACTTCAAATTATTAACTCTTAAGATGTCCGTCAAACGAACCCTTAAGTTCCGGACAAAACCCTAGTCCAAATACAGTTTGGACAGGCCGGGTACACTTAACCAATTTACGCATTCACTATACGTTCATCGTACATCCCACTTTCAATAAGTTGTTTAAATTAGTCACAAAGGGACTATTTACATTGGTTTAATTCAATTAAACTTTCTTCTTTTACATAACTTAATAATTTGGACATTTAATAATGTACCAAATACCTCAAAATATTATCTACCTTTGATAATATACAACTACGTTTAAATATTATTAACCATTTAATAATATTTTAATCACTTCTTAATATTATTAACCATTTAATAATATTTTACTCACTTATTAATATTATTAACCATTTAATAATATTTTAATTACTTATTAATATTATTAACCATTTAATAATATTTTAATCACTTATTAATATTATTAACCATTTAATAATATTTTACTCACTTATTAATATTATTAATTATTTAATAATATTTTAATCACTTATTAATATTATTAACCATTTAATAATATTTTAATCACTTATTAATATTATTAACCATTTAATAATATTTTAATCACTTATTAATATTATTAACCATGTAATAATATTTTAATCACTTCTTAATATTATTAACCATTTAATAATATTTTACTCACTTATTAATATTATTAACCATTTAATAATATTTTAATCACTTATTAATATTATTAACCATTTAATAATATTTTAATCACTTCTTAATATTATTAACCATTTAATAACATTTTAAATCACAAATTAATATTATTAACCGTTTAATAATATTTTAATCACTTATTAATATTATTAACCATTTAATAATATTTTAATCACACATTAATATTATTAACCATTTAATAATATTTTAATCACTTATTAATATTATTAACCATGTAATAATATTTTAATCACTTCTTAATATTATTAACCATTTAATAATATTTTAATCACTTATTAATATTATTAACCATTTAATAATATTTTAATCACTTCTTAATATTATTAACCATTTAATAATATTTTACTTATTTAATAATGTCATTAATTATTTAAGAACATTTTCATCATATACAAATGTTATTACACATTTAATAACCTTTTAATCTTATACTAATATTATTCATCATTTAATAATATTTTAATATTCTTCAAATATTACCAATAGTTAACTTTTTAATTGTGTTAACTTTAGTATTTATTTTATACATTTAGATACCATTAAGTCACTAATAAACTTTACATATATGGTTTAGTATTGAAACACATTCATTTTACATGTATTTCAACTTAAATTTTCATTAAAAACTCATCCCGGACCGACCCGACCCGACCCGACCCGGACCGACCCGACCCGACCCGACCCGGACCACTAAAACTGGTCACTGGCAGAATGTTTCACCGCTGCGGCGGTGGTTTTCACCGCTGTGGCGGTGGTACATAATTTCCGAAACCCTAGTTTGGGGACTGCCCGACCCTCCGACGCTCCGACAGCCATAACTTCCTCATACGGAAACATTTTGGGGTGATTCTTGAGTCCATTCTCATCATAATTTCCCCCTCTACAATTTCTCTTTGTATCACAAATCCAAATTCCAAACGGAACTGGACTAAAAACGGCTCACAATGATAAAGTGAAAACTAACTTCACAAATCGTTGGTTCTATAGGTTCAAACTTGAATAATATGAACTCTACACATCCAAATGACACCAACTAAGTGTTGTTGTCTTTCTAACTTCTTGTTTTACAATATTTCATGGTTTGATCACATTTTTAAAAACGTTTGACACGAAATTTAAAGATCGAACCCCTTAGGGTTTTACCGGTAAATCGCAATATGGAATTATCTTCCATTTATTTGCATACCACACATACCAATTCATGAGATAAATATACCGAACCATGAATCTACCTATATATCATAGTTTTAGACTTCTAGAGCATCAAAATAACTTTTGATCGGTTAAAAATATATTTTGACCGATTAAAACTTATATAGACTATAAAAATGAACTTAGGAAGGTTTAGAGTACTTTTTAACCTTATGGACTTGTGTGCTCTTCTTCTTCTCCTTCTCAAGTATGTTATGAAGCTATGTGACATCCACCAAGCTCCTTCTCTAGCACTTTCCTTCAACCCATAAGTGTATGCTTACTTTTCTATCCAAGAGCTCTCTCTTTTCTCTCTAGACTTTCTAGACAAATGGCTAACAACCTAACTCATTGGTGATGCATTCTATTTATAGAACCACCTTAATCTCCATCAACTTTCACTAATCAACTAGCATTGGTGAAATTAAGGGTTAATCAAGCTTACTATAGCTTGAATGACCAATTGATAGACCTTTTGAATGACCATTTGATTGACTAGGGTTGGTGGGGAGTTGTTGAACCAATTTTGTACCCAAAATCAACCAACAAGCAACCTTCACATCCATGTGGGCCCCAAAATTCGGGATTTACTCTATAAATACACCAATTTGGCTTTATTTTTATATCTTATATCATTATATAAGTATCCATATATATATATATACACCAATATATATACATTGACCACAACTTTAACTACCATTTGGGCTCCACATTGGACTCTAAGATTTAATATATTGGGCTCATCCAATTAATTGGTTTGGGCTCAATTTAATTATTACATTGGGCTAACATTACATACCCTTTGTTACATTTAATTAAAACAAGCATTGGGCTTGATTAATTATAACTTGAATCAATGTTAAATTAATTATAAGAATTACTAGGTTAATTTATTAGACCTAGTTCAAAACCTCATTTGGACTTATAATATAATCCAATTACCTCATTAAATAAACACATTAATCTAATTACATAATCCAATTAGATTTGTTATCTATAAGTACATTGGACCTCTAATTGAGTTAGTTTACAAAACACTAACACTTAACATAGTTTGGGTTTAATTTATTAAAACCCTAATAATGCTCATACATACAAGCACTCTTATTAATTTTCAACATTTTGTTCCACCGCTGCGGCGGTGATTACTACCGCTGCGGCGGTAGTTCAAATTTTAC